>NW_004624782.1:8722399-8760216 GCF_000247695.1 Heterocephalus glaber
GGGGTGGTACTGGGCATTGAACCTTGAACTCAGGGCCTTGCTGCTGAGCTGCATCCCTAGCTCTGTATTTTTTATTTTGAGATGAGGTTTTACTGAGTTGCTAAATTGCTTAGGATGAGGTGGAATTTGCAGTTCTTCTGCCTCAGCCTCCTGGAGTGCTAGGATTACAGGCATGTGCTTCCACGCCTGGTTTATGTAATACATATTTTAAAGCTATATTGTTTTTACACAGCCCCTGAGATGCTTAAGTCTAAAACAATGATCTTGAGTTTGTTTTTTTTCTGGTAGTGCTGGGAAATTTGAACTGAGGGTCTCACACATGCTAGACAAGCACTGTAGCACTGAAATGCATTCCCAGCCCTTGTCCATGGGGTTTTTTGTTGTGTTTTTGATTTTGATGCTGAGAATCAAACCTAGGGCCTCGTACATGCTGAGCGCATTCTGTATACTGAGCTCTCATCCCCAGCCTCTGTCCACAGAGCTTTAGAGAAGGGATTATAAATGTCCATTCACATCTGCAAGGTGTTTATTTGGATACTTTCACCCTCCCTTCCAGGTACTGGGTCATGATATCTTGTAATGTATTGAGTTCATTCCTATTTTCCTTTTCCCCTGTGTGTGAAATCGTCAGATATCAGTGAGTAGTCTCACTGGTTGCACTGAGCCAACATGCCTCATAAATACAGGTTTTGAGTTATTAATGGTAGTGTCACAGGCTTAGAACTTTTCTCTACAGTGCAAAAGGCACTTGAAAGGTCTGACTCAAATTGTGTTTCCAACCTCAGCAGCTTTGTTCCAGGGATGCCAGTTATGAGGCGTGAGGCTCCAGTCCTTTGGCTTTTTGGCTACTTGTTCAGGAATCTGGGGCTGATGTGCAGGGTGACACTTGTGTTAGCAGCCTGGCAATGTTGCATTCATCCCTCCTAGATGGTTCTGCCTAGCCAGTGAGGGGTTGTGCTGGCTCAGGCCTCCTGGTGCTTAAGTTTGACTAGACTTTTACCTTCCACCCATTCATTGCCCCACAGTTCCAGCTTTACTAAGCAATTGCTGAACCTAGAAAGCCATAGATGGGGGAAGGGAGGACGAGACTCAGCCATTTAGAGCAGGGCTGAGAGCTATTTAAGGGGCCATGATGGAACCTTTAATGAGCTGCCTCAGAGTCCTTGGAATGGGTAAGGGAACAGGGTCAAAGTCTTCTTAATGTCAGAGTACAGAACACTCAGCATTCTGTTTGAAAATGTGGCTCCACAGGTTTTCTGTGGCTGAGGTTGAGGGTGAGCAGTGGCAAGACTTCTGTGATGGAATGGGTCTGCATTTGTTAAAGAAATGTCCTTCCTAAGCAGTTAGATGACTACCAAACTCTTTGGGAGTTTAAGTTGACAAATGGTGGTTGTCATTTCCTATCTTCCAGGAGAACCACACAGCTCTCTTTAGCTGGATGTTTAATCCTTTCAGTGGTGATTTGAGGGCTTGAAGAGAGTAAAGTGTTTGAATTAGTAAAGTGTTTGAATTACATTAGTAAAGTGTTTGAATTCATAAATTCTCCTTGCTCTTGAACTTTAATATCTAGTAGAATAGCTATATCTGGCTGATTAGAAGTTCAATGCAGAGCAGTCACAGTGCAAGCATAAGGTCTCTACCCTGACATTAAGAAGCACATTTCATCGCCTCACAGACTTGAGTGGGACAGTACTGCTCTGCAGTGTCAACCACCTGTACTCTGAGGCATTAAAATAGCTTTAGATCCAGAACCTGAAGGCTTTCTTCATCCTATCTTTCTTTCAGAGAGATAGCAACATGACTAAAATGTAGCTGCTTCATTTAATGATCTCTTCTGATTTATAGCAACACAGGAAAGTGTTGGATAAAGGAAAACCTGAAGATGTGATGCCTTCTGTTAAGGGTGTCCAGGTAAGTTGAATTCTTTGTGAGCATCTGAAAAGGAACTAGTTCCACATTCTGAGGTTCCTATAACTGTGTCTTTTTGTTTTTGTTTTTTTGGTACCGGGGATTGAACTCCTCGGGACCTTGTGCTTGCAAGGCAGGCACTGGAACCACTGAGCTAAATACCCATCCCGTAACTGTTTTTGAATCAGTCCTTCCTCTTTTTTCTGCCCAAGTATTCCTTTATCTCTTACCATATATTGTGCCTCCAGGAGCGCCTGCCAGCGGTACCTTTGTCCGGCATGTACAATAAGTCTGGAGGAAAAGTGAGACTCACCTTCAAGCTAGAACAAGATCAGCTATGGATTGGCACTAAAGGTATGCTGTCCTGCTATCCTCCTCTTAGCTCACTGCTTGTCTCCAGCACCTAGAAGCACTCGCTTCTGAGTGCAAATGTCCTCATCTGGAAACCTCTCTCTCTTCACTGTGCTGTGTGTGCATATGGCTTTTGAATTTGCTTTTAGATGCTTGCTTCTTGTTTGTACCCTTTTCCCTCCTTATTTTCAGTCCAATCTCAGGGCCAATCCATCAGGGGACATTGACTCTTCAATTGTACACAAGACCAGAGGTCCCAAACATGTGGCTGGAGGGTCAGGTCTGGTCCCTAGGCGAGGGTTTATGGGTTTGTACACAATTTGCAAAAATCAGGAGATTTCGATCTGATTTTTTATTTTATTTTATTATTTTGGTTTGGCTTCTCTTGAAAAAAATTAACAGTTTGGTGATTTGGGGCCTGTGTTCTCATGTGGCATCAAGGAACTAGAGCTGAGTAGTTTCCAGTGGGTCATGCTATAGTGCCCATGGTCCTATATTTCATGTAGTCAGCTTCGCTCATTTTTGTCACCTGCCTGTCCCCTCTAGGTCATTTTGACCCTGTTCTAGGTGACGTTTTCCTGATTGCTGCCCTTCCCTCCCTGCCTGGCTGCATGTCCCACCACCACCACCCATGCATAGTGTCTGGGTCAGCTTGCTGTTTGCTGGGAAATACCATCTCCTTTCCCCTGGACGGTTACAAAGTCTTGTTGGTTACACTCTAGAATCATCTCTGTCCCCTAGTTTGCCAGTTTATTATGCCAGTTAAGGCTACAAGCATCTTCCAAGTGTGATGTGTTAAAAAGCGTATCAACTTATTTTTCTGCACTGTGTGCCCTCTTCTGTCCGATCCTTTTTCCATACTGCTTCTTGTCAGTGGTTTCTGGGCTCCAAAACCTTGGGCTCATTAAGGCCAAGTCCATATATCTAAATGTGGTGTTCTGTGTTCTCAACGATGGGTCCCAGTTTAAATTGTTGCCTGCTCTCTTTGCCCCATATGTTCAGCTGCATCACCTGAACTTGTCAGTCCATGCTTTGCACAGCTTCATGTCCTTACTCATGCTGTGTCCTTACCTGGAATGCCTTCTTCCCATTCCTCGTTATTAATAAAATCTTCCAAAGCCGTCCTTCAGTGCCCTCTCCTAATGAAGCCTTCCCTAATAGCTCCCCCACCCTCCAAATGAACTGCTGCTGCTTCTGTTCCTAGAGCACTCCCTTTATGTCCCAGAGCACTCATTACTCTCTGACTTGTCTGTCCCCCTGTTAGATTCCTGGAGGGAACCGAACATCCTAATTCACCTGTTTCTGGCCAGCACTGTAGGTATTCAGTGTTCGAGGTAAATGCTAAAGAGAAGTATAGGGGCTCTTGTGAGGCTAATTGGCTTCAGTGACAGGCCATTTAGTATAACCCCACTTAAAATGGGACTGCAGTTTGACAGAAAATAAAACTTGGGGCAAGGGCGGTGGGGAGTGAGATTTTTATCATTTAAAACATGAATGTTATAGAACATAAAAATTTCTTATTTCCAACCTTATGCTGGTTCTTAAAGGGACCAGACTGAAGTGCCAAAAGCACTTGAGTTCTCTGACAATTTCGTGATAATTCACTATAGTTTTCATTTTACATTGAACTCCCAACTGCATGGTCAGTGCAAGTTTTGCAGATTGTTAAGGATTTCCTCAGTTTTTCCAAGGACCTTTGAACCATTTACCAGATGATTCTTTTTTGCAGAGCCTGTTACCCCAGTCCTCTGTCCCTAGTTGCCCTGCCTGTGTTGGCTTTGCAGGTGATCTTGCTTAGTTCTCCATCATTGCATTCACTTGCTGAAGCATCCAGATCTCCTGCCTCTTTCGAGAGTTCTCCTCCTGCTGTGGGCAGCCCAACTGAAGGCGGTTGGCAAGGTTGATCTAGGATGATGATGATGCCCAGGAGGATGGGTGCAGGCAGGGGGTCTGGGTGGAGCCCGAGTGTCTATGTGCTCATAGGTCTCTGGGGAGTATTTTTGTTAAGTTATATAGGAAACCCAGTAATTGCAGGGACTGACCTAATGAACGCCTGTCTGCACATTGGAGGTTTTATTTCATCTTCTGGAAGCACCCACCTTCCTGCTTGGCATGAGGGCAGAGCTCTAGAAGTAGCTTGATGCCTTGGGCTTCTGAGCTCCTGAAAGCCTTCTTTTCACCCTTATTAAGGAGCACAGCTTCAGACTCATGCCTTCCAGGCCTGACCAAGGCTGAGCTCTTCATTCCCACCCAGAGCGCTGTGTCAGTGTCCCTCAGCTACCCAGGGGCAGGTGCTCTTCCCACTTGCCCAGGTGTCCTGTCAACCGAGTGTCAGAGGCCTTGGAGAAGGACAGCTTGTCCTGGGAGTTGGTGCTAGCCCTGGCTTCATCTTTCCATTCATTAGAGGTTGCTGTGGAGTAACCTTCTTAGCAGCTAGCTGGCTTCACGATGTAAGTGACCCTCCAGGACTACTCTCCCCCTGTAAGGTCTCTGCTGCCTTGTATTAGGGGAAGACACTACCAATAGCCTCAGGAACACAGCCGGAAGAACCTGCAGCTTCCTGGAAGTCTATGCCCTGTCCTAGGAGAGTTGAATCTCTGCAGAGTGAAGCCTCATGTAGAACAGGTGCACTTGAGACCCTGATTGCTATCACTCTGCAGTGTGGGCCCAGCAGTATCCAGTCTTTGGAGTTTTCAAGAGAAGCCAGAAATCCATACCTTTATGTGAAATTTCCAGACATTTCAAGCTGAAAACTTTTAAAGTTTCAGGTTTTTTGTTTTGGATTTTTTTGGCTTTTTGAGATAGGGTCTTGCTGTGCAGTTCAGGCTGGCTTTGAACTCAACTGTGTAGCCCAGGCTGGTCTCAAACTCATAGTGAAGTTCCTGCCTCCCAGTGCTGAGACTACAGGCATGCACCACCACGCCCTGCAGAAGTTTCAGTCTTGAAGACAGCTGTTGTTGATCTTGTATCCGTGGCCACTGTGGAGACCCACAAAAAGTATAAACTTGAGTGAATATCTTCAGGTCCCTTCCAAATTGCCACTTTTTCAGAAAGAGAAACTAAGTCCTCCGAAATGGAAGTAAATTGTCTTAAGTAACCAGGTAGACTAGAACCCAGGTCTCTAAATTGCAAGACTGTTTGGCAACTTACCTATTTCACATCCTACATTTTCAGATTTTCCTTTCTGCAGAGGCTGTAATGAGTCTTTCATTTTGATTTAACTGTTTGCAGAGAAATGCCTGCCTGCATCTCAGGTGTCTGCTGCTTCTGGGGTCATTTCCTATGGTGCAGGTGCCCCCAATCCCTGCCCTCACACCAGTCCTGTAGTTGGCTCGTGCTCAGCAGTCTCATCTCCAGGCACCCGCACCGCCTCCTCTTTCTTACCCAGCATCCTTAAACTTGCTGCAAAATGTCTTCTAGCCCCTGTGATTAGAGGCATCTCCAGTGTGCGTTACATGAGGTTATAAATGTTTGAAAGAACTTTGTAAAATGTGTGTCTACACACAGGGTGACGGGAGGGAGGAGACGGAGGGGCAGCAGGATCACGGTACAGGAAGTGACCTTAAAGCCTGAGCATTGCTCCCTCTTTGAGAGAACCACAGGGGAACACTGTTGCATCTCTATTTGTGGGCTCTTGTTCTCCCTATTCTAGGTGTCTAAGACCTTAACCAATGCTTGGGCTTGGGCAGTGAGAGTATAAAATAGTTTCTTGGGTGTTTGTTAATCATGAGACTTTAAAAACTAACACCAGAAAAAACACACAGGCACACACACAAAAGGAAAAACACTAGGAAAGATCTATCTCTGCTCTCAGAGACCTTTAGTATATCATTGTTGATTCCTGTTCCCCATTCGCTCCTGAGGAATTCCCAGTTCCCAAGCAGGGATCTCAGGGCACTGATCCCACATGGGAAGATGGTGTCCCATGTTCCTTAGGGGGCTATGCCAGTCAGTTCCCTGTAGATCCCCCAGCCCTGGTGAGGGAGGGATTGCTGAGGCAGAGGAGTTAGAACAGGGAGACTTCTGAATAACCACTGTCATCCCTCTCAATCTAGAGCGGACTGAGAAATTGCCCATGGGCTCCATTAAAAATGTGGTCAGCGAACCTATCGAAGGACATGAAGACTACCACATGATGGTGAGTACCCCAGGTTAGCCTCGTCCCTGATTAGGCCTCTGCTTCCGCTTACCTAGCAGGAATGGATTTGAAATTGAGCTTTTCTAATTGAAGAGAGAACTCTTCAGAAAACTTTGAGAAGCTGGGTGTGGTTGCGCATGCCTATGCTCCCAGCACCTAGGAAGCTGAGGCAGGCTAGCTTAGGCTATGGAGCAGGACCCAGTCTCAGAAAGGGGGTGGAGGGCATATCTAAGACCCTCGTTTTCTTCATCAACGTAGAGTTTCATTCACGACCCTGTTCTGCTGCCCACCTTCAGCAGTTTAAAGGGATTGTTTTCTCTTGCCCTGCTTTGGAAATGTTTCTTATTTGCTTTTAGACCAGGAAAATAAAGAGGAAGAATGGCTTATGGATTTTCTTTTGTTTTGGTTTGGTTTTTTTGGTACCAGGGATGGGATTCGGGACCTTGCGCTTGCGAGGCAGGTACTGGAACCACTGAGCTAAATTGCCGGCCCTGGGTTTTCATTTTTAATTTTGTCTTGTTAATAGAAAGAGAGCCCCTCACCCCCGCCTTGGAGTTAGGAAGACGCCAGGCAGTCTTTCTTCTGTTGTGGCCCTGCATGTGCCAGACTGTGCTTGTCGCATGGCTGGGGTCCTGTGAGGGACAGGGTCTGAGGTCCATCTGTTCTGCACGGAGCTCTGCTCTACAGAGTAGGCTGCACTTCCCCAAGGCAGCGTGTGCAGGCACTCTGCAGGTCTGTGAAGAGCACGGCAAGGAGTTCAGTGATCCAGTGAGATGAGCAGCTCAGACCAAGCTCTCTTTTCCCAGCACTTTTGGGAGAGCTTTTTTTCTTTTTGGTACCGAAGATTGAACTCAGGACCTTGCGCTTGCAAGGCAGGCACTGGAACCACTGAGCTAAATCCCTGGTCTTTTTGGAGAGCATTTTAAAAAGTGCATTTTAAGGGCCGGGCCGGGCCTTTTTGGAGAGCATTTTAAGGGCCGGGGATGTAGCTCAGTGGTTCTGGCATCTGCCTTGGAAGCGCAAGGTCCCAAGTTTGATCCCCGGTACCAAAAAAAAAAATGCAGTTTAGCTACCTAGGTTCCTAAGTTATTCTGAAGGGCCTTGACTGGAAGTAGCAGTCTTATGAGGGCAGGGCTGTCTGCCATGCTCCCCCTGAGGAGGCGGTTTTTCTGCATCCTGTCAGCAGTGCAGCTGTGCCGGCCCCACCCAGGGAACAGTGCAGTGGTGCGACCTGTGCAGGGGCCGTGTGGGGAGATCCTCTTGGTACAGGAAAGATGGAAGTGCGATGGGCTCCAGCCCTGTCAGTGTTGTCAGCTGGCTGAGGCTACCGCAGGCCCTGATTGGGACTGTGTCCCCGAGTGGTAGGCGCCTGGACTCTTTTCCCGGCAGCGATGGGAATGTCACTGGCAGTCCTCAGCCAGTGCCTTCTTACTGCTCCTGATCTTTCTGTAGTCTTTAAAACAAGACTGCAGACAGCTTTGTCTGGCCTGTTACTTTTCTGTTTTAACACAAAGTTGGATTTTAATATTATTGGCTGGGCCCCTTACTCCTTTTTAAAATATTTGTGTGAACAGTCTGACCCTGTGGGGTTCGTAGCCCTAGTTTGGAGGCAGCCTGATGATAGGGATGTGTGAGTTGGATGGAGCAACCTGGGCATCTCCGGAAGGTTAGTGTGCGTGGGTAAGGGCCATGCACTCAGTGTGAATGTTCATTTCTCCTTGGAGTCATTTCTGGCAGAAGATGGTTCCAGCAGCCCCTGTCTGTTTTCTAAGCACTGTAAATAGCATTTTTACTTTTGTCCTAATGGTAGATGCTGTTTGTCTAGCTAGGTTTATGTCACAGTTCACAGTTAGAAAAATGTGGCTGTATGCTTTTTAGAGATGTGTTCTAAAAAACACAGAGGACAGAGAGTACCATAACCCATATGTCCATCACCGAGAATTGACAGTTGTACATACTTTGTAACTTGTTTGAATCTTTTTCAAATAAAAAATACAATGCACCAGCAGTGATGATGTTCCCATTGTTTTCCCCTTCCTGCTGCCCTTGCCACAGTTCTGGTGTGTATTCTTCCCATCTGTTTATGCTTTACTTATGTATGTGGCCATGAACGAGATCAGGTGGTGTTCTGTTTTTTCAGTTTTCCGCATGGTGTCACGGTATATGCACCTTTCTGCAACTTGCTTTTTCTGGTTCCACATGGTGATGTGTACTAACCTCTAGACCGTAAGGATCCTGTTCATACCCGTTGTCAGAGCGCCCCACGTGTGCGTGTGACAGTACCGCTCCACTCTGAATTACACATCCTCTTATTGGTGGGTGTGTAGGCTGTTGCCAGGGTTTTGTCGTTTGGGGCAGTGCTGCTTTGAGGACCTGTGTCCTTAGGCATGTGGGACGCCTTCTAGGCTAGTGGCTCTCACACCAGTGCCTAGGAGGGCAGCGCTGCTGCCCTGGGGGCTGTGGAAGCTTCTCAGCCCCACCTCCTCCCTCTGCATGGCGGGGGCCTGCGGGCTCTGTCCACACAGCCCTCGCCTGGCCCTGCTGTGCACTCAGGCTTGAGCATTGCTGCTCTGAGGTTCGCCGTGCCGAGCTCCTTTGTTTTTGAGGTCCCTTTGAGGTTGTAAGCGAGTGCTCCCCATATGTACAGCTTCGTGTTTTCTTTCCTTTCTAATGGGCTCACCTCCCACCTCCCCCATGCCTGTGCTCTGCCTGTTAGTCACCCATCTCTGAAGTACTGCTTGGTTTTCCTTTTTCCCTTCCAGGCATTTCAGTTGGGCCCCACGGAAGCCTCGTACTACTGGGTGTACTGGGTTCCAACTCAGTATGTGGATGCAATCAAAGACACTGTGCTGGGCAAGTGGCAGTATTTTTGAAAGCACTTTCACCTCTGGCCCAGGAGACTGACCCAAAGTGAAGGACATTGTGGGAGAGGCCTGCAGCATCCTGGATTTCAGAGTTCTGGACCTTTGCTCACAAAAACAATCTATTCATTCTGAGGCGATGTGGTGACTGAAGCCAGAGGTGATGTACTTTCACCATTAGCTTAATTTTAACTTAAAATCACCAGTTCCCTTTCCTGCAGTCAGCGTCATACCATTTTTAAAGTCAGTACCATGGAAATCAATAAATCTGAATTCCGAACATGTTGTGTGGAACACTCTAAAGTCTGTCCAAGAGTAGATCTGCCAGTTAATGTTGAGAAGGGAATCATCAAAAGCTTCCTTTTGTTTTGTTTTTTGCTTTTAAAAAATGATTTCAACTGAAATATTTTCATAAACCTTTGGTTGCAAACATTTGGACTGCATTGTGCTAAGTTGGGGTGTTTTTGTGTTTTCTTTTTCTTTTTTCTTGATGTTAAAATTGTATGCAAAATGGGGGGTTTTAGTAAGCCATATGTTCCTGTCCATCGATTCAGATTTAATTCTCTCCCTTTTTAATTTTCTCACTTCCTCTAGATTTGAGTTTTTATTTTAAAAACCCAAAGATGTCAGTTCCTCTTTTGGTACCTCATCCACACCTCCTCTCCTGGGCTCCCTTCTGTCATGCCGCTGCTGCTTGGGAATGCATGGGGGAGAGGAGGAGCCGCGGGGTCTTGGTCAGGGAGCTCACACCCTGCCGTGGTGTCTGTGGAGCAGCGGAGTGTCTCACAGGTGATTCCTGTCTACACATCCTGCCCTCGGGACCCCAGCTTCTGGGGAGTTCCCTCACTGGTTTGACGGCTGTCGGCAGCCCTCACTGAGCATGGCTCCCTGGGCCGGCCTGGCATCACTGTGCCTCAGCCAGGCTGCTCCACAGCCCCAGCTCTGAGGAGGAGCCAGGCAGAAGCTCACTGACACAGCTGTCTACCCACAGATCTAGAGACCTCTTCGCTTGGGAAGTTTTCAAGACATTCTTAAGCAGTCCAATGATGATTTCAGTTCTGTTTCTCCGTTTGGTCCTTCTGCTCATGCATTAAGTTCAAGTGTCCTTTATCCCAGCTCCAGAGGTGCTGCCTTTGTCAGTAGGAGGACATCTGATCTGGTGGCTTGGCTGATGGTGTTTGAACAGCAGAAGTGGAATAAGTTGCTTTCATGATAAGCTCATCTTCTGGTTTTAGCCCTTGCGTTCTTTGTACACGTGAATTTCTGTCGTCTCCTTATGACTTGATTGACTCTGAAATAAGGGAGTCTTAGTGGATGGTACCCTTTGTGCTGTTTGCTGTTTCTCTGCTGCTGTCTTTGCAGTTCTCCTCTCTGGTTGCAGGCTCTCGTAGTAAGGTTTGGCAAGAAATCTTCCCACCTTCATATTTGGATTCCAAGCTGTTACCCTCCTCATTCTGTGAAACGTATTAGCATGTGTTCACCTAAGATGACTATTCCTTGTGAGCCAGTTAATGACGATATTATGTGCCCTTCCCTTCTAAGCTGTAGTTCAGGAATCCAACCCATATAGACAGACTTGCTTTTCGTGGTTGTAGTCAATGCCAAGTTATGCATCTGGGCAAGAAAATCTACTCTTTGCTTTTTTGGAGGCATGAGTATGTATGTGGAGTACAGCATCCAAGAAACTAACTGTTTTCATCCCTTGAGAAAGGAGCAGTCACTGCGCTTTCCTGTTCTCGATGGCGTGCAGTTCTCGGGGAAGAGTGGGTCTTGGCTCCCTGTCCCAGCCTCCTGTGGTTGACAGGTCTGCAGAGGAAGTGATCAGGCAGCAGTTGAACACTGCCCTTTTCGTTTGCCAATGTCCTTGTCTTAAAGACTTGCCTCGCAGTGCCAACTCCCATTTTTGGTCTGTAAGCAGGTGCTTGTCCCCAGATCAGCTCTGAGGCCCCTCTCAGAGGCCCCTCTCCTCAGCCCGCCGCTTGCCCCCGGTGCGCTCCCAGCGCCCTCTGGTGTCCCTTCTTAGTGTATGCCATTGTCTCCCTGCTGCCCACGGGCCGAACTGCTTCTCACTCAGGCTGGTGTCATTTCAAGAGGACCAAAGCCTGCGTGAGCCTTTTTAATTTTCAGTCAAATGGTGCTTTTTTCCTTACTTCAAGATACTATATATAAATAACGATGTAAATGACATCTTTTCGTATGGAGCTGTTTGAGTATTGCTTTGTAGAGCTCACTGAATCTGCTGTCCCAATCTTGAGCTCTGGCTCCTGACCCTGGCCGCATGGAAGGCCTCGCTGGCAGCGCTCGAGAGGGCAGAGGCACACGGCACCAGAAGCCCATGAGAGGAGTGTTTAAGATCCATGTGTGGATCACAGCAGTATTCACTCTTTTGTCATTACATCCTGTGGGCGGTCTCTTTATATATTTCTTACTGTCTGAAATTTACTGACTAAATCTGTGTAAGCAAACTGAAATACTTTTCCGTTTAGGTAGCATCATAGTGTTTATTTTTTTCCTCAGGATTATTTCTGTACAGTTTCATCACTGTCAGATTGGAGGGGACCAGAACTTCCCCTCCCTGTGGCAGGGGGCATGCAGGTGGCTAAAGGAAGAGCGGCCTCCCACAGAGGCCTCGGCAGGCAGGGTTACCGGAGGTGAGGAGCGGAGGGGCCTGTCGCTCCAGAGCCCCACAGCGGGCTGCTTTCCCATCCACAGCTGGTACTGGCGATCCTCCTGCAGGGCTTCGCTGGCCCTCCTTCCCTCCCTGAGGTGACTCGGGAGCATAATGTGACGACATAATCCCTGCTGAGCCGGGTCCTCTCAGCACCGTTTCAGTCAGTCAGGTCAGAGAATTGAGACTTGTGAGTTGCTGGAACTCTTTGGTATGAAGTATTTTAATCTATGATGGGCCTTTTGCAAGTAGTATCTGCTCTTTTTAAATGCAGTTTAAGTGAGTTAAGGGTGCACTTTCTTACAATCTTGCGGACAGAACAGGGGCCCAAGTGAGACCCTCACGGGCTCCTTAGTTGCTGCTTTTACCTTATGAGGGCCAAAGAGATTAACTTTGCCACGCCTCAGAAGTTGCCCTGTTTCACCCAGAAGGGACTCAGTTTCCTCATATCACCTAACCATGTGCCTGGAGGAGCCGTGTGTGCTCTTCCACCTGGCCCACCCTGTCTGCCAGGAGCTGAGAGGGCCGAGGGGCAGATTCAGTGTGCCAAGAGCCAGGCCATGCAGGGCGGGCCTGCTGCCCACCATCTGCTGAGGAAGACCTTCCTCCTGCTCCTCGCCTCGCCGTGCCTGTTGTCTGGGAGAAGGATGGTCCCTTTGTCTTAAGCCTTTCCCAGTCGTCTCCAGATAGGGTGGCCTCTAGCAGCCCTTCTGAAGTCGTGGGTGGTCGGGAGCCCTCTGAGGTGCAGAGCATCTGGTAGACTGACCTGCCAGGCCAGGTGGCTCTACTGCTTTCTAACTTTCTAAGAACCTTTTCCTTTCCTAAAGAGTTCTACAGTTATTTGACAAATGTATGTGAGTATCATGTTTCCTTGTGGTGTACGCTCTGCTCTGGTTTGTTTTAAATCAAATGCCTGTTTGGGAGGAGATGAACGTATTTAGTCTCTTAGATTTGCGCTGCTGGATTTTTTTAAAAAGTGTAATCTTGACTAGCTGTCTTATTGTTTATCCTGTAAAATTAGTCTATCAATTAAAGTTTGATAATTAATTGCGTCTCTTTCCTTCCAGTTCTTCCTGCGCCTCATTCATGCTGGGGACTGAACAATATTTGCAGCTGTGCCTAAAGCCATCTTTTGCCAGATTTGGTCTTCTTTCTTTGACTCTAAATGTATTAGAATTTGTTCTCTACTGAACAGTTGATAACAGAGATTTCAGTTACTCCGTGGCGGCCAGACTGACCACCTTGCCAGTGAGTCACTCTCCCTGGGCAGCCCTCTGGGTGCTCCGGCCGCCATGCATCGGAGGGCAGCTGCCCACCCACCCGCCCTTCCACCTCGCCAGGTACCTCGTGTACTTCACCGACCATTTAGCCTTCGCGGACATGTTTAATAAAGCACTGGAAACAGAGCTCTAGCTACAGGCTGCACAAACCCAGGAGGAGGGAGGGGGAAGATTATTACCCTAAAATGGGACCAGGATGGTATCCTTGGTGGTTGATAGTTTGTCCAAACTGGTTTTGACCCAGGACCACTCCCAGTAGACCCTTTCTTCTCATTCCCATATTTTTAATTTTTAACAATTTTAAAAATTATTTATTTTTTTTGGTACCGGGGATTGAACTCCGGACCTTGTGCTTGCGAGGCAGGCGACGGAACTACTGAGCTAAATCCCTGTCCCTGTCCATATTTTTTAAATGTTGCTGAAGGTTCTGGTCTCACTTCCCCTTCCCAGAAGGGAGATGGCTCAGCTTTTTTCCATTTTCCTAGGACTTCATGGTCCTGAAGCAACTCTGCTGGGCTCTCAAGGCTTGGGCTGTCACTTGGGAGAGGAGGGCAAGGTGGATCATGCCACCTGCTGTCCATCTGATGCCTCCTGAGGATCTTCTGTCTATTCACAGGGTACTTCTGGATTTTCCCCCAGTTCTGAGCAGTTCAGGGAGTTTAAAACTAACAGGATGATTGCGTCTCCTGAGATGGAGAATGAGGTAAACTCCAACACAAATGTGTCACCATACTGTTGGGAGACATCTGGTATTTTCTGCACTTTGGGAAACAGTTCTTTTTCTACACTGGAGACCCATCAGCCAGATGATAGTCATTAGGGCAAGAGGCCACATTTCTACCCACTCTTGCCTGGAGTTGTCCCGTTCCGGCTGGCCCTTGAGGAAGAATGCGATGCTTCTACCCAGGAGACCACTGCCTGAACGCTCACCTGCCTGCAGCTGGGAGTTCTGCCCCTCCCCTCAGACTTCTCTACCTTCTCAAACTGTTTTGGGTTTGTGTAGTTTACCAAGGCTACTTTTCTGAAGACTTGTTAGCCTTGCTTTTTCTCAACTTTTCGTACTGTCCTCCCCATATTACAACTCTGAATTTCAAGTTTCTTGCTTCTGTTTTTACCCTTAAACCTTTCATATTTCCCTTGTTTGGAAAATTTTCAGACTTGTAAAAAGCTATATATTTCACATAGGTGTAGGATTTTTTTTTTCCAGTACCAGGGATCGAACTTGGGACCTTGCGCTTGCAAAGCAGGCTGTGGAACCACTGAGCTACATCCTCGGCCCAGGTTTAGCAGTTGTTAAAACATTAGCCATCTTTGCTTTCTCTAGACATAACCGCTTCATTTTCTGGAAACATTTGACAGATACTGTGACACTTCACATATGGCTATTTTAGTGTGCATCTCCCAAGAAGGATGTTTTACCACAGTACCATGATCTTGCCTAAGAAAATTAGTATTCAGTCAGATCACCTAATAATATACAGGGCAAAATATATTTTAGAATTTTTTTTCTAGTTAATGATCCTGTTTAAATCTTGTCTTTTGTATCTTTATCCTTTTAACTTTTCTGTTGTTACCAGTCTTAGCTTTCTTCTCTCACCTTAGACAAGAATTTTACCCATGTGTGCGCACACGTGTACACACCCCCCCAGTGCTGGGGATTGAACCCAGGGCCTCACGCGCGCTAGGCAAGTGCAAGTGCTCTTCCACTCGCCACGTCCCTAGGCCCTCCCGTGTATCCACTCTTTGCACTGTGACCCCGTGTCTGCCCTTTGCAGACTGCTCTGCATGTCCTCTGCTCCTTGTGGCTGGGGTGTGTCGGAGCAGTGGCTCCAGAGAGCGCAGCAGTTTTCTCACCCAGTGATCACTGCTCCGCTTCTGCATCTGAGACTCCGACTCCAGGGCTCCACGCTGGAGGAACGTTCATGTGACAGGCAGAGGGACCTGGCCCGTGGTACTGGAATCCTGTGTCAGACTCAGTCCAGGACTCAAATCGGCCCGTTAAACACCGGGCCATTGACTCCTGGCTCTGCTTTGTTTTCTGTTGACTTAGAGCCTACCAGACTAGTAGCCCCAAAAGAAAGAACTATTTCTCCCTAAGAGTTCAAGTAAAAATCCCAGATGAGGCTTTTACTGGCCTGTTACTCCCACCTCCAAAAATATTTGGACATGATAATCTTCACTCATTGTAAGCCTGGGGTTTTCAGGTGAACACTCGAACTCACAATCCTCCTGCCTCAGCCTGAGTGCTGGGATTACAGGCATGTGCCACCACACCTGGCTTCTCATTTATTACCTATTTATAATTTAGAAAATAGGGGCCGGGGATGTAGCTCAGTGGTTCCGCTGCCTGCCTCATAAGCACAAGGACCCGAGTTTGATCCCTGGTACCAAAAACAAACAAATTTAGAAAATAGGGTAACAAAAATAAGCCCTGTGTACCTGTCATTACCATTTTGGTACAGGGCTGGGCATGGTGGCGCAGGCCTGTAACCCGAGCATGGGAGGCTGAGGCAGGTCAAGGCCCAGGCCAGCCTAAACTACACAGTGAGACCCTGTCTCAAAACAGAACAAAACAAAAGCAGCTGTAAAAGGAATAAGGAAACTCCTTATGCTCCACTTTAGATTTCCAGGGTATCTTGTTACATATTAAGGGGAAAAAAAGGACAGTGTAACAGTGAATGTCTTCTATTACCAAAAAGAAGGGAATGCATCTAAAGGCCAGGAATAACTCGGGTGACGGAGCAGGAACCAGCCCCACCGGCACCTCAGGAAGAGAAGTGGGCACGAGTGGGCCAATCCCAGGGCCGACTCCTGCCTTTCTGCCACTTCATCCTCTGCCACAGGGTCCTGCCCACGGAGGGGACTCAGCTCAGCCACTCGGCCTCAATGATACTACCCAGTACAGGCCCACAGTCCCCCGCTTAACAGCAGAATTCCAGTAAAAGGGGAGCAGTCATTTTATAACATGACTGTCAGGCTAAGTCTTACCCAAACCTAGGGGCCACCCAGAAGGTGGCAGCTGCGGGCTAGTGTGGTGCCTGTGATTATGTTAGACTGCTGGAAGAGCAAGCAGTGTCTTCGTGTCGTAGGGGTCTGGCTCCACATCCGTTTTGGTGTTGTGGCCCTAGTGCCTTTGGGCAGACTGGCTCCTGCTGCAGAGTTGGTCCTAGTCTGGGTACAAACAATTTGTATTAGAAAAACAAAACCAGAGGAAGGGGAGGAAAGGGGGGAAGTAAAAAGGATCAAAATGCGGTACAAGTATGTACCAGTTCCCCGCGGTGAATGTAGTTATGATTATCACCAACATACTGATAACGGGGAAAATACCTACAATAAAACAAAACAAACACCCCTAGGGAATATATGCGTGTTACCTACACAGCCCTAAGAACAGAAGAGGCAGAATCAATACTCACTGATGAGGGATACAATGCCAGGCTGACCTTCCAGAAGGAAAGAGAGCCTCCCAGCTTCCAAAAGTATTAATATAGAGCCGGGCGTGGTGCTGCACACTTATAATCCCAGCACTCGGGAGGCTGAGGCAGTGTGAGCACTGTGAGTTCAAGGCCAGCCTGGGCTACAACGGGAGACCCTGTCTCAATAAAAAAAAATGTAAAAAAGGAAAGGGATCCTTAGGTAAGAGATGAAAAACGACTGTCAGAGACTATTAGCTGGTCTCACCTGATAACTCAGTGGCCAATGGAATAAGAAGTTTTGATCATAAATACATTCATTCCATATACTGATGGCAGGGAGAGAGACTTACTCCAACTGCGTGGCTGGATAAGCTGAGTGGTTCTGAGATGTATGAATGAATACTAATGACAAATAAGATACTTTTTTATTTTTTGGTACCGGGGATCGAACTTGGGACCTTGCGCTTGCGAGGCAGGAGGCAGAACCACTGAGCTAAATCCCTGGCCCTCAGCTACATTTTTAAAATACTAAGCAGTTAACAGTACAGATAGGCACTTTATAAACATCACTGAAAAAGGATGAGAAAAAATGTTGGTTTTATCGATTTATTTTCAAAGGGCAAAACAAGACAACTTAAATACAAGTCCAAAAGAGTTGCTCTGTGTGATAAAATGCATTCTCGCTTCCAGTCTCCAGTATCACTGGAATCTTCCGTGAGGAAAGGAGTCTGCCAAGAACAGAATAAGTTCAGTGTTTGTCTGCCACATAGTGAGGGACTCTTAAGTGATACCTTTTAGATATTAGGTCCAGTGTAACTACATACATAGACACTATACGGTATTTTAATTAGTCTTCTCATTTGATTATTCTAGAGCCGAGTAACAGCCAGCGTTTACTGAGAGGCTTTTTCCACGAGGCAGCATAAGCAGCGCACATACACTGCTCAATTTACCTTCTCCAGAGCCCCCGCCAAGTCCCACCACCAGTGCCGTCTTACAGATGAGGAGACTGAGCAGAGCTAAGCAGCCTGCCCAGGTTCACCAGGCTGATGGCAAGCTGAGGACAAGCTTGGGCCTCTGACTCCAAAGGTGCTCCTACCATGAGGCCGCCCTGCCAGAGGAGAAGCCAGGCACCTCAACTTCCTGCACAGGGCCAGACCTAACATGGCTAGATAACAAGGAGGGCCTGTACTGTGTCACCTTTACTCGTAAGAGCTGACCTCAAGGAGTCCTTCCTGTTCCCAGGCCCATTTCAGAACAAAAATCACCAGCAGGGAGGCACCCTTCAAGTGGCAGATGCAGTAACTGGAAGCAGCCTGCATTTTATAATTAGTGAAAATGTGTCAAGCACTCCTATTTTTAACTTTTGCTTTATTGAAGAACCAGACTAGAATAATTCTATAGGAGAACACTTATGTAAATCAGATTATTTACCTGGTATTTTATTCATATACATCCTTCTTATCTGCAATGTAATCTACAATTTCTTGTGGACACATTAACTTTTCCGCATCTATATCAGGAATTTCAAACCCTAAATGAAAAAAATGTACAGCAACGTGTGAGTACAGAAAAAGCATACCCCTTAGACCAACAACACTGACACTTCGTGACACATACAGGTGTATCAGAAATAGCCAGCGATCTGGAATCTCATTTAGGTTGTGAGCCAGTTAGGGCTTTTTTCCTACACAAAATAGGAAATTCCTGCTTTTTAAGCATATAGCTCCCTGGCTGTATAGTACCAATATCTAATCCCACAGAACATTTTCATCCACCCTAAGAAGAAACCGGGCGGCCACTTACACTCACGACTCATGATGGCAAGCACTGGTCCAGTCTGTCACTATGGATTTAATTTTTTTTGGTGGTGGAACTGGGGATCAAACCCAGGACCCTCCCACTGAGCTACATCCCTAGCCCTTTCTATTTCTGTGGCACCATGCCTGGCTGGATTTGCCTCATGACCTTTCATATATATGGAATCATGCGACATGTCTTCTGAATCAGCTTCTTTCACTCAGCAAGTTCTCAAGGTTCATCCATGTTGTAATATGTACTGTATTTTATTCCTTTTTCTGGATGGTTGGGTTTTGAGAGTTACCATTTACTGAGTGGTTACTCTGGCTCAGTGTTATTTACCCATAAGCTTTCTAATTCTATGGCACTCCCAATCTTGAGCTTCCTACTCCGGTCACCCTCATTTTACAGCTGAGGAAACAGAACAGTTACTTGTTCAGGCTCACACAGGGCTAAGCCCAGCCAGACCTGGTTCTCTAACCGCGGGGCAGACAACATCCTCCATTTAGTCAGCATCATCTGTGAGGAATTTTAACTAAGTCAGGCCCTAAGGGTGGCACAAGTCCCTCTGCTCCCTATTCAAGCAGCTCACCCAGAAATAAACCAAGTCATTTTTTTATAAAGGTCTCATTTGCACAACAAATAGTGCCCAACAAAGACAGCTTGGAGCAGGCATTTAAGGCACTAAGGGAGACCAAGGGCAGAGGGCTGTATGTGTCCTCACACAACCTGTCATTTCTGCCTCGCTGCTGTCGCCAATTAGGGCAACATGAGGCGCTCTAGTGTCATCAGCATCTCTACAGGTGAGGCCTTTGTGCTTCATTCTGGAACCATCTGAAGAATCTAAGTCCCAGGCACCTCCGAGCATTTCCAGTCACCCATCCACAGTTCCATAGTGGGCCATCCCTAGCATTCACTTTCCCTGACAGGAAGTGGGTGGGGAAGTGCACGTTGCTGTTTCTATTAATGTCTGATTTCCTCTCAGACTCGCAGTATTCCTTTCAGTTTGATCCACCTTACTTAACAACCACGGTATGCAGAGGTAAGACTAAGCCTAGGTATGTTACCAAATTCATCTTCCATGGCCATGATAATCTCCACTTGGTCCAAACTGTCTAAGCCCAGGTCTTTCATAAAATGGGAATCTACCGAGAGCTGCAAGAAAGGAACACCAAACAAAATTTAGTACATGATGAAAGTATTTCCTTCCCAACATACCAGTGCTGTCCACTTATGCACCATATAGACTCGGGGCAGAGGGGCAGGGCTTGAGACAGGGGCTCACTATGTAGCCCAGACTGGCCTCAAACTTGCAAGGATCCTCCTGCCTCAGCCTCCTAAGTGCTGAGATTACAGGAGTGTGCCACCATGCCCAGCTAGAAGATTTCTTTTTAAAATACAGAAGCCTTAACTACCATTCTGTATTTAACCTATGCTGTTACGTGTGAGTGTGCTTTGTGTTACTTCATTCAACTTTGTTTTGAAGTGGTTAACACAGTAGCAAAACTAATGATGAAGGAATCCACGTCATAGCCTTCACTATGGTTTTTTTTGGTTTTTGAGACAGGCTCTCACTATGTAGTCCAGGCTGGGCTTGAACTCACTATGTAGCCCAGGCTGGCCTCAAACTTGCAGTGATCCTCCTGTCTCAGCCTCCAAGTGCTAGGATCACAGGTGTGTGTCAGCATGCTTGGCATTTTTTACTATGGTCTTTAATCACTGTCATACGTGACATCTAGGGGAGTTGTTTTCTTGATGCCTTACTGACAACTGAGACCCCACACCTTAGAGGTGGCATTTCTCTCCCTCCAAAGTAGCAGACTATGGGGCCCGGGATTTAGCTCAGTGGTAACGCTGCCTGCCTCGCAAGTGCAAGGTCCACAGTTCGATCCCTGGTACCAAAAAAAAAAAAAAATAGCAGACTAAAGTCAGATGTAGTGATGCATGCTCATCATCCCAGTACTCAGGAGGCTGAGACAGGAGACTGCCAAGTTCAAGGCCAGCCTGGACTACATAGTAAGTCCCTGTCTAAAAAAGAAAGAATAGTTGGCTGTTGTAGGGCTGGAGGGGTTGCTCAGTGGTGGAGGGCTTGCTTAGCACACGAGGCCCTGGAGTTATCCCCAGTGCTGCATTAAAAACAACAAAGACTACTGTAAGCTGCAGCCGGCAAAGTGTCTATGTCACTCTTCTTTCAACTTAGACCTGAAGATCACCAGGAAGGGCTGAGGGTGTAGCTCATGTCTACCAGGCAGGCGCAGGGCTCTGGGTTCAGTCCCCAATCGTGCCCCACTCAAATCACCAGGAAGAATTCTTTAAACCCCAAATCCAAAAACAAATCCTCTTTGCAAGGGACAGTGGCACATGCCTGTAATCCCGGTTACTTGGGAGGCCGAGGCAAGAGGGTCACAAGTTTGAGGCCAGCCTGAACAACTAACTCAGTGAGGTCCTGTCTTAAAAAATAAAAAGCGGGCCGGGGATTTAGCTCAGTGGTTCTGCCACCTGCCTTCCAAGTGCAAGGACCTGAGTTCGATCCCCAGGACCAAAAACAAAACAGTAAAAATAAAAAGGGCTGGGGCTGAGGATGTAGTGCAGTGGTAGACTGTACACCTGGGTTTGATTCCCAGTACCACAAAAAACCCAAAACAACAACAAAAAGAACAAAAACCCTATTCTATTTTTCATTTTGAGAGTCTCAGTAAATTGCCCAAGTAGGACTTAAATGTCAATTTTCCTGCCCCAGCCTCCCTCAGTGCTGGGATTATAGGTGTGTGCTGCTATACCTGGCTCAGGTTCAGTTATTAAGGAAGGCTTTTTTATTTGGTGACTAAATCACTCAGGCTGGTCTGGAATATTGGATCCTCCTCCCTAAGTCTGCCAATCATCTGTGATTAGAGGTGTGTGCTATCGTGTCTGGCTTAAAGAAGGAAACTTTATAGCCGGGCGTGGTAGAACATGACTATAATCCCTGCACTTAGGAGGCTGAGGCCAACTTGGGCTACATAGTGAATGGAAGGTCAGCCTGAGCACCCCAAGGAGACCCTATCGCAAAAAACAAAAGGGGGAACAAAGCTGGCTGTGGGGGCACACGCCTGTAATGCCAGTACGCAGGAGGCTGAGCCAGGAGGATCAACATGAGTTGAGGCCAGCCTGGGCTACATAGTGATTTCAAGGACAGCCTGAACTGCATAGCGAGGCCTTGTCTCAAAAAAAGGGAAACTTTTTAATGTACTATTTGATAAAAATCTTAAATTACCAAGTTAAAAAAGCAAGGGGCAGAACCAGTGCTTACAGTACACTAGCACTTGTGGGCTTTGTTGCTGGGGATCAAACCCAGGGCCTCTCAGATGCTAAGTGTCCGTTCTACAACTGACACCCTCAGCCCACATATGTCTATCTTGTGGGAGATACATATATAAATACCCATGTGTATGTGTACAGTGGTACCTCAGTTCAGAAACCTGATTCTTTTTACCATTCTGGTTGTAAACTGAGTTGGACGAGAACCAAATCAAATTCAATGGTTAAGTTCAATGTTGACCTTATGGGGAAATTTGATATGGTTCTTGTCCAATTTGGTTTTTGACCAGAATCATGGAGAGAATTGAGTTCATGGACCGAGGAACCACCGCACGTCCTTGCATGTGCATTTTCTCAGCACCGATACACCAGAATCTGGCAACACTGGCTGTCTCCTAGTGGGGAACCTGGTGGCTGGGAGCCAGGGAGACTTTTTAACTGAATATGCTTTTTTGCCCTTTGAATTTCACACCATGTGATTAAATACTCAAGAGAAACATTTAAACCACCTTCAGTTACCTTTTCTGGGTCAATCTTGTCATAAAGTTTCAAGACGTACAGCACACGGTCCTTGATTCCTTCTAATGTCAAAGGGGGCGCGTCACTATACTGGCGGCACAACTGTGGAAGGCTCCCTGGAACCTAGAGCAAGGGCAGGAAGGAAGCACTGTCTGTCATTGAACCCAGGATGCCTTTAAATAAATGCACAAGCCCACAGCTGCCTTTACAGAGCTTTCAGGGATGTACAGAGCTCACAGCATCTGGTTCTGACTGTGGCCGCCAGGACACACCAACCCACCACGTTGGGGGGTCACCAGTGTCAGAATGAGCTTCCTTCCCCTCAGAGCCGGGACTGGCCCCTCTGGCTTGGCTTTCAGGCTTTGGATATTTATCCTACTGAGTGAGACTACAGCCACTAAAATCATATAGGGGCAGGTGTGGTTGTGTATGCCTGTAATCCCAGCACTCAAGAGGCTGAGGCAGGAGGATCAATCCAAATTTGAGGCCAGCCTGGGCTACAGTGAGTTCAAGGGAGCCTGAATTACATGGCAAGAGCCTGTCTCAAAAAATCCTAAGTGGGGCCAGGGATTTAGCTCAGTGGTTCTGCCACCTGCCTCGCAAATGCAAGGACCCCGGTACCAAAAAAAAAAAAGAAAAGGGAAAAAGAAAAAGAAGACAGGATACAAATTTCAAGATTTGTAACATAACTTTAAAAAATAATATAAAGTGAATATAATCAACATAGAGAATAGCTTTGCTAGTGTAGCGGTTAGGAGTGATTTCTCCCTCTTTTTTTTTCTATTTATTCATTACATCCACATTTTCTGTGAAGACCATACGTCTACAAAGGGGTAAAAATATTATTGGAAGGATAAAAGAGAATAAATGAAGTGTCAATTCCTTTTTAGTAAGATTTCATACCTGGGTGAATAATTGCCCTCCCTCTTTACAGAAATCCTCGTTATCCAAAACATGTTAAAAATCAGAGCTGAGGGGCTGGGGATCTAGCTCAGTGGTTCCGCCGCCTGCCTCGCAAGCGCAAGGACCCGAGTTCGATCCCTGGTACCAAAACAAACAAAAAAATCAGAGCTGAGAGGCGGTGTTTTCAAAGGTGCAGTGGCGATCGATCCCTCAAGCCAGCTCCCAACACTGTTCTCTCCTCTGGTTCCACCACCTCTACTTGACACGCAGCCTTTTCTAACCCTAACCCTAGGTCCTGAGTTTGATCTCTGGTACAAAAAAAAAATAAGGCCTGGTGAGGGTGTGCTCGTTCCTGGCTGCCCTCACAGCCCACTAGGTGTCAGCATCATCCGAGCAGCACTGGCTGGTGCTCTGGGGCCAGATGAGCGCCATGTGAGTAGACTCCACCTGGAGTACATGGCCAGTGTGCAGTGAGCAGCTGCAGTGGGGCAGCACGAGGCAGGAAGGTGCTGTGCGCAAGTCAGACTCAGGAGCTTGCTGCTGGCTTTTACTAGCTGTTTGGAGTTGGGCAAGTTACTTAATCTTTGTATGCCTCAGTTTCTTTATCTATAAAATGGGGATAAAGAACAGTACTGGACTCAGAGGATTGCTGTACGGCATTGATGAGATGAGGTAAGGGGCTCTGAACACTGCTCAGCACAGGCATAACCAGTGCGATTTAGGGTCATCTCATAAACTGTGACGACGGCAGCCTGCCAGGGTGGCCCTGTGCTGTGGTGTAGCCCCAGAACGCTATGCCTTCCCTCTCAGTCTCTTCACGGCCCTGCCTTTCTGGTGCCTTTATTGATTCCTGATTAAGCACTGCCCTAAGCACTTTAACACATTCCTTAACTTTTACAGTAACCCTGTGAGACACACAGTACTTAGACAGATGTGGAAACTCAGGCAAAGAAAGGCTGTGTCTCCTACCTAGGTCCTCCACCGTGACCTCTCTTACTTATTTTTTTGGTACCAGGGATGGAACTCAGGACTCCACCATGACTTCTCAAGAGTCTTATTGTACCTTCCTGTTGGATCTCTGCTGTTAAAAAACAAAACAACAGTGACCCAAAACAACAATAGAGAATGAGCAAAAATACCTCCCCAACAGCCAGCAGAAGCTGTTTTTATAACTGTTCTTCCCCAAGACCTACAACTTGACAATGACATCAGTTGCCTCCCCAAGGCATCACAGAAGGCCCTGTTTGCAGGAAGAAAGACTGGCCCCTGGACTAGTAACTCAACTCAATCCATTTCCATTAGAATCCATCTCAGTCCGTGGGGTCCTCTGCCTGGGGCAACACAGGAAGCTAAGGAAATGTCTTCACAGGCCCTCTCCACAGCCTGCCTGCTGGAGAGCTCTGCCCAGTTATCTCAAACTCCACACATGTCCCTGAAACTCTTGCTCACTCTGCTCTTCCACCACCTTTGGCCTCAGCCAGAAACCTCAGGGCCAATCTCTGCCTTCCCCGTTTCTTGGCATCATGTTCACTCAGTCACCCAGCCTGGCTACCTGGGAAGAAAGGTCTCATTCATTCCTTCAACAAACCTTGCTTCTTGTTCACTTCCTGTAACCTCACCGAGAGAGAACATCTACAGTCTTCAACAGTTAGGCATATGGCTTGATACACCTGGCTCTCCATATCTTTGAGTGAACTTAGTCAAACCACTTTGAAATATAAATAAAATGGTTCCTCTGCTGTACATGTAAACCAGGCAAAGCTGGTAGAACATCTTCAAGCACCTTGCTATTCAAAGCATGGCCCAGGGACCAGCAGCAGATGTGAGAGCCCACCGGAAATGGAAATTCTCAGGCCCCTTCCCAGACCCACTGAATCAGAATCTGTTTTAACACGGACTGTCTCTATGCCTAACCAAGTCTGAGAATCAATGCTGTAAGAATAGAGACAATCACTTCACATTTTATCCTAATGTTGAAATCAGTCTCAGGACTCAAACACTCAGCAACTCTACCTACTGTCCTTTTAACCCCTAACCTTAAGGTGCGTATTATCTTTTCAGTAACAGGCAGTAGGACAGTGCCCTCTGAATTATATTAATCCATTACAGTGTCAGTGAATCTCAACACTGGCTACACAAAAGAGTCACTTCATTTTAGATTCTGATTGATTTAATCTGGGAATCTTCATTTTCTACTGTAGCAATGCAGTCATGACTGAAACCACCAGGAAGCCCAGGAGGTTGAAATTTAACCTAGTCTACCTATCTTCAGAGAATTGTTTTTGGTTTTTGTACTGGGGACTGAACTTAGTGCAGACACACTGGGTGGGCAGGCACTGGACCACTAAGCTGCATCTCCAGCACCTTCTATTTTGAGTCAAACTCTTACTAAACTGGCCAGGCAGGCCTTGAACTTGCTTCAGCCTGCCGAGTAACTGGTACACTGGTGTGCATCACCAAGCCTGGCTCAGACAGTTCTTAATCTTTGGTTGCACTTCTGAGTCACATGAGAACATAAAACACATTGCCACGCAGGGGCCTCATCCCAGGGGAGTAATTCAGCGGGAGGAGGGTCAAGGGATTTGTTATGCTGGTGATTTGTGCAGTGAGGGTTAAAAAATCATTGCTCACAAAGGGTTGCCGAGGCCGGGCCAGTGCCAGGAGCGTGGGGTTACAGCCGCACATAGGCTGCATCGGTAAGAAAGCTACATACTGTTTCCTATCCTTACTTCCAGAGGGCCCAAAACAGGTAAAAGGTGTCACAGGGAAAAAATAAAAGCCAAAAGCCAGGAAGAGAACTTTTCTGGAGAAGCCAAGTGGCTTCCTCTTTGCAGCTTATTAGTCTTCCGCTAGAAAGTGACCAAAGTATTTACCATTTTCAGTACAACTAGAGGCGATCGGTATTTTGACAGTCTACCACGCACACTAGATACTCTACCCGCACTGTCTCCTCTGAACCTCACTGCCACTCCACCACGTAGAAACCAGTACCCAATTCTGCCATCAGCCTGAAGCTCAGCCAAGCTACCAGGCTTGTCCAACGCCGCAATAGCTGTACAGCCAGCACTCGAATAATTCATCACCAGGTCACCGACCCTCACCTCTGGGGTTGGAGAGAGAGCTGAATCCCCCGAGTCACCCGTCTGCAGGTAAGGCAGCCCCGGTCGCCCCCCCCCCCCCGCGACCTGACCCCTGCCAAGCCCGCCAAAGTCACCGCGAGTCACCTGTGCTCGCACCGAGGCCGGCTGCGTCGCCCCGGGCCTCGTCCAGATTCCCGCGGGACACAAAGCGGTGCTGAACGTCCGGGCCAGGGCCAGCGTGGGGACCCGAGGCGGCGGCGCGAAGGCCGAGGGCAGGCGGCGGACACAGACTGAAAGGACACGAGCCGCCATGGCTACGCCGACCCAGCATGCACAGCGCAGCAGCTGTGCGCTCAGGTTTCCCGTCCCGCAGGGCGCAGGCGACGAACAGAGCGGCGCTGTCCGGAGCCGCCGGCGATGGCGGCCCCTGGCGTCTCCCGGAGGAACTGCGCCCCGGAGGCCCGGTAGGCCCCAGGTTTAGAGGAGAAGGGCTGCTGGGTTCCAGGTGCACAGCAGGTCTCTCCTCCAAACCACCAATCCCTGACGCAAGGATTTACGTTTACTTCCGCTTTAAACGTTCCGAAGTACATTTATTTAGAAGTTTTGAGGCCAGAATCCTTATATAGATATTAAAATTTAACAGATTGAAGACAGTACCCAACTAGTATGTGAAAGAGTAAGACCTGATTTAAATACAACACTAAGACTAGTAGCTGGGCGCAGTGGTGCATGGCTGTAGCCACACCCCACTTGGGAGGCTGAGGCAGGAGGATCACTTGAGCCCAGGAGTTCCAGGCAAGCCTGGACAACACTGTGAGACCCCGTCTCAAAAAAACCCATTTTATATTTATATATACACATACCTAGTGTGTGTATATATACATATATGTATGTGTGAATGTAAAACCATGACTAATAAATGTAGGAAATACGGTAAAACAATATATATGTTTTAATATCTTCCTCCCTTGGCGTGAACCCCTAGGCCTTCACCCAGCCCATTTTTATTTTGAGACAAGGTCTCATGAAGTTGCACAGCATAGGCTCGAATTTGCAGTCCTCCTGGCGCAGCTTCCCAGACTGCTAGGATCACAGGACTGTGCTTGTGTGGCCCACTCCTGTTTTGAGATTTGAAAGTGTATATAGGTAGTAGTGAGTTTGCCTAGCAAGTTCAGGGCCCTGGGTTTGACCCCGGCACTAGTAAACAAGCAAACAAACTTGACAGTGAATGAATAATACACCCAACAAAAATGGGGTTGTGGTGGTGTAAGGAATTTAAGTACACTAATTTGCACACATCAGTGAAAAGCCTAAAATGCTGGGTGTGGTGGTGTACGCCTGTAATCCCAGCACTCAGGAGGCTGAAGCAGGAGGCTGGCCATGAGTTCCAGGCTAGCCTGGACTACATAATGAGTTCATGGCCAACCTGAACTACATAGGGAGACCCTGTCACACACACACACAAAAAAGCCTAAAAGCATTGCTTTTCTTTCTTTTTTCTCCATTCCTGGGGCTGGAACTCAGGGCCTCCAGCAGGCCAGGCAAACACTCTACCACTGAGCCAAAGCCCTAGCAGAATATTGATTTAATCAAAACACACAGAACACTAACTGCGGCCTGTGTGAACAACTCAGTGATGCCTTCAGTTTTTTACCTTTGCTAAATCCAAGTAAAATCGAACACGACGCTTTTTTTCCTTTTTGGTGGTTCTAGGTGTTGAAACAAAGGGCCTTGTGCATGCTGAGCAAGTGCTCTACCACTGAACTACATTCTCACCCTTTATTTAATTTTATTTTGAGACAGGGTGTTGCTAAAATGCCCAGCCTGAGCTCAATCTTCCGATTTTCCTACCCCAGCAATCTCGAGGTGCAGGGGTTACAGGTATTCACCACCACACCTGCCTATTAGGATGCTTTTAACTTAAAACAGAATGCATAGAATGATCCCAATGTTGGAAATTATTTCTTTATAGCTTCATTTAAAAATTTAGTATCTGAGGCAGGCTTGATAGCACAGGCTTCAAACCTCAGCTGTTAGGGAGGCTGAGGTAGGAGGATGGTGTTTTTTTGTTTTAAAAATTAAAATTTTATCAGCACACGTTTGCAGTACTTGATTGCATCCCTCGTGGGGAGCTGGCACATGTAACACATCTTAATTCTTTTTAATCCCTTTCCCTCCCTCCTCTCCCACCTCCCTCCACGTCATTGTTCCCTTCACATAATGCAAAAGACCTATCTTGCTGTTTTCTATTATCTTTTACTTTGCTCTTTATTTATATTTTTGGGTTTCTCATACAAGAAAAACTATGCAATATCAAGCTTATGTGTCTGATTTATTTCACTTATTATGGTCTCTAAGTGCATCCATTTTCCTACAAATGACATAAATTTATCCTTTATGGCAGAGTACTCCATTGTGTATGTTTTTTGTGTGTGTGTATACATTTTAAAAAATCTATTCATCTGTTGATTGACACACAGTTCTAAGATTTAACTATTTTGAATTAGGCTGCTATAAATATGGGTTTGCACGTACCACTGTAATATGGTGTCTTTAACTCTTTCAGGAAGATACCTAGAAGGGGAATAGCTGGGTCAAATGGAATTTCTTGTTCTAGTTTCTTAAGCAATCTCCATACTGATTTCTATAATGGTTGTACTAGTTTACATTCACACCAACAATGTAGAAGGGTTCCTTACTCCCAATCCCTATAGCCTGGCCAGCATTTGTTATTATCTCATTTCTTGATAACCTTTTTTTCAAAGTAAGATGGCTTCAGTGATGTCTCAGTGGTTATTTTGGGGGTTTTTTTGTGTGTTTTCTTTTTTGGTTTTTGAGACAAGGTCTTGTTATGTAGCCTAGGCTGGCCTTGAACTCACTGAGGGATCTGCCTCAGCCTCTCCAGTGTTGGGGTTATAGGCGTGTGCCACCACACCCAGCTCCACACAGCGGTCTCTTTATCTGGTGCCTACTTCTGAGTTTTTGCTGTTTGTTCAATAGTTACTGAACTGGAATTTCTGCTTAGCTCGCCCCAGAAGCCTTCTGTCTATAGTGTGCTGGCAAACAAAGTATCCCTCCCCTGAAGTTAGGAACAGTGGGTACAGAATTAACACAGGGGAGAGAGCTAAGGCCAAAGGTTAATAATGAAGAGAGCAAAAATCACTATAGCAAATATAAAAAAAGGATCTTTTAAAAATCTATTCTAGGCCAGGTGTGGTGGTGCACACCATGATCCCAGCACTTGGGAGGCAGAGGCAGGAGGATCACTGCAAGTTTGAAGACAGCCTGAACTACATAGTGAGACCTTGACTCAGAAAAAGAAAAATAAATTCTAAAAAATTTCTCTCAAATTTTTTAAGCAAAAGTAAAGATGATGGACTTAGTAATGCTATATTATTGACTCAAAAGTGGTTCTGGGGCCGGGGATTTAGCTCAGTGGTTCCGGCGCCTGCCTCAAAGTGCAAGGTCCTGAGTTCGATCCCCTGTACCAAAAAAAAAAGAAAAGTGGGCTGGGGATTTAGCTCAGTGGTTCCAGTGCCTGCCTTGTAAGCGCAAGGACCCAAGTTCAATCCCCAGTACCAAAAAAAAAAAAAAAAAAAGTGGTTCTAGTGCTAATAACGGCGCTGGTAATAAGGATGCATGTGAAAATGAACAAAAACAACAGTATTTCTAAATTAGGGTATTTTAATAGGTTATTGTATCATTTTTAGTATATATGTGAGAATAAAGTAATACAAATAGCATATAGAATATACTACATAGCAGTATACTAAGTTAACTGAAATGTGCTTACTATGCAAACATTATTAAGTAAATATTCTAGTTGTACAGTAATTGTTTTTGAAAATAATCTGAATAGAATGGGAAAAAAAGGATATGTCAAGCAGAATGTATCAAAATAAATATTTATTGACATTTGAAGCTTTACACACACCTTTAAAAGCAAATGTACAAATGTGGGGAATTACAAAAATCAACCTAAAGCCTTTACCCTTCAAGTAAGTATAAATAAATACTCAAGACCAGCAGTACCACCATCAGAATAAAAAAAATGAGTCTGCCTGGGTGCATACAAGTAATGATTTTAAATATCAAATATTCCCCTTTACAGCTACAACTCCAAAAAGTACCAAGAGGCCAACTATATCCCGACAACTGTTCTCCTCTTAACTTCAGGAGTAGCGGTATATAAATATATTGCCATCTTTTTGTCCAGCCAGCACATGAGAATCTGTACCTGACCATTTTACAAAAGACCAGCTTTGGGCAGAGCTGGGAGGAAGGAGAACAGTGCAGTGGCCTAGGAGTAAGTCCCAAATGGCAATTGTTCCCGAAGTCAAGACTGCTGCCGCAAAGTGATCTTTCACGTCCCCTTCTAGGAACCTGACACCAAGTAGAAAGAAGACAATTCAGATTTGTTAAAAAAAAAAAAAAAGGCAAAACCATGCTCCCCAAAGTGTTGCATAGGACCAAATTCTCCGTACCTGTGAATGCCAATATTGACAACCGTGCAGGACTGCTGGCTTGTGTTGCAGTTCTGGACATAATCACAAGCCTCTCCCCTGCCTGTCTTTGACTCCTCTTGCAGCTGGCTCAGCAACTCTCCCGAGCCAACTCAGCCTCCCTCAGGGGCTCCGCTTACTGCTCTTTCCCCTGGGTTCCATCCTCAGGTCAGAGCTCAGTCACTGCCGTGGACAGATCACACCTGCCAGTGCTATGAAGATGCACATACACGAACTTCCTGTCTCTCTTTATATTATCTGTTCTTGTCTTCATAGAACTTCTCACTATTAGATTGTCTGATTTTTCTATTTGGTGGGAACCCCCCCCCAAAAAAAATGTAAATACCATGAAGCAGAAACCTGGTTGCCTTTTAAAAACAAGAACAGTGCAGTCAACTGTCTGGGTTACAAGAGCTGTGTGACACTGGGCAAGTAAATCTCCTCAGCAAAATAGGCATGATGATATGAGTACTTCTTACAATACCTATATAATAGCTCCTACTACTGTTCACTGTGTGAAGACAGTGAGAAATTCCCATCTACAAAGGAGATGGACAGACACTGGATTTGCCCTGTCTTGATTCTGGATTTCCCACTTCCAGAACTGTTAGAAATAAATGCCTGTTATTTGTAAGCTACCTACTTTCTGGTGTTTTCTTCAGCCAGATGGACTGAGATGGTTTTTACGGTTTTGGCACCAAACAGGCATTCAGGGTTTAAAAAGTGACAAAATAAATACTTCATCAAGTAGCTATCTTTATCCTCCATTTCTAAACCAATGACTTAGAAATGACAAAGAAAGCAAGTTCATCTCGGTGTGGTGATGCACACCTCTAATCCCAGCACTCAGGAGGCTGAGGCAGGAGTATCACTGGATGTTCAGGGCCAGCCTGAACTACATAGCAATACCTTGTCTCAAAAAAAACAAAAAATGAAAGCAAGTTTAAAGTGTAGGCACAGAGTGCAGATGTTCTGATGTTCTTGATAAGAATATTTACAGAAGTACTCTGCCTGGCTAAGTACATAGGGAGAGAAAATGTCTTTTAAAACAAGCAAGTGTTGCACAAGGTCCAAAGAAACATGCATTGTAACCGTGAAGGTTCCTTATCCTTTTGAGTTATTAAAGCTAGACTTTGTGATCTTGATTTATTTTGGTATTTTCAATCCTTGCTGTTAATTTCAAACATTAATAAAAGCAGCCCTTAGGACTTACACATTCAGATGGTTCTTGATTGACCTAATAATACCAGTACTTCTCCAAAGTTCTATACAGCTCAGAAAACTCTTGGTATCCCAAGAGTTATGTTACTGAAATTGGTCAAGAAATAAAGAACAACTGCCTATACCATGGGCTCAGTCAGATTTCAAGGCAAAGATGCTTTCCTAAAGTGCCTTTCCAAGTTCCTTAGTTTGGGTCTCTGGACAGAACATGTACTGCAGACTTGTGTAGAGAACATTCACTGCTCTGTGTGTATTCAAAACATCTTCCTATGGGAAAAAACAAGGCTTGAATACACATAAGAAACATATCTAACCCTGGGCCGGGGATTTAGCTCAGTGGTTCTGGTGCCTGCCTTGCAAGCACAAGATCCCGAGTTTGATCCCTGGTACCAAAAAAAAAAAAAAAAAAAAGAAACATATCTAACCCTAAATGGCCAGGAATCAGGACATAGGGCATCTGGGGTTTGACTGAAATCTATGAAACATCACCCTACTTCTTAACATTCCTATTAGGATCTCTATTTTTCATGCTTTCCATTTATCAGAATGACACAAAATACCTAGTTTATGTATTTGCACAGTGCCTTCCAACATGCCACACCCACTGATCGATGGCAGTCACACACACTTGCCTTCCAGCCTGCCCTGGTGGAAGACAGTACAGCATCACACCCATGTTCAGGGTCGTTTTAGGGTTCATCACAATCAGCTGAAACACAGGGCTGCCCGAGGACTCAGTCTCTTTGGCGCAAGGATGACTCAGGACAACAAACAGGAGCCCCTAATTTAGGAGACAGATAACCAAATAGACCATCAAAATTATGTTTCACAGAGATAAAACCAAGGAAAAACAGGAACGATCAATCTACTCAATACCCAAGATTTACTCATGGGCTCCAATTTCCTTTTCAGGAACTACTGAGCTATCACCAGGCTGGACTCCCAGTTCCTCCATCTCGGGCTTTGTTTCCAGCCAGTCTCACACAGCACAGCCGGGCTGACCCATCAGTTCCCACTGCACATACTGCGCCTCATGACATCCATTGGGGAAATGTCGGCACAGGCAAAGAGGTCATATAAACGCGCGGGCAGTCCTCAAGTTAGAATGGTCATTTTTAAGTTGGTTTTTGAAAATTCAGAACGTATTTTCCCATTAAAAACAATCTTGTAAATGGAGACTGGATTCTTAGGCTAGCCAACAATGCCCTATTTAAAACCTACACTTCTTTCTACTAAGAGTGACAAAAAAAAGATACCATCAACTATGGTTTGGTTTCTATGGTACAATGTGTCAAAGATCCCTCCCAGTGTTAGCATAGGTTATAGTAACATATGTACTTGTATGAATTGTGTACGTGTATGAATACGTATGTATATAGACATACACTGAAAGCAGTTTTCTTTGGGAATAATTAAATTAAACTACAGATCCTTTTTAGAATTAGTAGCATTCACTTTCTAATTTTTTTTTTTGGTACTGGGGATCGAACTCGGGACCTTGCACTTCCAAGGCAGGCAGTGGCACCACTGAGCTAAATCCCCGGCCCTTTCTAATTTTTTTTTTAGACAGGGTCTTGCTATGCAGTTCAAGTTGCCTTAAACTCACTACAGAACCGAGGCTGGCCTTGAACTCACAGCAATCCTCCTGCCACAGCTGAGATTAGAGGCATGTGAAACCATGCTGGGCTTCACTTTCTAATTTATAGATTTGTAGAACTACTAAATTTTTAAATAAAAATAAATTACTTTTTTCTTTCCATGATGATGGGGATTGAACTCAGAGCCTTGCACATACACTTAACATCTCTCACCTAGTTTTTAGACAGGGTCTCATTATGTAGCTCACACTAGCATCAAACATGATTCTCCCGCCTCGGCCTTCAGAATAGCTGGGATTATAAGTATGTACCATTGCACTTGGTGAAAATGAATTAATTTTGTATTTAGAAAATAACTGAGAATTTTAAAATGTTAAATGCCATACATTCATTTAATAAAGGATTGAAAAACTACAGTCCAAAGGGCAATTCCGGCCTAACATTTATTTTTGTATGGCCCATGAGCTAAGAATGTTTTTCACATTTGAAATGGTTGGAAAAAGAAAATCAGAAAATGAATACTACTTTGTAGATCCCCAGCAATGTGAAACAAACACAAAAACCTATTTTGTGACATGAAAATGATATGAAATTCAAATTCTACTGTCCATAAACTGAATTAGAATGCAGCCACATCCATTTATTTACATATTGTCTAAGGGTGATTTTGTGCCGTGACGGAAGAGCACATTATTCACAGCAGAGAATGTATCTTCAGTGGACCAGAAAATATCTCCTACCTGTCCTTTACAGAGAGAGTATGCCAGTCTCTGGGAAGCAACAGTGCAGGAAGGCACTACTGTGTGGGGATGAGACTCAGCTGCAGGGCACCTGTGTTACTTAGCGTATGCAAGGCCCTGGTTCAACCCCAGCACTGCAGAGTAGATAAAGAGCAGCAACAAGAAACTATTTCTGAAGGTTAAGTGGGGGACTGTTACTATCTAAACATTTCTGTTGAATGTTTTAATATCAAATAAATATTAATATCGTGATACAAAAGATAAAACTAAATTCACATTAACTAAATTCTACAAATTCAATTCCTTTTTATTTAAAGGATGAAAACAACTACACCCCAAACTGTGAGGGGTGGGCATGGAGGTCTGTAATCCCAGCACTCTAGGAGGCTGAGGCAGGAAGAGTAAAAGTTTGAGCACAGCATGGGCAAAAGACTGTTTCAAAATTTTTTTAAAAATTTAAGAAAGGACTGGGGATATAGTCAGCCCCAAGGCCCTGGTTCAACCTCCAGAACTACATTAAAAATATTTTTTGAGGGGCCGGGGATTTAGCTCAGTGGTTCTGCCGCCTGCTGCGCAAGTGCAAGGACCCAAGTTCGATCCCCATACCAAAAAAAAAAAAAGATTATGAGACAGATTTCCTAAAATCATACAACTTTTGTGTTTAATTCCACAGCTCCCCCTAGGCTAGGAAAGATGCAGCCTTGTATTCAGAATCTCTGAGTGCTGAGGCTCTCAGGGGAACACTGATATCAGGCAAGTCAGTCTACTCAGCAGGAGCTGTTACTAGGGTCTCTGCTCACCGCTTCCAATTTGGACACTCAAGAGACAAAGAAGGAAAAAACCCCAAAACCAGATTTGGACACTCATGTAGCTAGCCTTCACTCCTGGACAACTACCTTTAACCAGCTCAGATGTCAAAACTGGAAGGCAGACTGGGTCTATTAACACCGTGCTTAGCTGAGAACACTGTCCTAAAAGAAACCAGGTCTGGGACTGTTTAATCACCTTCAGAGCATCATTCACATCATAAACCACTGACAGCAATGTGGCTGGGAATCAAGCCGGGTAAAAGGCGTACTTCTTAGCACAGACTCATAGCTGCCAGTATGTGTTTAAACGCCTTTCAGTCACTCGGCCCCCATTTTTTTTTTTAATGGTAGGCTTATATCTTTATTTAGTCAGACAACATTTCTGTGTCCTTATTGAGAATTTACGCTTTGGACTTGAAGTCTTTCTTTTTTGTTTTTACAAATCTGGCTGAATATTCCTTAAACTATGGACATTTTCAAAAAAGAAGTGCTGAACAGCATGTTTTAGGAAAGCTGCCTCATGATCAATCCATATATTATTTTTCTTAGCAAAACATTTATTTACAGCCCAAAATTTGATAAACAATAACTTATTCTAATCTATACACTTGAAAAAATAAGCAACAAGGAAGGTTTGCTAATTACTACAGTCAGTGTTCTCACCAGGGAGTCCAAAAATCACACCAAGTGAACACAAAGTGGCTTCACATCATCGCTCACCATTTCAGAGTAGGCTTTGTGACACACTGTAGCTTGGTAAGAATCATCAATGCGTATCTTTTTCAGGAGTTGCCCAGTTTTTAAATTCCTTAGACAAAAAAAAAAAAGGCTGATCACATTCTCCCAGCAAACTGGCTTTCACAGAATACTCGTTTATCACAGCATCCTTTAGGGGATGACTAAGCTAAGAATGAAGGGAAAAGTACTTCAGCTTTGCTAATAACAGATTAGCTACCAGTAGAGCTATAGGTTAAGAGTTTAATTTAACAGCTTAGCCTTAGAATGAATCTGTTATGCTCCCAGTGATAAATGTTTCCAAATTCCTTGAGAAAAGGTTTTCCATTATTTCTCTCTTTATTTGTGGTAACAAGATTGAGCCCAGGGCCTTCACTGATCCACACCCTGAGATCCCCCTCCTCCTTTTCTTTTGGAGACAGGTTCTAAGTTGCTAACTTCTCCAAGCTGGACTCAAACTTGAGATCCTCCTGCCTCAGCCTTCCAGAGTGTTGGGATTACAGGCATGCATCATAATGCCTGGCCTATTTTTTATTTTGAGACAGGGATAGAGATCTCCCTTGTAGACAGAAAAGAGGTGCCAACTTTGGTGTTCCTATCACAAATTTGTTTATTAATCTGGTTCCTATAATATGTGTGTATACATACTAATTTTAGATTGAATCTTAGATACAATATATTGTAAAAATTATATTCTGCTAGGTTTCTCTGAAGAATATCAATTTTATTTATTTGTTCTAGTAAACCATTAACTTCAATGAATTAAAACTTCAAATGCTAAAATTCCAGTTCAGTTCTTTCAGCTTCACTTTGGCTGCGTGAAGTCTGCCCAGTGTGATGCCGTCTAAGGGCTCAGCCAGATATTTAGGGAATGGTTTTAGGGTTCTTTATTTGGGTTTCTCCTTTTGGGACTTTTCTCTCTCACTTTCTAGCTGCTGTGGCCATGCTGAACTCTGTCCTTTGGTCCTTTAATCCAGCAGGATAGGGTTTTTGTTAGCCCTTTAGTCATCCTGTGATCAGACTGAGGCCTTCCCCTGGCTGAAAGCCATAAGAATGAGAAATTTGCTCAGTTCCATTTTGTCCTCTTCCTCTTTTTGGAGCGGGGTGGGGGGAACGGGGATGGACACACACAGGCGGAGGGGACGCGGAGGGGACAGGAACACTGTGAATTGAACGCAGAGCCTTGTGTATCGTAAGCAAGTACTCTACCAATGCGTTATGTCCCCAGCTCTTTTTTATTTTTGAAATAGGGTCTCACTAAATTGCCCAGGGTGGCCTTGAATTTACAATCTTTCTGCCTCAACCTCCAGACCACATAGCTGGGATCATAGGTGTGCGCCACCATGCCTGGCTCCATTTCCTTCTTCTAGATGCAGAAACCCCTCCGTTATCTTTCTTCTTTTTCTTGCTCTCTGGTATCTTCAGAGAGTTACTTTTTTATATTTTGTCTACACCTTGTGGTTATTAGAAACAGGGAGGTTCATCTGATGGATGCTCCTCAGCCATTAAGCAGAAACGGAAACAACTATGCATTTCTGACAATAAAATTCCATTTATACTAAAATAATCTACTCAGACTGATCTTTTTTGCAAGCATATAGCATCTGACAGTAAAAGATAAAATAATCACCATCACACGTGTATATATCCTCTTACCTAATAGTCGCAATCCTGTAAAAGTAGAGGCGTGTCCTCACATACAGACGAGGAAACTGAGGGCCCAGAGGGAAAGCTTACCAGATAGTAACATTGTTCATGGCAGTGGTACCAAGCAGAGCTTCCTGCATCCCTTGGACCTCAGCAAAAGTTAGTATAGTTTCTTTGGGGGGCATCAAAAATTGTTTTTCCTTGGTCCTGTATTTAAAACAGTAGTTTAAAATTTTTTAAAATTAAAAATCAGTACTTGTACCAAAGCAGTTACTAAGTAGCTATTCTACACATCATTGAACTACACATAACAAAAATTAACCTAATAACCCCCCCCCCCCCAT
>NW_004624782.1:8760316-8885816 GCF_000247695.1 Heterocephalus glaber
AATTGTCAAGGAACACCCAAATATAGAACATATAAATCCCCCCATTTTTTTGTTTTGGTACCGGTGTTTGAACTTGGGACCTTGTGCTTGTGAGGAAAAAAATTTAAAACAGAAAATACATATTCTAAACTTTCTACAACTGAATGCATACTTCTTTCATATTATTTACTTGAATATACAGCAAGTACCTCAGATTTATCACATCCGATATTAACCTCAGAAACTTTCTCTTTAAATCTCATTTCTAAACTAGTGTAGCTCAGTGGTACAGTGCCTGACCAGCAAGCACGAGACCATGGGTTTGATTGTTGGTACCAAAAAAAGAAAAAAAAAAACCCTTCATTTCTTAGCCAGGTGTGGTAGCACATGCTTGTAATCCCAGCACTCTGGGAGGTTGGGTCAGGAGAATCCCAAGTTTGAGGCCAGCCTGGGCAAGTCAGCAACATTTTCAAAATGAAAAATAAAAAAGGACTGGGGATGTAGCTCAATGCAAAGGCTTTGGGTTCCAATCCCTAGTTCCGCCAGAAAAGCCCAACCAAACCAAACCGAAGGTCTCTGCCCTCTGTGTCATTAGGAAACAGAGATAAGCAATAATAATAAAAGCAGTCTGCAGGTGCAGCTCAGTAGTACAGCACATGCTAAGCATGCGTGAGGGGCAGGATTCAAATAAATGAACAAACAAATAGTAACAGGGATATGGTACATAGAGAAGATGCTCTGAGCTCAGTTTTCTACATGCTGAACTGGAGGTGTCCATAAGATGGCTAATACACAGCACACAGGTCTGGGGTTCAAGGAAGAGCACAGAGCTAAAAACGTCCTACCGCAAGTAGCCAGCACCTAATGTTCGATGAAGCCACAGCCAGCACATATGTTGAATGAGGAAGGGTCTGAGGCCCTGAGGTTCTTCTAATGTTTAAGGAAGGCACACACAGATTTCAAAGAAGATTAAGAACAAATTGCATGTGCCGAGCCTCTCCACTCTGTTGATTTTTCCCTGCCATGACTGGCTTCCACCTCTCTAACCTGCTTCTTGAGTGCAACCTACTGCTAAGGTGTGCTGTGCTCCACCTACAGACAGAAAAGCAAGATCCTGGCAATGCACCTCCTCTGAACTTGTAGTAACCTGCTTCTTCACCTCATAGTCAAAACCGGCCAGTGCTTCTCTTACCCTCCATCGTCCGCAAAGGTCACGACTTCTACTTGTTGGTCACAAAGGGTCCCACTGCTGCTCACAAGCCTCCTCTCTGTCAGGCCAAGCACAGCTTTTATATTTCCAGACTTCAGTAGCTTTTGCTTTTCATTTTTATCATCAGAGGAACAAAGTAATGTCCTAAAGCAAATAAAAAGAAAATGGAGAGGAGTTGGGAGCAAGCCTTTGATAGTATACTAAGTGCACGTTTTAAATGGAAACATCAATCAAGGGTGTCAGTTTATTTTTTGGTGTTGTTATTATTAAATAAATCTCTTTTAGACCTAAATTCAGATTCATTCAAGGCTCAAGCCTAGGTTATAACCTGAACTCAAAATAAGCCAACAAAGATAAAGGAAAGTTAAAAAAAAAAAAGAAAAAAGAAAGAAATCCCTCCTTAGAAATTACATACCTGATTTCTCTGATTTCCAAATTTCCCAAAGCTACAAACACAAGATTACAAACATCAGGCACTGGAACTATCTGTAATACAGGAACCTATATAAACAAAACAGATGTAAGTAATATTGGGTTGTTTCATTTTAAATTAATTTAAAATTATCACATTCATGTTCTCTCTGTACTAGGATGGTTTCTAACATTTGTACAAATGTGAGAAGGTTCAGAAAGTATTTTTTTTATTTTTTGGCACCAGGGATCGAGCTCGGGACCTTGTGCTTGCAAGGCAGACGGCGGAACCACTGAGCTAAATCCCCAGCCCGAAAGTATTTTTTTTAAAATAAGATGTAGATGCAAAGAGGTTATATGCATAAATATTTAGTTAGTACTTATTTTGAATTTATAAAATAAGCTCTTCCTAGCAATGAACTTCTGAGCTCCAGCAATCCTGCTGCATTAGCTTTTTGTTTGCTTTTCCGGTACTAGAGATAGAACTCAGGACCTTGTGCTTGTCAGGCAGGTGCGGTGCCACTGAGCTACATCTCGGCCCCTCCTGCATTAGCTTTTAAGTAGCTGGGACTATAGTGCTTACCACAGCACCTGTACGTTAGCGTTCATCCAGTGCAATTTATATTTCTAACAACAAGGCAAAAGTTAGGTAAATTCTAGAAAGCAAATGAATTGAAATGAAAAAGAGATAGGAATGAATGAATATTACACAGCCATTTAAAATTATAAATTGGGCCAAGTGTAGTGGCACATGCCTATAATCTCATTGACTTGGGAGGCTGAGACAGGAGGATCATAAATTCAAGGCCAGCCTAGGTAACTTAGCAAGACCTTGCCTAAAACTAAAACATAATAGAGGGGTGGGGATGTAGCTCTATGTGTAGCACCCTTGAGTTTGCTCCTCTGTACCATTATATTAACTAAAGTAAAAAGTTTTTTAAAATAGAAATTTTATTCAAAAATTATATACTGGGCTAGAAACTTGCCTTACAAGTGTGAGGTATAAAGTTTATTTAAAATAACATGTTTATCCCAGTTACTCAGAAGGCTGAGGTAAGAGGATCACTTGAGCCCAGGAGTTTGGCGCCAGTCTGGGTAACATAGTGAGCCTCCTGTTTATTTTCTTTTTCTTTTAAGAGTAGCTGACTACTTTTATTAATCTTCAATAAATTCCTCCATGAAAGAGATAAAATAGTTTTGATAGTAGCAACTGAAAGCAGAGGGAAGAATGAATCCTTGGTTAGAAAACTCTAGAAAGTTTGTTCATACATATTTACGGTACATAATGATTACACTCAGTGTAAGGAGTTGGTACGTGGACCTGACTCCTCTTGATTCTTTTTCTTCTCTACTCTCGACTCCCCCTCCCTCCATCTGTTGGTCCCCTTCTGTGTGTGTGTGTGGGGGGGAGTACTGGGGAACTGAACCCAGGGGCTACACTGCTAGCCTTTTATTTTCCATTTTTTAAGTTTTGAGACAGGGTCTCACTAAGTCACTAAATTGCTCAGGTTGGGCTGAAACTTGTGATCCTACCTCAGTCTCCCAGAGTGCTGGGGTTACAGGTGTGCACCACCACACCTTGTGAGACTCCTTTATCTTAAAAAAAATTTGCAAAACAAAACTCAATTATGTTTAGAGGCTAGGAGTGTAGCTCAGTGATAAAACTTATAGTTAGCATACACAAAGCCCTAGATTCAATCCTCAGCACCTAAATAATTGTATGTTCATTCACTAAACAAATATTTGTTGCTCCTCTGTGAAAAGCAGAGCTAGAAGTTGTTAGCATAGTGGAGAACAAGACTGAAGCATCAACATGTATGAATACGTAGAAAAAATACATGAAAAGCCAGATTAAAAAATCTTCTTTTTGGTACCGTGGATCGAACTTGGGTCCTTGCGCTTGCGCAGCAGGTGGTGAAACCACTGAGCTAAATCCCTGGCCCCAGATTTAAAAATCTTAAGCACACCAGGACTGCAACCATGTAAAATATGTATGACGGTGGACAAAGACTAGAAGGAAATACTTCTAGAAAAGAAGCAGAAATAATGTTTTGGTGAAGGGCAGGAAATATAGGTATTTGCAAGTTTAGAAATCAGGATATCCATCGAATTCTAAGCTCCTCCCATAGGTCTAGTGTAAATATCCATCTCTGGACAAACATGATAATGCACATAAAGCAGTGTGCTAATGGTAGAATCTGGACAGTGGGCATATGAGTGCTCACTGTGTGACTTTTCTGTATGTTTGAAAAATTTCATAGTAAGATGATGGAAAGTAAACCTAGCTCTCTGTTCTGCCATGCATGATCACAGATCCTTGTTAAGCTGCCCATCTATTTTTTTTTTTTTTTTTTTTTTTTTTTGGTACCGGGGATTGAACTTGGGTCCTTGTGCTTGCAAGACAGGCGGGCGAAACCACTGAGCTAAATCCCAGGCTGCCCATCTATCTTATCACTAAATGACTGTAGCTCCATGATTCTGACTTACCTCTGTGAAGTGCCAGGTATGAATTTTTTCCCACTGACAAGGGTCCATGGGTTTCCAAAGAGAAACTACATATTCACAAGCAGTTATGATACGTGGCTCTTTAAAACCAGCTTCTTCCCACCACATGACGCTCACATCCACGGAACAGGAACCAGAAGGATTCTGACCCAGAATGGCAACAACAGTTAGGTTAAACAGATACCTGAAGTCTGTGTTTTGAAAAGAGTAAGTATGAAAAATGATGAATTACAAGGGTTAGGTAAAATACTAGGTAAATGAAATTAAAGTTTTATGCAAGTCAAAAGAGCAAGCTTTGTGGGTCTTATGCAACTACCAAAAATTGCCTGTACACATTTACATAATGGATTTAAAAGTGTATTACTCTAGAATGGGATGAATGGGATATTAGGCCAGAATGGGATAGATCAGTCTAAGCACAAAAACAGAGCCCATAAAAACATATCCTGATGAACCACTCCTGGGTTGAAGACGGAATAACTGAAACCACATACAACAGACCAGTGAGGACAAACTGAGGTTAGAGATGAGTGCCCAAACTGCAACCCAAAACCCACTTATCACAAAGTGCCAATACTGCAATTAACCTTGAATACTGAGGTTTTAGTTTAGAAAAAACTCATACATTAACATCTTTTGTCTTAAAAGAAAAAATAACATCGTGCCATAGGTTTGCCACCACAGCAGTAGACTGTCTCTGATTGAGACAAGATCTGTGCAGCGAAACCTGTGTATTTCCAAGAAAAACTCAGAATCGTAAAGGTATTTACTGGAAAACAAGAAAGATTAAAATGAGATCAGCAAGTAGTTCAAGAAGTTCTTTAAGAAAAAAAAGGACAAAATAAATGAAAAACAGAAGGAATTAAAAATAAAAACACATGGGGCTGTGGATGTAGCTCAGCAGCACCGCATCTGTCTGGCAAGCATGAGGTCCTGAGTTCGATCCTTGGTACCAAAAACAAAAACACCCCCCCCCAAATAAAAACACATGAAGCAGCAAACAAAAATTCAATAATTGGCCTTGCAAGTGCAAAGTCCTGAGTTTGATTCCCGGTACTGGGAGCGGAGGAGTAAGGTGAGTCAATAATCAATACAATAAAAAATGAGGGAGCCCTCATCTTATTAAAAAGCTTTTAGAGGACCAGGGATTTAGCTCAGTGATTCCACCGTCTGCCTCACAAGCGCAAAGACCCGCGTTCAATCCCTGGTACCAAAAAAAAAGCTTTTGGACGGCAAGAAAAACCACCAACAGAGTGAAAAGACAATCTACAGAGTGGGAAAAAATTTTTACCAGCTAGTCAATTAAAGGACTTTTATCTAGAATATATAACTAAAAATAATCAGACCTCCCAAATTTAAAGACCCAATGCAAAAATGGGCATCTGCAATAAAAGACACTTCTCAGATGGAAGAATTAGAAATAGCAAACAAACATATGAAAAAGTGTTCAACATCACTGGTCATTCATGAAATGCAAATTAAAACAATGCTGAGATTCTATCTTACTCAAGAAAACAGCTATTATCAAGAAATCAGCCAATAACAAATACCGGAAGGACTTTGGGGAAAAGAAACCGTTTTCCACCGTTGGTGGGAGTGTAAACTAGTACAACCACTGGAAATCAGGTGGAGATTCCTCAAAAAACTAAAACTAGAGGTTCCATTTGAGCTATACCTCTTCTTGGTATCTCCTGAAAGAATTAAAAGCATCTTACAACAGTGATACATGTGCACCCATGTTTATAGTGGCACAGCTTGAAATAGCTAAATCTTAGAAACAGCCCAAGTGCCCATCAACTGATGAGTGGATAAAGATGTGGGTATTTTTTATACAATGGAGTAGTACTCAGCCATAAAGGATGAGCTTCAGACATTTATAGCTAAATGGATGGACCTTGAGGCCATGCGCTTAGGTGAGATAAATCTGATGCACATGTAAATACTGCATTGTTTCTCTGCTGTGAGAAACTACAAGTGGAAATGAGGACTGAGATGTATAATGGATGCTGGGAAATGGGAAGAAAGTGTTCAAATGGGAAGGGAAACAAGGGAGGAGGGAGGGAGAAAGGAAAAAGGAGACAAGAAAAAAAGTGAAAATAGAAGGAAAAATGGAAACAAAGCTTTTGTACACAGGGAGGAGAGGAGGCTTGAGGGGGGAAGGGATAAAATTTAAAACATTATTTAAAAAAACAACTAGAGAACCCTGTTTCAAAAACAAACACTAGGGCCCGGGATTTAGCTCAGTGGTTTCGCCACCTGCTGCGCAAGCGCAAGGACCAGAGTTCGATCTCCGGTACCAAAAAAAAAACAACAAAAAAAGGGCTGGGATGAAGCAGTATGAAGGCACTGGGTTCAATCCCTACTACAGAAAAAAAAGGGCGGGGGACGGGGAAAGAGGTTTATGTATAAATTTGCAAACATTAATGAAATGAAAAATTCCTTCAAGGGCCGGGGATTTAGCTCAGTGGTTCCACCACCTGCCCCGCAAGTGCAAGGTCCTGAGTTCGATCCCCGGCACCAAAAAAACCCAAAAAACAACAACAACAACAAAAAAATTCCTTCAGAATCTGAAGTATTTAAAATTGACTCAAGAATAGCTTTGAAACAGCACAGAGCATAGGTATTACTATTTATCTTTTATTTTAATTAATTAATTTATTGTTTGTTTTTGTGGGACTAGGGATGGAACCCAGGGGTGAGATATCACTGAGGAACATCCCCAGCCTTCTTTAATTTGAGACAGGGTCTAAGATCAGGCTGGCCTCAACTCACCTTTACAGGCATGTACCACTGCACTTGGCACTAAGTATCTTCTATAGAAAAAGAATCTGGAGCTCAGAGGCTAAAAAAATTTTCCCACGGTCACATAGCCAGTCATTGGCAGAAGCAGTTCATGTGACTTGAAGTTTTTTCCTCTATACCAATGGCTCTCAACAGGGAGAGATGTCACACCCCACCTGATCTCCAAGGCCACTTAGTAAGGTTCCGAGACATTCTTGGTTTATCACACTCCAAGGATGAACCATCCACAATATCACAATTTAGAACTGCTACCCATTTTAGTTTTTTTTTTTTTTGGTACCAGAGATCAAACTCAGGACCTTGTGCTCGCGAGGCAGGCGCGGTGCCACTGAGCTACATCCCCGGCCCGCCATTTTAAGTTATCATAAGTGATTCCCTTAGAAACATTAGATCATTTGGATAGTAGAGGCATGGACGACTCATCTCACTCTGTTAAAATGCCTGATTTAAATTTAGGTACTAACTTGAGCTACTTAGCTTCCATTGTTCTTGGCAACAGCTTGACATGTAAACCTCAGAAGGAGAGCTCAAAATATAATCACAGGTAGAGGTTATGAAAAAGAATTCAAATCTAGTTTTTTGGACTCTGCTTACTCTTTAATAGTACTAAAAAACAGGAAGCTCCAGGCATGGTAGTACACTCCTGTAATCCAACCACTCTGGGAGGCTGAGGCAAGAGGCTTACAAATTTGAGCCCAGCCTAGGCAACTCAGTGACTTAGCCAGACCCTGTCTCAGGAAAAAAAAAAAAAGAAAAAGAATAAATGGCTGGAAATGTAGCTCAGTGTGAAGGCCCTGGGCTCAAACCCCAGAAACCACACACACAACAGGAAGATATAGGATCCAACTCAACTTTCTTATCAATGTATAAATATTTTACATGTAAGATACAAGACACATAATTAACAAAATATTCTTCTGACCTTTAACTTTGAAACCAATTGTAGGCTACCCGAGTTTAAGCTATCACAAACAGGACGATCTGCTATTTCAGTCTGTGGAAACAAAAGTCAACATCATGAATCTACATTTTATGTATTGTGTCTGCCTGCATTACCTATCAAGATATCTACCTCATTAGTTATTTTCTCTGGTAACAGCAGCAAAGCTCCACATGCAATTGTTTACCTGATGAAAAAAATAGGACCCCCTCACATTTAAAAAAATATACATTTTAATTAACCTTAATTTCCCTACTATGAGGTTGTTTACAATGAAGGCATGTCAAAGAAACGTTAAAGTATTCCTAAACACCAAGAGGTCAACTTGAAGAAGTCATATTGTCCATATTCATTAAGGTAATTCATTTGTTCCGAGAAAATTTTATAAAAGTAGCCATTGCTGGGCATGGTGGTACATGGCTGTAATCCCAGCACTCAAGGAGGCTGAGGCAGGAGGATCACCTTGAGTTCAAAGCCAGCACACAGTGAGTTCGGGGCCCACCTGAACTACATAGTGAGACCCTACCTAAAAAAAAAAAAAAGAAGCCATTGTACCTGTTCAGTGGAATGTTTATGCAACTCCAGGCACGCATTTCCACAGAGCTGATTTTCTCTGAAAGCAAATGACTCAATGAGTAGTGGTGCTGCCTGGGGGCCAGCGTCATGGTGGCAGGCAGACTGTCCTCGCCTACCTGACACTCGCAAACTGGTATCCAGTTCTGATGAACTGTCACACTGTTTACTGTCACTGGCAAGAAGAACTGTGTCTTCCAAGTGAGAAAGTTGGGGTATAGAGCAAGTCTGTCCGCCCTCAGCAGATGCTTTTCCAGAGCAAGCCTGGGAGCCCAAGGCGGGAGTAGTGCCCACAATGGGGAGAGCCGGGGAGCACAGGTCTGCGGCAGGAGGGTCACTGTCGTTCGGGGCAGCAGTGTTGGAAGGAGTGAAAAGTAGCATGGACGAAGAAAGCTTCTTATTTGTAGGCTGGCTTTTTTTGTTTGGCACTTGAAGATGTGCTTTTTCTGGTAGAACTAGGTCCTCTCCCAAGTCTTCCGTTGCTGCATCTAGCCGGTTAGGAATTGGTTCCTGCAGAACAATATAATTTCCCTCTTTCAGATGTCTTTCTGCACATATTTTTGATTCCAGAGGCTCACTTGGCTTTTCAGAGCAGGACTTCAGTTTTTCCAGCTTAAGAGGCCCAAAATCCTCATCAGGTAACTCAAAGTCTGTCATACTGAGAGAAGACAACAGTTGCTTTAAATTCAGCATTTCCTTCTTATGAAATGAAGAAGTGAAAGCATCACCATCCAAAGCTAAAGAAGCACTGTCACTGGGATAAAGGGACTCTTCTTTTTGACAATGAACTTCCTTCCCTAAAATAGAAAAATAAGCAACAACAACAGCAACAAAACCCAAAGAGACAGTAAGAGGCAACCAAGAGTAAGTTTCTCTCTGGTTTTTTTTTTTTGGTACCAGGGATCAAACTCCGGTCCTTGCGCTTGTGAGGCAGGCGCCAGAACCACTGAGCTAAATCCCTGGCCCAAAGAGTAAGTTTCTTAACTCAAATATAATAGAAAATGTTCATTACTTCTCCCATCCATGACTTTCATTTATTCTTCGTGGTACTGGAAACTGAATTCAGGGCCTTCACATTGAGCTACTTCCCCGACCCATTTTTATTTTGAAACAGTATCTCACTGAGTCACTCAGTTGCTCAGGCTGGGCTCAAACTTCGATTTTCCTGCTTCAGCCTCCCAGAATGCTGAGATCACAGGTATGCACCACCTCATCTGGCTCCATCTATGACTTTAAACCCTGGGTAAAGGGCTTAAATGAACATTCAGTGGGTGGGTAACTAGCAGCTATTCTTTTGTAGGACCCAAAATAATGCGGTGCTGACAGTATTAACTGGGAGAAGGAAGACTGGGGCACAAGTCTCAGCTTGGCCACTGGCGTGAGGTATGACCTCAGGCAAGCTGGTTCATTTTCCCTCCTCTCTCTCTCCTCAAAAGGGAACTGGACTAAAAACCTCTAACCTCCTTCCCACCTGTAAAAATGGTTCCAGCTGGGCGTGGTGGCACACACCTGTAATCCTAGCACTTGGAAGGCTGAGGCGGGAGAATTGCCATTAGTTCAAGGCCAGCCTGGGCTACATGGCCAGACCCTGTCTCAAAAAACCAAAAGTAAAAGCAAAAGCAAATTCCAGCAGGCTACTGGAGGATAATATACAAAATGCTAGCTCTCCTCATAAAAGAAAACTTAGCTGGCGATTTAGCTCAGTGGTGCTGCCACCTGCCTCCCAAGCACAAGGTCATGAGTTCGATCCCTGGTATCAAAAAAAAAAAAAAGAGAAAACTTTGTTCCTCTTTCAAGCAAAAAGTAATTTATTGCTCTTACTGTGTCTGGAATCCAATCTTTTTAAAAATGTAACTGCATCAAACTAATGAGTGTATAAATAGACATGTGGTACATACAAATGATGGAATGTTATTCTGCCACAAAAAGGAATGAAGTACTGATATATGCTACATCATGGATATAACTTGAAAATATTATGTAAAGTGAGACACACAGTGTCACCTACTGTATAATTCTATTTATGCGAAATATCCAGAATTGGTAAATCCATAGAGAGAGCATGCAGATTGGCTGCAGCCTGGGCTGGAGGCTGGAGGGGGACAGAGAATATAGGAGGCAGCTGCTTGAACAGTATGAACTTTACTTGACAGTGTTAAACTAGAGAGAAGTAACACTGTAAATATATGAAAAACCACTGCCTTGTTCACTTAATCTAAAAGTTAATTTTATGTTTGGTGAATATCATGTTTTTAAACATAGCTGCAGTTTACTAAAATCACAGCAGACTATTGCAAAGTCTAGGAAAATGTTTCTAGATTTTTACTGGACTGCATATTTGATGCTTTCTTGGTATTCTTGTCTTAAAAGATGACAAAACGAGAGAAGGATCCAATCAAAAAAGAGAACTACAGGCCAATCTCCCTGATGAATGTAGACACAAAAGTCCTCAAGACTCTGGCAAATAGAATGCAGCAAATCATTATGAAGATTATACACCATGAACAAGTAGTATTCATCACAGGGATGCGGGGGTGGTTCAACACATGCAAATCAATAAATGTAATAACACTATATTAACAGAGCCAAGCACAAAAAACTATATGATCGTCTAGATACAGAAAAAGCATTTGACAAAGTCCAACACTCATTCATGATAAAAACCCTTGAGAGGGCTGGGGATTCAGCTCAGTGGTTCCATCACTTGCCTCGCAAGCGCAAGGTCCCGAGTTCGATCCCCAGTATCGAAAAAAAAAAAAATCCTTGAGAAAATTGGAATAGATGGTCTTTATCTCAACCTGATAAAAGCCATCTATGAAAAACCAACAGCCAACATCATACTAAATGGCCAAAAACTGAAAGCTTTCACTCTAAAATAAGAAACAAGACAAGGATGTCCACTATCGCGACTCTTTTCAATATTGTTCTGGAAACACTAGCCAGAGCAATAAGACAACAGAAAGAAATAAAAGGAATAAGGATGGGAAAGGAAGAAGTTAAATTATTATTTGTGGATGACATGATACTCTGCATACAAGACCCCAAAAATGCCACCAAAAGACTTCTAGATTTAATAACCAAATTCGGTAGCATTCCTGTACACAAATAACTAACTCATTGAGAAAGAAATTAGGGAAACACCACCTTTCACAATAGCATCCAAAAAAATGAAATACTTAAGTGTTCAAATGGGAAGGGGAACAAGGAAAGAGGGAGGAAGAAAGGAAGGAAGGGACAAGAAAAAAAGTGAAAATAGAAGGAAAAAATGGAAACAAAGCTTTTGTACATAGGGAGGGGAGGGGGCTTTAGGGTGAATAGGATAAAATAAAAACTTATTAATAAAAAAGTGAAATACTTAGGAATCAATCTAATGAAGGAAGTAAAAGACCTTTATACTGAAAACTAAAATACTCTGAAAAAGATCAAAGAGGATATCGGAAAACGAAAAGATATCCCTTGGTTTTGGGTAGGAAAAACCAATATAGTAAAACTGGCCATACTCCCAAAACTGTTGTACAGATTTAATGCAATCTCAATAAAAATACCAAGAGCATACCTCACAGAAGTAGGGAAAATAATCCTAAAATTCATATGGAACCAGAAGAGACCAGAATAGCAAAAGCAGTTCTGGGCAACAAGGGCAAGGCAGGGGGCACTGCAATCCCTGATGTGAAGTTGTGATATAAAGCTACCATGATTAAAAACAGCATGATATTTTCAAAAAACCAGACCCAAGGATCAATGGAACAGACCAGAAGATGACGAAACAACTCCAAGCACATTCAGCTACCTTATCTTTGATAAAGAGGCCAAACACACCCACTGGAGGAAAGAGAGCCTCTTTGATAAATGGTGCTGGGAAAACTGGCTCTCCACTTGCCAAAGATTGAATCTAGACCTGTATCTCTCACCACGCACTAAGCTAAAATCAAATGGACCAAAGATCTAAATATTAAAACAGAAACACTAAGCCTGCTGGAAGATGGAATAGGTAGAAGTCTTGAAGACACAGGTGTAGGCAAAGACTTTATTGCACAGGAAATATCACAAAGAATCAACCACGGGGATCTCATCTTATTAAACTTCTGCACAGCAAGAGAAACCACCAGCAGAGCTGAGACAACCCACAGAGTGGGAAACATTTGCCATTTGTTCCTCTGACAAAGGACTACTATCTAGTATATAAAGAGCTCAAAAAAACAAAAAAATCAGACCTCTCAAATTTACCCAATCCAAAAATGGGTACCTAAAATGAACAGACACTTCTCAGATGAAATAGAAACAGCAAATAAACATATAAAAAAATGTTCAACATCACTGGTCATTCGAGAGATGCAAATTAAAACAATGCTGAGATTCCACCTCATCCCAGAAAGAATGGCTGCCATCAAGAAATCAACCAATAACAAATGCTGGCAGGGCTGTGGGGAAAGAGGAACCCTGCTCCACTGCTGGTGGGAGTGTAGACTGATGTAACCACTGTGGAAATCAGTATGGAGACACCTCAAAGAACTAGGACTGAAAGTCCCATTTGACCCCACTATTCCCCTGCTGGGTATCTTCCCCAAAGAATTAAAAGAATCACACCACAGTGATATATGCACACTCATGTTTACAGCGGCACAGTTTGTAATGGCTAAGTCTTGGAAACAGCCTAAATGCCCATCAACTGGAGACTGGATAAAGAAGATGTGGGTTGTTTTTTTTAAATAAAATGGAGTACTACTCAGCCATAAAGAAGGATACACTTGAGACATTTCTAGCTGAACAGATGCACACTGAGACCATACTCTTAAGTGAAATAAATTGGACACACATGTGTAAATACTCCATTGTTTCTCTGGTCTGAGAAACTGAAAGTGTAAATAAGGCCCAAAATGTATAACAGATATTGGAAATGGGAAGAAAATATTCAAATGGGAAGACCAACAAAGGAGGGTGTAGGAGGAAAGAAAGGACAGGTAAAAAAACGACAGAAGGAAAAAATGGAAACAAAGCTTTTGTAAATGCTGGGTGAGGAGAAGCTGGGTGAGGTGGCACACGCCTGTAATCCCAGCACTCAGGAGGCTGAGGCAGGAGGATCACCATAAGTTCAAGGCCAGATTGGACTACACAGTGAGTTCAAAACTGGTTTGAACTACATGGCAAGACCTTGCCTCAAAAAAAAAAAAAAAAAAAGTAAATGAGGGGAAGAGGGTTTGAATGGAGGGAAGGGGAATGGGGGCAGGGGAAGCAGCAAGATATATCATGTACAGGTACAAATTCCCTATGATGAATGTTATCATTATGGTGACTGTTTTTTTTTTTGAACGTTATCATTATGGATATCTAAAATGTACCAATAAAATTTTAAAAATGCAAAAAAGACAATTATGAAAAAAGTAATTATTGCTTTAAAAAATTAATTTATGGGCTGGGGATTTAGCTCAGCGGTTTCGCCACCTGCTGCGCAAGCACAAGGACCTGAGTTCGATCCCTGGTACCCCCCCCCAAAATTAATTTAATAAATTATATCTCATACACTAAAGACTATGTTCACTGGTATAGAGCAACCTGTTGCCTGTTTTTGGGCACAAACAGTTTTCTGGAGACAGTCACATTTACAAGTTGCCTATGGCTGGCTTTTGCACCACACTGGGTAGTTTAGACAGAGAAAAGAGTACAGTCTTTATTATCTGGTCTTTACAGGATGTTAGCTGATCTCTTGTTTAAAGTCACAATGAATGACCCAGTCTGGGCACTCAGTTTATCAGATGTCATTCACTTCTGAGAAAATGAATAAAAAGTTTAAATTGTAACATACCCTTCCTTACTTGCTTTCCTCCAAAACTGTGTCCTACAGACTGCAAAGGTTATACTACCACATTCAAAAAGTTGTTTGGGCTGTTTGTTACACGATCACTGCTGAGAGTTTTTCAGTGGACTCTCGCTCTAGACAAGTATCCTACCACTGAGCCACACCCAGTTCTGGATTCTCTAACAATTTTATTTCAAAACACTTCCTATTTAAGATACATAAATGTTCTACCTCCAATGAAGTATGTGCTATATCTGAATAGATATTAATTTTGGTAACCACCCAACATATTTTCCCTTGCAGTGATAACTTTTTCAACCATTTTAGTAAAGGAAAAAAAATTAAAAAAAAGAAAAAACCCACAGGAGGGGAAGAGGCTTGAGGGGGTTGGAATGGGATAAAATTTATTTTTAAAAAAATAACAAACCCCACATTAATGAACTCTGGTATCATTTTTAATTTCCCCATGCCTCTTACTTTCCTTGTCTGAAATGTGGAGATAAAAATAGACTATCTTAGGTAGGGTTGCTATGATGATCCAATGTTATCATCTGCATAGCACGTGTGTGTGTGTGTGTGTGTTATGCATGTTGCGGGCACTGGTCATTGAACCCAGGGCCTTCAGACTGAGCAAAACCCTCAGCCCATTGTTTATTTAGAGACAGGGTCTTACTAAGTTGCTCAGTTGCCTTAGCTGGGCTTAATTTGTGACCTTCCTGCCTTGTCCTCCCAAAGTGCCAGGATTTCAGGCTTGCACTACCAATCCTGGTTGTATACAGCATTTAGATTCTTTTTTTTTGGTACCAGGGATCAAACTTGGGACCTTGTGCTTTCAAGGCAGGCGGGCAGAACCACTGAGCTAAATCCCCAGCCCTATACAGCATTTAGAAAGCACCAGCACACAGTAAACAGCTATCACCACTATCATCATTACACACAATCTTACTTACCTTTAACCCTCTTATCATGAACAACTGCCTTCTTAGCCTGACGTCTGTACCATGTGACTTTATCCTCAGAACTGTTAACACTTGATATACTGGAAGCTGGCAAAAGCAGTTCACAGTGATCTAGGGCGGAGGTGCTGACGGATTTTCTTTTTCTTCTGTGTCTCCTACCACATGGCTGTGAAATAGTCTTCCTAGAACAGCCACTGTCCTCAGTGGCTCCAGCAGGAGAGATGACTTCAGCTAATGAGAGAAGTTCCAGAGGACTTTTCGAATTTGGGTGAACTGGGCATGTACTTGAAATCCTACCTTCACTCTGGTCAGTTTCTTCAATAGAAAGCTTTACATCTTTAGTTACTTCTTTAATTTTATTTTTAAACCCTTTTTTCCTGGCACCCAAATGACTCTGAATTACAGCTTCCAGGGCTACTTTCCTCTGGTAGTTTGACATGTGACGTGTTGTTCTAACATAGTATTCTGCAGGAAATAGAAGGCCTTCAAGCATTGTGCAAGAATGATTCTGATTTTCTGTAGAAACAGGAGAGACCACTTCTAGGCTAAGATTTTTAGGCTGACTTAGAACTTCATCTTCCTGGAGGTTTACACTTCTACTGTCGAGAATATTACTGAGAGATTTTAAAGATTTCTCTGCGTGATTTTTTTCATTTACATTTTGGCTTATATTTGCTGATGAGTTATTGTAAATGAGTTTATTTACAGAATATGCATCATCTGCCTGTAAATTAGGACTTTGAGGCAGCTGGCTACTTGTACTTACAGCTTCATTTATTACTTCGTTATCTGTGCAGACAGTCATTTTTATGCCTTGTGCTTCCAGGTTTATGGATGAAACAGAGTTAATGTTTTTAAATCCCTGAGATGTAAATTCATAGTGACCTTCAGGAGGGACATGTTCAAGGTGCTGACTATTACTGCAGTCTGTTATAGTATGCAAAGGAACTGCAGCCTCCTTGAAAAACTTATTTCCTCTTGAGGATATAGCAACACCTCTTTCTAACTTGGCAGTTGGTGGAATTAATTCACTCTCTCCATCATTTTCTGTAACTGGTGCTGGAAAATCTGGAATTTCAGATTCAGGACTTGAAAGGTGTGTTACTTCAGTTACTGATAACGTAGGATTTTTGTTATTGATTACTTCCTGTTTCTTTAACCTTTTGCCAGAGAGTATGAGGGAACTGATGTCAAAGAAACCTCTTTCCTGTGAATTAAGTGTTCTCTTTGGCTGCTTTTTTCTCCCAGGCAGCTCACTCTGTCTTTTCTCAGCAACAGGATCATTGACCTTATAGGGTAAGTGCTCTTGGGTGTCATCTGTTCTTTGTAAACATAACCCTTCTTCTAGGCCATCTTCAGAGTTAAAAGACTCAGCCTCATCATCAAGTGTCACAGATGTCTTTTCTCCAGTTTCCTCATCAAGATGGATACTGATCTGTAACTTTCCATGAGGAGATCCTTCATTTTTAGGTTCTGAGGAGAAAAAAATGTATGTAATTAAGTTTCCTTTTAAAATGGAACAAACAGGGGCCAGGGATGTAGCTCAGTGGCGCCATGCCTGCCTGGCAAGTGCAAGGTCCTGAGATCAATTTCCCCACCACTGCGGCAGGAGGATCACTGTGAGTTTGAGGCCAGCCTGGGTTACCCAGTGAGTTCAAGGCCAGCCTAAACTACATAGCTTGAGACCCTGTCTCAAAAACAAAACAAAACAAAAAAATATGTATTACAGGGCTAGAGGTGTAGCTCAGTGGTACAGCACTTGCCTAGTATGTTTGAGGCCCTGAATTCCAATCCCAATACTGCAAAAATAAGTAAGTAAATAAAAATATTATTTCTGAATATTTATTTTAAAAAGAATCAAAGACATTTCGTTCTGGCAGAACAAGGTTCATGTCTTAAAAATTCTAACAACTACAAAATTTTAAGTAAATGTAAATAAATAAAATTACGCCAAAAAGTGTTTCTTTTAAAAGATTATTTTTTTCTCAATCATCTTTTCTTTTAATTTTTAATCTCATCTAATTTCTTCTCGTGCTAGGGACAAAGCCTAATGCCTTGCAAATGCTAAGCATGTGCATTACCACTGATGTGTATGTACTCCTAAAACCTCACGTAATTTTTTTCTCAGGTTTCTTTCTTTTCTTCCTGCCTTCCTTTTTTTTTTGCCTTAAGTAGTTTAAGTGGTATTTATACATGTACACAGCACATCTTCCTTTCTTTTTGTCCTCTGCCCTCCTCTCCTTCCAACACTTCTTTCCATTGCTTTTTTTTGGTACCGGGGATCGAACTTGGGACCTTGCACTTTCGAAGCAGGCACTGGAGCCACTGAGCTAAATCCCCGGCCCTTTTCCATTGATTTTCAAAGAGTACTTTTCTCTGTGCATATGTGGGTAATTAAAAAAAAAATCATTCTGATATTTAAACTTTAAATATAGTTTCTAAAAGTTGAAGAAAAATGAGCAACTAAATAACCCAAATGAAAGTATAGTTTATTGCTTTAATTTTATGGCATATGAATTTTATGTTAAAAATATATTGCTTCTTTTTTTTTTTGGTATCAGGGATCAAACTCAGGACCTTGGGCTTTCGAGGCAAGCACCAGAACCACTGAGCTAAATCCCTGGCCCCTCTATTGCTTCTTGTTTTTTTGGTACCAGGGATCGAACTTGGGACCTTGCGTTTACAAGGCAGGCGGCAGAACCACTGAGCTAAATCGCCAGCCCTCTATTGCTTCTTTTTCTTTTTACATTTTTTTTTCCTCTATTGCTTCTTAATAAATAAATATACCTGAAAAATGAATGATAAAGCAAGTATAAGTGACTACACTCGATTTACCTGAGTGGTTTAGCTGTAGTGAGATTTCACGCTGGGGAGAGCAATCCTGTTCCACTGTTTTCGTAACAGAATTCTTAACCTTCTCGGCTCTTTGGGCACGCTAGAAAAAACACAAGAAGTTCAAGAAAGAAACTTCCTTTAGAGCTTTATTATTGTCAGAAATTGTTTTTAAAGCTGTCTGCACAATAACATAATCTGAGAGAATACAATCCACTTACCTGAAGGCGGGCCAGTGTCTTGCTGTATTCCCTTTTCAAAAATGCTAATTTTTTCTTCAACTAGAAGAAGAAAAACACCAATTTTGTTGAGTAGTGGAGAGGTGGAAACAGAGGGAAGCAGTACAGTGTCTATCAGATAGGAGCACACAGTCCGTGTTCAGCAGGGTTCCTCAGCCTCCAGGAGAGGAACTGGCACACACAGACCTATTCCAGTTCTCACAAAGCACCAAGCTTTTCACTCTCAGGACCTGTGAATAAACTATTCCTGTCACCTGGAACATTTTTTCCCTTTGTCAATTCCTATGGATTCCTCAACCCTGTTTAAGATTTTTTTTTTGGTATAGGGAATCGAACTCAGGACTCTGCGCTTGGGAGGCAGGCGGTGGCACCACTGAGCTAAATCCCCAGGCCAGTTTAAGATTTTTATTTCCCTGGAGACAGAATTCTAGGTTGTTCTCCAAATCCAGGTTAGACTCTCCATCCCTTCTCTGTGCTTCCCTTATCACAGGTTTTTACTATACCACAGTATGTCGTCTGTTACTTCCCTGTTCCCCTCATCGCTGTAAAAACCATGAAGATAACAGTTGTCACCTTCATTCAATATATGTCAGTTAATGGTATCTCTAGCACCTAGAACAGTACCTGATACCCACTATGTGTCAGCTACTGTATCATTTATTTCAGATGCCAGAGACACAGGGTGATGAAGGCAATTTACATACAGCTCAGGATACAGGTATTATACAAGAAAACAGACTTTACATGATAACAAACACTTAAATAAACAGGGTGAATGACTAGGGTCCTGAACAGACTGCCAGGTAGAGTGTTCAGGGAGGCATTTGTTAGAACTGTCTTTGGAACGAGCCTAGACCTAAAAAAGGAAGGAGTTAGCTTTAGGGAGATTGGGGGATGGGAACCATGAACTAAAAAGCTCCACAGCAGGATGGGCTAAGTGTATTTGAGGAACATTCCAAAGACCAGTGAAAGAGGAGTTTTCACTGCTGAATTCCTAGCCAGGCACACTGCAGGCATTCAACAAAGACTGGAACCAGGTTAAGTCAAATTACTATTTTCTCAAAGTTTAGGTTTCCTTTGTCTCTCTGGCTGCTGTGGATCAAAGAATAATCTCAGCAGCAAAAGCCACCCATTTTCGTTTTTCTTCTGCTTTCTAGGAACCTGTTAGGGGGACTCATCCTTCCAAGACCATGCAGTTTGTAAATGACACAATTCAAAACCTAACAGCTGACTAGCAGTAGTCTGTGTTCTGCGTCTCTAGGCTAGTCCGCTTCTCACCCGCCTTATCAATAATTACCGTGTTTATTGGAAATGATCTTTTCACGCTAGTAGCAGGTAAGCTAGAAGAAGAAGACTGACAAGTTAATTTTAATGAGAGTTCAGCAAGCACAATAAAAACTCCGGTTAACAGCACAAGAGCCTGGAAACAAACTAAAAGTCTATCAGATTAACTTCTAAAGAAACAGGGACACTTCCAAACTACATTATACAGAACTTTTTTTTTTTTTTTGGTACCGGGGATCGAACTCAGGTCCTTGAGCTTGTGAAGCAGGCGGCGGAACTACTGAGCTAAATCCCCGGCCCGTACAGAGCTTTTTTTAAGAAAAGGTAAATAACTATGTCCTAATGTGGCTGTTAAACAGAGAAAAACGAGAGTTGCAATACCATTCCGATCATACTGTTTATGAACGTTCCCCTCTTCAAAAAAATACATAGTATTTTTTTGGTTGTCAGGGATACTCTGCCTCCCGGCCCAACACAGAGACACAGAAAGATCCGAAAGTACCAGCCTGGAGAGATTCACTCGGCTGGGTGGAGTGTGAGGAAGTCAAGACTGAGCGTGTGGGAGGGGAGAAAGAAGAAACGAAGAAGGCTGTCGAAAGGCATTTAAGCTTTGTCTATAATGTTTTCCATTTTGTTTCTATGCATTGCTACTGTAATGAAAATTTGTTTTCTAAACGCCAGCACGTGAGTAGCGCGCCAATCTCTCATACTTTCACTTCCTGTGCCTACTCAGATTGAGCAGGGAGGTCTGAGGAGGCTGCTGCCTCGCACTGAGAGGAGAGAAAGCCGGGCCTCCAGGCCGGAGGCTGGAAGCGGGTGAGGGTCCCAATCAGCCCTTTCCGCACCCCAGGCACCTTTTCCTTCTCGGCGTAGCTGAGGGGCTTCCAGGGAGGCTCGTCCATCGGGATGGGGGAACGGAAAGAGCAGCCGTCGCCAGCCCAGGACCCGCGGACACGGAGACCCAGCTGGACTTGGGTCCAAGAAGCACCCGGGAAAGAATCAGGGACCCGGGATCTCCTCAGAACGCGACCAGACATCCCACACGGGCAAGGCGCGCCATTTCTCCAGGCCAATTAAAGCCACCGCTCGGCCTGCGCACGCGCCGCCGGGGACAGCCGACCGAGGGCGCAGGGCCGCCTAGAGGAGAGCCGAGAGGTCGATTAGAGCCGAGCCCCCCCCCCGCCCCCCCCCGACAGCGGAAGTGGAGGCGCAAGCCGGAAGTAGCCGGAACCTCAGTGAGCAGGTCTTGGACAGGATCCTGAGGTGCGTCGGAAAGGAGGCGGTGGCCATGGAGTTGGGCGAGCTACTCTACAACAAGTCCGAGTACATCGAGACGGTGCGTGTGTTCAAACATCCGCCCTGCGTCTTCCAAGCCCGCATCCTTCTGAGGCCCCGGTCTGTCCCTGCCCCACCCACCCCGGCTCTCTCTGGCAGACGGTCGGGAGTTACCTAGAGACGCCTCGGCATCCTCTGATTTTGTTGTTTAGTCCGTACGCGGCCACTTTAGGCTTTTTGATGCATATTTCTGATTTTCTCATAGGGATAAAGTCCCTTCTGGAGGCCAGGAAGCCTCTAGCTATCCAAATATTAATTACAGCTTAGGCTTCGGGCCTATTTTAACTTTTTTTTTTTTGGTACCGGGGATCGAACTCGGGTCCTTCCTCTTTCAAGGGTGGCAGCGGAACCACTGAGCTAAATCCCCGGCCCCTTAACTTTTTTTTTTTTTTAATTAATATTTCGTAACCTGTTAACATGTGCTGAAAACGATCGAGGTTTTTTTATATATTCAGCGTTTGCAATGTGTGACGAAATGCTGGAAACAACAGGTATTCCAATTAAACTCACTATTATTTTGTTTTTTCTTTGCGTTTTCACAAGTTTATAATAATGGTACCGTCATTAACCACGGTTTAGAGCTTTAAATTGAAAAATGGAACTGGGACTTAAATCCACGTCTCTCCCTGATGCCACTAAGTTACAGACTTACCACATACAAATTGTAAATCCATTCCTGAACCTTTAGTTTGCATCCCTGCTTTTAAAAATCAGTTTTAGACCTCATGTCATTTGAAGTTCTTTTCTCTCTATTTCGTGCTTTCTTTGTGGAAACCTTGGCCCAGAAATCCACTCAGTTTTTTGTTATTTCCTTTTAGGCATCTGGGAATAAAGTTAGTCGCCAGTCAGTGTTGTGTGGAAGCCAGAACATTGTTCTCAATGGCAAGGTAAGGGACAAAGACAGCTCCAGGATGTCTTTGCTTGCTTTCCACTAATGATGACATTAGCAGGGTAGATAAAATGTTGTTGTGATGCTGTTTATTGATGTACACTTTCAATTCCCTTTTTTCTCCAAATTGTATTTATTGAATGCAAAAAAAAATCAATAAAAGGAAGTAATATAATATTTTTCCTTTTTATGCTAGAACAAAATTCAGTGGCACTTAGAACCAAAATTACTGTACAAGCTGGATGTGGTGGCACATGCCTATCATCCCAGCAGCTGATTTGTTCAAATCATAATCCCAAAAGAGTCATGCACACATTGTATTTGGTTGGTAGGCCCCTTAAGTCTCTTTTAAATAACAAGAGTTCTCGTTACCCCTTTTCCTTCATGACATTTATATATTGTAGAAATTAGATTACTACCCTGTCGAGTTTTTAAATTCCTGAGTTTGGAAGATTATATCTACATAGAGTTGTTTAACATGACCTTTTTTATAATATGGTCTTTATTTTATTTCTCATTTCCATTCTATTGCCGTAGATAAGGCCCATTATCTTTTTATTTTTTTTTGGTACCTGGAATCGAACTCAGGACCTTGTGCTTGCAAGGCAGGTGGTGGCACCACTGAGCTAAATCCCTGGCCCATTATCTATTTTTTTTTTTTTTTTTTGTGGTACCGGGGATCGAACTCGGGACCTTGTGCTTACAAGGCAGGCGCCATAACCACTGAGCTAAATCCCCAGCCCCCATTGTCTATTTTTGCCTTGATCCAATATACTCATTTAAAGGATTACTTTCCCTCCAGTCTCATTTATAGTCTCTCTGTTTAGACTCCAGATTGTATCTAGAGTAATATTTCTAAAATGAAAATCCAGTTCTATTAATCTGTGTAAAATATTTTATTGATTCCTGATACCCTATAGGGCAAAAAAAAGTCTAAGCATTTATGCTCAGCTTACACTGTTCCCCATGATCTGCTTTCTTGCCTACTTTTACAGCTACAAATCCAGATACATGCACTTTAAAAATCCCATTCATTTATTCAATACATATTTTGAGAATGCCTCCTCTTTACCAATATGGAGCATTGATCCCCCTAGATTTCTTCTTGTGTTTTTCAATCCCTCCAGATCTTACTCCACACAATGTAGTATTTAGTCTGAGTCTAGAAGTGGGAGATGAACCAGAACTTGAGTGGATCCACCTCGGAGCATGAAGTTAGAGACACTAGTGTTAGGAGATTAAAAAAAAAAAGAAAGAGGTGAGCAAATAGCCAACACTTGGACAGTGGATCTGAGTGAGTCTAAAGAGACACATAAACTAAGTCTGTTACAAGCATTCTCACTAAATTTTTATTCAGTGAGTTCTGTTCATGGAATATTAAGGGCAAAGCTCCTAATGTAGTAGAATATCTCCAGTGTCAGTTTGCAGTCATGAGAGCAACTCTCCCTTCACTTTATCCCTTTTAGCAGAACATTTGATGCAGTAGATAATAACATAATAGTGTCCTCTTATCTATCCTTTTGTATTATGTTTTGGGCTATATAGGTAAGTTTTTAAAATGTGCTTTGTTTTATAGACCATCGTAATGAATGACTGTATAATCCGAGGGGATCTGGCAAATGTAAGAGTTGGACGCCATTGTGTTGTGAAAAGTCGTAGTGTTATAAGGCCACCATTCAAGAAATTCAGCAAAGGGTATGTAATTTAATTTCTTGTTCCAGTCTTGGGCGAGATGCTGCTATTAGTAGTATTGTGCATGTGTTGAGATACGGCATAATGAACAGCTCTACCTGTTGTGGCACTGAATAAGAGTTTGCCATAATGAACATAACTATGATGGTATGATGGTAGTTGTCTTAATCTGGTTGGTGGTTGGTTGCCAGAAACAAAATCCACTTAAGATGGCAAAAGCAGAAGAGCGTCTGATTTAACATACACAGGCACATTTGATAGAATCTAAGAGTAGAAAAAGGAACCAGGCCTCACAAGGGACTAGAACTTACAACTGGACAGCTAGCCACAATCAAGACACCTGTTCTCTCTATTCCTCTGTCTCCAAGATTATACTGGGTCTTGTATTCTGTTTTGGGAGAGAGAATCTCATTGGCTCAGCTATACTTAATTACCCACTTCTGGTCTAAATAGCTAACCAAGAGGGTCTTGTGGTGGTGCACACTTGTAATTCCAGCACTTGGGGATTGGGGTGGGGCTGAGGCAGGATTGCTGCAAGTTTGAGGCCAGTCTGGGTTACAAACTGAGTTCAAGGCCAGCTTGAACTATGTAGTGAGGCCCTGTAACAAACAAACAAACAAACAAACAAACAAGGGCAAGAACAGAGAGGAGAGCTGACCAGCATGTCTGCTGTGGTAGTATCCGCTTTGCCTCTCTCCTCCTTTGCTAATTGCCCTCCTGGTTCCCACCTGTGGCACCACCTGCATTTCATCCATTAAGTCAGTACAGTATGTGTTTATTGAATATCTTATGACAGCCACTGGTTATAAACTCAGCATATAAATATGGATACTATAGAGTTCCTATCTCAAAGTTCTCAAAATCTAGTGGAGGAAAAATTACATAAACAGATAGCTACTATATAATGTGATACTATAATGTGATAGCTCTGTAATAGGTGATACACTGGACCCTCGAGTTACAATTGGCGTGACATACAAAAAACTTGGGTTACGACCGGAATTTTAGTTTTAACTACAAATAGAATCTTGGGTTATGACCTGAATACCAGTCACTTATGCTTCCAGATGGTCTCAGAACAGATTTAACCCTTAAAGAGTTCTGGAGGAAACATTACAACATCCTTTCCTGTGTGGGATTAACTGAGAAATCCTGAGCCAGTGTGTCTCTTAGGACACTGAGATCTACCTGTGTGCAGGAGAGAGACTTTGAAGGCTGTGGAGAGGAGCCTGAGCCTTCACTTGACCAACTTGAGTTACAACCAGCCCTCAGGAATGAATTGAGTTTCTAAGTCAAGGGTCCATTCTACAGGATTGGGCCTGGCGCATAGTATGTACTCAATAAATATGGTAAATGAATCAATTTTAAGAATGTTGGGTGCTAAAACTTACAGACCATGAACCTGATGTCACTACTCTGAAACACAGGGAAGATTAGTAAAAATGTGATCTGTGAGCATTGTCAAAGGCACCAGAGACAGCAGAAATGAGCAAACATCCATTGTTTTTTGGGGGGGGCGGTCCTGGGGATCAAACTTGGGACCTTTCGCTTTTGAGGCAGGCAGCGGAACCACTGAGCTAAATCCCCAGCCCCTCATCCATTCATTTTTATTTGGTGCCTTCTCGTTTAACTTTGAAGATCTTACTCCTTCTGCCCTGCATTTTCTTTGCATATTTCTTTCTGCCAGTATTTCTGATTTTTACCTCGTAATTAGGCTGGGGTTGTGGGAGGATCACCATGGCTTTGGCTAGATTTACTATATCCTTCTTCGGAGGAGAAAAAGAAAAAGCATAGAAGGAAACAGCTAATTCAAAGTCCAGATTCCTATTTTATGGATATAAAATGTCCACACTCTGTAAGATCACCATGATTTTCGGCCATGCTCAGACAATGGTTCTTTGTGTGGGTTGATCCACAGTGCCGTGCCAGCCAAAAAGAGGAAAGTCACTCACAGAAAGTTGTTCATTTAGAAGAAAGCAACACTAGTGATCTATACAACTTCCTGAATTTGTGTTTTCTCACAGAAAGCTTTAATTAATTAATTTAATTAGCTAGATTAATTAGCCCTTAACTAATTTTGATTATCTACTGAGATAATGCAATTATGTTTGATTTTGTAAGGTATACAACAATGATCTCCTAATGGTATCAGTTTTTCAATAAAGTTTTGATTATGGACAAAAAAATTACTGGGAGTTGTATAGCCTAAGGATCCTTTCCTTGCTAGGAACAATTTTATAAGACAGACGAAAGCTGGGCATGGTGGTGTGCACCTGTCGTCCCGGCACTCTGGAGGCTGAGGCAGGAGGATCACTGTGAGTTAGATCAAGGCCAGTCTGAGCTATAGAGCGAGAACCTGTCTCAACAAACAAAGCAAACAGGGCCGGGGATGTAGCTCAGTGGCACCGTGCCGGCCTTACAGACACAAGATCCTGAGCTAGATCCCCAGTACCAAAAAAACAAACAAAACACAAGACAAACTTGTTGAGATTATGATCTGTAGCTCTAAACCTTAACCTGAAGTATGTCACCTTGACCTTTTTTTGTTGTTGTTCATCTGTTCCTTCTCTAGTGTTGCATTCTTTCCTTTACATATCGGGGACCATGTTTTTATTGAGGAAGACTGCGTGGTCAACGCCGCTCAGATTGGTTCTTATGTTCACGTTGGCAAGAACTGTGTGATTGTGAGTATGATGCCTCCACTGACTGAGCAGCCTGGTTCCCTCTGACTTTCATCCCTCATCCGTTCCATCAGGGGGACATTGCTTCCCCACCTGGGCAGGGTAGGAGTAACTTCTGGTCTTCATGAGGCAGGGACTCTATTGTAGGATTTGGAGTTTTTTTCTCAGTGTTAATAACAATGGCCAGCTGTATAGAACCTCTTTTTATGAGGTTAAACTCTTTCCCTTCAGTTAGTTTATTTAAGGATGTTGGGTATTGTTATCCCTGTTTGCAGACGAGAATAGGTATTAAGGAATTTGACAAAGCTAGCAGATAGTAGAGCTGGAATTTAAATTCAGGCATTATGATTAGCTATGGTGCTACCCAGCCTACTTGCTTCCTTACCTAAAGGAGCATGCAGTCTCCTAGAGGCAAGGGGATCTAAAGGGCAAGTGGAGATTGGCAGAGTAGACAAGGGGAGCTGGGGCATTTCCAGTCCATTATGGGATTGGCATGAGTGTGAGGTTCAGAGTTGTCAGAGGATGAAATGTTAGGGGAACTGCAAGGCATGCAGGTACAAGTAGGCCACCCACTGGGAGTGGTGGTGCACTTGGGAGGCTGAGGCAGGAGAATTGCTAGGAGTTCAAGGCCGGTCTGAACTACAGAGTGAGAGCCTGTCTAAAAACAGCAAGAACAAAACCAAAAATAGTTTGTTTTATGCAACCGAGATCTGGATTTCTTGCTATTTCATTGAGGAAGAGTTTAATATCTGGTGAGGTTTCTGAGAACATAGCTAGGTGAGGATGTTAATGACTAGAGCTGATCTGCCTTACTGTTTTAACTGTTTTCTACCATTTATTTATTTATTTACTTGTTTGTTTGTACCGGGGATCAAAGTTGGGACCTTGTGCTTGTGAGGCAGGCAGTGGCACCAGTGAGCTAAATCCCCAGCCCAGTTTTCCACCTTTTAGATGTACACCTCAGATTGGAGTCTAGGAAGAGCCAAGATCCGGTATATGTTTGTCTGTAATGGTCATTCCTGTTAGCACAGAGCCAGCTCTCTGTCTTGACTCAGATCCTAGAGCAGAGATGGTGAGCCTTTTAGCGACCGAGTGCCAAACTGCAGCCCAAAACCCACTTACTTATTGCAGAGTGCCCGCACGGCAATTAAACCAGAGTGCTAAGGCTTTAGTTTAGAAGAAACAACTCATACATTAACATCTTTTGTCTTAAAAATAATAACACACGTGCCACAGGTTCACCACCACTGCCCTAGAACCGTGCCGTTCCTAGCTGAGGAGCTGTGAGGGCTCAGCAGAGGTAGACAGTGTCGGGAGAACTGTGCTGCTGCAGTAACTGTCCAGAACTAAGGGCAGCACTTGTTCTGCCAGATACTCTTGCCCCAGAGGAATCCCATGGAGTGCACTAGAGATAGGAAATGTCTGGTTTAGCCTGGTGTGAAGAAAAGGGGAAGATTAAAAAGTTGAGCTCAAAGTACCAGAGAGAACAGTGATTGCTTGAGTGTAGGTAAGTGAAGAGGGAGGTTGGATGATGGGTACTAAAGTATGGTCAGATAGGGTGAGTGAGTTCTAGTGTGATTATTTCGTAATGACTTCAAAGTGGGGTTTTTTTGTTGTTTTGTTTTGAGATGGGGTCTCGCTATGTAGTTCACGCTGGCCTTGAACTCACTATGTAGTCCAGGCTGACCTCAAACTCGTGACAATCCTCCTGCCTCAGCCTCCCAAGTGCTGGGATTACCAGTGTGCACCTCCATGCCTGGCTCATAATGACTTGTTACATATTTTTATAAAGAAGAGAAGAGAGGAGCTTGAAGGCATAAACATGAAATGATAAGGAAACGGAAATGCTAATTACCCTGATTTGATCATTACATATTATACACACGTACTGAGATGTCACACTGTTCCCTGCAAATATGTTTAATATCACATATTAATTAAAAAGAAAAGTTTATAAAAAAGGTGGAGGAGATATAGGAAAATCTGTCCTCTTCCCTCATGCTGTTTGCCAGTAGCTAGCTTCCCAAACCACATTTATGTTTTTGTGGCATTTTCCTTAGCAAAGTAAAGACATCACCATAGCAGCCTGGCCCTATAACCGTGCTTTATCCTCAGAGCAAAATGTCTGAAAAGTTAAAATCCAAATTCTACCCCCAGTGCTTAGGGAATGCTTGTCCTATGGTCAAGTGCTTTGCTTTTTGTGCTACTTTTCAGTACATCAGTTCATGACCCCACTAGTATTTTGTGTTGGCAGTAGTTGCTAAGCCTTCACAAATTCTCAGATAATCTTAGGAGGAATTCTTTTAGGGTTTGGGAACCTTAGAGCCATCGGGGACTCTTTTCAAGTCTTGACTGTCCTCACCACATACAGAGCCTTCCTGCAAGGTCCCAGGAGATAAGTCTGCTGCTGGGATGGGGAAGGTGTGTTAATTGATTATTCACATGTGTGAAGGAAATGCTTAACAAGCAATATTAGTAGGCACCATTACTGTGCTATGAGTTTTAGATTCATCATTTCTAATGTTGACAACATTCCTGTAGATTTGGTTTTCTGTCTTCTTTCACAGGTGAGGAAACCAAGGCTCAGAAATGCTAATTTCATTGGATAAAGATGTATATAGGTAACTAATACTAGCAGCCTGGCTACAGTTCTTGATTCCTTCTTGGAAAGTTGTCCAGTGAAGAATAAAGAAGTAATTTTTAGCTTTTTACCTCTTTAGCTACTTCCACTCCATTTATGCTTAAGAAATACATGTATTTTTCATATTGCTGCTCATCAGTCTACTCAGAATGCTTCTGAAACCTAGTTGAGCATTATTTCTCTAAGTGGACAGAATGGCCAAGTAGTGGACAAACCAGATGCCGGTCTATAGGCTGCATGGTGGCTGGAGATGCCTCATGAGAAGATTCCTTCCCACCATCCTTCTTTCCATGGCCCTGTATGTACCAACATGGGAGTGGATCAGACCTTATTCTGTGCATTCAGTTTCTTCCGTGCCCTATATGCTTAGGCCGAGTTATAACAAAAGTCTTAGGGTTAATCATGTTAATTTGGGGGCCCCCAGGGGAAGTAGCTAGTTGTTGTATCTTTGAAATTGCCACTAGCAGATAATTCATGGAAGAGAATCTTCAAAGGAGGAATGAAGAGCTGTACATAAAACTCGCTTCTGAGCTAAAGATGTTGGCAAATACTGCCAGTGTTATTATTTCTCCAGCTAGAGACAGCTTAGCCACTTAAGAAATTCAGACTTGGAGATACCACCTTTTCTAAAAATTCACTTGGCAATCTACCTTTTCATGGAAATACTTATGATTTGGATATTTAATAATGGTACAAACTTTGATCACAATGAAGTCAAGGTGTCTTTAATATTCTGTGGTAGAATTTGAGCTGTGGATAAGTTAGCATTATCCTGGTATTTGTTTTTTTGGTACCGGGGATCGAACTTGGGTCTTTGGGCTCGCGAAGCAGGCAGCAGAACCACTGAGCTAAATCCCCGGCCCCTTGTATTTGTTTTTAAATGTCCACATTCTCAGCCTGGTGTATTTTATCAGATTTTTTGGGGGGTGGAGTGGGGTACCAGGGTTCGAACTCTGGACCTTGCATTTGCAAGGCAGGCGCCGGAACCACTGAGCTAAATGCCCGGCCCAGATTTTTTTTTTCGTGTTTTTTTGAGACAGGGTCTCACTTAGTAGTTCAGGCTGGCCCTAAACTCACTACATAGGCCAGGCTGGCCATGAACTCAAGGAGATCCTCCTGCCTCAGCCTCCTAAGTTTGAGATTGCAGGTGTGTGCCACCAAGCCTGGCAGATTTTTTTTTTTTTTAACCAGAACAAAAGTGAACTTTCAGTCTCTGGTGATGTAAACATAACTAATAAAGAACCAAAACCGTCATTAACTTAGGGAATAGTCTGAAGCACAACTTTTTTGGTACCAGGGATCGAACTCAGGTCCTTGTGGTTGCAAGGCAGGTGGCGGAACCACTGAGCTAAATCCCTGGCCTGAAGCACAGCTTTTAACTGCATACACAAGCCTCTCTTCTCCTTTAATCCATCAAACAGATGACCTTATTTCTTGCCCTCAAATGCGGTGGATCATGGTAGACTGAAACACGGTGACAGCAAGTAAATTCAAACATAAGGTTCAGTCACCCCAAATGTTCAAGTAACTGTCCCCTTCTTAATTGAAAAAAAAATTTTTAACTGTCACTTATGGGAGAGCAAACAAATGAATAACTTCATATACAAATTAATTGGTCAACTTTTCTAGGTGGAATTGACAAAAGAGAGAACAAACTTTAAACTGGTAGGTGCAGACTGAATGTATTAGCTAATATAAGCCAAGAATACTGAAGTAAATCCTCATTTTATGCCCAGGGGGTTCAACTGATACCATGAGAAGTAGTCTTCCTCTCTTCTCTTTCCTCTGAAAGGTTCACATCCCTCTCAGGAGTTCTCCAGTGGGATGGCTGTTGAGGCTTTCATCATGCCCTCTGGAGAGTGTGATGGAAAACACCACTCTTCCCAGTAGGCCCAGCAGACACCCTGAGGTTGAGATTCATTAGACCAAGTTGGCTCATGAGCCAGTTCCCCAAACCAGGCACTGTGGTCAGGCTTGGAGTTTGGTGTGAGCTGGGGGTGAAACACTTGGACTGAGGTGGAAATAAGGGTGGTTCCCAAGGAAAATAGAGATTTTCTTTCCAGGAGAAAGGTGGAAACAACAGGTGTCCATTAAATCAAATAAAAGATAAAATTATACAGAACTTCTGGAGGCCCATAGTCTCTGATGCCTAAGGTAACCTGCATTGTCCCAAGCATACATGCTTCTCCCAGGGTGCACACACCTGTGTGGGCATGCACATGCACGCACACAATACTCTCTTGTGCCCCTTTCTCCTCCCCCTTATAAGGTGTCTTCTGGAACAGGTGGTTGCGATTTGAGAATCTTGTTACTGTCTGTGGCTGTAACATATCAGGGATGAAGAACGTATAAAATAGCTTTTTATACAGCAGACTAGACAGCCTTGGCTCCTATTTCCTGATCTACTTTTTATTGATAAGATTTTCATTTCAGGGGCGCCGATGTGTGCTGAAGGATTGCTGCAAAATCCTTGACAATACAGTATTACCTCCAGAAACTGTGGTACCACCATTCACTGTCTTCTCAGGCTGCCCAGGTAACCTTGGTGTTATTTTAATCTTCTCAAAATTCTATTTTATTTTCTATCACAGAAGGAGTGCATGCAGTTTCTGTCTCTGATAATATGATGTAGCAAATTAAAAAATTCTCCAGTTACAAAGTACCTGGAAATGCTATCTAAAATAAGACAGGATTATTTTTTTTCAATGCGTAAGGTTTACAAGAATTTAAGGATATTACTAGGCATTGTGCCATACATCTATAACCTCAGCACTTGGAAGGCTGAGGCAGGAGGACTGATAGTTTGAGGCCAGCCTGAGCTATACGGTGAGAGTCTGTCTCAAAAAAAAAAAAGTCACAGTTAATCAAAGGTCAAAGAAGAACCTAAATCCAAGGTGTAAGATTGTGGGAGTTGATGCTGTCTTCCTAATAGAGTGGTTTAGGATGTGGTAGTCACATGGGGGCAGGAGATCAACCCTGGCCAAGAGGACCTCAGATACCCTTGGAGGATTTTCCCTCAATCAAAGGTAGATACAAGATAAATTTGCCACTAGGACATGTTAAATACAAAGAAGCATTTTTCTCTTGGTCAGGGCTCTGGATGGAAAAAGATCTTTTTAGAGAATTGCTTACTGTGGGTTTACCCTCACATTGGCTGGAGGTTTGAATTTAAACTTCTTGAATGGCTCAGGAATCCCCAAGCTGAATTAAAACATGGTCTCAGTTCAGTGATACGCTTGGGGTGCCGAGGAGAGAGAGTGCGTGACCTCTCAGCCTTGGATGAGAAATGTTCACAGATTGAGTCCCTGTGAGCTCAGCGTTCCAAATTACAAAACGTGAGGACACAGAAGTAAATATGTGCTCATCCCAGAGAATTTAGAAAACACTAAAAAACAGAAGAAAACCTCCCCATGCTCCCCTCCCCACCCCCCGCCACAGTCTCTTTTCTCTGTGGTGTTTTTTTGTTTGTTTCGAGACAGGGTCTCACTGTGTAGTTCAGACTGCCCTTGAATTTGCAGTGATCCTCCTGCCTCAGCTTCCTGAGTGCTGGGGTTATAGGCATGCACCACCATGTCCAGCTTCCCCAGAGTGTTTTACACAGTTGAAATCATGTAGCGTATACAGAGGCACATCACAGATTCACAGTTGGAAGATGATGTGACAAGAAAGACATGACAGTACATGGAGTCTGTCTCTGGGTAGTTAATTGCTTTTCCACCTTACAAAAAATAATCACTCAGATCATTGAATGTGAATTTCAGAGAGTTACAAAATCATCACTTAGGTTCTTTGGGGAGATAGTTTCCCATTCTTCAATGTTATGCATCTCTGCTTTTTCAGAGAAAGAGACCCTTGTTTAGTTGTCTCCCTGTGTTGGAGTCCCACTGTAATAAAGTTTAGCTATTCCTAGCGAGTGATAGATCAGAACAGCCCCAGTTGTTTTAAGCGAATATCAGATATGCGTCTGATCTGAAGTGAGAAGGATATTGCCAGAGAAGTGTCTTATTCTTTTTTAACTTATTCAAGTTCCTTAGCACCAACTTTTTTTTTTTTCCTGGTACCGAGGATTGAACTCCAGGGACTTGGCCGTGTGAGGCAGGTGCAGTGCCACTGAGCTACATCCCCAGCCTAGCACCAACTTCTTACAGACATCAAACATGATAACACAAGGCAAGGAAGCATTGCTAGGTATTTCAAATGCAAATAATAACACTCTTTTTGGAAGTTCTAATAGAGGATTCAAATTGCATGTGACCTCGTGTAAATGAGAAAACAGCCTTAGAGAGGTTGCATTGTCCACAGTGTCAGGGCTAACTAGTGGGACGGCCTTCACCTTCGTGAAAGTACCCTTATTCAGAGTCCAGTCCCTTTTGCACTGTGACTCGATGCTTGCCGTGTTTCACTTATGTATAGTTTCACAGAGAAATGCCAATCATCTTGATATGTAGTTGACATCTTTTAAACTGCAGACATAGGGTTACAGGAAAACTGGCATGTTTTTAGAAGACGTCACAGGATGAAACTGAGTTATGGGACATGGAAAGGGAAACCAGCCAGAAAGACTCTGGATATGAGGAGCCAAGAACTTAGATGCCTACAGGAGCCAAGCAGATAATACAAATGATTGAAATAATAACCCTTCATAGCTGCTTAATACAGATCTGATATCATGAGATAGTCTTGATGTTTTATGAGGAGCTAAATATTGGAATTTTTATGTGATATTTCTGTGTTTTAAAAAGTTTCCTACTGGGCCGGGGATTTAGCTCAGTGGTTTCGCCGCCTGCTGTGCAAGCGCAAGGACCCGAGTTCCATCCCTGGTACCAAAAAAAAAGTTTTCTACTAATTTAAAAAAATATTAAATATTATATAAAGAATGAGAACTATTCCTGAAGTGTTCTCTCTCTCTTTTTTTGGGGGGGGGTGGTACTCGGGATCGAACTCACGACCTTGCACTTGCGAGGCAAGTACGGTGCCACTGAGCTAAATCCCTGGCTTAAATATTATACAGACCAGACATATGTTTACAAGTCAAATAGGAGATGCTGATTTTCAAAGTGCCTATGAGAATTTTGTATTTTTTAGACCTATTTTTCTATTTTGTCAGTTAGTTTATATGTTTGTATATACACACAGTACATATTTGTATATGAATCTACAGGTGTGTGGCTATATGTTTGTATATATAACATGGATGTATGAAACTATTCATAGCTAGACTCACACTCTGTATACTACTCTGTATTCTGTTTTGAAACTGGCTTTCTTTGTTTTAACAATATACCTTGGGTGTCTTACTATTGTGTAGAGAGTCCCCTCGTTCCTTTTAATGGTTACAGGTTTTTCTCTGCGTAGCTGTACCATGATGTATCTAGTTGGTCCACTAATATAATAGATTGTTGTACCTACCCTTTCACTATTAGAAACTTTGCTTCATTGACAATCTTGTACATATATTGTGCAATTGAGCAAGATTATTACTGAGATAAATTGATTGATTGATTGATTTTTTTTTTTTTTTTGAGACAGGGTCTCTCTATGCAGTTCAGGCTGCCCTTGAACTCACTATGTAGCCCAGGCTGGTCTCGAACTCACAGCAATCCTTTTGCCTCAGCCTCCCAAGTGTGCATTTACAGGTGTGCACCATCATACCTGGCCTGGGATACATTTTAGAAGTTGAATTGTCAGGCCACAGAGCATTAACTTTGAAAGTTTTGCTAGCTGTTTTGAAGTGCCCTTCCAAGCAGTCATATGAGTATCCACAGTGCCTGAGAGTGCCTCTTTCCTGGAGTTCTCACTTGTGATTGCTCCATTGTTTGTCTTTCTGTAGGACCCTTCTGTTCTTTCTTTGATTTATCTCTTACCTAGTGAAGTTGGGCATTGGTTTAGTTTCATTGTACAAAAAGCAAGACAGTTTCTTGTCTCAAGGGTAAGGATAAAGCTGGCTCAGTGGGGCTCACAGTAGAATGAGGGTGGACCAGTCCTCATCTGGAACAATCTCTGAAGCAGCCAGAGATGCTTTAACGCTTCAGATGTCCTGATTTTTTTTCCCCCGTGGTACTGTGGATTAAACCAAAGGCCTTTGCATCGAGCTATATCATCAGTGCTTTTTTTATTTTTTATTTTGACACAGGATCTCTCAAATTTGCCCAGGCGAGGCTCAAATTTATGATCCTCCTGCCCTCAGCCTTCTACAGTGCTGGGATTACAGACATATGCCACCATATCTGGCTCTGACTTTTACCTGGAATATGTTTCTTCATTTGGAGGACTGTAATATTTGTCCCCTTCCTGACCTTGTCACAAATTCATATCATCTGGAAGACATGATCAGTAGAATATTCTATCAGTACTGGAGATGGGAAACCGAGCAGTTAGATAAAACTAAAAGTAACGGTCTCTAGCAATTTGATCAGAAGTCAGAGCTGTGGGCCTCCTTGACTCCTTTTATGGACCTGGTCTCTTTTTCCCCCAGGACTCTTCTCAGGGGAGCTTCCAGAGTGTACTCAGGAGCTGATGATCGACGTCACCAAGAGCTACTACCAGAAGTTTTTGCCTCTGACACAAGTCTAGTGACTGCCTCCAGTCTTGGATTTGCTTGAGCTCTGAGATGAACTTGGGGACAAAGTGAATGGTCAGCATCACGTGTCTTTGCAACTTCCACCCTCTTTCCCTTTTTAATTCAGAGTTTTTCAGTCGTTGAAGGCTCTGAGCTTTTAAGAATTTATTAAGAGAACATTTGGAGGAGTTGTCTTCATGTGGTGTGCTTCTACCTTATCTATTAGCAGTCACACTGTACCATTATCTGTCCCCAGCATCCCAGCCCCCCCGGCCTGAAGGCTGGAGCCTGCCTGAAATGGGCCTGCAGAGCAACAGCCCTCACCCAGCAGGGAAGTCGGGGCTGGTGTGCTGGCTCTCAGCCATGCAGTACCCCACTGTTCACCCCTCCTGCAGAGAGCCCTCAGCCTGCCTGCTACTGCTGACGTGTTTGGCTGGTGGCCACAATTGCAGCAAATTGTATTTGCTCATAATTCTTGGGAAAATGGTTTATGGCTTCAGAGTCCAAATTCCTGTGGCTACTAAAACTGGAGGGAACGTGATTAGTGTTTCTCATCTTCCCAAAATGACCCTTGCTATCCTAAGGTGGTTAATAAGAGATTTTCTTTTTCTGTTTTTTTTTGAGACAGGGTCTCACTATGTAATTCAGGCTGGCCTTGAACCTGTGGCAATACTGCTCTCTCAGCCTCTCAAGTGCTGGGGTTACAGGCGTGCGCCACCATGCCCGGCTTCTCATGGTTTTTTAGGCCTTTGGTTTTCACTAAGAAGACAAGACCTTGGGCTGGGGATTTAGCTCAGTGGTTCTGCCACCTGCCTCACAAGCGCAAGGTCCTGAGTTCAATCCTTGGTACAAAAAAAAAAAAAGATAAGCCCTCAGCATCCCAATTTTTGTATATGTGAAGTTCCAGGTTGGAGTCTCCCCTGTGACTTGATCAATTAGCTTGTCACTCCTTGCCAAAGGTATTTGTCTTACATCACTGAAGGCGAAGTGTTCGTGAACACTAGCTCTCCAGTCTAGAACCATTCAGCCCATGCTGAGTTTGCCAAAATCCCACGGTGCATACATGCATGAGGGGCTCTTAACATTCTTTTGCAGGCACTGAGGCAAAAGAAGTGACTTTGCCAGGGTTTTTCTTACCGTTCTCTCTGGCTGACAGCACAGTTGGCTCCTCCTGGTTTTCTGACCTCTTGTTTAGAAGGAAGACTGAGAAGCCAGGGGCTGAGAAGATTGGCCTCCCTAGTGCTCTGATCTTCAGTGAGTGAGTAAGGCAGAGCAGGTTAGCCTTAAGGTTAGAACTTAGTGGGAGCCATCTTGACTTAACATCCAGGTGTGGGGTGTGCAGAAACAGCTGTGTGTAATCATTTGCACTCGTTTAGTTTAAAACTCCTCTCTGGTTTGTCATTTGTTACGTTTCGTGCATTAAAAGATTGACACATGGGACAAGTTGTTTGAAGGTGATCACTCTCCACTTCCAGTAATGGTTACTGTTATTGCTCAGGCACGTCACTGTGTGCCATGTGTAGTGCTGCAGGCTTTCTGTTAATTAGCTTGCTTCTTTCTTACACTAACTTTGTAAGGTGGATGTTATTCCCTTGTTAAAAATGAGAAAATACTCAAGACATTACATAGCTCGGTCCAGTTCACAGGGTGAAGAAATGGCTGATCTAGGAGCCCCACCATATCTATCTGGCTCCACAGCTTGTGTTCTTGGCTCTGTCCTGGAAAGATGAGACAGGCTCATCTTTTTTTTTTTTGGTACCGGGGATCGAACTCAGGACCTTGTGCTTGCAAGGTAGGAGGCGGCACCACTGAGCTAAAGACAGGTTTGTCTTTGGAGCACAGTTGCTGTATGTCCTGTCTCATACCAGCAATCTGATGGTCACAATTCATCTTGCTCATATACAGACATCTCCCCCAGGGCCTTTTTCCTTTTGTGCCACCAAAACTGTGGATCTTCAAGTCAGCATTTAGATGCTCTCTGGGCCAACCACAGACATCTTCCACAGCCTGTCTGACAGACCCAGCTTGTGCTTGAATGCTTCTGAAAGGAACCTTGCCACTTCTTGCAAGTTGACTGTATATTTTGCTGGTAAATAACTGAAATTAAAAAGAAGTTTGTTGGGCTGGGGATTTAGCTCAGTGGTTTTGCCGCCTGCTGTGCAAACGCAAAGACCTGAGTTCGATCCCCGGTACCAAAAAAAAAAAAGTTTGTTTTTGTCACCACCACCTCCCCTCCTGCCCAGTACTGGGGATTGAATCCAGGGCCTTTGCATTAAACTACATCCCCCAGCCCTCCCTCCCTCCCTTTCTCCCTCCCTCCCTCCCTCCCTCCATATCTAGCTATCTAACTATCTAGTTATCTAGTTTTTGACACAGGATCTTGCTGTGTAGTTCAGGTTGGCCTCAAATTCAGTATATAGGCTAGGCTGGCCTTGAACTCATGGAGATTCTGCTTCAGCCTCCTGAGTGCTGAGATTATAGGCGAGCGCCACTATGCCCAGCCACCAGCCCTTTTTAAATTTTTAATTTTGAGACAGGGTCTCACTAAATTGCCCAGGCTGGGCTTGAACCTGTGCATCATCCTGTCTCGGCCTGGGATTACAGGTTTGTATCACCACATCCAATGGGTTTTTTTAGCTTTTTGTTTTTGGTACCAGGGATTGAACTCAGGTCCTTCCACTTGCAAGGCGGGCGATGGAACCACTGAACTAAATCCCTGGCCCTTTTTTTAGCTTTTTAAAACAAACTTTTTTTTTGTTTTGGTTTGGTAGATGAACATAATTTTTACATCTTTAAGGAATTCAAGCACATAATTTCAAAAATCTAATCCAATAAGTAGAGAAGGGAGATACAGATGAAGTAGATTTTCCCAGACCAGAATCCTAGTTCCATGTTCTGTGTCCCAGAGGCAGCCTCGCTGAAGCTTTTCTTCAGTGTTGCAAGAGATAGGCTGTGCATGCACAAGTAGATCATCGATATACGCTAAATTCCTTTTTTTGGTACCAGAGTTGGAACGCGGGACCTTGTACTTGCGAGGCAGGCAGCAGAACCACTGAGCTAAATCCCCAGCCCTCCGAATTCTCTTTTTAGTCACACAGTTTTGGAGCACACTACATGTGCTGTTCTGTACCTTGCTTCTTTTACTTAATATGTCTTAGAGTTGGTTCCATATTTGCACTGATAGGTGATAAAAGCAGCAATTGCTAACATTTGTAGAGTGTTTACCATATATCAGGTACTTGTGAGTTCTTTACATTTATTAATGTCTTCAGTCCTCACAGTTAACCATAAGATACAGTTATTATCCTCAAGGAGCAGAGGTTACATAAGCTGGCAGATGTGTACCACTGAAGTGACAGTGAATCCAGGCATTCTGGCTCTCAAGCCTATTCTTTTAACCACTGTGCTGGAATCTCTTTATGTTGTGACACCTTTACTTTTCCAAAATTGTGTATCTGGCCAGGAAGCTTAAGAAAGTAAGTATTTTGCTTCCTCAGGTAGGCAAGGAAAAGGAGGTAGGGAACGGATATTGGGTGAGCCATCCAACAATGTCTGCCACAGCCAGAAGGGCTGGTGTCCCCTCTAGGATGTCTATTTGCAGTGTGCCTTGTCTTGTAGCTCCAGTTGTGGCCCGATGATTATAAATGGCAGCAAGTTTCCTAGGAGATTGTACTTCTTGCAGTCGTTAAATGGTGGCTGGTATATATCAATGGTGGACACCTGGATATAACTTGGAACCATATGGCTGGTACTCTGTAGAGGAATGTGCAAATTGGATTAAACAAAAATCCAGTTAGAATGATGTGTGGCAGTGACAGAAGTGCAGCCTGAAGCAGTGGTGTAGGCGGGTGGGGGAGTGGATATTAGTGACTCTGGGCAAGTGACTTAGTCCTGTGCCGTAGTATACTAAACTGTACAATGGGAATAGCAGTAGCACTTCAGAAAGTCGAATCGGACTAAATGAGGTTCTGGGTAAACATTAAGTAAGGACAGTTCTTGGCACTTAGCACTCTGCAAGTGATAATTTATTATTGCAGGGACAGCTATATCAAAAGATGTATACTCCATTGGGGTTTTTGTGTCTTTTTTACCTTCACATTAGTAAAAAGACAGACTAAGGTACTATAATAAAAAGATCATGAAAATGCAGTGCCCTGGACAAGACAGTGGTTTGTTCCTCCCTTACCCAATAGTGAAGGTATAGGCAAGTGGGACAAGGCTAGTTCCCCGGTTCCTACTCTCTTGTTACATGGCCACATTTAGTTACAAGACAGTCTGTAAATTTAGACTCTAGTTGGCAGCTAAAGTGCAGAAGGAGGGTCTGAGAATACAAAGGAGCAAGAACGGACATTGGGAGACAACACGCAAACCTAAGTTGACCCACACATTGGCTTCCTTTTCTCCTGCTGCACTTGGGAATGTGACAGCTAATAGCTCTAGACTCATGTTGTTCTACCTTGGTTAGCTTTTCTTTCTTTTTTTCTTTTTTCTTTTTTTTTAATTTTTTTTTAATCTTTTTTTTTTTTTAATAAATTTTATCCCTTTCCCTCCCCAGCCCCTCCCCTCCCTATATACAAAAGCTTTGTTTCCATTTTCCCTTCTATTTTCTTTTTTTTTTTCCTATTATTAAGTTTACTGTACATTTTCGGTATAAAATACAGTTACATTCATCGTTGGGATCTTGTACCGTTACATGAGTATCTTGGTTCTTATTTATTTTCACCTTTTTTCTTATCCCTTCCTTCCTTTCTCCCTCCCTCCTCCCTTGTTCCCCTTCCCATTTGAATACTTTCTTCCCATTTCCCAACATCCATTATACATTTCAGTCCTTATTTCCACTTTCAGTTTCTCACACCAGAGAAACAATGCAGTATTTAAACATGTGTGTCTGATTTATCTCACTTAAGAGTATGATCTCAAGGTCCATCCATTTAGCTATAAATGTCTGAAGCTCATCCTTCCTTATGGCAGAGTAGTACTCCATTGTATAAAAAACCCACATCTTCTTTATCCACTCATCAGTTGATGGGCATTTGGGCTGTTTCCATACCTTGGTAACTTTTCTCATGGCTGAGACAAAATACCCAACACCCAAAGTTAAAGGAGGAAAGGATTATTTAGTTCATATTTTGTAGAGGTCCATAGTTGGCTGACTCCAAAGCAGGGTGGCACAGCAGAGGAGCATCGCAGAGGAGAAACAGTTCTTGGTAGGCAGAAGGCAGCAAAGAAACAGCCTGCCCTCCATTTTATCCCTCCCAGGCTACCTGCCTTTCAGGCTGGGGCACCCTTAATCCTACCCAGAACTATACCAAACCAGCCAGTGGACTGGTTTAGTAACCACACACCCTTAATCCCAGCATCACACGCCCTAGATCCAGCTATCTCTGAAAATCCCCACCTATGACTGCACGAGGCTTTGGGGGACACCTAGATAGAAGCCATAAAAGTAACCCTAAAAGAAGAGTTTCTTCCTTGCCAGTTTTAGTTTGGAAAATCCCAAAGAAAATACTTAGTGACTTGTGGTAAGTCCCAGACCTCTTGGATCAATCATGTGACCAGTGGCATTTGGCCCTGTGACTAACCCAATCTGGGTTATGACCATTTCTCTAATAGTTTGTCACCAAACCAATGTAATTACTGAATCAAAAACAGTATGTACTACAAACAGTAAACTAGTCTATTATTATGTATTGTTTTGAAAGTGTGTTAACACTAGCCAGGCGTGGTGGCACATATAATCCCAGCACTCGGGAGGCTGAGGCAGGAGGATTGCCTCAAGTTTGAGGCCAGCCTGGGCTACATAGTGAGTTCAAGACCAGCCTGGACTGCATAGTGAGACCCTGTCTCAAAAAACAAAACAAAACAAAAGTTTCTTAGCAGTCATGATGTGTAGCCTAGGAATTCCGAGCTGGACTCTGTCTCCATGGCAGCTCTCCCCAGGGACAGTCTGTCACCTGACAATTATTTTTATAAAAAGTAAGTTTCTTTGTTCTTGAAAAAGGCAGGTGGAAAAGACCTTGACTGGATTCTCTCCAGTTGGCTTAGGGCTGAAGATTTATTGACTCACATAGCTGTGAAGGCTATGGCTAGATGGGGCTTCGGCCTGGATCCCAGGACTCAAAACGGTGTCCAAGGGGATCAGTCTCTGTCTGGCTCTCTCCTCTGCTTTCTTGTGAGTTGGCTTCATTTTCAGGCTTCATAGTGTAACCCATAGCCCCAGTTACTGGTGGAAAGCACTCCCCGTTGCTGAGAGATCCCCAGATTTGGTTCGCACTGTTCCAGACCAGATACATATCTAGGCTCAAGTGACCATTGTAGCCAGAAAGGTAAAGTGTACTAATGGACTCTGCTGGCCATGTGGCACATGGATGAGAGTAGGTGCCTGGTGGTTGTCGTAGGAGGTGATGTTACAGGAGAGAGGATGAGTGGGCCTAGGCAGGAAGAGTCATCAGGGGTCCTATTCAAGCCTCTTCTCTTTCCCCAGATGCCTTCTCTTTCCTTTCCTGCATTTACTCCTTGCCTGTTACTGTTTGTCTTGGGAGGGGTACTTGGACCTGAACTAAGGGGCAGGGGAGAATGGTTCTTGGCCCACATCGGGTTTTAAAACGCCATTGCAGGATAGCCCCTGTCTGGAGCTGCTTCCTCGTGGCCCCTGTAGTGCCCTAGGTAGAAGTCTGCCTGTGTTCTTGTCTCATTCCACGCTAGCTTCCCAGGGATAGGTGTGCACCTGTGGGTTATCCAGCCCATATGGAATGCGGTGATCACCTGCATGTGAGCTCCCCCCACACCCAAACCCACTCCTGCCCAAGACACATCTTGTATTGCAGGATCCCTGGGGCAGGGAGTAAGTGTGAATGGCTGATTTCTGACTGTGTGCTGACTGATTCTGTGTTACATGGCTGCACAGAGCCCTTGTGGCTGGCTGGGATAATGGTGGCTTCTGATTAGTCACTTCTGCACCAACCAATTCACTTAGGACCTGGGGCCCCAGTTCCTTCCTTAGTCACACGTTGATCTGGGCAGTGGCTAACTGAGTCAGACAAACACTACTCAGAAGTTTCTCAGAGAGGCCTTTCTAAGTATCCTGCTCTCCCTGATGAGAGCTCAGAGGGTGTTTCCTAGCCATATTTTGCCTGCCCTTAGCCATTCTCTTGGACAAATTGGCATGTAGCCCACCTGGATGGTTGCTGTGGGGAATCAGATCCAGTAGGCTGATGGCTTGGGATAGCTTCTGAGGAGCTACAAGGCCCTTGAAATGCTTCTGACAGTGTTGGGACAATGTGTCCAAAGGCCTGATTATTTCAAACTGGTTTCAGCAAAATGTTCTGCCAATTTGGCCAAGTTCCCTAAGTCTGTGGTCACTGAAACACTTCTGGAACCCTCAGCAGTGACACTGTGCTTTTTGTAACACATGTGCTTGCTGCCTTTTAGTGGTAGGAAGTGGGGCCTTGACCACACTGCATAGAGAAGAGAGGGATCATCACTCTTTTAGTCACTTAACAAATACTTACTGAGCCACTACTGAGTGCCAGGCACTGGGCTTCTGTTTCATTGGAGGAGCTCCAGTCTTTGCTTTCACCTTGGACGTTGCCTCTTGGCTTCCAGCACAGACCCTTCAGCCTTTCAGCACAGACCCTTTGGCTCCTGTCATGGACTCGCAGGGGACACCACAGTGAGCATCAGGCCTTTGACTGGATCTTTCCAATCCCCTCTATGTACAGACCTTTTGCATTCTTCCACACCCCACTCTGTGAGTGGCTGTAAGCAGATCTAGAGCTGGCAGAGTAGTGAGCAGCAGAGAAAGAGCCTCTCCAAAGTTTGGTGTCCTGACACTGGAATATAGCGATGAGGAGAAGAAGGAGGGAAGTTGGTCCCCGGGACCCAGGAAGGATCTGAAGCGAGAATTGAAGTCCATGGGGGAGAGCGAAGAGAGAGACTAAAACAGAAATGAGGTAGCAGGCCGCCCTTTGTCCTGGAGTCTAGACTCGGCATGGGAAGGGCAGGCAGAACCTGAGTGGCAGGCACTGCTTTTGGTCCTGTGGGATACAGGGAGAATAAGATGGAGCCAGGCCCTGCCATAGGGATTTTACAGCTGAGTGGGGGAGAACACCAAGGAAGCAAACTAGAGTTCTCTGATGGAGGCCCAGGGACTCATTGTGGGGGCAGTTGTAGTGGTAAAGAGTGGGCACTGGAGGCAGGCAGGTCAGATCCCATGGTGCCATTTTCTAGCCTCATTATCTCCCCTTTGGAACCTCAGATCTCTCATCCATAAACCAGGGGAGGTGGATAGGGTTGTTTGAGGATTTAAGTGCATTCATACTTATATGAAGCATGATGGCTGGCTCAAATAAGCACTCAACAGATGGTAGCTGTAACTACTGTCGTTAGGAAATAACTACACTGTCTTGGTCAATGGCTTTATCACTGAGGCACAGTACTTGGCACCTACAACTTAAATGAGGAAAGGTTTATTTTGGCTCACATGTTCAAAAGTTTCAGTGGTGTGGTCGGCAGGCTCAAATGTAGAAACAGCATGGTGGAAGGGTCTGATGGAAGAAAGTCCTGGTGACCTTCATGCCGACCAGGAAGCATTGGGTAGAGGGAGGAGCAGGGGAGGAAGACATACCCTTCCAGGTCACCCCTAGTGACCCACCCCCTGTGACTGGCGCTGACTGGGCCCCGCCTCCTCACTTTCGGATGAATCCACCCATGAGTACAGCACTCTCATGATCCAGCCACCCTCCAAAAGCCCTGCCTCTGAGCGCGTGAGCATTTTGGCAGACAGTCCAGATCCAAATCACAGCACACACCTTGAGTGAAACCCCTGTAGTATAAGGCACAGTGTTCTTACACATATTTTAAATTGAAAATAAGGTTAAGTAACATCTTTTGCCTTTATAATCAGTCCTCCGCTAAGAGATCAAGAAAAGAAATTGTGCTTCCTTGTTTTGCATCTCTGGAGTACCAGATACTTAGAAAATATTTAATCCTCCCAACTGTCAAAAAAGTAGAGATTTTCACATCCCATTTTACAGAGGTGGAAACTGATAAAGAGGTTAAGTAAATTTGCCTAACACCACACAGCTAATAAATAGCTTAGCTGGCATTAGAGCCAACTCTTATTTGGCTGCAAAGTCCATGTTTTTTGCTGCTCTTCCAATATTTTGAGCTCCAAAGCAGTTGGCTCTGAGCCCTGTACTTTCTGCCCTGCTAGTTGATTTGTTGTTCTCCTGAATTTCCCACTGGCGCGTTGACCTACCTGCTTTCATTATGATTTCTGCCTCAAACCTTGAAGTGAGTGAGAGGAGTTGGCACAGGACAACTTGCTTCTCCAAAGACAGTAAACGAACTTTTCTAAATCCATGTGGCATTAGGCAAATGGATCATGCAGATGAAAATCATCCAAGAAGAGATACAGAAACGAAATCCACACCGCTGGCTGTCAGACCCTGGGTCTAAACATTATCCCATGGTTTTTCTTGGCTCTACCAACTTGCTTCTTCTGCTGCATCATTTCTGCCTTGGATGTCTGGGTACATTCCTTCTGATTTTCCATGGGAGCAGCAAAAACCTGAAGAAGCAATAGGCCAGAGGACTGAGGAAAATAAAGATATAGGAGAGGCCCAGAAACTGAAAGGCCCATCAAAGACTCTTAAGATCTTTGGGAACTGATGAAGGCTCTTTTTATTTTTGTAACAACAATTGACATAACCATGTGCCTTGTCCTGTTTGAAGTGTTGCCCTGTGGAATCTGCCCAAGAACCTTCAGTAAGCACTTTACCTCCTAGATGACGTCCTAGAAGATGGGCACTATTATTACTTTCATTTTATAGATACAGAAGTTGAGTCACGGAGAGGTTGAGTAACTTGCCCAAGGTCACACAGGTCTGGAAGGAAAGCGTTGGCATTGAAACCCAGGGTTCTTTGGTCCATGAGCTTAACAGATTGTATTGCTTTTTGGTAGGGACAAGTGAGTGGGCGAGCAAGCTACTGAACAGTGAGCCTGGAATTAAGAGCCTTGGCCAGACAGACACTGACAGCACTGGGAGGCAGCATGCAGGTGTGTGCACTTGGAGTCAGCAAAGTTGGGTCGATATTCCAGGTCCACCACCTCCTGGCCACCTAACTTTGGGGAAGTAACCTAATCCAGAAATGCTTGTTTCTTCATCTACAAAGTGAGAATAATTCTTTCTCCTGGAGTGGCTATAAAGATTGAATGAGAGCATCTTTGCAGAGCTCTTAGTCTGTGCCTGGCACAGAGCAAGACTCAGAAGTGTTCACTGTTGGTGCCATCATTAGCATGCTATAATTGCAACATATAAAGTTGAAACTGATAGGCCAGCTTGGGCACACTAGCGAGACTCCTAGACTCGCCTCAAAAATTAAAATTAAAGAATTGAAACTACATGTTCACAAGAACAAAAAGGGAATGTGAAAACTGCTGTTGAAGGACTAGAAGGAATTAGGGATCTTTCCATGAATGCTTCAGCATTTCTTAGTAAATGTTTCTAAATGGCATAAATAGAAATACATGTAGCAGGTGCTCAACAGATCTATGAAGGTGTGAATGAAAAATAATCCAGCTTGTTTTTATTGGTTAATCCCATTGCTTAAAAAATCATGTCTTATGTAGATAATCCCTGGTTGATCTTTATTAGAAGAGGCCTGTGCAGAAAGAGATAACACTGCAGGCTTGTAACCAGTAACACTGCAGCACGAACCCTATAAATGTTGAACTTAGCGCTAGAGATTTGAGTAAATTTACAATGAGAAAAAAAGGGACTTAAACAAAACTGTATTTTATGACTATTGGATATAGAAATTGATAAAATTGACTTAAAATGTTATTTGCTTATAACTTCATCGATGCTAGAGGGATCATCTCAATTACAAAAAAAAAAAAAACTCCAAAAGAATTAAACAGTGTTGATGAAATCTAGGATCTTTGCTTTTTGCCATATGCAGGTGGTTTGGAATTTAAATTCATTGTGCATGGGAATCAGGACAAGTCTCTCCCTCTCTCTCTCTTTTTTTTTTCCTGAGTCAGGGTCTCACTAGTCCAAGCTGCCCTTGAACTCATGGAGATCCTCCTGCCTCAGCTTCCTGAGTGCTGGGGTCACAGATGTACACTGCCATGCCCAGCAAGTCTCTGTAACTGATGATACTTGTTATGATTTGTGCCTGCTGGAGTCTCTGGAAAGATGTACCACATGAAAAGAGAGGCAAACTCTGGCTGGAAGTACACATTTAGAATCTGAAAAAGAGGTTATGTTGCTGATGAGCCCTTGTTGAAATCAAACTGCTGACCCGTCAATGGTGCTAATTTTCTAGTCTGATATTTTTGAGTGGGCCAATTTGGAACTCTCTGAGACTGACAGGATGAAGATGAAGCCTTGCTTGTCACTTGGACTTGCCCACAGCTGTCTGCCTTTGCAGAATGGCTTTGCTGCAGCCCAAGAAAAGCACTGGTTGTCTAGAATCCCAGAGTCACAGATCCTAATTGCCTGGCCCTGACCCCAGGCTGAAACCCATTACTGTGTGCTGTGAGCATGCGGTACCAGCCACTCAGCTGCTTCCAGTTAGCAGACCCTGGCCTGAGGAGCAAGACCCAGGCTGGGACTTGGAGGGCAGGGACCCCTTTGTGGCTCTCAACCATAAAAGCACCCTGGATGCTGGCGGGACCTTCTGGCTCACATAGATGCTCACGGGAAAGGGCTTATTCTTTGGTGGAACCTCCTAAAATCAAGCTGCCACCAGCTCTTTATCCGTAATACAGAGGCTAATTGCATCCCTTACTCGTGACCCCTGCCAAAAGCTGCCAGTTGAGGGAGGACACACCACCAGGACCGTGACCCCCTCCCTCCCGCCCTGCTTTAGACAGATGAGACTCTGGACCCTCTCTGGTGGTGTCCCTTGCTGCTGATTTGTCATATGCAGTGTTCTGGGTTAGTTGCACTTTGCAGTCATAGCCTAACAAGCTGACTCGCCCTTACTTTGTTTTCTCCCAGTACACACATGTAGTAAGATGAGGTGTTGAATTAGAATGTATCTGTCCCAGAAGGGGATTGGTCTCTTGTAGGCTGCTCACTGGCTAAATAATCAGGACAAAAGGGGTAGAAGCATATGGAAGCCTGTTTTGAAATTTTTGAAAACTCAGGATTTTGTCCTTTATTAGTTTGCTAGGGATGCCATAACAAAATACTATGAACTGAGTTGCTTAAATAATAGAAACTAATTTTCTCCTAACCTCTCTGCAGGTTAGACGTCCAAGAGTAGGGCTGGGGACTTTGCTCAGCGGCTCTGTGCCTGCCTCGTAAGTGCAAAGCCCTGAGTTTGATCCCTGGTACTGAGAAAAAAAAAGAAAAAAAAAGTCCAAGAGCAAGGTGTTGACCAGTTTGGCCTCTGCTGAGTCCTCTGTCCTTCCTTGGCTTGCAGACAGCTGCCTTCCTGCCTTGCATTCACATGTCCCTCTGTGTGTCCATGTCCTAATCTCTCTTTTTTAAAAAATAAGGACCAGTCATACTGAGTTAGGGTCCTTGCCATTTTAACTTAGTTACCTCTTTAACCTATCTCCAGTAAACACATAAAGCCAGTCATAGTCATATTCTGAGGTACCAGTGTTCTGCCCTTCAACGTAAAAATTTTAGATGGACACAGTTGAGCCTGTTACACATTACCAGTTCTGGAATGCATCTTTCTGGGTAAAGTGTATACAAATGTTTACCTGCAAAAAAAGCTTTTGTACACTTGCACATAACCCAAATGATAGGCCTAAGAGATCACTGAAAAATGTAAAGTTAGGGTTACTGAATGGGCACACTGATTCTGTAACATTGCAGAAAAATTAAAGCCTGGCCTTGGAGAAACTTGTTTTTTTGAGACAGGGTCTCACTATGTAGCCCAGGCTGGCCTCAAACTTTTGGTGATTCTCCTGGCTCAGCCTCTCCAGTCCTGGAATCACAGGCATGTGGCACCACACTTGGCCCCAAGCTTTTGTTCTTAAGACCTCTTCCTGGAAAAGTTGCCCTGTTTTTTTTTGGTACCAGGTATCGAACTCAGGACCTTGTGCCCGTGAGGCAGGTGGTGGAACCACTGAGCTAAATCCCTGGCCCAGGTTGCCCTGCTCTTGAGGGAAACCTTAGAGGCTGCTTTTCCACATGTTGTGAGTGCTTTGAGTTCAGACTTCTGACAACCGAACCAGCCGGGCCTTCTCCAGCACTTTCCATAGAGAACACCTTTAAATTTCATTCATACTTGTGAGATGGGTAAACTGCAGTCATGAACAAGTGAGACCATTTGAAATTCACTCCATCTTTAGTCCCCCGGAAAGCAAGGACTCCAGGAACTTTTCAGATGGGACTGGAAACCCTAGGGGCACTGGAGGCCATTGTCAGCTTGTTCTGCCTAATAGGTATCCTGTTTGGGGCACACTAACATTGTCAGTTCTGTTTCCAGGAGCACTGCCTATGCCCTCTGGGATTGCGCTTCTGTACTTGGCCCTGACCGTGTGTGACGTCTCAGCCCTGGAAGGCTTTAAGGTCAGCTTCCACTTTCCTGGCCAGTGTTTGTGGTGCCTGAATTGGGACCTCAGGTCAGGTAAAGTGGTTCTTACAGAAACTTGAGGAACCTGGCTAAGATAGACTTTTATTATTCATGGGATTGATTTTAACTGGCTATAAATCAAGGCCTGAGGTCCATAGGCAAGCTGGTCTCTTTTTTAAAGGTATCCTTCTTGCAGGAATCCTACTGATAGTAATTTTACTGAAAGGCACTTCAGCCAAGAGGCAGGCTGTTCAAAACGGAGAAAATAAAACAGGCCTGAGATTGTTTTCCATAGAAAGACCTGTCTGCAGGCTCAGCCCTTAGCTAGATCTGGGAGCTTGGATGTCAGGAAGCTTCTCACCATCCCCCAAGTCACAAGAGTGGCACAGTGTCCCTGGGCTGTTTGTGCAAACACCGTGGTTTATGCTGCACACCTGCTTTTGCTTTGGGAGTCTGGAGTTGTACTGTGTCAGGGAGGGGATGATGTGATGGATTGATTTTTTTGTCTCCCTCTAATGAGCTTCCCTGGTACACAGTATTTCCCCCGGGGTGTCACAGTTCATTGCTGAGGAGCTTTTGGTCCTGTGTGACTCACTATGAGGGCACTCTGGAAAGTGTGCACCTGTTTCCTCTGGACTTTGCCCCATGCACCTTGTTTCTCTGCTGGTTTTGCTTCACAGCCCTTTGTGGTAATAAATCACAGCTATGAGCATAATACAGGTCAGGCCCTGTACCTCTCCCAGGGAAGCATCTACTTGGGAGGAGGTATTTGGGACCCAACATGGGGCACTAGGTCAACTTCTGAGGTTGGTGGCATCTTCTTAGTCTGGGTGCTGTATTATACAGGCTGTGTTCATTTTGTGAAAATTTACTGAGCTGTGTAATTAAGATAGGAACATTTTCTCTATAACTATACAAAATTTCAATTAAAAGTTCAAGTAAAGAACCACACACACTATGGGGATTAAAAATAACCCTTCAATTTATTTATTTATTTTTTGGTATCAGGGATCGAACTTGGGACCTTGCGCTTGCAAGGCAGGCACAGGAATCACTGAGCTAAATCCCCGGAAAAAACCTTCAATTGAAAAAAAAACCCCAAAGCTTTTAATTCAGTACTTAGTAATGTCCCTTTGTACCAGGCATTTTGCTTTGACCCTGGGACATGGGCCGAAAAGCTAGCATCATTCTCATCCTTGTCTTGCGTCGTAGCTGGGAAGCAGGTGAGAGTTTTACAGTATGATTGGCTTTTGCTCTATCAAGGACTTCACAGGGCAAGTGGGAACTCAGAGGAAGAGCTTCCAGTTTGGGTGCTTTGCCATTCTGAGGTTGGTGCTGCAGTGTCCACAGAAGCCAGACAGGCACGTGGGCAGAGGAGTAGGGGAAGGATGGCCAACGGAAAGAGAGTGCGGGCCTGGAGGTGCTAGATCTTCTGATTTTTTTTTTTTTTTCAGAAAAAACTACAAATTGGAATTTTTATGGGTGTTTTTTGTTTTTGCTGCCACTGAGCTAAATCCCCTGCCCAGTGTTCTCTTTTTAAATGCTGTAAGTGCAAAGTTTAGAAAGTGAGCGGTCAAACAGAACACCCCTGCAGGACAAGTTTGGCCATGGCCTGGCAGTTTGCTAGGCGTCCTTCCTCGCCTCTGATCAAGAAATCAGTGTTCACTACTTAGGCACCTACCGAGATAGAGCAGGGAGCAAGCCCAGCTAGGTTTTTGCCTGCGGCGGCGCTGGGGTGGGGTCCTGGCGCTTCTCAGACTCCAGTGTGTGGGAATCACCTGGGCAGTCTTGTTTAAAGACGAATTCTTTTCTCAGGTTTTTTTTTTCCTTTTTCCCTTTCTTTCCCCCTCCCATCTCCCCAGTGCCCATTCCCATTTGAACTTTTTCTTCCTATTTCACGTTATTTATTGTGGTCCTTAGTTTCTCATACCAGAGAAACTTCGATATTTACACATGTGTGTCCTATTTATTTCACTTAAAAATATGGTCTCAATGTGCATCCATTTAGCTATAAATGTCTCTGGTTTATCCTTCTTTATGGCTGAGTAGTACTCCATTGTATAAAAAATCCACATCTTCTTTATCCCATCACCAGTTGATGGGCACTTGGGCTGTTTCCAAGCTTTAGCTATTATAAACTGTGCCGCTATGAACATGGGTGTGCATATAACACTATGATGTTAATGATGATGTTAATTCTTTGGGGAAGATACCCAGCAGGGGAATAGCTGGGTCAAATGAGACCTCCAGTCCTAGTTCTTTGAGGTATCTCCATACTGATTTCCAGTGGTTGCACCAGTCTGCAGTCCCACCAATAGTGGAGCAGGGTTCCTTTCTCCCCACAGTCCCGCCAGCATTTGTTATTGGTTGATTTCTGCATGATAGCCATTCTCTCTGGGGTGAGGTGGAATCTCAGCGTTGTGTTAACTTGCATCTCTTGAATGACCAATGATGCTGAACATTTTTTCAAGTATTTATTTGTAAAGGCGAATCTGACCCGGCAAGGCTGGGGTAGATAGGGCCTTTGCCTTTCTAACAAGCTCCAGGTGATGGAGATGCCTCTGGTCTCTGGGTCAGAAGCAGCTATGATTTCAGAGTGAGGAGCTGGAAGACTCGCCGTGAAGGTGCATTTGCCTGACAAGCATCCCAGTTGGGGGGGGGTTGGGTTTTTTTGTTTTTTCCAGGCAGGCGCGGCGCCGCTGAGCTAAATCCCGGCCCAGCACCGCGCTTTTGCTTAGGTTTCAGTTCGGGTGGTTTGGCAGACAGCCGATTACAGCGGAGGCAGGCGGTCTCCTAAACTTACCTATCTGTTGGCGCTGCCAGCTCCCTAGGCTTAGCATTTATATTCTAGAAGGCAAAGTGGGTGGAGGAAGGCGTTAGGAAGGCTTCCAGGAGGGGCGCGTGTGAACTGCGTGCGGGAGCTTTTCCGGCCGCTGCACACGGGGCGCCCCGGACAAATTACCGCTCCCTCGGACTGGGTTAAGGCTCCCCCACGCCGGGTAGGGTTTCCCAGGATATCCCACGGGCCTACTGTCCGCACATCGTGGGCAGTCAAGTTTTCTGCTGAGCCGGGTGAGAGTTTAAAGGCTGCGGCCAGCGGGGCACTCCCATAGTGCCGCGCGGCGGGCGGGTTTGGATTTTAAATCCCTGCGGCCAATCAGTGGCGCGCAGGCATTTGTAACGTTCCCAGCGCCGCGTTTGAATTCGGGGAGGAGCGGAGCAGTGCAAAGCTCAGCACCGACCCTGCGTGGCCTGTGGAGCAACGCTGGGAACATGAGTGCGGCGGCGGCAGCGGGGAAACTGGCGCGGGCACCGGCTGACCCGGGAAAGGCCGGAGTCCCTGGAGTTGCGGCTCCCGGAGCCCCAGCGGCTGCCCCGCCGGCGAAGGAGATACCGGAGGTCCTAGTGGACCCACGCAGCCGGCGGCGCTATGTGCGGGGCCGCTTTTTGGGCAAAGGCGGCTTTGCCAAGTGCTTCGAGATCTCGGACGCAGACACTAAAGAAGTATTCGCCGGCAAGATTGTGCCTAAGTCTCTGCTGCTCAAGCCGCACCAGAAGGAGAAGATGTCCATGGAGATCTCCATTCACCGCAGTCTCGCCCACCAGCACGTCGTAGGCTTCCACGGTTTTTTCGAAGACAACGACTTCGTATTCGTGGTCTTAGAGCTCTGCCGCCGGCGGGTAAGTGTCGCTGCTGGGGGCCTGGAGGTGCCTGGGTGCCCCTTTGGAGCGCCCGGACCCGGAGCTATGGGAGGGAGTTCCCCGAAGGGGGCGCCTGGGACTTGGAGGTGCTGAAAGTGGTGCGGGGAGCCGCTAGCTAGGATGGGAAAGGCCTCTGGTGAGAAGTGCGTGGCGCCCCGAGCTGCTAGGGAAGTGGGTTCCGGGTAAGTGCAACCGGAGGGTGGGGAAGCTGCTAGGGAAGGCGGATCCAGGACGCGAGGTGTGTGTGCTGGGGGTGGGGCGGGGGGCGGTGGACGCTAGAGCCCTGGAGTGGCTAAAGGAGGAGTCCCCGGGAGCGGGGCGGGGGGGGGGGTGCGAACTCAAAGAGTTTCCGGAGTAGGGTGGGTCAGGGCGTGGTTGGTGGGACCCGACCTCGGAGCTTCCGGGGAAGAAGGATCTGGACGGGGATCTGCTGGGGGGAAGCACGGGGAGGGGAGACTGGGTACTTGGAGCTGCGAGAGAGGGCCCCTAGGTAATGGAGGGAGCCAGCAGGAGAGGTGTGTGGTGAGCGATTGTGACCGGTGTTCAGGCAGGGTCCTGAAGAAGGAATTGGTGGGGGAGGCGCTGTCAAGACTCCTTCATCCCAGGGGCCTGTTTCTAGCTCTGGGCTGCCTTCATCCAGTAACCGTCTCCTTGGGCCTCATACTGCCCCCACTTTGCCCTCCTCTCCTAGTCACTCCTGGAGCTACACAAGAGGAGGAAAGCCCTGACGGAGCCTGAGGCCCGCTATTACCTGCGGCAGATCGTCCTGGGTTGCCAGTACCTGCACCGAAACCGGGTTATCCACAGGGACCTCAAGCTGGGCAACCTCTTTCTGAACGAGGATCTGGAGGTGAAAATAGGTGAGATGCTGGGCCTGCAGGGGTGCTCTCATCACAGTTCCAGAGGTGGGAATGAGGAAGAAAGGAAACCAGAAGGGTAGGGAGGGAGGGAGAGGATAGGGGAAAGTCTAGACTGTTTCCTTTTAGAACTCTCTTTAGTGCTGGGGATGTAGCTCAGTGGTTCCGCTGCTTGCCTTGCAAGCACAAGGATCCGAGTTTGATCCCTGGTACCAATTAAAAAAAAAACCTTAATGTAGAAGTCTCTTTAGTCCAGAAAATTAAAGCAAGAGCCTACAAGCCAGTATCTATCTATCTTTGTCTCTCTCTCTCTCTCTTTCCTTCCTTTTTTTTTGGGTACCGGGGATCGAACTCAGGATATTGAGCTTGCAAGGCAGCCGCAATGCCACTGAGCTAAATCCCAGCCCAGTATCTCTCCTTCAGATGCATTAGTCTTGTTACCAAAACAGTGTTTTTAAAAAGAATTTGAATTAGTTGGGGGGTGGGGTCAGGAATGCTAGGCAAGCACTCTACCATGGAGCTATACCTCCAGCCAGTTTTCATGTTTTTAAAAGTTGGAAGACTTGACATAGCAATTTGCATTTGGAGCTTCTTTAACAATGTAGAACTTGAACAACACGGGCAGCGTTCTCTTGAGGCATCTCCTTGCTGAGCTGAAAAGCAGCGGTCGCCTTTAGACTCCCCTCTGATTTGCCATGGCACCCACTATCACTTTTGCAAACTTGCTAAGTAGCAGTCTTGAAGTTGATTTGCTTGATCCCCAAGACATTTGAGGTTGGCTTGCCCTGTCAGTTCTCTTTTGGAAGCATAGCCCTGCTTTCCACAGGGAGGGGTGAGGAAGGTCAGAGGGAGACCCATTCCCGGGGCCAGGCAGCAGGAGGATTCTGGGCAAACCTTGCTGCACACATGGAGCAGGGACTGTGGGAGCAAATGACACTGGTGCTTGAAGGTCAAGCTTGAGCTAGCTCTCTGCACTAATAGATGGTGGAGGCTGGCATTTGAGCATCCCCTCTTCCTCCCTCTGTCCCAGGGGATTTTGGACTGGCAACCAAAGTGGAGTATGACGGAGAACGGAAGAAGACCCTGTGTGGGACTCCTAATTACATAGCTCCCGAGGTGCTGAGCAAGAAAGGGCACAGTTTTGAGGTGGACGTGTGGTCCATTGGCTGCATCATGTAAGTTGGGAGTTATCTCACAACCTTTGTGGCCGCAGAGGGGCCTTTTTGAGACATCTCACCTGACCAACCTTATATTGCGGCTCTTTCTGCCTCATGGAAAGTCTGTCCTAGAGGAACTGTTGTCCCCAAACAAAGCCTAACTTCCATATTATTCCTTGTCACTTGGGTGTATCTTGTAGGATCCTGCAGCAGGGGCTGTGGGTCTAGAGAAGGGGGCAGAGGCCTCTGCGGCCTTTGCACAGAGTCCTTGATCACTGAAGGCTAGAGCCATTCCCTGGCCCACTGAAATCCAGGTTTCCTCACCTGCATTTACCTGAGAGTTCATCCCAGGCCGGAGTTCAGGGGCTGCTAAGCATACTTGGAGATTGTCCTCCGGGGCCTGCGAGTTACTGCTTGTCCAAAGGATGTCTGTTCCCCCTTTTGTCCCCCAGGCAATTCTTCCTGCTCTGGGTTTTCCCTGGGACCCTTGAGCCAAATTCTACCTTTGCTTACAGGTATACCCTGCTAGTGGGCAAACCACCTTTTGAGACCTCCTGCCTAAAAGAGACCTACCTCCGCATCAAGAAGAATGAGTACAGTATCCCCAAGGTGACTAATAGCCCTTTACATTTAAATTATTTCATTTTACTATTCCCCAAAAGCTGTATCCTGAACACAGATAGATCAGCCTCAGCCCTAGGGATAGATAAGAGCTTTAAGAGTCTGTCTGAAATTGCCTACAGAACTCGATGCATATATATATGTAAGCTTTCTAGAGGGAGAGCGTTTGTAGATTCAGAGTGCCTCGAATACAGTGGGTGCTTGCAGAATTGTGAACTGATGTGAAACCAAGGGCTTCCCAGTGACAAACAGCGTTCATTGGGGTTCATTTTTATAATCACGGGCCTAAATGCATCTAAAGGAGCAGCCTCTTTATATAGAAGCCTGGCACACATCCACTTTCCAGTTTGGTGTCCTTGACTCATATGAAGCCCAGAGCCACATCTCTGCAAGGACATTTGGAGGAAATACGTCACAAAGGGTCATTTCACTGTCAGCATGGAATGGCTCAAGCCAGCTGGGTTGGGTGGGTGTGATTACTGTATGTGTTCTCAGACATGGCCTCGGTTTTCTCATCCATACCTGAAGGATGATAGAGATCTCTGCTCTTAGATAGTTTTGTGAGGGCCAATGAGTTAATATACAGGAAGTACTTAGAATACTTTCTGGCACATAGTAAGTGCAGAGTTAATGCGAGGTGGTTACAATGCCTCTGGCCTGTACTAGGTGCTGTCCCAGTGAATCTTCCTAGTGGCACTCCATGCTGTGGTGTGTCCTCATTTTATAGATGCAGAGACAAAGGCCCTAGAAAGCCTGGCTTATGTTTCATGGCTGGCGTTAAGGGGCAGAGCTGGGATTTAAACACAGCCGAGGGTCTCAAGGCCTATGTTCTCAAGTGATCCTTTAGCAGTGAGAAAGTAAGTGTGCAAATTCAGGGGAAAAGATAATCCTAAGTTAATCTGCCATCTCAAGAGGAAGGCCAAATGATCATTGTCACAACTTAGGCAGGTAAAACCAGTTGTGGAGAACCAGGCATTCTTATACCCATGACGTGTTTGAGCCTGGGAAGCTGCAGGCCCTTTGTGGCAGTGCTGTACTCGGGCTCCCTGCCACATCCTGCTTAAGGTTTTCCCTCTGCTGCAGCACATCAACCCCGTGGCAGCCTCCCTTATCCAGAAGATGCTTCAGACGGACCCCACTGCCCGCCCAACCATTCACGAGCTACTCCACGATGAGTTCTTCACTTCTGGCTACATCCCAGCTCGCCTCCCCATCACCTGCCTCACCATTCCCCCAAGGTTTTCCATAGCCCCCAGCAGCCTGGACCCCAGCAGCCGCAAGCCTCTCACGGTCCTCAATAAAGGTAAAATGGTCTCCAGCCCACAGGGCCCAGGCTGGAGGGGGGTGCGTGCGAGGCTCACTCCCTGGCCTCCAGAGCGTGCTGTAGAGTAGGACGGTTCTCTGTCCTTGAATCCCTGTCCCTGCCCTCTTCTGACCCTGGGCCATGTCAGGAAAGACAGATTTTACCATAGCTGGATCGGCCCATTGGGTCTAAGAAGAAAGTAGAATGCCAAACCTGAGAAAGTGATCTAAATGTCATTCTTGAGTGGTTCATTCAGAGAGTAGGAAACTGCCTCGCAAGGGCAAGGTCTTGAGTTGGTCCCAGTACCAAAAAAAAAAAAAAAATAGAGTAGGAAAAATTTCATGGTACACATAGAACATACCAAGGGTGATCAAAGGATATTGTGACTATTAAAAATTTTATTGAAGTACAAGACACATTGTCATTTATCCCCCTCAAATAATCCCTCTCTGCTTTGAACACAGTGACTACTCGTTCTTGGCTATGTGTCTTTTGCTCTAGTAAGTTTTTTTTTTGGTACCAGCAATGGAACTCGGGTTCTTACGCTTGCACAGCAGGTGATGAAACCACTGAGCTAAATCCCCAGCCCTCTAATAAGTTTTTTAATTTAAACTTTTTTTTTTGGGTACCAGAGATTGAACTTGTGACCTTGCCCTTGCGAGGCAGGTGGTGGAACCACTGAGCTAAATCCCCAGCCCTAAACATTGTATTTTTGATCACCCCTTATAATGCAGTGTCTCCCTCAAATGCCCACAAACAGTTACCAAGATTTTACACATTTGCTTCATTTGCTCTGTGTTGTTCTTCGAAATGTAAGACCAGCACTCCGTCGTTTTGCCCTCATTCACTTCAGTACACATCTCTTTGAAAAGATGAACATTTTCTTCTTAAACCACTTGCTACTGCTTAGGTTTCTAGTTCTCTTCAGAGGACAGAACTAGCAAATACATATTTGTATGGAAACCTTATGTTTATATTTCTGATTCACACTGTTCTTATTATTTTATTGTAGTGTTAGTCCAAGCTTATGAAAATGTGGAATAGACAGATGCTGCTGAGCTACATCCCTGGCCCTTGTCATTCATTCTTAATCTTGTCCTTTATTCTCAATACTTCAGTGTGTATTTCCTAAAAGCAAAGATTCTTTTACATAAGCACAGTACATGGCAAACACATTATCAGGTTCAGGACATTTAACATTGATCCAGTATTGTCTTATAGCATTCTTTTCTCCCACTGTATAGTTTCTGCTTTTCTTTAAGTGTCCCATTCAGGCATAATATTAACAAAGTTTTACTTCTTTGATTTTATACTTATAAAAATATCCCCCATCCACCAACCAGGCTTGCCTTGACCTTGTGATCCTCCTGCTTTAGTCTCCTCTAAGTGCTGGGATTGCAGATGTATGCCACCATGCCTGGCTTTATATTTCTTTTCTCTTAAATTGAAAATTTTGTTTCCTTACATTAAATATATTTAAATTTTTTCAACATATACAACCTAGTTGCTGTTACTAAATGACGTTTTACTTTCTTTGTCCTTAATATATATATATGTGTGTATATATATATGTATATATATATATATATATTTTTTTTTTTTTTTTGTACCAGGAATCGAATTCAGGACTTTGCACTTGCGAGGCAGGCAGCAGAACCACTGAGCTAAATCCCCGGCCCCTTAAAATATATTTTTATAGGATAGTTGTAAAGGATATAGTTTTAAAGTTTAAAGGATATAGTGTTTTTTGTTTTTTGGCGGTGGGAGGGGGTGGTACCAGGTATGGAACTTAGGGCCTCGAGCTTGCTAGGCAGGCACTGTGCCACTGAGCTACATCTCTGGCCCAGGATATATTTTTTTTAATGTAGTTTGAAATTATTTTTCTGTGTGGATATACCACCAATTTAGTATACAACTTAAGTTCATTTGTTTCAATTAATCAATTTTTAGGCTTCACTTGTTTACTTGAGGTCTTTGTTATGGAATAATTGTAGGCTTATACAGACAAGTTGGAAACAAAATAGAGCAAAGAGTTCCCATACCCCTTTCGTGGATCTTCAGCCAATGATCTTCAGCATCTTGCTTAACCGTAGTAGAACAGTTATCAAAACTAAGGAACACTCAGACGAACCCCAGCCTGTATCTGAACCTAGCAGTGTTTGCCATTAGTGCCCCTTGTTTTGTGTCCAGATCTGATTCCACACCCCACGTGGCATTTAGTGAATAGAACTCCATAGCCTCCAGCCTGTGATAGTCAGTGCCTTAGTCTTTGCTGTCTGTCATGACCTGGATGCTTTAAAGACCACTGGTGAGTTACTTTCTAGAATGTCCTTCAGTTTGGATTTGGTGCTTCCTGAAGTTGTGCATCTTTGGCTGGAATAAGTCAGTAATGATGTTCTCAGTGTATCACATCAGGGCCATGTTTGTTTTTATGGCTGATGTTGAACTTGATCACTTGGTTACAGTGCCGTCTTAAACAGATTTCTCTATTGGAAAGCTACCATTTCCCCTGTGTAGTTGGTAGATGTCTTGAAGGGAATTACTTTGAGACTGTTCTGTTTCTTAAACTGTTGCCCTCTAACTTTAGTACCAGTGGGTAGATGTTAGTTACAGCGATTATTACTGTGCTTTTTTTCTTTTTTCTCCTTTTTTTGTGGTGCTGAGGATCAAACCCAAGGCCTCCTGCCTGCTTATTCTATGGTATGAAATGTGATGGTCATTTTTCTTCTTTCTCCACTCCGACCTTTTAGTAATTGGAATTCTTTAATGAAGAGCTATCTCTTCTCTCCCATTCATTTATTTTGGCTAATCATGTCAGTAATAGACTCATGGATATCATTTTATTCTTTGGGCTATAATACCATTATTTCAAGGATTGCTTTCTTTTTTTCTTTTGGATTTAATTTTAAATTAATAGATTTTTTAAAAATATTTGTTGTAGAAAATTTTAAGCTTACCCAAAGGTAGAGCAAACTGTATTACACATCCTCACATGTTCTTCTTCCATTTTCAGTGGTTGTTGAATTTGGTCAGACTTGTTTTTATGTACTTTACCCCCTTTCCTTTTTTGCTGAAGTTTTAAATGAACTCTCAAATAACTTATTATTTCACATTTAGCTTTTGTCATTAACATAGGTTTTTTTGGTTAAATTGAAAACTTAAGAAAATTTCCATATTACATAGGACAATTACCACATGTTGCTAGGGGGAAAATTAAATAATTAAGCAAAAAGAAAATAAAAGTCATCCATTCTTCTATCACCCAAATACAATACATGTTAAAATTTCAGTGTACTTCTGTTTGGATTATTTGGTTATATGTAAGTATTATAAAGTCGATTTTAGGGTGGGAAAATCTCTACTTTCCTTTAAGGCCTACTGAATGCATCCTGCTGGCGGACTGTAGTTTACTTGCCTTCTCGTTTTCCTGCATGCTGAAAATGCTTTTAATTCTTTGCTTGGAGCAGGGTAGCTCTGAGCTGCTGACGCCTTCAAGCTGCCTGCCTGAGTGACCAGTGTTGTCCTTCGAGGCCTTGCTGTGGGTCAGAGGCCTGAGCATCTGAAGCTCTAGCCTCACGGTGAGCACCGCATGTCTGTCACATGAGCAGGGCAGCTGCTGCATTAATACCCTGGCACCGGCTCAGTTTCCCTAAAGCAATGATAACTAAAAGCGCTTTTCCTGAGAAGAGTGCCACCTGTGGCAGGGCATCCTGTGCCCCTTCTCAGTCCCCCATTTTTGTGCCTAGCTGATGACCATGTCACCTTTCTAGGCATGGAGAACCCTCTGCCTGAGCGTCCCCGGGAAAAAGAAGAACCAGTGGTTCGGGAGACCAGTGAGGCTGTCGAGTGCCAGCTTAGTGACATGCTGCAGCAGCTGCACAGTGTCAATGCCTCCAAGCCTGCAGAGCGGGGCCTGGTGAGACAGGGTGAGTACTGCAGGGCTGGGGGCATCTGGAGAAGGCGAACAGAGTGGTTACTGACCCAGGCCCTTTCCCATCACGCCTCTGCTTCCCCATTTCCGTAGATGAGAATCCAGCTGAGTCAGCCCGACACCATGTGCCTCCGTGGTGTGGCTCCAGCCTGTCCCTCTCTTGCTGCTCAATGAGTACTTCACCTTCTGGCACCCTGGCAGGCTACCTCTGTATATCTGCATGGTACACCCTTTCTGCTCAGTGAATTCCTGTCACTTCCTTGAGACCCAGCCCGCCTTCTGCTCTGGCCCCCTGGGAATGCACTTCCCCGGACACCTGCCTGGCTTGCACTTGGCCCTTTCAAGTGCCTGTTCCAGCGTCACCTCCATGGGTGCTCCATGGCACCCTCCGCTGGCACTTCCCACCCCCTTGCCTGCTTTGTAGTTAGTTCTCTGTAATACTTCTCACTCAACGTGGTCCACATTTTCTTTCTTTGCTTAGTTTATTTGAAATAATGGTTTTGTTGCAGGCACTGAACATGACATTTGGACGTGTCTGAATTCTCTGTTTACTCACAGTTTCTTAATCCTCCAAACTGGAAAACTAGTTAATCCAATCCTTACTGTGATAGAAGGAACTCAGAGGTTTTGAGCATACTTAATTTGATTAGTCTCTGTTCCTACAGTTGGACTACAAGCTCCGTGAAGGCTGGGGTTTTGTCCCCACTGTACCTCTGACAGAGCCTGGAAGGAGTGAAGGGAATTTAGTGTGCTGTGCTGTAACTTTCTGCTTCGGTGTCGGCTGATGCCTGTTGGCTTATTGGGGACTGAGGCCCTGCTGTACTTCCTGTGCGGCCCAGGCCTTCTGACAGCCCCTGCAGTGCCCAGCAAGCTTCCCTGGTGTGGCCCATTTGAGCGGGCCATAGGGGAAAAGCTGGGCCTGACGCCAGTTTTTGTTTCTGTGGCAGAGGAGGCTGAGGATCCTGCCTGCATTCCCATCTTCTGGGTCAGCAAGTGGGTGGACTACTCGGACAAGTACGGCCTAGGTAGGGAGGGGCCTTCCCGAGGCGGGGGATGCTCGGGGTGGCCACGGGACTGCCCCTTAGTCGCTACGGGATCCCGCCCTTTGTGGCTCCTGGGTCCTGTTCTCGACATACTCTTAGCCCCACGGGGGTCCCCCTCTTCTAACCCCCAGTGCACCACTTCTCCTTTCCGAGTCTCCCTCCTTGCCTCTTAGGGTATCAGCTTTGTGACAACAGCGTGGGGGTGCTCTTCAACGACTCCACACGCCTCATCCTCTACAACGACGGGGACAGCCTGCAGTACATAGAGCGGGATGGTGCCGAGTCCTACCTCGCCGTGAGTTCCCACCCCAACTCCTTGATGAAGAAGGTGAGTACCGCCACCAGGTGGGCTGCCGCTGCGGGCGGACCCGACAGGCTCTGAGCCCGGAACCCTCCCCGTGCCCTCCCAGATCACCCTCCTCAAATATTTCCGCAACTACATGAGCGAGCACTTGCTGAAGGCGGGCGCCAACATCACACCCCGGGAAGGCGATGAGCTGGCCCGGCTGCCCTACCTGCGCACCTGGTTCCGCACGCGCAGCGCCATCGTCCTGCACCTCAGCAACGGCACTGTGCAGATCAACTTCTTCCAGGTGCCTGGGCGGCTCAGGGCCGGGCCGGGCTCGGAGGTGCAGCCTGTCCTTGGCGGCAGGCCTGGGGGGAAGTGAGGTGGGCGGCCCCCCTCCACCTATCAGGCTTTCCTCCTCCCCGGGAGTCCCACAGGCGGAGCAGCCAGGACCTTCAGTGCCCCCTTCCCTCCCAGGACCACACCAAGCTCATCCTGTGCCCACTGATGGCAGCCGTGACCTACATCGATGAGAAGCGGGACTTTCGCACGTACCGCCTGAGCCTCCTGGAGGAGTACGGCTGCTGCAGGGAGCTGGCCAGCCGGCTGCGCTACGCCCGCACCATGGTGGACAAGCTGTTGAGCTCGCGCTCGGCCTGCAACCGTCTCAAGGCCTCTTCCTAGCCTCCTTCCCTCCCTGTGGACTGCTGCCCCTCTTCACCAGCACCAGGCCTGCACTGGTGGGCCCTGAGGCCTGCTGTTGCCGTGTGCTGCCCCCCGGCCCTGGGGCTGGGCAGGGAGCCGTGTCAGCTTGCGGTGGGGCTGCTAAGTTATTTTTGTACATGTTCGGGTGTGGGTTCTGCAGCCTCTGCCCCTTCCCTTCAGCCCACCGCATGAATTGTACAGAGCATTTCTGTTGACTCCAGGACAGTCCTTTCCTTAGCTTTATGCACATTAAACATATGTGAATCTTCTTTTTCTTCTTGTGTCCCCGAGGGTGCTGGGGCTGCAGCCACAGCCCGCCAGGCCTCTGCCGGTCTTCCTTACGCCAGGCCAGCCTCAGCCATAGGCCCAGCTTCTGGGCTGGCTGGAGTGGAGGCCTCTGGTGGCCTCAGCTCCCCGCCAGAGCCCCCTGGGCTCACAGGCTGGCGGGTAGTAGGGCAGGAAGAGGCTCTCGGAGGCGCAGCTCCTCATGGTGCGATGAGTGTGGAGGAGCAGCCGCGGGAAGCGACACGTGAAGTACTGGACGAAGCTGTCCGGAACATGGCCTAGCGCCTGCCGCAGCTCGGCTGGAAGCTCTCTGTAGTGGTGCTTCTGGGAGTGGGGAGAGCGGGCGGCCAGTCTCAGCTGTGGCCGGGCTCCCAGTGCAGCCCCACCTAGACCCTGGAACACACCTTATTCCGCATGGCACGGAGCAGGTCCCTCACCGAAGTCCCCCTGTATGACCGGAACCTTCTCAGATCTGTGGGCAGAGAGGTGGGCTGCAGAGCTGTCCCTTCGGAGCTCCCCTCAGCCCCCTGGCCCACCAAGTGGCCTGTACCTGTCTGCAGTGGCATGGAGATGTGCTGGTGCCAGTTGTCCCGGACCACCTTGCGGCCTTCCGCCTCCAGAGCCATCACCAGGGGACCCTGCTCAGACTCCTTCTCCAGCCAGTCGCTGACATCCTAGGACCGCACAGGGCTCCTAAGCCTCAAGACCAGCAGTGTATGGTGTGGCTTGGGGGTCAGATGCACCAGAAGCCTCGTGGATGTGTGACTTCTCTGCTGGGCCTGTGTGATAGTCACGACCCCCGCAAGAGGCAGCCACTGCTCCTCCATCAGCAGAGGGGACGCACTCCCAGAGGCAACAACTGGGATGGAGTGTGGGGCACAGGCCCGGCATGAGCCGCAACTTGAGAGGAAGGAGCAGGTGTCCTCCCATACGGGAGGGAGCTGGGGCCAGGAGAGCTGGAAATGTGTGGACCCCAGAGTGCCAACATGCAGATGAGTCAGACTCGCCTGGCTTAGGTAGGGAGCCAGGCTGCCGGGACCAGGTAGTCACGCCTGTGTTCCCCCAGCCACGCCGACTGCCTCCTTGTTGCTCAGACCTAAGCTTGGGTTTTTGGGGATCATTCTTGCGATTTCCCACTGACCTGGAAGAACTGGAGCTGCTTGGCCCTGCTCCAGAAGAGGGGGTGGGCCAACACCTGGCAGGCGGAGGGGCGGGCCTGTGGCAGCGGGCTCAGCATGGCTTCCACCAGGTCCCGGGCCACCACCTTGTCTGGAGGTTCAGAAGGGGAGCGATGGTTCAGTCCTGCCTGGCCTCACACCTCCCTCCCTCCCTCCCTGGGGTCCAAGTCTCACCATGGGCCTCTTCCTCCAGATGGGCCAGACAGGGAGTGCCTTCGAGGATGTTGGCCTGGCGATAGAGACTCTCCCCGAAGGGGTGGCCGCCGCTCGACAGCACATAATAGAACACACAGCCCGCAGAGAAAATGTCCACAGCACTGGTCTGGGGCGGCGACCGGGGTAAGGAAGAGGAAGGTGGTTTGGCACAATGCTCCCGGGCCGATGAGGCAGCCTGGGGCTGGTTCAGCCTAGAACTCGGTCTCTTCCTGGGTATCATCTCTTGGCTCTCGATCCCACCCCGACTGTGCCATGCTTTTCACTCCACCTTTGCACCTGCTGAGGTTCTGGTTTGGGTCCCAGCTGCTCCTGGAGAGCACGCAGGTGGCATAACTGAATGAAGCCGGCTGGGCACAAGGCAGTGGGTGAGGACTACTGATGCTTAGCTCCAGGTGGTTGGCACCAGGGGACTCTGCCAGGATGACAGAGCTGATTTCTCCAAGAAAATCCAGGAATTCAGATTTTTATGTGGGAATCGCCCACTGTTTGCTAATTAGAATAGTCAACTGTGTGGGCCCTGGCAGCCCTGCATTTAGTCCTTGGGTCCTCGAGTCTCCAAGCCACCACTTGGAGCTTGCTTTTGACTTTAGGAGTGGGAGTGGCTCTGCCTGGTGACTCCCTTTTGTGCTGCTGTCACCTATGCTGGTGACCTCGACTTGCACCATACACTAGGACCATAAAGTCTACAATCATGGGGTCCCAAACCCAAGTGTCCAAGAGGGTCAGATGCTCCACTTCCACTACATTACTCATTTTAGCTGATGCTCTCTAGAAACCCATATCCGTGGTTCTCCACCCTGACCCAGCTCCACCTTGGGTAAGAGCCACCACGTTGACCTGGCATTTTTGGTTTGCTTTCTTTTGAGTTCCCCAGTGGCTATAAGTCACAGTGAGGACTGAGTTCTAGTTTAGGGTTTCTTTGGCCCTTCTGACTTAGGGGCCAGATAACTGTCCCGGGCACTGTAGCTGCATGCCTGCTGTCCACCTGCTAGAGACCAGAGACACTCAAGACACCAAAGATGCCTCCAGACATTGCCTAGTGTCCCCTGGGTAGGAAAACGGTACCCAAGTGAGAGCCACTGCTCTGGATCGGAAGGGATAGATGACGCCCTCTCTCCAGTTGAAGAGATGCAGGCTTGTGGGAATGGCTCCCCCAGGCAGCTAGAGATGTGCAGCTGCATCGGGAAGGGACTGGGACAAGGAGGTGGCCAGGGCCTCGGGTGCATGGGCAGACTCACAGGGCTGTCTAGGGGATGGAGTTGCAGGAGCTCAGGCGCCATCCAGCCTTCGGTGCCCGGGATGCCCGAGTGGAGGCTGAAGCTGCAGCGGCCGGCAGGCAGCTTCTTGCAGAGGCCAAAGTCTGAGAGGACCACCCTGCCACGGCCCTGGCTGTCTGGCCCAGCGATGAGAATGTTGCCTGGCTTCAGGTCGCGGTGCACTGTTGGAGAGGGGCAGAGGGAGCTGACTGCTGATGGGGAGGCAGGGGTGAGGACAGGACAGGAGGCCGGGCCACTAGGTACCTATGTGTAAGGAGTGCAGGTGGGCCAGGCCGGATGTCAGCTGCTGCAGCACCATCTTGGGATCCAAACCCCAGCGGTCCGGGTCAAGGTTCTCCACATACTGAGCAGCAGCGAAGGCAAAGTGTCAGCCTGCAGCCCAGGGCCTCCCTGCCTCCCTGAGCTCCCAACTCACCTCCTGCAAGGAGGCCTGGCAGAGCTCCAGGGCGATGTAGTGGAATTGGGGGCCCCGCTCGGTGCAGAAGTAGCGGAGTACGTTGGGGTGCCGGTCAGACTCCTGCAGTAGCTGCACCTCCCGCCGAACCAGGCCAAAGCACTCCCTGAGGAGCCGCTTGACAGCCACTGCCCGCCCCTCAAACTGTCCCCTGAGAGGTGCCAGGGAGGACGGGTTCAGAGAGGGCAGATAAAGGGAGAGGTGGAACAGATGTGCACGGGATCTGGAGAATCCTCTCCAAGGGGTAGCGGCCAGAAAGGCTGCACTCACCGGAAAACGAAAGTGCCACCTGCCCCGCGTCCCAGCACATCCTTGGGGTTGAAGGAAATCTTCCCCACTACGGTGAGCCGCTCGGCTAGGAGAGGGGAGGGTGGTATCTCAGGGAGCCTCTGCTGGCTGCCCACAGTCGCCCTCCTCTGCCCACCTCTCCACACCCAACCCAGGCCAGATCCACCCCGCCACCTTGACCTTCCAACAGACTCCCACCCTTCCCACACTCAGCCTGCTGCAGCCCTGAGAGCAGGGGCCCAAAGCCCAGTCCAGGGGCCACCGCCGGCTGTGAGCACTTAGGTAAGTGACTTAACACTGTCCTTTCGTTTTCTCATTTGTAAAGCAAGGCCCCTGCTAATAGTGTCGCACGGTATTAATATGAACATTGAATACATGGAGCCAGGTGCGGAGGTACACGCCTGTAGTCCTGCTGCTTGGGAGGCTGAGGCAGGAGGATCATAAGTTCAAGGCCATCTGGGAAGTTAACGAGACCCTGTCTCCAAAAATACAAAAGGATTGGGAAGTGGCTCAGTTTGAAGGCCCCAGTTTGGTCCCCAGTGCTGCCCCTCCTCCTCAAAGAACATGTGGAAAGAGGAGATGGGTAAGGTTTGCAATAATCTTTTTGGTATCTTCTGTCCTGTTTTCCCTCTGTTTCCTCTGTCACTATCCCAGTATGAGTTCTAACTGAATCTTTTTAAATGGTGTCGCATTCGTGTCAAACAGGAGGGTGAATTTCAGCAGCAGAAAGACGAAGAGTGAGCACAGTCACAGAAAGACGGAGAAGCAGTGGGCCCCAGGCGGAATTGATTGAGGTGGAAGCAGCCCCTGGAGCCCTTAACTTCCCGTTAAGACGGGCTGGGTTAGCTCAGGTGGGCAAGGTGCTTTGTTGGCAGTTACTGCTCTTCCCTTTCAGCAGCCTGTGGAGACTTCTCCCTCAGACCCAGGCAGTGCCCTGCTCAGCTCCGGGGCACCACATGCAGCCTCATGTATATGGTGCCCCTAGAGCTGGGCAGTGCTGGGGTTCTGAGATTGTTCTACTAAGGAAGAGCTGCTAGCTTTGCTCTGTACCATCGCCTCTAGGAAAAGTGGAAAAGTAAATGAGAATCAGGATGAGAAATTCGGGAAAAACACCCAGCCATGCCTTGGTGGTGCTCTGGATTATTTGCTTAAACATTCACTCTCACTATGCGCAAGGTGCAGACCGTGATCTAAACTGGTAGATACTGGTGTCTTGGGAGTGTGTGTGTGTGTGTGTGTGTGTGTGTGTGTGTGTGTGTGGGTGGGCATCACAACACTGTCTGGCAGTTCAGCAGGGACAGAGCTATCTGAAAGCCTACTGGAATAAATCCTGCCTATCTGACTCCCAGTGAAGGCCACCTTTCCAGCCTGTCTCTGTACCACTTACTTGGTTCTGCTGGGTTTCCATTCTATGTGTGCCTCCCTTCCCTGTTCTCTACACCCTGGGTGTGGGGTAAACACTGGCTAAGTAGTTGCTGGGTTAAATACTCAGCTGCACATTAGATAGAGGCCAGCCTTATGGCTTTGAAGGCCTCAAATGCAGAGAATGAGCTGGGGAGGCTCAGTCTGCACACACAGCTGCTTGTCAGCCTTCTGCATCATGATAATGGAGAGGTAGCAAATGCAGGAGATAAGTGCATTCAGAATCACTTTGGAAATCCCGAGTACACAACACACTTGGCTGCTGCTCTTATGGAGGCCGGGAAATGCTTAGAGTCAGTCACATTCTTTAATAGGTGTTTTCCAGCATTCAAACAGGCAGCAGCCCATTGTAGGAGCCAGCTACCTGCATGTGACTCTTGGAGCTGCCTCTTAGCTTTGGGAGCCTGGCTGGAAGGGGAGGCATCAGTAAGTCTTTCCATCTTCATCTCCTCTCCTGTAAGAGAGGCATAATCAGAGCCCACCTTACAGGATTGTTGTGAATATCGTATGAGTTCATACGTGCACAGTGTCCAGAACAGTGTCTGGTACACAAGAGGCACTGTATAAATGCATACTCTGGTTCAGGATTGATTGTGTCCATTTGCCATTAAACATTCAGTGCATGGGCCAGGGATTTAGCTCAGTGGTTTTGCTGCCTGCTGCACAAGTGCAAGGACCCGAGTTCGATCCCCGGTACCAAAAAAAAAAAAAAAAAAGAAACATTCAGTGCAGTCAGCAGTCCTGAAAGATGCCCAACCAAGTGCATGTAGATAAATTTGTGTAAGTTAAAGGAGAGGAGGATGGGGCTCACTGTAGATTTCTCCAGCCAGATGTCTGAGGACTATAACAGGCTGCATAGGCGCTGATGTGACCTGGTTCTTGAGAGCTTTTTTGCCATTAGCCACATTCTGACTTTCCCAAGGCTAAATCAAGATTTTGGTGCTCTGGACTCCAAATGATGAGACCGACAAATCTGGGCTTCACTGTAACTCTGCCTGTCCCTCGCACCCACTCGCCACATGCTCCTTCCAGATCTGCTTATGAGAAGCGCTGCTGTAGAATGTCCAGTGTTCAGTTGCCAATTAAACAGGTACTCACTGAGCTTGCATTGTGCCAAGGGGCCACAGGAGGGGCAAGACAGGCACAGCCACTGCAGGAAACTACAGGGCAGCTGCTCCCCATTTAGCCACAGTCCCTACCACTCCCAATTGCTCTCCTACACTTCCTCTCCATTTGTTTACTTCATCCACTTCCTATCCATTTGTTTACTAGCTCCCCTAGAGCAACCCTACATTCATTTCCAGAACATGTGTCCTGCTTCCTTTCATCCCTGAGTTTTCATTTGTGCCCCACTCTTGCCTGCACACTTGGGGTGGCTCTCAGCTTACACATCACTTTCTGTTTTCCAAGACTGCTCCCCCATGATAGGTCTCCCACTACCTCAGTGGTGTATAGTAGCTGCCCTCTTCCTATGGTGCCTTGCCCCCTCCCCTGTGTGACGTCACGCCAAGATGTCTGCTCCCACCAAATAAACCCTTCTTCCCAGCATGCCCCTGTTCCCGCCTAGAGAGTAACCTAATACTCGCTCACCTCCTACCACCTAATGATGTCACCGGCTCCTCCATTCCCGAGTCACTACCTCACTCAACCCTGCCTCAGCCCCTACAAACCCTACCCCAGTCTCTATAAAAGACTCTCCCTGCCCCGGCCATATTGCTTTTGTCTCTCCTTTGTTCAGAGACAGCCCGGCAGATCTATTCCCCTAATAAAGGCTTGTTGTGGCCTGGTCTGGTCTTCGGCCTTTTTACCTGACACCCCATGCTGTGTTTCCACAGACTCCCACCCCCACTTCATGGTCTTTATCACTCCTCATCATACTTGCCTGTCTTGTCTCTCTAGGTTTGGCCTACAGTTTTTTTTTTTCCCCACTGAGTTTAATAAAAAGCTATCAGGCTCTGTCTGGGACAATCTGTTTTACTTTCTTATTTTTTCTCATCCCCAAACATTGACATCACCCTTTTCCTATAGAGGATAAAGAATTTTTGGTATTTTATAAAACAAGGTGTCTTGGCTGAGCTAGATCTGGGATTCAAGGGTCTCTTTTTCTCCTCCTTCCTAACTTCCATAGGGTGTATGTGTGTATGTGTGTGTGGTGGTGGGCATTGAATGCAGGACCTCTGTGTGGATCCCTAGCCCCTTTTGTATTTTGAAACAAGTCCTTGCTAAGTCACTAAGTTGCCCAGGCTGGGCTCAAACTTGTGATCCTCCTGCTTCAGTCTCCAGAGTACTGAGATCACAGATGTGCACCACCACACCTGGCTTCCAGAGAATTATTATGCTTTTCTTTCCACACCGGGAATTGAACTCAGGGCCTTGCATTTGCCAGGCAGGCACTATGCCACTGAGCTACATCCCTGTCCAGAGAGATTACTACCTACTGATTTAGACGGAATTGAAGAGACTCCTGGGGAAAGAATTCCCATCCCATCAATGACTGGGGTCTAGAGAATTGAAAGGGTTGGGGCAACCAAAGGAAAATGGCAAGAAGGAACTAGGTCACTCACTGACAAAAATCACCGTGGGAAAAGCTGGACAACCCTGGCTTGTCTGTGGTGGAGCTAGCAGAGTCCAGTCCAGAGGCAAAAGGTCCAGAGCAGTGAGTTTGGAGTGTCCTGGGAGTGCGTGTTGGTTGGACCCATTGTGAGCCAGTAGAATGACAGGAACTACAACACCCTGGGGCCCAGGCAGCTCTGCTGTACACCCTGCCCCCGGGACCTGACCTTGGTTTGGGGGATGTGGTTCGGGGTGCAATGCGAGCTCTGCATGTGCAAAGGCCCAGGTTTGACCCCATCGGAACAAACAAAGCAAAGCAAAGCAAAGCAAAGCAAAAAATACCGCAAGGCAGGGAGCCATTTTCCTCTTAGCAGAGGCCTGGCAGAGACCCAGGTGAGCACAGGGGCAGTACTGAAGCATCAAGCCAGGCGCCGACAGCAGGGGCCACGGTGTGCGGAAGTGGGCGAGGCAGCAACCAGGAGGCGCCAGCTCCTGTCTACACGGAGACCAGCAGCAAGGCCCCGCCAGAGCCTAGGAACAGGAGCCCAGGCTCCCTGACCCAGGCCCACAGGCCCCGGGAGCATCCGCTGGGCACCAGACGGTGCTGGACAGGACTAAGGTGAGGAAAGAGGACAGATTTAAACAATTTTAGCTAGAAAATTTACTTTTTTTTTTTGGTGCCAGGGATCGAACCCAGATCCTTCCATTTGCGCAGCAGGCAGTGAAATCACTGAGCCAAATCCTGGGCCCGGAAATTTACTCTTATTTTAACTGAATACGATATTATTGCAACATAAGTTCCAATAACATCACCTAGGTTTGATTTGATGATGGTGATGGTAACCTCTCCCACTGAGGTGATGGATGTTATTATTCCCATTTACGGATGAGAAAACTGAAGTTCAGAAGTTCAGTAACTTGTCAAAGTTAAAAAATAGTTGAGTTCAATCTACGCCCAATTCTTCCTACATCCAGAGTCCTTGAGAATAACAACAATAAAGCAGTGAGAGAAGACACTTCTAGAGTGCTCAACTGATCAAGCATGGTTACCCACACCTGTAATTTCAGCACTTGGGAAGCTGAAGCAGGAGGATCACTGTGAGTTTGAGGCTATCCTGGGCCACATAGTGAAGTCAAGGCCAGCCTGAACTATATTGTGAGACCCTGTCTCAAAAAAAAAAATAGAGTGCTCAACTCTACAACACCATCAAAACACCCTCTTATCTTATTTCGGCTCAGCAACCCATGATGGTGGCTCCTAATAAACTGACTGCAATTAGGTTAAACCCGCCCCTCCTTTCCTCTGACCCCTTTTTGACCTTGACTTGCTGACTCACCTTCAGGGTCAGAGGATGGCAAGGCTTGTTCTGAGGGGCTCTGAAGCCTCTTCTGGCCCTGTGAGGTGGCCTCAGAGGCCTGGGCCTGAGTGTCCTGTGAGGCGTCAGGAGGGCCTGCAGGTGCCTGGGAAATCTGCTGCTCCTTCTCCACCAGCTGCTGTTGTTGAGAAGGGAGAGCTTAAGAGAGCTTAGCCCCAGCCAGGCTGCCGTGTCTGCGATGGCCTTGCACTGGAGTAGGGGCTTAGCACGCACAGGGACAGGGGCTCAGGGACATTCTGGGAGGAAGCCAGTGGGCAGCTGGAGCAGGGTGATGAGAGAGCTCCTGCACCGTATGAGAGAGCAGGAGCAGAGCTCTGTAGGAAAGCCCTAAGATGGAGCTGAGGTCAAGGTGACGGCTCACCTGCCTCATGAGGAAGAGAATCCAGCCTCCCAGGAGGAGCGCAGTGAGGACAGCTGCCAGCAGGTCTTGGTATCCCAGCCTTGGAGAAGAGACTGGAATTTTCTCTTCAGGATGCAGCTCTGGGTCCCAAGGTCCCTCCTGGCTCAGGCTCAGGACCTGAGGACAAAGAGGCTCTCACTCTTGGTACGCCACCCGCCGTGGAACCCCCAACCCTTCTCCCTCGCTAAGGCTTAGCCAAAGAAGGGGCAGCAAGTGGTCTGGGTATAGTGGGAGAGGTGGCACTCTCCGTGGTGCTGAAACGACATGGTGGCCTGAAAGTGATTTGCCGAACCTAGCAGGTGATCAGTATCTCCTTGATAATCATTAAAAAAGAAATACAATTGGGCTGGGGATTTAGCTCAGTGGTTCTGCTGCCTGCCTTGCAATCGAAAGGACCCGAGTTCGATCCCCGGTACAAAAAAAAAAAAATTACTGACCTATCTGGGTGAGGTGGTATATGCTGGTAATTCCAGCACTCTGGTAGGCTGAGGCAGGAGAATTGTAAGTTCAAGCCCTGCCTGGGTAACAGTGACTTAGCAAAACCCCGTCTCAAAAATTAAAAACAAAAACAGAATGAAAAAGGGCTTGAGATATAGCTCAGGGGAAGGACTCAGGGTTCAATCCCCAGTACCACAAAATAAAAACATAAAAATGCTGGGGATGTAGCTCATCGTAAAGGTCCTGGGTTCAATCCCCAGTACTGCAAAGTAAACAAATATTCATAAGGTGTTACTAAAAATATACATCTCCACCTCCAGAGACAGGAATTTTGTGTCTTAGGTGATTCTCATGCACAGCTAGATTTGAAAATTATTGCTCCAATTCAGCTCTTCCTTCTGACCTTGAACTACTTATTAATGCTTCTTATCCAACCTTCTCCCAGGAGAACGTGATTTTATATTTTTTCGGTTTTCAATTTCTCACTTGATGAACACAGTATTTTACAATGTTTACACTGAGGAAGAATAAAGAAAAAACCGTGAACCATGCTTCATGATATCTCTTAAACACTTCTAACACTTCCGGCAGTAACAACACAATATTTGTCTTATGGGAAACTACATGAGGTCAACTGACACTCCATGAAATAGTACTTCCAGGAGCTTTAGGCAAAGGTCCAAGGGCTGCCCACCTGTCTGGTGCCCCCCAGGCCCTCTGCCCCTCTAGTACTGACCCCCAAGAAAGGAGCCAAAGCATGGATGCCCTCTGAAGGCCTTGTCTTGGCAGTCTCGCTCCCTGGGGAGGGATGGACCCTCAGCATGGTGGTGTGCAGCACTGGGGGTGGCTCGTGGTGTCCTAGCGGACAGGGATAGAAAAGAGTCAGAGGGCTGAAGATCTCAGTCTTCCACTCAGAAATGGCTCATAGCTCCTTTATCTCTGTCTGTTTCAAAGTTGAGCCGGAAGACCTTACCAATGAGCAGCCACTGGCTGGGGAGGGCCACGCTGCCTGAGGGGTATCTGACCGCAGTGCTGGGTGAGCCCTCTCGCTCCCCGGAGACTTGCAGTGTCACCTCATCAGTGGTGGGGCCATCCATGGGGGGCAGGGTCAGTCCACGAGGCTGTGGCAGAAGATGAGGAGCCATGGATGAAGGAGGCACCTCTCCTCTTCCATCCCTCCTTCTAGTCCATTCCGAGACAATTTCTCACCACGAGGGCCACCCCCGTGTGGACCAAGGCCTTAGAGACATAGAAGCCAGCCTCATCTTTTCCCACATACAGTGTCATCCTAAAGGGGAAAAGAAAAACAATAAGAGGATGAGTGCTGAGGGTGAGGAGTTTCCAGTGACCTCCATATTCGTGTCCTGTGTGATCGCATTTCATGTTGCCTCTGGCCTTGGCTATGTGACTTGCTTTAACTGTATCAACAGCAAATAAAATACAAGCGGAATCTTAAATGTGCGTGGGCACTGGGGCTTGCCATCTGGTGTTGCTCTGTGGCACCCTGAGGCCACCATTTATGAGGAAGCACAGTCTCCAATACAGGATGAGAGATCATGCTGAATAGAAACGAACCATCCTATTTGACACATCATAGGCCAAAGAGCCTGCCAACTATGAGTTGGGTGAGGCCAGGCTGGATCACTGGCTCACAACACCCACCAGCCAACAGAATCTTAAAAAGAGTAAAATGTTTGCCGGGGATTTAGCTCAGTGGTTTCGCTGTCTGCCTTGCAAGCTCAAGGTTCCAAGTTTGATCCCCAGTACCAAAAAAAAAACCAAGAGTAAATGTTTGCTGTTTTTAAGTTCTAAGTTTTGGGATTTTTTGTTATGCTGCAAAAAATAACTGGTACAAACTCTCTATTCGCAATTTCGGTGGCAAGCCCAGACTTCTTTCAAGATCTCAGCTTTCTAAGTCTGCACTCATCACTTCTTGTCTTCCTGTTTTGTTCCCCTCCTCTTCTAGTGCTCCTTACTTCAAAGGACGGCCATGCCCATGTGCTTTTAGAAAGCTGAGTGGATCCTCTTCCTTCTCACAACAACCAAACTCCCGAATTCTAGCTAAGTTTCCCTCTTAATATCTGTTACCCTCTTATTTCCGTCTCTAGTTTTTCTACTCTAGTCCGAAGTATCACTTTTGCCTGAATGAATGCAGTATTCTATAGGTGACCATTTCTAAGGTGCTTCCCTTTCATCTCTCAGATATTCTTCACATTGCAAACCAAATGAACTGGCTGAAGTGAAAATCTGATCAAATCACTCTTTGTTTAAAAATGTCCAGTGGATTCTCCTTAGATCTGGGAGAAAATGCCCCAAAGTTTTAAGTAATAATGTAAGATTTCTGCTCCACTGACAGCCTCAAAGAGCTCCCTCCCTGGGCTCCAGCAAGGGACACTTACAGGAGCTGGGTGTCTGAAGCAGAGCAGTAAGTGGCTGTGTCCTGGGAGCCTAAGGCAGGCAGGCGGATGTGGCCCCAGCGGAGAGCGAGGAAATGCAAGGTGTCCCGAGCCAGCGTGAGATGAGGCAGCTGGCGCAGGCTGTCCTGGTGCCAGGTGTAGACACCTGTCACAGGCATGCCCAGGTCCTGTGTCCACAGAACCGCCCCGCTTCCCGGGTCCACGCTCAGCAGCAGGCCCATCCCGCAGGATGCCAAGTAGCTCACATCTGCCAGGAGAGACAGCGGGGGAGGCAGCAGAGAGCTCACGGGAGGCACCTGGGAGCATCTTTGCGGAAGGTCATGCAGGTGTATGGGGGTCAGGTGGGGCCAAAGGAAAGTCAGTCAGAGGTCATGGGGTCGCTTGAAGCATGTGGGACCCGTCAGGGTCACCCACAGATGACTCAGCCTCGTGTGGGTCAGACCGAAGGACGTGGCTGTGGTCATGGGAAGATGGATGTTCACCCAGGGTAGGGCACCGGAGTGGCCATGTGAGTCACATGGGGTCACTTGGAGCGTGGCCAGTTTGGGGCCCTGGAGTGTCATTTGTAAAGCATCTGGGTTACCTGAGTGAGGTCTCATGCAGAACGGCAGAGTCAGGATTTGGGGGTTTTCTGCCAGGGGCACTCGCCAGGCACCCAGGTGGCTGGGTAGGAGGGGCATAATGCCAGGGGGATGGTCGGGCGTCAGTATGGGACGAGGTCCTCAGGGTCAGCTGTGCAGGTCACTCACCATGTAAGGGTTGCTTAGGGTCACAGGATATGGGAGTCACCTAAGGCTACCTCGCTGGAGTCACTGAAGCATGGAGGGGTTAGGGTGGTGAGGCATTGCTCAGGGAAATGACGGGGAGCCTGGATTTTGGGGGTCACTTGGGGTCATCTGTCAGGAGTGTGTCATTTGGGGTGTAGGGGTTAGACAGCTTGGAAGGGGACTTGGCTATGGGTGCCACTCAGGGCTCCCTGCATTTGGTATCTTGCTCCACGGTGGGGCCGGAGGAAGGTGGCACTCACATTTCCCAGGTGAGCCGTCTGAGGGGAGTGCTGAGAAGCGGCGGTATGTGGTGTTCCGGCGCTGGGCTGGGGTTTTTGGGTCTTGCATGGTGACCGTGTACTCTGGGGATCCCAGAAGCAAGGTCACCGGAATGCTCACGTGATGCTTTCCTCACCCCACCCAGGGGCTGTTCATTTTATGGGGTGGCAGAGACCAGGCCTGTACCCCCAGCTCTTCATTCAGTGCTCAGTAAAGTGTTTGTTGATGCCTGATAGATTGATTGGCCTGATTCGATATGGATAGCAACGGCCAGGTCTGGGCAGAGCAAAAGGGATGCTTCCCAGCAGGAGGGGCAGCTGCGGCTGGACTCACGTGTTCGGCCGATGTAGAGGCGGGGGGCAGACAGCCCCTCTGTGGTCAGTGTCATCTGAGTCTCCCCTGACTCGGGATCTACTACAAACCAGGTATCCTGCTTCCGGCCTGCGGAAATGGAGCTGGCTTGGGAGAGGGCGTGCATCCTGTGCTCCTGTGCCGGGCTGGCCTCTCACAACCCAGGCCCCATCCTTGTTGGCTACCCTTGGCTGCCTCAGGCTGGAGAGATGCTCACCTGTGTAGAATACCCCATCGGAGCTGCGGCAGGGAGAGGTGTGAACCAGCTCTGGGATGGTAAATGGCAGTTTCTAAAGGAAAAGGTTCAGAAAGGAGTAAGAAAAGTAAGAACACACATGGCACTCACTGTGTGAAGGCTCACCTCTTCATTAGGCACTATTATTATCGTTTCTGCTTTCCAGGTGAGGAAACTAGAGCTTAGGGAGACTGAGTGCATTGGCTAATGTCACATAGCCAGCACGTGGCAGAGCCAAGTTTCGAATCCAGGTACACAGGCTTTGGAACCAGCATCCTTAACCATCGAGCCTCTCTGTGAACGGCAGAAAATCCCACACTCAGTGCCAAGCTGTCACACATCCACTTGATCCCTGCCTGACAGCCTCTGTCAAACACACACACAGAGATTTCAAAACTGCCAATGTCCACAAAAGACTCAGAGAGGTTAAGGAGCTGTGCCAGGGTGAAGGAGACCCTGATCCAGTCTTGATGAGTGGAGAGCCGCCCTCCACCCTTCTCTGTCCTGGAGTTAGACTGATTCTCTCCCTGGAGTTGGATTTGTCTGGATTATGTAAGTGGGAGCCCTGCCGTCTGGCTTCCTGTCGAGTTTGGGGCCCAGGGTGAGACCAGGGGACGGAAGCCCCATTGCCAGCCAAGCCCGGAGCAACTTGCAGAATCAGAGCTGTCCTTGTGACCAGTGGCCGACCGCAGGAGCGTAAGCCACCAACTGAGGACCGCAGAAGAGTTACCCTGCTGAGCTTAGTCATCCCACCAGATGTTGAGTTGCATGGCTTCCAAGTCTTTGGGGGGCAACTTGTTATTTAGTAAAAGCTAACTGATACATCGCTGTCCCTTGAAAATGCCCAGGGTTTGGAGAAGCTCCTTGATACCCTAAGTCCTAGAGTCTTCTCTGCAGACGCAGCCAGCCACCTTGCTATCCCATAAAGCTCAGAGCTCTGACTCATATCCTCCGAGACACCCACATTTGGACCACACTGCCCTCCACCCCTCGGCTTCCTGTAGATGGAGGCCGGCTCCTCATCCATCCCCAGACACTGTAGGAAACACACCATTAAGCCCTGTTGCTTCTGGGCCCCCAAGATGTACAGGCTGCCATCAGCTGGGTCTGAGAGAAAGGCTGTTCTGTGGAGCGGAGAGGAAAACAGAAGGTTGGGTGCATTGCCTCCAACTTCTCCTCTATCCGGGGGCCATCCTTGTGGGAGAGACCTTGGGGCTCCAAGATGCTCCCCCAAATCACACCCAGACCCAATTCTCCTCTCTTACTTCCACCATGTCCCCTCCCCCAAGCCTCCAGATAAGGATGGCTCCCATCTCCCAGCATCCCCTTCCTGGAAGACCCCAGGCTCACTTACTCGGTGACGTACATTGGTCCTTGGATGGTGGGATCTGCAGGGACATAAGCATGAAGCATGAGTCCCCTCTGGCCGCAGTGAAGAGCAAGGCCCACAAGTCACTGAGTTCTTGCTGCGTGCCCGACACTGAGCTCATTGTTTAACAGCGCACACGGTCATCCTCCCAGGGACTCCGTCAGGTAGGGTCATTACCCTTTGCCCCGTGATATAGGTGAGGATTTGGAGCCTCAGAGAGGCGAAGTGAATTTCCCAAGTCCACACGGCTAGTAAGTGGCTCATTGGAGTCTATTGCCCACATTCTTATTCTCCATGTGCAAACTGTCTCCCCTTCAAAGAGGGGCCCAATGGAGAGAAATGGCCACCCCACCCCTTCTCACCATCCTTCAGTGTCCACTTCAAGTCCCCGGTCTGCTTGCTCACAGCATGGAGACTTCCATCCAGGGTGGACACCAGCAGGAGGCTCTCGGGCCTGAAAGTCTGGACCTGCGCTGGGAAAGTGTCAGATTCTCGGCAATTTCCAGGCGGAGCCACCCCTCTCTCCTACCCAAGCAGGGCTGGCGTGACTCCTCTTCTCCAGGAGGGGACACAGAAGGGAAAGATGGGTAACTGGAGAAGCAGCTGGCTCCCCACCACCTCCTGATCTTCCCCACCACCCCACTCCCTTCCTTCACGCCTCAATTCCTTTCCTTCCCCCCAAAGGTTTTTACAAAAAGGCTTCACTGACCTTCCAGCCTCCCTGTGATATTGGAACTAGGAAGACTGAGGCTCAGGAAGATTACAGAACTGGCCTACAGCCCCTCGGACTGTAAATGGTACAACCGGGACTTGAACCACCATCGCTCAGCTCCAGCACAAGGCTTTCTCCTTTGCGGCATGTCTGCCTCTTTGGGGATGACCTTTTCTGCCTTCCCAAACTGGCCCAGCTGCTTTTGGTGCCAGCTCAAGTAGGTCCCCTGAGCCACAGCTGGGGGTGGCCGAGGGAGGAGGGTCTGAGCCACCCTACATCCGGCTCCTGCTGGGCCAGCTCACCTGCTGCAGCCCTCCTTAAGCAAACAGGGTGAGGCTAGGCTCCCAGCAGGAACCCTAACATCCGGGTGGCCCGGCCGCACCCCACAAAGGCCACATCTTGCTTTAGGACCCTCAGGTTTGAGGCCAAGCCAGTGGTGTTTGGTGGAGAGCGAGGGAATTTCCCTCCGGCCCCTCTCTTTTCTGAACTTCACTTGCCACCTGTAAACCGGCAGGAAGAATGGTCTAGCGATGAGGCCACAGACCAAGCTGCCTACAACTGGTTTTTGTCTGACCAAAACAGTGTTTACAAATTTGTTAATTAGCTCCTGATTTTATTGGAAGGTTTCACTTTTTAAAAACCCAGACTTTCTTTCTTTCTGGTACTGGGGATCGAACTCAGGACCTTGTGCTTGGCAGGGAGGCGTGGCACCACTGAGCTACATCCCCGGCCCCCAGATTTTCAAATTGTCCTCCTTTCTAATTTTTCTGGAAACACCAGATCTGGCCTCACCGGGCTTCGTTATCGCTTGGCGACTACAGGGGGCCCAAGCTGGGAAGAGGGTGGAGGTGCCCAACTCTGTAGCCCCGGGGCCTCAGGCTCCACACGGGATTCTGGACGCCGCCACCTGGGCCTGCAGGCAGCATTTCTGAAGGACCGGGCTGCCTGGCGCCCAGCAGGGTCGTGCCAGAGCCCAACACCGGAGGCTCCGACCCTGGGGTCCAGTCACGGGCGGGCGGGTCGCGCTGGGAAGCGTTTGAGAGTGTAAAACTGGCATTTCTCAGCCAAGGGTCCTAAACTGATCCCGACTAAAGGACGCCAGGATCCCAGAGGCGTTGAGGCCGCGCCCCTCCTCCCGGCCGCCCGCCCTGCAGGCTCCCGCCTGCCTTGCTCACCTGTGGCCCGAGCGTCCCGAGCAGCGCCGCGGCCGGGAGCAGGAGCCCGAGCGGGGGCCACGGCCTCGGGGCCCGGGCTGCGCTCGCCATGGCGCCGTGGGCAGCGCGCGTGGCGTCGCTGGGCCTCCGGGGACCCGCGGACTCCGCGGAGGAGACTCCGCCCCGGCCGGGCCAGGTGAGACGGCCCCCGCCCTCCCTTGCCTCGGTCCACGCCCCGCGGCCTCTCCAGCTGTCGAGCCCGGGGTTTGCCTCGCGCACCGTGGCTTGGCCACTGCCTCTTTCTCTCCGCAGCCTCATGCACAGCCAAGCTCGGGCTCAGAACCTGGGTGGAAATCCAGATCTTGTGTCTGCAGAGCTTGTACCCTTTGCTACCGGGCCGGTGGCCTTCGCTGAGCCATTACGAAATGGAAATCAATTGATGGTTTCAGCCATTCACCCAATAAATATCTATTATAACCTGTTCTATGAAGCCTGGGGAACAAGAGAGACAGGGCTTCCTAGGTCCAGATTTCTAACCTTCACCTGTCAGTACCTAGGCCTTAGCTGTCACATGAGGCAGGGGGGGGGGGGGGGGGGAGTGGGCGTCCTTGCCCTGGGCACACTGCCCCCTGCCGATTTGGGCTAGGGAGCGCCTGCCGAGGGCTTTGAAGGTCGGACTGGCTTTGGTTGCAAAGTTTGGCTCATTGGTTTCTCCTTCATCCTTTTATAAAAATCCCTGCTGACTCGAGAGTCACGCAGCCTGGCTCTGCCACCTTCTTGGCCTTCTCTTCGTCATCCATGGGCCTCCTGGTCACCCTGTGGTCACCAAGGACCTGTTGGCTGGCCCATAGCTTTCATCTCCAACCCAAATCTGGACATTGTCATCGAGGTCCTCAAGTGGACCCAGGGACAGCACAGCCGGCCTGGCGGCCTCTCAGTCTGGAGACCTTGCCCCCCTAGAGACTGTATCCTTTATGCCACCCTGCATGTGCCCTGGACCCTTTTGTTTTCCTCCAACATCTCTTTGTCTGGCTGCAACCTCCTCCTCTTACAGCCGTTTCTCCCTTCACCCCCATCTTCCTATACCTGTTCCTCGTCCTGTGTGCTACTATCAGTCCCTCAGTTTCCCCCTTCCTGGCCCCTGTCCAGCTGTGGCCTCCTTGCTGACCACCCGAACCACACCTCCGACTTACGCTGAGTTTCCTGGAAGCAGGACCCAAGGCAGGGAACATCACGGGAGCCGTGCATCAGAGCCGGGTCCCTGGACCAGGCGCAGGGCTGGTAGTGAGGGAAGCAGGGCGGAGCTGGGGAGGAGCCACGCAGGGCGGGGTCTCGGGCGGTCCTGCAGGGAGAGACGCCAGCCTTTTGCCAACCTTTGTCCGTCAGCCACTGACCGATAGCCTCACCCGGGGGCCGAGTCTGAGCTCCCAGGAGGAGCCACAGTTGAGGACAGTCCTCCACGGAAGGGCACGGCGTGAACCCTTCGCGGCCAGCTCTCTCAGCATGCAGAACGGGGTTCAGGCAGGCCAGCAACAGTACCGTTACCATGGGTGATGTCTATCTCTTCGCACTGCCCTCTAACCCAACAAAACTCCATTCTGGAAGAGAGGTCGAGCTGATGAACAGTATATCTTCCCCAGAGTGACTGGCGGAAACCACTTATGGCGAATCTCAGCAGCAGAGTCTTAGTTCTCTCAATGGAGTGTCGATGTGCGAGGCCCAGCGCTCTCAGCGGGGCAAAGAGAGAGCTGAGGTCAAACCACCTGGAATCAGCTTCCAGTCTCCCCTTTGTGGTCTTTTCCTCATTCACTCTACAGTTTACCCTGGGCTTCCGCTTTACTCTCCTCTCTGGCACCTGCTCTTCCACTGTGATCCTGACCTGAATCCCTGCTGTAATCAGCTCGCTAGGGCTTGGGCTTACCCAAGGCCTCTTGCCTGGCCGGTGCCCTCTTGCCCTAGCTGCTCCAAAAGTGGGCTTCTGCTCAGAGCTCCAAGGTGCCCATTTCTCCACAGAATTATCCTTAACAGTGATGTGAATTCCATGTCGCTGGACCAGGAATCCTTATTCTGCTTCCTCAGACCTAATTTAAGGACCCGCTAATCACATTTCCATCAAGTGTATGTGTACCAAAAGCCTACTTGCCTCAAGACACAAAAACTTCTTTTATAGACAGCACTGGGCTTGCTGGCGCACATCTGCAATCCCAGCCCCTCTGGAGGCTGAAGCAGGGGCACTGCAAGTTTGATCCCATCCTGGGCAATTTGGGAAGAGCCTGACTCAAAAAAAAAAAGGACTGGAGATGTTACTCAGTGGTAAAGCCCCCCTGAGTTTCATCTTCAGTACCAGAAAAGAAAAGAAATCAGCACAGTAGGGGGCTATATTGACCTGGTATATATTTTATAAGGAACTAAAAGAGAGCTCAACGGTCTAAACATAAAATAATGATAAGATGAAAATGCTGATTACCTTGATGAGTGCACATTGAATACATGTATCAAAGTATCACACGGTAACCCATAAATATGCATAATTATTTTCTTAATGAAAAAGAAAAGAAATATTTATTGGCCATTTGTACTATTCTTCTGTGATGTGTCTATTCATTTCACTTGCCCGTTTTTGATTGGGTGTTTTATTTTGGGCAGGTCTAATTTTTTTGAGTTCTTTATATGGTCTAAATGAAGAATAGCTGGCAAAATTTGTTCCCCATTCTCGAGGTTGTCTCCTCACTCTGTTGGTTGTTTCTTTTGCTGTGCTGCTTTTTAATTTGATACAATCTTATTTGTTGATTCTTCTTACTATTTCCTGTGAAACCAGGATTCCATTCAGAAAGTCCTTGCCTATGGCTATAACTTCAAGGGTTTTACCAGTTTTCTCTTCCAGCAGGAAGAGATGTTCAACATCTCTGGCCAGTTGAGAAATACAAATTCAAACAACACTGAGATTCCATCTTACCCCAGACAGAATGGCTATCATCAAGAAATCAAATAATAACAAGTGCTGCAAGGAGAAAAGATGCCTTCTACTCTGTTGGTTGAAATGTAAACCGGTGCAACCACTGTGGAGGTCGGTATGGGGAGTCTTCAGGAAACTAAAACTACAAACTCTGCTTGACCCAGCTATTCCCCTTCCAGGTATTGTCTCAAAAGACCTGAAAACATCATATTACATGATACGTGTATATCCATGTGTATAGAAGCACAATTCAAAATAGCTAAATCTTGGGAGCAGCCTGTATGTCCATCAACAGAGATAAAGAAAATGTGGCATTTACACACAATGGGGTACTACTCTGCCATAAAGAAAGATAAACATGAGTCATTTGTAGGAAAATGGATGTTCCTTGAGACCATAATGTTAAGTGAAATAAATCAGACAGACAAGCTTAAATATCACACAAATATAAATAAAGATCAGAATAAAAGGTAGATAACAGGGACTAGAGAGATAGCTCTTTCTCAAATGGGAAGAGGATCAAGAAATGGAGAGAGGGGGAGGGAAGGTAGGGGGAGGGAATGAAAGAGAGAATTAAGAGTGTGAACATTAGGTACTGCAAGCATGCATTAAAAAAACTTAAGAGCAGTGAGGTACAGAAGAAAGAAAGAAGAAAGAAAGAAAAAGAAAGGAAGAGAAAGAAAGAAAGAAAGAAGGAAAGAAAGAGTAAAGTAAAATAAAACCCGTGCACCATTCAGCCTTTGGTTTGCTTGTTCTTTTCACTCTGAGCTGCTCTGGTAGTAGTTTTTCACTCTCACTTAATAACAAAAGTGATTTCTCGCCATGTTAGAAACTAACCTAAGCTACTGAAATGTGAAGGAACTCTCTTTTGTTTTGTGCTTTCCGCAGTGCACCTTTGGTTTGAAATGCACACTGTGTTTGTTAAATATGCTTGGATTCATGGTCTTTTTCATGCAGTAAACTTGACTTGCACAGAATACAAGCTACAAATGAACAGGAATAAATTATTTGTGGGTGTGTGATAATGAAAGTAGTACATATTCTAGAAACTTTGTAAAACTTAAAAATAATAAGAAGAAAGCAAAATCTGTTTGTGGTTCTTTCTCCTGGAAACAGTATCTGTGTTCACAATCTACCAAGTTTCCTCTGGTGTTGTTCCCCTGTGCCTATCTGTCTAGTGAGATCCTATGTTGAAATATTATTCCAAAGTTTTATGTGAACTTCAATCCTGATGGAGATTTAATAAAATACCGGTACATTAAGTTCTTCTATTCTAATAGCCAAGTGTAAGAAAAACTACCGTAGAGGAGTATAGGACTTTTTTGTGTCTTCCTAGACTTTTAAAGCTAATTTGATTTTCATTATAATGATATTTTAATCAACAATGTGCTAAAAACAAAATCGACAGAATTACTTTTTGTCCACACCGTTCAATTCTCTTATTGCTAAAATACTGTGTTACAAAATGAATCCAGTAAACATCTTCAATTTCCAAAGGCCTGAGAGACGAATTTAACTTTTCTTTAATCAGTTACAACTGCGCTAAGCTGAAGACCTTGATGGTAACTTTGCAAACTGAAGCCAAGCATATAAAACTCTACAACACTAACACTTTCCATCCAGGATAGAAAAACGAGCATCCAGAGTAAAGAGAACTACAAGACTGATCATCTAAGCAATCAAAAACCGCTTCTCTGTTATTCAAGCTAGTAGTTACTTGGGGCTTAAAGTTTCTGCCTTCATTATTATTGGTGGTTCCAAGAGTCACAGTTTCGATGTCAAACGTGACAGCAGATCCAGAAGTAACTGCAGGCAACTGGTTGGTCATTTCTTTTCCATTTACAAAAACTGCACCACTGGTACTGATGCACACCGCCTGGTCCTGCTGCAGAGAGCCGCATCCGCTGTGCTTCTCTGCACACACTCTGATACTGCCTCCGCGGTCTGGCTGCCCCACTGTTTCAACCCTGAATGTTAATGTCTGTCCAAAGAAATAGGTCGGAGCTCTGGAGTAGAGAACACCCGAGGATTCAGAATCATTCCGAAGGGCTGTTTCTTCCACTGCTCAGAGTGTACTCCTCAAAGCCACTTGTCCACTCATGAGGCCCCATTGTGGAGTGACCTATCTGGGGGATGCTCCAAGGACTCCACTCCTGTAGGCCGTCTCCTCGAGCACAGACTCTGAACTGATAATCAACATCGGGGTCTATGTGCAGTACTATGAGTTCAGTTTCAGATCCTACGTATACATCTTCAAAATGCTGTGAAGTGCATATACGGAACTGAAGCCTGTAATCTTGGGCTGTAAAGTCGTCATCCACCTTACACCATCGCACGATGACACCCCCAGGCTTCTCTGTTGGCTCTTCTATCTGTACTGGTGGACGGGATGCTACAGTCCCATGCTTAAAAATGTGGTCTTTCACTGTGTTCAGAATGGAATCATCCAACTGAGCAGATAAGTAAGGCACATCAACCAGCAAAGTTACTTCCGGTAAACTGTCCAACTGAATGTGTGAGACCTTTTTGGTAAAGCTCCACAGTTTCTCATTCTGTTCCTCTATACCTCCAAGAATGGCAATCTCACCTTCTCGGACTAAGTCCTCTGCAGTGTTCACTTCATGCTCTATGAGCTTCTGGCAGTCATCTAGTGGTTTAATGGTCTCCTGCTCAATGGTGTCCACCTCTTGCAAAAGAGTCACCAGGCGCTCATCCAGGAGCTTCCCAAGGGTCTCCTTTAAATCATTAAAATGCTGTTTGAGGACATCCCTTGTCTGTGATGCATTCTCTTTAATCTGCCTCTGTGCCTCCTGCAGCCCCTGCAGCCTCTGGCTCAGCTCCCGCCAGTAGCTCTGCTCTGCCTCCACATTCTTGCCGGCCTTCTGCAGTAGCAGCTCGGGCTCCAGCTCCATAGCTCCCCGATCTGGCCGTGAGCGGCCGCTGAGGGCGCTGGTTGCCAACTGACTGTGCCAGACACTGGCGAGAGGTCCAGTGGTGCCTCCCACCCTATGTTGAAATATTAATTTCTTTTCCTCCTTTGGAGCTTCCTTTTCCCCTACAACCCTTTTCCCATTCAAGTGAGGCTGCTCTGACTTTACTGCCTCAGGAAAGGGATGAGGAAGCAGAAAGAGAGAAAATGAAGGTTCTTTTGGCTTTTGAGTCATCAAAGAACTCAGGATATAAACATAGATTTGAAAGAATAAGTAACGAGAGTAGAAGAGATTCTCTAGATTTGGAGAGGCAGAAGGATAAGGAGGAACAGGGAGAAAAGGCTCCAGGGTCCTGAGGAAGTGGAGATTCATGCCTGCAGCCCCCCACCTGATGACAGAGCCCCCCCAAGTTGGTGGGGTTGAAGAGTGGGTATCTCGGTGCTGCCTCCTGGTCTGTGGTGGGGAAGGTGGAGGACGACAGCGGAGCAGCAGCATCCAGCCTGGGCAGAGACCGCTGAGGTGTGTGGGTTGTGGACGCGGGTGGGTGCTTACACGTGCCTTCTGCCTCGGGGGGTGGTTTGAATGTGACACCCCAAAGTTTATGTGTAGGAAACGATCTCCAAATTCCTATGTTTGACGGTATTTGGAGAGGTGGGGGCTTCGGGAGATAATCAAGGTTAGATGAGGTCATGAGGGGCCCTCGTGGAGGGGTTTGTGGCTTTATAAAGGGGGAAGAGCAACCTGAACTGCCTCTCCCTCTCCCTCTCTCTCTCCAAGATGCCAGCCCCATGCTCTTGGACTTCCGAGTCTCCAGAAGCATAAGCCAAATATGCTTTGTGATAGAATCATAGAACTGACTAGACAGAAAGACACAGAGAGATAGATGGGTGAAACATGCATGAGCTCGGGAGGGTGGAGAGGGAGGGATGGGGACTTCAGAAGGAAAAGAGGAACAGTGCAGGCGAGAGGAGGACAAGACACAGGATGAACGAGCTTGCGGGTGTCTCAGGGACCCTCGTGTCACCTGGTCCTGTGTAATCGTCTCTGGAATTTAAACTCACCCTGGAGAAAGGCTAGAAAAGCCAATGGGACTGAATTTCTTCCACCTGGCACAAAGGGAGCGTAAAATAAATGTTGGATTTTATAACTGTTCATGAAATTTTATAAAGTTTATATATTTTATCAAGGTATAATGGAAGAGGCTGGGGAGGTCGCCCAGTGATAGAGCACTTGTCTAGCAACAAACAAAAACAAACAAGCTGGCCGGGATTTACCTCAGTGGCGATGCACCTGCCTCGGGAGTACAAGGTCCTAAGTTGAATCCCCGGTACAAAAAACAAACAAACAAACAAACAACAAGCAAGCAAACGTCATGAAGTTACATTTCTTCCCAATACCTCATTTTGTGCTCTTATGTGCTCTGCTCCTAGCATATATGCAATATCTGAAGAAACTGAATCCATGGATTTAAGCAATTGTGGATTGAAAACAGCTGAAAAATTGCATTAGCACTGAACATACACAGAGTTTTTTTTTTGGAGAGAGAGGATTTTGCTATGCAGTCCAGGCTGGCCTCAAACTCAGTGATTCTCTTGCCTCACTTCTTGAAAGCTGGATTACATATGTGCACCACCATGCCCCACTCAGACTTCTTTTTCTTGTCATTATTCACTAAACAATATAATAGGACAACCAATTCCATAGCATTTACATTTTATTATGCATTACAAGTAACTTAGAGGTGACTTAAAGTATACGAGAGGGTGTACACAAGTTACATGTAAGTACTAAGGTTTTTGTACAGAGGATGTAATCATCTGTGGGTTTTGGTGTCTTTGGGGGTCCTAGAACCAATCCTCAGCAACAGAATGGAGAAAATATAACTAGAAATGGCAAAAATATTCCAGTAATAATAGCAATCAGAAGAAAATGCTTAGGAATCAATTTAACAAGACAGGCACAGGACCTATGTAAAGAAATCTACAAAATTTTATGAAGAACATAAAGCAAAATGTGAACCATGAAAAGATATGTTCTTGGGAGGGAAGGCTTGGTGTAATTAAACTGTCAATTCTCCCTAAAGTAAAATATAAGTATTGTATAATGAGATTTTTATTAAATCAAGGTTTTTTAATAAAATGGCTAAAATATCTGCTGCACAAGTGCACGGTCCTGAGTTTGATCCCCGGTACCAAAAAAACAAAACAAAACAAAACAAAATGGCTAAAATAAAGATCAAATATAAGACTAAATACCTGAGAATAGTCAAGAAAAGTATGAAAATGCTGAGTATCAGAGAAGGGATTGTCTTACTAGATATCAGAACATACCGTAGAACCACGATATCAATACAATTTTAGCACAGAAGCTACAACTGGGTAAATGTAGGAGTTGGATTGGACAGAGAATCCAGAAACATGTATCAGCATATATGAGAATTTAACGATTGACAAAGATGATGTTTCACAGTAATTCATCGGAATCTTGTAATAACCCCTTAGCATCTTTCTTGTATCATATTAGTTTCTATTGCTACATAGCAAAGTACCACCCAAATTGCTGGCTTAAAAGCTCACAGGTTCTGTGGGTCAGGAATCTGGGTGTGGCTTAGCAGGTGCTTTTCGGGTCTCCTAAGGCCAGAGCTGTAGTCATTGAAGGGGCTGCTGCGGAAGCAGTCACATCCAAGCTCAGGCCCGTGTTATTGACAGGATTTAGCTCCTGTGGGCCACTGGACTAAGGGCCGCGGGTCTTTAGCAACTGTTAGTTGGAGTCTTCCCTTAGTTCCTGATTATGTGGGCCTTTCTGTAGGGCAGTTCACAATGTGGCAACGAATTCATGGAGGAGATGGGGAGCGAGAAAGAGGCCTCAGAAAAGGCCTCTCATTACCTTGCCACGTTCTATTTGTTAGAAGTAGGCGAGTTCCAACTTCCACTCACAAGGAGGGAATTGTACAAGGTCATGGAGACCAGCGAGCGGGAACCACTGGGGATGCATTGGAAGCCTGTCTACCACAAAATACAAAATTCATTTTGACAAATTAGGGGTGACTGAACAATAGAATCACATTCTCAGAGGATGATTTACAATACCATGTAGCGGAAATGGTTTTGTATTTTCAAGTAGACTTAATGAAGTATATCACGCCTATGGAAAGGTGTGCAAATCATAGGTCACATAGTGAACACATGGGTTAACATGTGCACAGGAAACAGAACATGACCAACTTCCCTAAGGCCCCTCGGGCCCAATCCAAGAACTACTCCTACCTTAACTTCTAATACCATTGATTAGTTTTGCCTGGTTTTGAATTTTTACAAATGAAACCACATGGTATGTGTACTCTTACATGTGGCTTCTTTTTTCAATGTTATTTTTGTGAGTTACCCATATCATCAAATATAGTTGTAGTTCATTCTCATTGATGTATAGAATTACACTGAATGACTATTCCACAATTTATTTATCCATTTTAATGTTGAAGGGCATTAGGGTTTTTCCTCTTCACCAGTTTTTGACTTTTATTAAGAGTTCTATTCTTGTTATATTAAGAGTTCTGTTCTTGTATATCCCTTTGCTGAACACATCTCTGCATTACTCCTGGTATATATTTAGAAGCACAGTTTCTGGGTCATAGGATATTTGTACATTTAGCTTTAGTAGATTTTGGGAAACAATATTTCAAACAGTTTTACCAGCTTACACTTGTAGTACAGGTGATGGATTTTGTAATTAATGTAAAACAAAATAAAGAAGTATAAAATATATATGAAATACATAAAAAATTTGAAACTTTATAATGGTAAAAGACACCATAAACAAACATAAAATTGGAAATATATTGTTAACAGGAGATAAACAAAGGATTAACATCTATGACATATAAACACTCCCATAAATTGATAAGAAAAAAGCAACCAGAAATATGTGAAAGCTGTGAATAAGAATTCACATAAGATCAACTTCAAGCACGTGAAATGTGCTCAGAATCACTAGCAGTCAGGGAAATGTAAAAACAAGATTAAAAAAGTAATGATAAGCATATTGCTTTATGCCCATAAATTTGCATAGTTAAAAAGACATCTACAGGAATGTCAGAATATTGACGATTGCTGAAGTCGAGTTTTGTTGGAAGTTCATTATAGCATTCTATTTGCTTTTTAAATGTTTGAAAATGTCTATAACAAAAAGCAAAAAAAAAGAAGCCAAAATGACAGCAACAACAACAAAATGCTAAGACTGTTGCCCCCAGGCATGTGGGAAAGATGTCCTCATATAGGGCTGGTGGAAGTGAAAGTTACTACAAACTTCTCTGAATACAATCTGCTAACAATTGTCAAAAAATACACAATCATCTTGACCTGGAAGATCTGCTCTTGGGGATCTTTCTCATAAAAATCAAATGGGTTTAAAAATTATTTTTATTTGTTTATCAGTATATGCTTGTGATAGATAGTAATTATGGGGAATTGGCATTGCATCTTAATCATTCTTACTTCTTCCTCTCCCTCCTGTCTGCCTCTTGTCCCCAGATCTCCTTGCCATCTCCACAAAGTTGGCCTCCCTGTTTCCTATTGTCTATCTTTGTCTCGCTCTTGAAATTATTTATATTTTGGGTTCCTCGTAGAAGAGAAACCATGTGATATTTAACCTTCGGTGTCTGATTTATTTCACTTAGATTTATGGATTCAAGGTGCATCCATTTTTCTACAAATGACTCAAATTTATCCTTCTTTATGGTTGAGTAGTGCTCCATTGTACATACGTACCACATTTTCTTTACCAGTTCATTTGTGGTGGGCCTATAGGCCATTTCCAAGATTTAGCTATTATAAGTTGAAACACCAGGTTTATAATGATAGAGGTATAAACATTTCTCTTAGTGACAAAGAAGTAGAAACAAAGCAAATACCCTTTGACTGAGAGATAGTTGACCAAATTATAGAACATCTGCACCCTGAAGTATTATTCAGTCATAAAAAATTAGAGTACTGGCTAGGGATTTAGTTCAGTGGTTCCGGTGCCGGCCTCGAAAGCGCAAGGTCCCAAGTTTGATCCCTGGCACCAAAAAAAAAAGAAGAACAAAAAATTAGAGTACTTTCATTAACTTGAAAGATTTCTATAAGTTATATTGGGAAGAGCAAGATTCAGAAAACAACATTATAGGTACTTATTTTTATTAAACAATGTATGTATGCAAATGATCTTTATGTAAGTTTGGAGAAAAATACATAATGTAATAGACTGTATTTGTAAATAAAGGTTTATGTTATATCAATAAACAGGTAAAGCCAGCAGAAAAGAAAAAGTTACTAGAAAATAGAAAATATTCTCATGACATATCTCATTTATGTAAAATTGGATGTAAATCCAATTGTGGCATATGTGTCTGCAATAATGTACAAATATGCTCCTGACCAAATGGATTCGCTATTTATGTCACTGTGCAGAGCAGCTTAATTCTTGTTGCTAGGGTTTGGATGTTGTTTTCCCCCTCCGAGTTTCATGCATTGGAGCATTGGTCCCCAGCATGGTGGTCTTGGGACAAAGTGGAGAGTTAAGGGCTGGGGCCTAGTGGAGGGTCCTCAGGCTAGTGGGAGTGTGGGACCCCAGTCCTATTTGGGGGTGAGATTCTTCTCTTGGACACACCCCACCGTTTGTCATGGGCTCCCTGCCAAAGCCTGCCCTGTGATGTTTGATCTTCTGGACACAATGCTGTGAGCTAAGTGAATGCCCTGTATTTCAGGCCAGGCTGCCATGGGTATTTTGTTACAATAATGAGAAATGGACTAATAGATCCATGTGTTCATACTCCACCAGTTCTGCACATAATAAATTCTAGAATGTCTTTGAAATCCAAACAGGAGTCTTCCTTTCTTCCTGGTATAAAAATAATCAGTGTTAGTGGGCGTGGTGGCACAGGCCTGCAATCCCAGCACCCCGGAAGGCTGAGGCAGCAGGAGTGAAATTTCCAGCCGAGCCTGGGCAGTGTGGCTACTTAGCAGGACCTGTCTCAAAATAACTTCTTAAAAGAAGGCCCTGGGATGTATGTAGCTTAGTGCAAAGGCCCCGGGGTCAACACCTAGCACTGGGCAGGGTGTGTGGGGTCACTGTTGAAACACGTAACACTGTCTTCTTGCTTTACATAGATGTCTTAATCTTTTAACTAAACCACTGTGGAGAAGTTTTGTTGTGCCCAGTTTACAGATGAGCAAACTAAGTTTCAGAAAGTTGTCCAAGTTTACAAAGCTAGTGAGAGGCACTGTCCGATGCCTGTGTCTGTGAACCTAACCTCTGTGCTATATTTTCTTCTTTTAAAGTCAAAACAGAATTTATTTCATTTATTTATTTATTTTTTGGTACCAGGGATCGAACCTTGTGATTGCGAGGCAGGCAGCAGCACCACTGAGCTAAATCCCCGGCCCCCAAAACAGAATTTATTATGATCGCAGTATACAATGTTCACATTCATCGCCGGGAGCTGGTACATGTACTGTACCTAGCACATCTGTTCCCCTATTCCCACCACAAGTTTCCCCATGGATTTACCTCCTCCAGCTCTTGGGTGGTAGGATCTAGTGACCCGAGTTGAAGGTTTAGGCCTCAAAGAGGAGATTGGGAGGTGGCTGGCCCGGTGCCCGGAGACACAGCCTCGGAGGCTTGTCTGGGCCGTGCTAATTCCCTGGCCTACCGTGGTGGCGTTTGAAGCCAAAGCCCCAGTCGGGTTCCCTGCCCAACTTTGGTCCCCATAACTCCTCTGGCACCTGAATCCTCTCTGACAACCCACTCATGCACAGATTAGGGGCCCAGGCATTGCTCTATATCCTCCTTCGGGGGGGGGGCCGTGAAGAACCCAGGAAGGCGGCAAGTGCTCAGGCCTGCGACAGGGCTGCAAAGTCCCAGAGGAGGAGCCTTCTGCTTCTGCCTCACAAAGGCCTCTAGGGGTCACGTTTCAAACGGCAGGCATAGGAGCCACTTGAAACAAGTACAAAAGCAGGCAAAGGCATCTAAGCCTCGGACACTGGGGATACTGTTTACCTAAGGAGTGGGGAGCGAATGAAGAAAGAAAACAGTGATCTGGGGCCATGAGGGAGGCTCCTGGGGGTCTGACTGGTTGTGCATGGGCATGTTCTTGTGTACTTCAGTGGTGTCCTGTGTGGAGCCAGTTCGTGAGTGCCAATCACTACATTTTCAGGAATTTTGTGAGGTTAATGGTGGTTATCATTAAAAATTTAACCATGTAAACTTAGGGTTAAATACATCATATTAGAGACAAAAGCAATGAACACTCAAACCTCATCACTTTCAACTTCCAGGAAGATGGCAGCATGGCGAGCAGGCTCTGATCCCAGGGAACAGGAACTGAGACTTCCTGTGTGCTGAGACTTTGGAGGTCAAGGCACTCCTTGAAGGCAAGCTCATACTTCAGACAGGCTTAATCCTTTTTTATTGCTTTCGTGCTGAGGATCGAACTCTGGTCCTTGCACTTGCAGGGCAGGCAGTGGAACCACTGAGCTAAATCCCCAGCCCAGGCTTCATTCTTGCAAACTGGTTTCTCTTATGGTTCGTGAGAGCTGGGGGCTTATTTCCCTCCCTCCCTCCTTCCTCCCTCTGTCCCTTCTTTCCTTCCCTTTTGGTGGTACCGGTGATGGAAGCCAGGGCCTTCATGCTGAACTACATCCCTAGCACACCCACCCCCTTCAACTTTAAATTTTGAGAGAGGGTCTTGCTAAATCGCTAAGTTTCTCAGGCTGGTCTTGAACTTGTGGTCCTCTTTCCTCAGCTTCCCGGAGTGCTGGTGTGCTCCACTGTGCCTGGTGGCTCCTAAGGTAGAACTGGGGATCAGTTACAATTACAGAATCTTGGCTCTAGATCTATGGAGTCGGGAACTCTGAGGGCGCGGCCCAGCAATCTGTGCTTTGGTAAATCCTCCAGATGATTCTGATGCACCCTAGAAACTGAGAACCACTCTGAGAGAGGTGATGCAATGCACAGGCAGGAGATACAGGCCTCCTCCTCTCTCCGGGAATGAGGGCACTAACCCCTCGATGGGGGTGTTCTCCCACAGGTTTGAAATTCACAAATGGAGAAATGAGAACAGCTGGCATCGTGGCAACGCTGAAAGCAGGAAAGCTTTTTCTTCTTCTCTGTCTTCCATCTTCTTCATTGACAGTTTTCTTTGGCTGCAAAAGCAACATGGGTTTATATGTTAGGATCTCGAATCTTGCCTTTGGGTTAGAAATGCTATACCAGGGACAAATCAGTGACTTAATTTTGAGCTGCTGCCATGGACATGCTTGGTTCTGATATTTGCTTACTGAATTTTTGAGCATGAGACTTATGGTTCCTACTGACTTCTAGAACTTTGGAAAAATGAGACACACAACAGTTTGGCTGGAATAAGCCAATTTTGGAGGCCTGGGGAGACCAACATTACCCAACTGGACTCCTGATGAGACTGACTCATGCTAAGGATTCCTTCTGGCCCATCAAGACTGGGCCAGGGAAGAATGAGCAGAAAAGGGTAGAGAATAACACTGATAACAACAACAATGACAATGATGACACCAACTCTGAATGTTGTCTTATACCAGGCACTGGTATAGTCTCATATATTTCATATATAGTTTCCTACATTTCTCACAAGTCATACAAGTTACTTATTACTAGTATCGCCATTTTATAGATTAAAAAATTGAGTCATGGAGAAACTTAGAGTTGGCTTTCCCTAGACACATAACTTGTAAGCAAAATTAGAGCTAGGATTAGAACAGGTGTGTCTGACTCCAAATCCCACAGAGGTTCTTAACCTCTGTGCTATAATGCCTCTTGAAGAAACAGCTCCTGGATACATGCTGGTTCCTTCATTTCTCTAGGACTAAATAATATTGCCGAGAGTTTTATATTTCCGTGGAATAGAAGACTGATAATAATGCGGTAGTGATTATAGGGTGGTGGCTTATTTGGAGTTGTCATGGAATCATCTTACTTAGACTTTGGGGAGGTCTTGAGGACACTGTCTTATCCTGAAGGCTGAATTGCAGTGTTGGCTGGGTCCCATCAGGAAAGATTGTTTAACACCAGAACTGCACTGGAGGTGAGTTCTAGGCCATGTGTCACAGTGCACCCTAAATGAAGCAATGAGGTCACCCGTTTTAGAAGTACTTGGAAGCAACAGTAAAGAAACACTTGTAAGGTCCCTAAAAGGCTGGCCTCTCAGAGCCCAGTGCATAAGTAGCTCTCTGGACTTAGGCCAGAATTGTTCTTTTAGTTAACTTTTCTTGCAGCTGCTACTGGCAAGACGTTTGTTTTTAAGTCTCTGGGTTACCTGGAGGAAGGACGGAGAGGCATGTCCAGATCTAGGAAAATGCCCTCCTGGGTGGGGCCTTCAGGGTGTGGGGAAGGGCTCCAAATTCTGACTTTGGCCTGCTCGCTTTGTTTTATTTTTTCTTATTCACAGCTTTGAATGGTTTCTCTTACCTTTTTCTCTTGAGGCTAGTGTGACAGAAAGACCTGCAGCTGTATTCTGCTGTGTGTGTGTGTGTGTGTGTGTGTGTGTGTGTGTGTAGATTAGAAAAGTTTGGTTCTAAGTAGATCTTTGAAAAAAAGTCTTGCCCTGGGATTTTTCCTCTTCATTAAAATCACGGGCTCTGAGCCGAAAGGATGTTAAGGATGTAACAAAACCTACTTACAGCAGAGGGCGGTAGAGTGCAGCAGTAAAATTGTGGCTTTGCTTCTGTCTGGGGTGAAACTGACCAGGGGATCCTCTGCGTTTGGGATTGATTACTGTCTCTCTCAGTGAGGAATTTTTTGAGCACGCACACTGAAATATGCATATATATTCATAATTTATAAATTACATACATAATTCCTGTCCTAATGTTGTATATGTAGATATTACAAAACCTAAAACTGAAATTTAAAATAGAAAAAAGATAAAATTCACTTTAAAAAGCTTTATTGAAATGTAACTGACAATCAACTATACATATTAAAATGCACTTGATAAGTTTTGACATTTATACATGCATGAAACCAGCACACGACCACGAACAACACCCAGCGGGCCCAAAGATTCTCTTGTACCCCTTTGCAGCTGTTCCTTCTCACCCCTGCCTGTTCCTCCATCCCAGGCAACCACGGATCTGCTTTCTGTTACTGAGGATTAGTTTGAATTTTGTAGAGCTTTATATAAAAGGCATCAAAAGAATATCAAATTCTATTTGATATTTTGAGGGAGGCTTCTTTCATTCAGCGTACTTTGAGTTTCAAGATAACTATGGAAGAAGTTAAGGATGAACTAATGATAAAGTTAACTTTTAAAATAAAATAAAATTTTGTTTGTTAATAGTTAAATGTTTTTACCCTTAGTTTGCATTTCCTTTTAAGTTGAATTTAAATTTTTAAACATTTGTTTTTTGAATACTTATTGAAAGGTATAAGGTGAAAAAATTCCCTTTAATTGCTGGTGTAGATCCACCTAATTTCTACCTCCCCTACCTCTCAGGTAACCACTTCATAAAGTTTTTTTCTTTTCTTTTTGCTCTTTCCCTCCCTCCCTCCTTCCTTGCCTCCCTTTCTTCCTTTTCCTTTTTTGCAGTACTGAGGACTGAACCCAGGACTGTGCACTAAGCTACAACCCCAGCCCTTTAAATTTAAAAAAAAAATTTTTTTTTTGAGACAGGGTCTTGTTAGGTTGCTCAGGCAGGGCTTGAACTTGTGATCATTCTGTCTCTAGTAGTGTTTCTTAGGTATCTTCTAGATCTGTTTATCCAAATATGAATATATGTACTTTTTTATGTGTTCTCCCAACTTCCTACAGAAAAGATAGCATATTTATTCACAATAATAGTCACTTTGGCTCACTTGCTATGCCTGGGAGATTTTCCATATAAATTTGTAGAAAGAATTTTTATCTATCATCTATCTATCTATCTACCTCCAGCTTCACTGCGCTTCATTAACCTAATGGACACTTGGATAGTTTCCAAGTTCTTGCTGCGATAGAGAGAGAAAACTGCGGCATCAGATAACCTTGTGCACACCTCACTGTACAAGTGTGCGAGGCTGTCTGCAGGGTATACTCTTAGGAGTTGGAATGCTGGGTCCACGAGTGTATAATTTGTGATTCTGTTAGTGCCCCTAGGACCTCCACAAGGACCATGTCAAATAACATACCTGTCTGAGGGGGGTGAGAGTGGCTGCTTTCCTAGGGTCTCACCAGCAGCGTGTTGATCCCACTTCTGGATTGTTCCCAGCCTCAACAGTGAAAAGTGGTATGGCAGTGTAGTTTCACTTTGCATTTCTCTTTACAAGATCGAAGCTATTTTTAAATGTTTTGCTGACTGTGATGATTTCATAGATCATCTCCTCATATCTAAGACGTGAAACATGCCATGTATGTAGTGGATGTGATTTTCTAGAACTTTCCATCAATGCAGATGTCGTAAGTGTTCAGATTCTGGTCTCCTGGAGTTGCATCAATGTGCATTTATTTAAGTTATTTGAATCCAATTTGTTACCCAGAAAAGAGGTAAAAATAATAGTTTAAATTGTGTAGTCATGGGATGAAGAAGATTATCCATCAGAGAGTCTATGGCACTCTTTCTTGTGACCTCATCATATGACATAAATCATCCAGTTAGATGTATAGGGTACCATGCAAAGTTATGGACATAAAAATACATTGGTTTGAACATACGAATATCACTGGTCTTTTTGTTTGTTTGTTTTTGCGGTGCTGGAGATTGAACCCAAGGCTTTGTGCGTGCTAGGCAAGTGATCTACAGCTGAGCTATGTCTCTGGCCCAAAATCACTGGTATTTGCTCCAGTATGTTTTATGGCAATAGATCATTTTAACTGTACTTGAGTTTTTAATTACATGTTGACTTAGAAACTCAATTTCCTGTCTAAGCATAGCCTATTGTCCTGGAAAAGAGGGCCTCTTCCTTTGGAAAATTAGTCTTCTCGATTACATATTTTGTCTGACTGCTTTCATGCTACAATGACAGAGCGAAGTGGTTGGCAACACAGTCCATACAGCTTGCACAACTGAAAATATTTATATTCAGTCTCTATATGGAAAATGTTGTCAGTTCTTCTCTTACACTAACAGATTCATGCAAAGTAACATAACTCCATTGAAAAAGAACTTCTAATTGAAAATATACATCTTTGGTTGGTAAATAACTGATATTTGGTTTGTGCCAGAGTTTGAGACCCTCACTATCTGCTAAGGTTTAGATCAAGAATGGCCCCCAAAAGCCTCCTGCATTCAGAGGTGGGCTTTTGGAAGGTGACTCAATTATGGCAGCACTGTCTGTAGGACTTGCTGACAGGAGGTGGGGTCTGGCAGAAGGGAGGTCACTGGGGGTGTGACCTGGAAGGGTTTATCTCCCTCCACAGATCCTTTCTCCTTTCTATACTTCCTGATGTGAACAACTTTCCTCCACCCAGGCCCTCCTACCATGCTGTTTCTGACCCGGAGCCTGCTGAACATGGACTGAAACTCCTGAAACCGTGAGCCAAAACAAATCTCTCCTTCTTTGAGTTGTGGGTGTCAGGCATTGTGTCTTGGCAACGAGAAAGTGCCTAAGATGCTATCCTTGGAATGGGTTCCTGGGGTGAGCCTCTTTCCTTCCCGAATAAAGCAAATGATAGTCTATGGAAATCATGCACTCGCTATGCTGTTGAGGCCTGTTGAGAGCTGTCTCCCAGTGCAAACAGGTGCATCTTCAGCAGGACTGAGTACTGGGCAGATGCTTTCCTCAGATGGGACCCAGGCTTGCAGGGACATTGATGCTGGCCATGTGGTCTGTCTCGGATGGAAAGGTGCAGCCTGAGAAACTTCGCTCTGACTTGGGCCGACTCGTTTGTGGGTCTCTGTGGGTGAGGTTGAGTTTCCCACTCTCGGTCGTGTGCAGGTGGCATGTGGGGTCACATATGGGGCCTGAAATGAGGACAAGAATGGGTTCTTCTCTCTTTGGAGCCAAGGGATGACAAGATAGCGGGGACCTGTCGGGAGGCGGCAGCGTGCCCTGGTGTGGGTTCGGAAAGGAACCTCCCTCGTGGCAACCATGAAGGACATTCGCGGCGCACGTTCTCTGCTGTCACCTCGGCAGAGCCTTGCCAAGCGCCTCAGTCTGGCTTTGGGATGACCAACGAAGAACCGTGTCTGTGCTTCCTGTGAACCGCAGTGAACTGGTGTGCAGCAAGAATGAAAGGAGAGCTCTGCAGCGGTGGGGTGGAGCCCCCCAAACAGTGGGGCTCATTCCGCACCCACCTGGATGACTGGAGGGGACTTTGCTTGCGGTGGGATGGTTCCTTCCTCGGGGCTGCATCTCGGGATCCTCCCCACCACCATCCCCTTCTCTGGACATCCTCTCTGCACCTGGGTCCTGTCTCCCACTTAGAATTCCCACAGCCTGCTGTCCTTATCTGTACCACTTAGAACTCAGTGTGGAGGACAGGAAAGGGCCCCCTAAAGCTGTCTTAGCCCCAGGAACCTGGGAACATGGTATCTTTTTTTTTTTTTTTTTTTTTTGGTGCTGGGGATCAAACTCGGGACCTTTTCATTTACGAGGCAGGTGGTGGAACCACTGAGCTCAATCCCCAGCCCTGGAACATGGGATCTCAGGGATTTTGAGATGGAAAGATTATCCTGCGTTATCTGAGTGGACCCAATGTAGGTAGATGGATCTTTATAAGTAAAAGAAGAAGGCACAGGGGCAGAGAAGATGTGACAGACACAGAGGTCAGAGTGACCGGAGTGCTGGCTTTGAAGATGGGAGGAGCTCACACCAGGGAACATGGGGAGTTTTAGAAGCCAAAAGAAGACACAGAAGTTCTCCAGATCTGCTGCAAGGAGCTTAGCACAGCCTGCCGACACTTGGGATTTAGCCCATGCAGGACGATAAATCTGTGTCGTTGTAGGTCAACGTACAGGTCAGTATGTGGTGCTGCAAGTCGGTACGTGATGACTTGCCATAAGAAATCAACACACTGTAAAAAAGATGACTTGTATGTTCTTGTTTCTCTTTTCCTCAGGCACTCCATGGCTTCCTGTCTTGAGTACAACAAGAGTCTTCACAGGGACCCACAAGCGCATCTCACAAGGCCCTCTGTGAGCTCATCTCTGTCCACCTCCCCCTATTCCTCTGTGCCCATCCCCTTTGCTGTTTCTGGAGCACTCCAGGCAGGCTTCTGCATGTGCACTGCAGGGCTTTTTCCTGCTTGGAATGCTCTCATCAGAGCTGTGCGTCTTGCTTGCTCACCTCTTTCCGAGACTCTGCTCAAATGTCACCTTATCGAGGCCTGTTCTGGCCCTCTGTTAAAGTGGCACACCTTCCCTAACCCTTCTCCCTCCACCCCCGCTTTGTCCCCTCATCTCTCTTATCATGATTTAGTAAAGTGTATATATATCTTTTGTTTTGTATGTTGTCTATGTGCCCCCTTCAGAATGTAAACTTTACAAAGGGAGAATTGCTTTTTTATGGTGTTAATTGCTTTTTTCGGTTGTTATTTTTTTTTGTTAATTGTTTTTCAAATTAATTTTATTGGTACATTTTAGATGTGCATCATAACATTCATCATAGGGAATTTGTATCTGTATATGATACAACTTGATTCTTTTTTTCCCATTCTCCTCCCCTCTCTTCAACTCATCTTTCCCTCCTTATTCACAAAAGTTTTGTTTCCATCTTTTCTTTCTTTTCCCTTCCTTCCTTTCCCTAAAGGGGAAATTTCCATGTATTTGCTAATGGTTATATCCCCAGCTCCTAACACAATGCCTGCCATATAGTAGATTTTACTAAATCTTTGTTGAATAGGGGAATAAACATATTTAATGTCTTGCTTCTTTTCTTGACTCTGGGCTCCATGGGCCGGGGTTTGTTTTGTTCTCATCCTAAGCTTATTATCTAGCATATCCCTGTTCAATACATATTCCTCACATATGTAAGTGGGAGGAGCAGAGCTGGGGACCTGCCACTGAAGTCCAGCAGATATGGCTTCTTCCCCTGCCCTAGGCACTCACTCCTTCTGGCTCTCTCCACCTATTTTCTTCTCTCTGGCTCCACTTCTTCCCCTAGCTTTTCTTCTTTTCCCCAGGAGATGATCCAGTCCTACTGTTCAGGTTTGCTGTCAGGTGCTACCATCTTGGGCTCTGACTCAGCTTCTGATTTAATTGTGCTCTTGATAGCTAGTGTTTTCAAAAATACCAGGTGAGGGGCCGGGGATTTAGCTCAGTGGTTCCACTGCCTGCCTCGAAAGTGCAAGGTCCTGACTTTGATCCCTGGTACAAAAAAAAAAAATACCAGGTGCTTTTAATATTGCCCATTTTCCTTGCCCATGATGGTTTCTGCATGAGGGTGTAAGGTGACCTTTGCAAATTAGCCATGAAGGGAGGTCTGTTGGGAAAGGCTGCTAGAAAAAATTATTTTATGTGTGTGTGTGTGTATACATATATGAACAACTCTGGAAGTTTCACAAGTAAGAGGGGGCAAATTGGCTATGTAGGGATGAGGACTGAGAAATAGGATGTGAAAGGGACTTATCACTATGTTTTATTATTTGCATATTAAAAACAACATACACACATATAATGATTTATTATAGTTCCCCAATCCCATCCTGATTCCCTGCACCCTACTAGGTTGTAAATGCAAGTGGTTCTGAAGATGCTAGGACCTAGCCAAGTGAGTTCTTCCAAAATTTTCTGCTTTCCAGTTTACAGCAAGTCACAGTTTCTTCCCTGTCTCATGCTTCTGTGCTTGGAAATGTGCTAGCAATGAATATACAGCACACTTATTATTTTATTACTAGGTCTCCCTGGTAGGGATCTGTTTTTAGTCTGCCTAATACACTTTCCCCTTGGTTAACAAAGTTGCTCTGAGGAAATGCCTCTCCCTGTCACGGTGGGTCTGCATCCCTCATATGGTTTCACTCCTCCCCACACAGAGCTGAGTGTAGACTTCAGTTCTCTGAGGAGATTGGTTTCTAGGCAGGTGTGGTGGTTCTTCAAGGTCTGTTTTGATGTTGAGAGCTATGATTCAAATGTCTCCCCTGAAGCTTATGTGTTTGAAACTTAGCCCCCAGTGCAACAGTGTGGGAAAGTGGGGGTTAAAGAGAGGTCATCAGCGGGGCCGAGGATTTAGCTCAGTGGTTCCAGCGCCGGCCTCACAAGCACAAGGATCTGAGTTCGATCCCCGGTACCAACAAAAAAAAAAAAAAAAAGAGAGAGGTCATCAGATCACAAGGGCACTGCCTTCATGTACAGATGAGTGTTGTTATTGCAGGAATGGGTTAGTAGATTAATTACTGGGAGAGTAAGCCTGTTATAAAAGCAAATCCTCTCTCTGTCTCTCTTGGACTCTCTCTGGAGGACAAGCCTTTAACACATGGGTTTTTGAGCTTTGCACAGTGGCAGTATCATAGCCAATGAGGTTTATCCGAGGCACAATTATTGCTAATTGAAACACATGGGTCTTTGTGAAACATTTCAGATCCAAACCATAGTAGCACCCTGATAAAAGAGGCCAAGGGTACCATCAGCTGTTTACACTGTTGGCTATGATGAATAATGTGACTGCAAATATTTGTGTACATATATATATTTTTGGTACCAGTGATCGAACTCAGGACCTTGCACTTGCGAGGCAAGCGGCAGAACCACTGAGCTAAATCTCTGGCCCTGTGTACATATTTTTGTGTGACTACGTTTTCATTTGTTTCTATCCACCTAGGGGAGGAACTGCTGAGCCATCCAAACCAGACCTGTACTGTTTCTGTGAAAACCCCTCCTGGTTGAGCTCTTCAAAGCTATCCTAATCATGCCTGTTGCAAACCTGATTCTCTAGTCTTTTTCCAAAAACCACATGGCTTTAGTTTAGAAATTTCTTTCCTTTACTAGTGGACCAAGTTGTCCTGAAGGCTATCAGAGTGATGGATGGTATGGGGGTGGTTGGGTTACAGCTAGTAGCTCCCACTGCTGTCCATTACTCTTTGAGGCCCTTGAGGCAGCATGCCCCACTGGACTCTGGCTTATACAATCTTGATGTAAGATTCTAGTTTCCCTGGAGAACTCTGAAAAGAAAGCATATCACTCTTATTGAGTACAGACCTATAGAGAACGCTGGCCCTCAATAGAGCTAGTCCTCACCACTGCCATGTGGCACTCAACTTGGCATTAGTACACGAAGGGGTATGGGTGCTTTCAGTCTTCACTTTGAAAATCACTCTATACACACAATCTGAGAACTCACAACTGTCCACATTTGAGCCTTGGACAGTGATGTTTGGATATTGTGTTGACTTTCACTATCAAACTTATCTTCTTTATTGAGCTGGAAAATGACACTCCTGATGTCCTCCTATGTCACTGGCCATTTTTTCTGTCTCCTTTGCCAATCTTCTCTTAGTCCCCAGTGCTTAGTCCAGGGACTTCATCTCTTCTTTCTTCACTGGCGTCTTATGTGATCTTGTCAAGTTCTACTGCTTTAATAGCATTTATGTACTGATCATTCCCAAATATATAATCTTGTCCTTTATCAAAATGATTGACAATTATAAACATATGCACTGAACAACAGAGCCCTTGTTTCATTTTGCTTTGTTTTGTGGTACTGGGAATTAAACCCAAGGAATACTGAGTAGCATCCCCAGTCCTTTTAAAATTTTATTTTGAGACAGGGTCTCTCTAAGTTGCCCAGGCTAGTCTTGAATTTGTGATCCTCCTGCCTCAGCTTCTTGAGTAGCTAGGATTACAGATATATGCCACCATGCTTTGCTAGATCCTCCAAATCTATGAAACAAACATTGACAGGATTTAAGGGTGAAAGAAACTACTATATAAAATAGTTGGAGACTTCAACACCCCACTTTCAATATTGGATAGAGGGCCACCAGTTCGGTGCGGGTCAGTCGGCTCCAGTGTTCCTGGTGAGGAGGAGGTGTCCTCAGCCATGCCGCCCTCCGCCACCATCGCTGGGCTGTGCCACTACCTCTGGGACGCTCCTCTGCACACCTCGACACCCGCATGTCCACCATGACGAAGAACGAGAAGTCTTTCAACAAGTGCCTGGCCAAGTGGAAGCTCTTCTTGTACAACCCGACCACCTGAGAGTTCCTGGGGCACACCACCAACAGCTGGGATCCACGAAGTGCCACATTCTCAGTCACCTGCTCCCATTCTGGGTCATGCCTCAGTAAACGCTCTGCTCTGGAGATCTGACTCCATCCCATCTCAAATGTCTTAACTGTAGGAGAGAAGGTTGTGCAGTAAATGCAGGCCGATGGTGGGTGTGGCAACACAGACCAGGGCAAGTACTGAGCCATCACCCAGCAGGAGCAAGACAGCACTTCCTGGATTGTCTAGGAAGTAGTCATGTAGTAGAATTTTGATCTTGCTCTTCTACCTAGTTTTTTATGGGTTCCAGGCTGCATTCTTCTCATTCACAATGTGGGCTATGCTTCAGACTCTGAATGATGAGGTTCCAAAATATCGTGACCAGATTCCTAGTCCAGGACTTACGGTTTTTCCAAAACCAGTGACTGCAGTGGAATATACATTCAGTGTGTCTGATCCAAGTTCCTATGAAGGGTAAAGACATTAAGAAGTTTCTAAAGTCATATTCCTTCTTTTTTTTTTTTTTTTTTTGGTACCAGGGATCGAACTCCATACCTTGCCCTTGCAAGGCAGGCAGCAGTACCACTGAGCTAAATCCCCGGGCCGAAAGTCATATTCTTTAGAAGAACAGAAGAATCTCACCAACTGTACTGATGGAGTACTTTTTGAACAGAAGGGTCCAGTTTATGTTGCATGTCAGTTTCCTGATTTCTTACTTTAAGCATGCAGTGGTAGAAATGATCCTGATTTTGGCTATTCCCAAAGACAACCTTATATTCTTGTGAAAATGAATAGAATAACTGGATTAAAGCCTGAAGGATCACCAAGGATAGACTGTATTTCTAAGGATGAAAACACAGCAATCATATCAACTTATCCTAACTATGGAATCATAGACTTAAAGTATTTTCCATACTATGGAAAGAAACTGCATGTGGGCTATCTACAGCCATTGGTTGCTGTACAGGTGTCCTTTGAATCTAACAATACCAAGAAGGAAGTAGCAGTAGAGTGCAAAATTGAGGGATCAAGGAACCTAAGAAATAAGGACGATCGTGACAAGGTTTTGGGAAGAGTTGCATTCAAAATCAGCACATGCATAGTCTGAGTAGGATGTCTCTGCAGAATAAATGTTGTGTTGTCTGTCTTCATTTTGTGTCCACTGGACCTGCCATTCTAGAATTCTGAGACCACCTAGGAAAAAGGTAGCGCTGCCTGACCTGGGTAACAGCATAGCGGGCTTCCAGATCAGTGTTCAGTGTCCTTCCAAGTAACTGCCTACTGCCTCTGCTGCCCTTTGAACCAGTGTCCAGTCACCAGATAGGGACCAGTGAACACTGATCCCGAGTGTGTGGGTGGGGGTCTTGTCCTCTTTTTTATATTTACTTATTTATTCATTTATTTATTTATTTTTTGAGTTTTCAAAGTTTAATGAGAAATTAAAAAAATACAAATAGAAGTTCACTTTCTTTAATGTTGTACAAAAAAGCATGAGTAGAACCAAAAGTAAACATTACATTATTTGCATCACTATATAGTTCTTCATATTAACTTTACTATTCAAACAATAGAAAGGGGGAAATTTAGGGCTTGGGAAAAGGATAAACACCAAAAAACCTTTTCTACCACATTTACTCTTCTACATTGTTTGTAGCTGTGCTCACAGAGACGGCTTCTTTTACTTCTCCTCTGTGCAGGAATTCAGTTGTATATAAAATTGAACCTGCTCAACAGCTGAGGAAGACTGGAAATTATGGGTCCATATCCTGATGCATTGTCATACAATTCAAACAATGGTGCAGCTACCAGCTTATAATTTTTAGGGACTGCAAACAAGGCTTTCTCTTGAAGCTGAACCAGAAACAACTTCTTATGTTCCTTAGGCTTTGTAATATGTGCAGGAATATATGGATACTGCAGAGGCTCAAAATTTGACCTCCACCAGTTACCAATGCAGTCATCAATGACCCAGTCTTGCAGGACTCCATCCTGGCGACCCAGTATCTCTGTCATTAAGCATTTTAGTCCTTCAACTTCATCTTCTCTGGGGTTAAGTTCACCACCAGGTAATTTGAAGAAAGTTGTTCCCAGCTGTAGGAGTAACACACGGGGAAGCCGGTGCTCATGCACAATCAGAACCCCTTCTATAGTCCTCCTTATTCCAATTTTATCAAATTCCTCCCTCATGTGCTGAAATCTGGCAGCAACAGAGCTGCTCTTTTCATAGAGGGGCTCTTTTGTACCAAAAGTGTAATTGGTAAGAGGGTACAGGTTGATGGTGCGCTCCAGGGTGAGGGGCTTAGTCTGCTGGATGTACTTGTTGCTGAACTGGGTGACTCCCTGTGGCCAGCCCATCTTCGAGCGATTGGGCGGTACCACAGACATGCTGGCGAGCTCTGGCCGTGGAAGCGAGGAGAAAGCCGGAGACAGGGAAGAAGACTTTCCCCGTTTGGACAGCAGTTATCTGGGTCCGGCTTAGCAGCTGCCACTCTCCATTAACAAGAAAGCATAAGAAGATTGTCCTCTTTTTTAAAATGTGGTTTAATTGCCAAGTGTCTAAAGCTTATGTGCCATGCAATGTAAATATTTTATGGATTTAACACTGGTTAAGTCACATTTTGATGCTAACAAAGTTTTAGGGGCAAAATGGTATCTGACCAACATTAAGTGACTTTTTGGTTGCAAGAAATGTGTGTGGAGAAGCTCTGTATGAGAAGAAGAAGAAGAAGAGGAGGAGGAGGAGGAGGAGGAAGAAGGAGGAGAAGAAGAAGAAAGAATTAAAGTGGATCTGAAAGTGTAAAAAAGTATTGGATAGAAAAGCTAGGTAGAAAAATCAGTAAGTGACTACAGGACTTGAACATCATAAACCAAAAGGACCTGAGACCTATATAGAATACTCTATCCAACAACAGCAGAGAAGGGCACATATCTTGTCAAGTACACATTGGAACATCCTCCAGGTTAAACTACGTGGTAGGACACAAAGTAAGTCAATAAATTGGTGAATATTAATATCAACAGAGTATCTTTTCTGCAATGGAATGAAACTAGGAATCAACAGGAGACAGAAAACTATGAAGCTCACAAATATACAAATATACAAATATTATCTTTTTTTGGTACTGGGGATTGAACTCGGGACCTTGTGCTTATGAGATAGGCAGCAGAACCGCTGAGCTAAGTCCCTGGCCCTTAAACAACACACTGCTAAACCACCAAAGAGGAACTCACAAGGAAATTATAAAATACTTTGAGAAAAATGAAAATACAAACACAAATATACAGCTCTCATTCTAGTTTCTCTCTTGAATTCTATACTCCTATAGCCAATGAACTATTTAGTATCTTTATTGGAGTGTACAACAAACAACTTAGGGATTTAAAAAATTTATGCCTTTGAAATTTGCTCCTTTTTCTTTTCATTATTCCAGAAAATGGTACCTTCAATTTGTTAAGGACCCAGATCTTGGAGTCACCCTTTATTCCTCTCTCACAACCTACAACCAATACACCAGCCAATCTTATGAGCTCTTCTTTCAAAATAGGACTCAAATCTCATGGCTTTTCCCCACCTCCATTGCTATCACCCTGGCCCTAGGCACCAGCACCTTTCACCTGAGTCACTGTAGTGGTTTCTCAGCTTCTTTCTTGCCCCAGTGAAGTCTATAAGTGATTGATCTTATTAAAACTGAAATTGGAATATCTGATCCTCCAAATTGAAATCCTACATTGTGTTTTGTCACATTTTTGGTCTAAAGAAACCTACAAGATGAATCTTGCTTCTTTGATGCACTTAACCTGTATCCTTGCATCCTTAAAGATAAAAGTAGCTTCTAGCTTTAGTTTTTATATTTATTTATGTATTTATTTATTTTGGTACCAGGGATCGAACTCAGGTCCTTGTGCTTGTGCAGCAGGCGGTGAAACCACTGAGCTAAATTCCTGGCCCTTTAGTTTTTATTTTTACACTTTATGAGGCTGACCATTATTTTTAATGCTTATTAACCATTTCTTTTATTTTTCTGGCACTGGGGTTTGAGTTCAGGGCCTTTGCATTGAGCTACATTCCCAGACTTGGCCCATTTGTATTTATTTTGAGACAAGGTCTTGCTAAATCACTAAGTTGCCCAGGCTGGGCAGAACTTGTGATTCTCCTGCCTCAGCCTCCCAGAGTGTTGGTATTACAGGTGTGTGCCACCACATCTAGATGTATTTATTTTTTTGAGACAGGGTTTCACTGTGTAGTTCAGGTTGGCCTTGAACTTGCGGCAATCCTCCTGCTTCAGTCTTCCAAGTGCTGGGATTACAGTTGTGTACCACTATGTCCAGCCACATCTAGCTTTATTAATCATTTATTATTTCATGTTTTACCCCAGATTTTCTATTGGATTGTCTTTTACCTTTCATAGAGACTGTGAACATTTTCCCAAGTTTCTTCTATATATGTGTGTATGTTTGTACCTATGTGTGTACATATGTATGTAAATACCTACATATACACTCACATAGAGATTTTGTCATGTAATCAAATTCATCAATCTTTTATCTATGATTTCTGTTTTACTTCATGTTTAGAAAGACCTTCTCCTGTTCAAGAGTATAACAAAATATATGCAAGATTGCTTTCGGTATTTTTTGATGCCATTTTGCATTCAACTCACTTCATTTATAATTTATTTTGGTATAAGAGAATAGGGGTATAACTTTATTCATTCTCCTAAAATACAGATGTCCCAAATGACATTTACTGAATAATCCACATTTTCTCCACTGACTCAAAATGTTACTTTTATCACATGACAAATTCCCACATGTATTTAGCTTTAGTTCTGAACTTTTAAAATCTGTTTCTTATCTCATATTCCTGCACCATTACAACATAGTTGATTGTATCTCTAAAACATATTAAAAATCTGTGAGAGCAAGTCACTCCTCTAACTTTTACTTTCAGAATTTTCCTAGCTGTTCTTTTTTTGTTAAAACCTCCCCCCCCCCCCAGCTTTGCAGGGACCAGGGATGTAGCTCAGTGGCACCGCGCCTGCCTGGCAAATACAAGGGCCTCAGTTCGATTCCCAGCACCGAAAAAACCAAAAAACCACAACAGCTTTGTTGAAATATAATTTACATACCATAAAATTTAAAGTGTATAGTGCAGGGCTGGGTGTGTGGGTCAGTGGTAAAGTGCTTGCCTAGCATGCATGAGTTCCTGTTTGATTCCCAATACAGCAAAAAAAAAAAAAAAGAGTTCAATTCAATACATTGTAATATATTCACAGATTGTGAAACCACCCCACCAAGTCAATTTTAGAACATTTTCATCATTTCAAGAAGCCTCATACTCTTTAGCTAGTTCCCCTCCCCTTTCCCCCCACCTCCACTGGCCCTCAGCAACCTGTAATCTACTTTCTGCCTGTATAGGTTTTCCTGTTCTTGAAATTTCCTATAAATGTAATTATATAATGTGGTGGTTAAGTTTAATTGTGTCACTTGATTGCCTTGGAAGCCACCTAGGCGAGTAGTAAAGTGCACTTCTGTGTGTATCTGGGTGTGTCACTTTGGGTACTATATATGACCCCTGACCTCTCCCCCTCTGGCCCAGTTCCCCTCTCTTATTCTGGGCACCACGATGAACCTCACATCTTTGTTCTGCCATCTCTTCCTCAGAATGCTCTTGCCTTGGAGCCAGTTTACCATGGACCGAATGTCCTGTGAGCCAAATTAAACCTCTCCTCCCTGAGACTGTGGGTGCTGGAAAATATGTCCCAGCAAGAGGAAAGTTAACTAATGCATATCATATGTGGCCTTTTGTAAATGGCTTGTTTTACATTTCCCAGATTTGTTTATGTTGTGGCATATCCAGTACTTTATTGCTTTGTATGGTTAAATAATATTTGCATGGATATACCACATTTTGTTTACCTGTTCATCAGGTGACGGATATTTGGGTTATTTCCACCTTCTGGCTATTTTGTAGCTATAGTGGAATTATGAACATTCGTGCACAAGTTTTTGTTTGAACATATTTTCAATTCTTTTTTGAGTATGTATCTAGGAGTAGATTTACTGAGTCATGTTGTATTGTTTAGCTTTTTGGGAAAATCTTCAAAGTGTTTTCACAACAACCTAACCATTTTAGATTTCTACTACAGCATAAGGGGGCTCTAATTTCTCCATATCCTCCCCAACGCTTATTTTCTATTGTCTTTATTGGCTTGTTTTAATGCTAGTCATCCCTGTGGCTGTGCAGTGGTAACCTACTGTGGTTTGATTTTTATTTCCCTCAATACTAGTGATATTGAGAACCTTTTCACATGTTTCTGTGGCCACTTATCTATCTTCTTTGAAGAAATGTCTATTCAAGTCCTTTGTACATTTTTGTAGTTGGGAGATTGACTTCTTTGGTTTTTTTTGAAACAGTGTCTCACTGTGTTCCATGCTGGCCTTGAAATTTTTCTGTAGCCCAGGGTGGCCTCATACTTGCAATCCTGTTGCCACAGCTTCCCAGAGGGTGGGGATTACAAGCATGTGCCATCACTTCCATCTGGGACATTTACCTCCTTATTATTGAGTAGTAAGACTTTTACATTTTCCTGACTATTCTGCATGTTTGCTTTTCTAGGTGAACCTTCACCAAGGATGGCTGGGAACTTTTATGTAACTTAAAGGCATAAAACAAATGTTCAGCCAGAATTTATTCTAACAGAGTCTGCAGAAGGAAAATTCCCTAAAGCACCTCTCTTTTCAGGGCCCTGAACAGATGAGGCCACGTGTACTGTGAAATGGATTTCAAGGCCGCTTGCATGCATGGGCCAAGAGTGGGTCCCTAGCACAATGTTTCCTGAAGGCACGTGCATGAGATGCTCATATGCTCTGGCTTCATTTACCGCAGCGCAGAGCTGAGTCAGAGATCCAGGCTGGAGAAGCCCTTTCCAAGATCAGCATCCAAGCTGGCCTGACAGGAAGACTGCAGCATCCCAGGGACTGCATCCCCTCCTGGGTTCAGAACTGAACCCAAACTTCCCTCCTAGCCCAACTACAAGTGACAGCCTGGAGCTACTCCAGTAGGGAGGGCTCCAGTAGGGAGGAGTGTGGTTTCCCATATGCCTCAGCCCCTGGGGGTGTCTGAAAGGAAATTAAACATTCCTTACACAAGTTGTGTAATCCTTGGGGCATCTGAAAGAGGAGCAAGCACTTCTTAGATCAATATTTTCAAGGCTCATTTGATGCAAGCCTCCGGTTGGAAAATAGACTGTTTTGCCAGCTTCTCTCTCACTACGGTGGATAGGAACTTGAACCTTTGTAACGAACTACGTGCTTTTTCTCCAGGAAAACTTGTGTATATGTCTGATTATGATCGGGGAATAGCTTAAAAACCATATACCTGTGGTGCCTGTCCCTTTACAACCAATTTCTTAACCTTCGTTTTCCCATCCCGCCTTCCTGGGAGTCTTTTTAGATATGTTTTTATCACCCTTCCCCATGACATTTTAATGGCACAGATATACTCTATATTTATTTATGGGCTCTCTATATAGCTACACTTTACACATAAAAAGAAAGTAAGATTGTTTGTCTCCTTATGATATGGTGCTCATTGAGAACACAAGTGCCACAGTTTGAATGTCTCCACCAAAAGTCATGTTGAAATTTAATCTATGGTATTTGGAGGTGAGCCTTTACATGAGGCATAAAGGGAGCACCCTGATCCAATGGGTCTTTGGCTTTAGAAGAAAAGGAGAGGTTGAGCTGGGATGCTCTGTCTGTTTTACCATGTGACCCCCTGCACCACCTCAGGACTCTGCAGAGAGAACCCCCAGAAAGAAGTACCTCGACAGATGTGGCCATCTGATCTTGAACTTCACAATCTTCAATATCGTGAGCCAAATAAACCGTTATTTTAAATAAATGACTCAATGTATGGTGCTTACTTGTAGCAACAGCAAATGGACTCAGAGAGACAGCATGCTTTACAACAGAAACGGAGCTTTTGCCAATGGGAAGGGGACTAAGCTGGAAGGAGTGGGGAGGGAAGAGGGACAGGAGACGAAAAAAAAATGGAGATGTGTTATGTACGTGTACCAATGCCTCAGGATAAATGTAACTATTATGTATTGCAAACGTGTACTAATGAAAAATACTACAAAGAACAAAAACACTAACCCCCTTGGAAACTCTGTCTACCACAATGTAAAAGCCAGGCGCAGCCTAGCAGGGGCCCGGGAGAATGTGTGAGCTGATGCATACAGTGCTTAGCAAAGTTCCTGGGCACGGGTGATAAACAGAGGGCTTGTTACTGTCACTTGTGTCATTTCGGGGTGGGTCACAGAGATGCCTGTAACCCTCTCCCAGGCTTGTGGAGGCTGGTCGGAGGTCTAAGTCGTTCGCAGCCCGTACTACCAGGGGACACAGGGTACATCAGGAGGTTTAATGGGGCCGGGTGAGGAGTGTGGATAACGGACAACCCTTGGCTTAGCAGCGTCAGAACTTCTGATTTCTCAGGAGAAGCCAGGAATCTGGATTTTGGGATACATCCCCTGGATTCTAAGCACTGGGGCAGCCACACAACGGCAACAGTGCTATGGAGATCACCCCAAAAGGAGGGACGAAGGTACAGTGGCTTGTCCAGAGTAAGTACTGTAGCTCACACCGCATTACCCGTCCTGGCCCACCACAGGCCATCCAAGCTGGGGGCGAGTCCGTCCATCCTCTTCCCAGCCGGACTCAGACTCTCATTGCGGGTCGATGCCAGAGGGACTGGCCAAGCCGGGCCCTGGAGGAGGAGGGTGGACGTCCGTCCGCCCGGACGTCCGTCCGCCCGTCCGTCCGTCCGTCCGTCCGCAAGGACCGTGAGACCGAGGCCCGGAGGCGTCAGGTGGGCGGAGCGCCGGCCCCACCCAGCCACTCCCTGAGCGACCTCGCGGTCTCGGCTGGAGAGAGCGGTCGTTCGCCCTCCCCTCTGACCCGCTGCCCCGGCCTGGCCTTGTTTCCAGTTCGCGCGCGGTCGCAGGTGGGAGGCGAGGAACGCGGGCGGTCCGGAGCTTGGCTGCCCGCCAGGCCCGTGGCCTTCGCCCCGGGGCACCGGGCGGCCGCGCCTCGGGCTGCAGAGGACGCCTGGGCCCGCAGCCCGCGGCCGGCCATGGGCGCGCGCAGCTCGCACGCCGCGGTCATCCCCGACGCGGACGGCATTCGGCGAGAGACCGGCTGTGAGTGCGCGGGGCGGGCGGGCTCGCGGGGGACGGACCCCGAGCGCGAGTCCCCGGGGTGGGGGTCGCGGGGCCAGGAGCGCTCACCCAGCGGTTCTGGCGTCCAGGTTCGCGGGCCCGGGGCCAGGCTCGTGCAGGCACCCGGTGGCCCCCAGCCGGGCTCGGGGCCGAAGGCAGGGCTGGCCGCGCACGGAGGGCGCCGACTTTGGCCCCAAGGTTTCGGGAGCCTTCGGGGCCTGAAGTGGGCGCGCGTCTCCGGCCTGGCCCGGCTCCCCCTAGCGGCGCCGGCCCCGCCCGGCCTGGGTGGTGAAGACCCCGCCCCCCGCCCCGCGAGCGGGGCTCCCGAGCGCCTCCGGGCGCTGGGCCGGAGGTTTAGCGCGGGCCTGGCAGGGCTCGGCGGAGGGCTGCACCCAGGCGGGGCCCTCGGCGCTGGGACGCTGCTCGGGCGCGTCCAAGGGGCCCTGGTGTCCTCAGCCGCCCCCCCTTCGCTCCCCACGCCCGCAGTCTCGCAGGCCAGCCTGCTCCGCCTCCACCACCGGTTCCGGGCGCTGGACGGGAACAACAAGGGCTACCTGAGGTGAGGGGAGCCCGCGACCTCCTGCCTCTGCCTCTGCCTCGCGGACCCCATTTCCCCTCAGTCGCCTCCATCCGCGGCCTCTGTCCCACCCCTTTGAACTTCGATGTTACAGCCGCACGGATCTCCAGCAGATTGGGGCGCTGGCCGTGAACCCCCTGGGAGACCGGATCATAGACAGCTTCTTCCCGGACGGGTGAGGCCGCTGTGGGGGTGCAGGGGGAAAACCCCGAGTGCACGGGTGGCCCGAGAGGTTCAGGCTGAGGCCGAGAGCCGTCACGGTCACTCCTGCCCCTTTCCCCTCCAGGAATCAGCGAGTGGACTTCTCGGGGTTCGTCAGAATCCTGGCTCATTTTCGACCTGTGGAGGAGGAGGACCCAGCAATGCGAGACCCCAAGCAACCGGAGCCCCTCAACAGCAGAATGAACAAACTTCGCTGTGAGTGTGTGGGGAACGGCCCAAGTCAGGCCCGGAAGCCCCACTCCCTTCGTGAGGCTGGGGTGCCTTCCGCTCCTCCGTGGCGACCTTCCTATGGGACGGGTGGGAACACGGAAGACTCACCTTTTTTCCCGTCCACTCTGCCTAGTTGCGTTTCAGCTCTACGACCTGGATCGGGATGGAAAGATCTCCAGGCACGAGATGTTACAGGTTGGAAGAAGCAAGCGCAGGGGATGAGCTGTGTGAACGGAGTGGCCTAGGGTGTGGGGAGGGAAGATTCGAGGATGGATGTGCAGCCCATTGGGGTATTGGGTGGGAGTGGGAGAGTGGGTGGGGCCGGAGTCTGAGTTGGAAGATGGGGTAGGGAGCAATTGTATGAGGTTAGGAATAGGCCAGTGATTCTCTACTGGGGGAAATTTTGCCCCTCTGCGCGAACACTTGGCCATATCTGGGGACCCACTCGGTTGTCACAGTGGGAAAGCGTGCTACTGGTGTCAGTCGGGTAGAGGTCAGAATACTGCTCTCTACTGTACCGTACACAGGACGGCCTCCTACAACAAGGAGCTATGTCAGTAGTGTCCAGATGGGGAATCCTGGGGTAGATGTCAGGAGGTGGGGAAGGGACTGGAAACAGGCAGAGGTGGGGAATGGCGTGGGGGGTGGATGGAGGCTGGTTTGTGTGGCGGGGACAAGAGTTTGGGCATCCTGTTGAGTTGAGTGTGAGACAGTGAAAGTTGGATGGGAGACTGGATGGTGAAGTGCTTCACTGGGGGAATTAGGGGATCTGGTCATGGGGCTATTGGGATGGGGTGAAGAGTGGGAGAGTTGGATTAGGAACTTGGTAGTAATTTATGCAGTGAGTTTGGAGGAGCGGAGGCTAGTGGCACTTTTTGAGGGCTGCCTCTTCTCTCACCCCCCAGGTTCTCCGTCTGATGGTTGGGGTCCAGGTAACTGAAGAGCAGCTGGAGAGCATTGCAGACCGTACAGTGCAGGAGGCTGACGAAGACGGAGATGGGGCCGTATCCTTCTTGGAGTTCACCAAGGTCAGGATGCCCTCGGGGACTGGGGGGTTGAGATCTGGAGTCGCCCAGATGCTCGGACAAAGGAAATGAAGTTCAGAGGGAGGGTAGGGAACTAGGGGCCCTGGGGAGTGGCAGGCCTGGGGAATGGGTAGAACCTGGGGGAGGAGGTTGGAAGCTTGGAGGACTGGAATTGGGGCCTCCTTAGTTGACCACGCCCATCTCTTCCCAGTCCTTAGAGAAGATGAACGTCGAGCAGAAAATGAGCATCAGGATCCTGAAGTGACGCTCTTTGTGCCTTTGGCTAGGTCATGCCAGCCAGCGTCTGCTTGGATCATCCTTAGCACCCATGGAGGCAGGACCCTCTTTCACTGTATTCTTCTAAACCAAACTCTACTTATGGCCAAGAAGACAAAGTAGAAAGGGTGTGTACTAAAGTTTAGCTCATTTGATCTCAGATCTCTGAATCAGCCGTCAATCTTCTGGTTACAAGTGACTGAAAGTCAACTCAAAGTGATTTAAATTAGAAAAGGGATTTTAATGGTTCACATAATTAAAAAGTCTGGAAGTATCTGTCTTCAGGCACAAATGTTGTTATCAGGACTCCGTTTCCTCAGCTGCATCTCCCAGCTTAGTTTTCTTCTGTGTTGGCCTCATTCTCAGGAGGGAGGGCTCTTCCTCATGGCAGACAGGAGCACCAGTAGCTCCAGGCTCCCATCTTTCTGCCTGGTAAGCCAACAGGAAGGGATTTCCTTATTGCAGTGATTCCAAGCAGGGAGTGTTATTTCCCAACTGGGATCTTGTTCCCGTCTCCTGGGGAACGGAATGCTCTAATTGGGCAGCCCTATGGCTTGTACTAGTTCCTAGGAAAAAGGTCTGGGGATTCCGGATGGGGTGCGGAGGTTGCTTAAAGGAAAATGGAAGTTATCAGGAGAAGAGGGGCTTTGTACGTGTGTCTATGTGTTGTTTTTTTCTCAGGAAAAACAAGAGATCTCCATTATTGTTTGGTTGACCACAGGGAGGACCATTGAAATCTGGGCTCTTAAATGATTTCTCACTGATTCCATGGAGCCATGATAAGTGGTGGGGGTTGGTGATGAGGCAGATGATGTAAAAACAATAAACAGTACATACCTTCCTAAGAGTGTGATGTTTGAGAATAACCCCATTGTGTTAACAGGAAGAGTTTCAAACGCTGATACAGTGTGCCACAGAATTGTGCCGGAGTCACATGGAACCGTGAGAATCTATATTGGTGGCAGGGTGCTCTGGCTGTCTTTGCGGGAGATGCTGTCTGTGTCCCTCCCGAGGATGGGCTGGTGCTGTCTGTGTCAACACATGAGAACCAGCTATGCTCACATCTCAGCTGTTATGCTGGTGGCTTGAAGTTGGCAGCACTAGGAATATCTTTACCTGATGGACGCTGGCAGGTGTGACAGGCCAGGGCTGTTTCCCCAGGAGAGCCCATTGTTAAGCCTTTATTATCATACCACCTGCTCCGTGTTACCACTGATCTGCGTGCCCATGGCTTCCTCACTCCTGCCTGTGGTCTCTGCCTGTGGTCTCTGGCTGGCATAGGCATATGCTCAGCCTGTGCATGTGCATGGCAGGTTGGAGTCAGACAGATGAGTCCCATAGCTGGGGGAGAGGGTGTGGTAAGGGGGAATATTTGATTCCTTAGCACATTTTGAGATTTTTGTCAGAGGATTGTCACGTGAACAAGGCCTTTCAGATCGAGGAGTATTTAGTCTTTGACCCCAATTAAAGAGGGTGGATGGGGATTATAACTCAGTGAGTGGCTGATTTTCCAGGCACTGTGAGAAAAGGTTTGTCTAAAAAGAGATGTAGAGGAGGGAAGGAAAGAGGGAGGGGAGGGAGAGAGAAAGAAGGAAGAAAGAGAGAGAAAGAGAGAGCTAGCTTTATTTCTGGTCTTTTTTCCATCAGAGTTACTCAAAATTTCCTGGTGGTAAATTTCCTCTGATTGAAAAGTTCAGACCTTCTAGCCCCATTTGAGAGTTCCCATCTCCAGGGAAGTCTATAGCTTTCATAAATGATTTTTGAGCTAGAGGTCCGAGGTTCAACTTTTAGAAACACTGGCTGAAGGCTTCTGGCTGGGCTGCAGGGGACCTCTATCCCCAACGGGTCTCCAGCACCCGCAGCACAGAGCATGACCCCCCTCCCATGGTTCCCCAGGAAAGCCTCCCCCTTTCCTCATGCTGTACCTGCTCTGGGGAGCTAGTGCTCCTGATCCAGGAAGATACTGGAGGGTCTAGTGGGGTCTCCGAGACTCCACTTGCTGCCCTGGTGGGTGGGGAGCATACTTCCCCACACCCCTTAGCACAGAAGTCCCTGGTGCTGCCTGAGCTCAGGACTTGGGAGACCTTTGTTGTGCAGGGGAGGGGTCAGTCTGGCTGCTGTGGCCAGAGCTGCCGAGCTCCTCCGTTCTCTCCCCGTCAACTCTGAGTAAAGCGCTCATGGATTTTTTGGGGAGGGGGAGAGTTGGTGATACCAGTGGCGACCCCTGTTCTGTGGGTGGCAGTTGACACTTTTCACTGATTTCTCACCTTTGTTATTGATGCCGTATATTACTCTCCACCTGTACTCACTGATGACAGCCTGCATGTCCCTTGTCCGAAACGCCTGGGGCCAAACGTGTTTTGGAGTTTTTGAAAGTTTGGGATATTTGCATATGTGTAAAGAGATATCTTGGGGATGTGGTCCACATCGAAACATGAGATTCATTGATGTTTCTCATACACTTTTTACATAAAGCCTGAAGATAATTTTATACTTTTTTCTGCTAGTACTTGGAATTGAATGCAGGAAGCTCTGAACTATACCCCTAGCCCCTTTTATGATTTTATTTTGAGACAAGGTATCGTTACCCAGGCTAGCTTCAAACTCCCGATTCTCTTGCCTTACCCGGGATTACAGGTGTGGGCTACCACACCTGGCTGTTCAGCTTTTTGAGTGCACCCAGAGTTTGACTTTGACGCATTGCATGATGTTAGGTGTGCAGGTTTCCACTTGTGCTGTCATATTGGTGCTCAGAAGTTTCAGATTTTGGAGCCTTTTGAATTCTAGATTTTCAGATTAGGGGGTGTTCATTCTGTATTTGTTTGTAAATTGACTCATTTAAATTTTATATATTTTTTTGAGACAGAGTCTTGTTATATAGTTCAGGTTTGTCTTGTACCCACTGTGTAGCCCAGGCTGGCCTCGAATTCATGGCGATCCTCCTGCCTCAGCCTTCCAAATGCTGGGATTATAGGGTTGTGTTGCCATCTCTGGCTAAAAATTTATATATGGGAAGCTAGGCATGGAGGTGTACCTCTGTAATCTCAGCACTTCGGGAGGCTGAGGCAGGAGGATCATAAGTTTGAATTCAGCCTGGGGAACTTAGTGACTCAGTGAGACCTTGTGTCAAAGAAGGAAAAAAGGGCTGGAGATGTGGCTCAGTGCAAAGACCTGGGTTCAATCCGTGGTCCTATGATGTACATATAGCTGGTCGGGACAATAGTTCAGACTTTTGACCTTGCCACTCAAACAGAAGTAGCTCTGTGTTACTGTCACTCCCACTCATTCGACACCAATAAAACCCTCGTGATGTTTAAGAGGCAGTGTGCAGGTTTGATTCCTGGTGAAGATTTGCCCTGAAAGTCAGTGTGGTTTAGTGTAAATGAGTTCTGGAGCCCTGGGTTAGACCTGGGTTTGGGATATGGGTCCCCCCCCCCTTTTTTTTGTACCAGGGATCAAACTCAGGACCTTGCGCTTGTGAGGCAGGCACCGGATCCACTGAGCTAAATCCCTGGCCCCTGGGACCTTTTAATTACCTGCTGTACAACCTTGGGAAGTTACCTTTATCCTCGAGTGCCTTAGCTGCTTCTGTGTGGGAAAGAGTCAGAGAACAGCACTACCCTGCAGAGCTGCTGGAGTTGCCTTTTCCTCCAACCCACTTTTATCTCAGCCGAGGCCTTTGGCCACGTCTGTAAGCCTGGACTCTGGCCTGTATCGTTGGGATTTAGCAGTTGTTAACTGGTTTATGAAATAACAGAATTTTATTGGTTTGTATAACTGAAATAAAAGTTCAAAGGTCGACCAGGGAAAGGGGTCCCAAAGGTTCAATGACATCATCAGAAATTCATCTTTTCCTTTCTCAGCTCTGCCATCCTCGGTGTCTGTTTCATTTTGGAGCAGAAATCCCAGTGAACAGACAGTACAGTACCTTTCTTTTCCACCACTTCTGTCAAAAGCCCCAGAACTACTGGTCTGCCGCTGAAGCCAGGTAAGGGTCACACTCTGATTGCCCCTACCTGTCACATGCTTTCCTGAGAACTGGAAGTTGCGGTCAATCCTGCCTGAACCAAGTGCAAGGCATGTGTGTGGCTTGTGCTGATTCTCTACGCGACATCAGAATGTTGATACCTGGCCATGCTGGTCAGGCAATATCAACAGATAACTGGATACTTGTTGGTTAACATTTTTTGCCCACAAATGACAGAATTACCAATGAACAGTGGTGCAAACAATTAGGACAATGATCTCACACTGTACGCTGTCTCTGACGGTCTCAGTTCTAAAGTTGTTGAGTGGGGAATGAACCCAGGGGATTGCACCTGTTAGGCAATCAAAAATACTTTTAAGGATCTGGATTATTTAATCCTCCCCTTCCTTAGTCTGTTGGCTTTGGACTCTTTATTTCCTCATGGTCACAAGATGGCTTCTGAAGCTCTAGCCATCACATCTTTGAAGGAGCAATATAAAATGCACCTAAGTGAGTGACTGAGGGCAGTTAAAGAGAATTCCCTTCATGTCCCTCTATTTTGATCTCTTCTTGTACTGGGCATTGAATGTAGGGGCTTTGCACTGAGCTACATCATCAGCCCACTTTTAATTTTTAACTTTTGAGACAGGATCTTGATAAGTAACTGGGTTTGAGCTTGTAATCCTCCTGCTTCAGCTTCCCAGAGTGCTGGGATTGCAGGCCTGTGCCACCAGGCTACGCTTCTATTTTGGTAATGGAGGAAAATCTTTTTCCTGGATGTATACCAAGAGGGTATAGGTAAGGAGTATCTGTCATTGCTCCGGACACAAGTTGAACACCTGTAGCTGTAAGGGAGGCTGCTGTAAGGGAGGCTTGGAAAATGAGTACCTGTGGTTTTCTTCAGTCTTTATCAGGAGAAATGGGCTTTCCCAACAGTGATAAAAGGGGAGAGAAATAGTAGCCATGTAGTGTATGATTCAGAGCGGATGTGGTCGAGAACAACCCAAAATCTTGAGGGCTTACAACAGTGAGAGTTTACTTCTTGTCTGGGTCCCGTGGTGATGTATGTGGGCACCGTGGCACTGCTCCTGGGTCTTCAGGTCTCAGGGCAGCCTCACCAGGGCCGTGCCATCCTCATGGGAGACGGAACGAGCAGAAGAGCTGCAGGCAACACATGCACTTCAGTTTCTGCTTGGATCTGGTATGAGACTTGTGTAGAGAGCAGCAGCTTCAAACAACACCACTGTTATTGTATCTGCTGGTTATGGGCATGAGAGGCTCATTGGTGTTTTGACTGAGGTCACTGTGGTATTCAGCTGGGCTCAGCTGGGGGGTCCAGCTTGACTGAATTCACATCTGGAACCCTGCTAGGTAGGATCTCCAGCATCGAGTTGGGGAGGTTGGAGACTTCACACCTGCAGCTCAGGCCTCCTAGAGAGAGTGGCTGAGAGACAGGAGGCAGAAGAAGCCAGACTCTGAAAGCCAGGGCCTACAGACAGATACAAGTCCCTTCCTCCATCCTGTATTGGAACAAAGCAGCCGTAGAGCTCCTCTCCCAGAGGAGAGGAATGGAGACCCCACCCCTGGATGGGAGGACTAGGGAAGAATCAATCTACTGCCTGTGTGGTTATGGCTTGGGGTGATCTGAGTGTCTCCCAGCTCCTAAGAGCTGGGGCCTTGGGGAGTGATGAGGTCCCCGAGAGCTCAGCCCTGGGAAGGAACGGATGTAGTTCTCTCAGGCCCCGGCTAGTCTGTGGGAGAAGAGCATTACACAGGAACATGCCTGGCTCCCCTGCGGCTGCCCTGGTTTCCTGGCTGGCCCTGTGATCTCTTCTCATGTGCACTCTTGCCGGGAGCCACCAGCCATGAAGCTTTTGTCTGAGCTGAGCTGATGCCAGCACTGCGAGCTAAATAAACTTCTTTTCTTTGTAAAGTGTCCAGCCTCGGGTATTTCATTATAGTACCATAAAATGGACTAACACATGCAGCTCCAGGTGAGGATGCATAATCTTACAGGGAAGTAGACATTACAAAAAAAATAGCAAAATAAGCCTTACTTTACCAGCTAACATTTATCATGAAATTGAAATAATTAAAGTTGATAGGATACTGCTGCTGATAATTCAATATGTCATAACAGAGGGTCAGAAACATAATAAGTATATATACACATCATATATTTACGTTTTTGATGTCTACTATTACTTCGTAAAATGAAATAACTAATGGCTTAGAAAAGGGCATAAGTGAATATTAATACAATTTTGAGGTACAGAGGGTTTTCTAAGGAGAATCACCATGAAAAATATTCATAGTATTAACTTTATAAAAATTTAAAGGATAAAGGACAATTTGGAGAATGTTTGAATTATGCATATCAGACAAGGGGTTGCAGTCTTTTACATATAAATAGCTCTTATAACTCAAAAACGACAGCCATATGAACAAGAATTTCTTAAAAGGAATATAAATGCCCAAAAGCATATAAAAGTGTTCAATCTCAATGCTGAGTAAGTTTTAATCAAAACCACAACTCTTCTGAAGATCAGCCTGGTTTTATATATAAAAACCCTAAAAAAGGGCTGGGGATTTAGCTCAGGGTTCCAGTGCCTGCCTCGAAAGCTCAAGGTCCTGAGTTCAATCCCGGGTACCAAAAAGAAAAAACAAAAGGGGCCGGGGATTTAGCTCAGTGGTTTCGCCACCTGCTGCGCAAGCTCAAGGACTCGAGTCAGATCCCTGGTACCAAACAAAAAAACACACCCCCCCCCAAACCCTAAAAATGGGAATGCCATTTGTCCCAGACACTCCTTTCTAGGAATTTATCCTAAATTAAGACCAGGTACACGTGCCTTAATTACACACCTGTGATCCCAGAACTTGGGAGGCTGAGACAGGAGGGTCACTGTGAGTTACAGGCCAGTCTGGGCTATATAGTGAGTTCAAGGCCAACCTGAACTACTTAGCCTTTGAGACCCTGTCTCAAAAGGAAAAAAAAAACCCCCAAACCCCACAAGGATGTACAAAACGGTGGACCTACCAGATTGCTCACTTAAGTAACGTTTGTAACAAAGTGAAAACTGGAGTCAGCTGACTGTGCAGACAGGGGAGGGGCAGGCCCTGGGCTGTTACGGGGAACTCCCTGTAAGAAGGAACTCGTCCTGGGCTTGGAGGAATGCTGGCCACTGGCAGATTCCAGCTGTTTCCCCTTCAGGATCTGCCTCAGCTACTCAGCGGAGCCGGGCTCTTCTCAGGCAGCGCCAGCCAAAAACCGAGCAAGACAGGGCGGTGCCTCACACCCACGGGTGAACCAGGAAACAGCTGCCAACTGTGTGAGCTGCGGGAATGCCATGCATGCACTTTCGCTTGCAGAAAGGGCCACTGTTTTGCTCCCACCTGCTACATCTTGCACACATTTTTCTTGTAGACAGTATCACCCAGACCATAGGGAGGGAAGTTTTGGCAATGTAGTTGCAGTTTAGCTACATTGAAACAAAGTAAAGCCCAGATGATGGGACTGTTTTAAAAACAAAGTGGTAAATTCATAAAATGAGACGTTTTTTAGCCATTTAAAATGGGCCAGGGATGTAGCTCAGTGACAACGCTCCTGCCTCACAAGTGAAAGGTCCTGAGTTCGATCCTTGGTACCAAAAAAAAATAAAAAAGGTGTTATAGAGCAGTATTTATTGTCACTAAAAAACAAGAGGAGTGTGAAACCTGTAATCCCGGCTACTCAAGGGGAGACTTGCAAGCTCAAGCCACTCTGGGCAATTAAACCCTCTCACACAAGTAAGTGAGTGAATGAATGAATAAATAAGCAGAATTAAATTAAATTAAATTAAAAAGGTATGGAGATGTAGTGGGGGGTAGAGCACCCCCAGGTTCAACCCCTAGTACTGAAAAACAAAACAAAACAATACGAAACCAAACCAAGATGTGCAGCATGAATGCATCTGTAAAAGTGTATATAAATATAAAGAGAAACATTTGGGGAAGTTACGTCCTAAGATGTGACATTGTAAATCAAAAATAAAAGCCTAATTTGAGGCTGGCCCCTCACTTTAAATTCTTAAATAACTTGCGCAATGTGAAGTCTAGGCTTGTTCTGGCTTCCCGTGCTCTGTGATCCAGATTTCCTCTGCTCTTCGCAGCTTCGCCATTGACCTCCCCACGCATTTTCTTCTTGTTCTGTAAGGACCAGGAGTCGGGGCGTTACCTCGCAGTGTCTGCCTTACAGTACCGCACGTTTCTCGCGGACTCTGGCATTCTCTTTGTGTGGACCGGCTTCCTGACCTTGCCTCATCATTAGTTTTCACTTATTGTTTGAGACCTTTCCTGTTCGTGCTTTGTTGAACTATTTGCAATTCTATTGTTCCCCAAACTCTCAGAATAGCAAAATAAGTTACCTGCAAAGCTTTAACAAAAACAAACAACCCATTAATCAAATTACTACTACCCTTGCCCCGTACTGGGGATTGAACCCAGGGTCTTTGCACTGAGCTACACCCCCAGATTTTTATTTATTTTTTAAATTTTGAGACAGGTTCTCGCTCAGTTACTAAGGTGCTGGGCTCCCACGTATGATCCTTCGGCCGCAGGCTTCCGGAGTGCTGGGGTCACGGGTGTGTGCCACCACGACTGGCTGGAACTGATTCTATCCTGAAGGCTTTGCTTGGCCAGAGTGGCTGGTTACCGAGAGGCAGGAAGGGGAGCCTCCTCCAAGGGGCTGTCTGTCGGGCAGAGACCAGGCCAGTGCCGGGCATGGCAGGGAGCAGAGACTCCCACTCTAGCGGTCCAGCTGGGAGCAGGACAGCAGGCGCTGCCTACACTCACCAGCCTGACTGAGGCTGCTTCTTCCCCGGAGATGGTGGCCTGTGCAGGAAGCGGTGCCATGGGCGGCAGGGACCCGGTGTTGCCTCTTTCCCTTCCTTCCTGTCCCTTGACCCAAATGAGGTTTGTTGGGACCCTCGGTGGGGAGGCTGCTGTCCTGTAGGGGACCCTGGAACTGGAGTGGAGACTGCTGGTCACCACGGGGCGAGTGCTCAGCACTGCCCGGGCTTGCCAGGTAAACAGAGAGGGAGGAAGTCATTTTTTTTTAGCTGCCTAGAAATAGAAGCCATCTTAAAGGTTTTACTTTTCAAAAAGTGGGCCAAAGACTTGCTTATCCTGTGGTAGGTGGTGGTGGGGCCGTGGGAGAGAGACAAACTGCCCGAGGCCTGGGGCCCCGGAACACCCTCCCTTTTCCCCTTATTGCCAAAGACGACCCTCCCGCTCCCCAGCTACAGGCAGCCAGAAACCTATAAAAAAGAAAGAAGGGGGAGGAGAAAAGAAAAAGAGAAAGAAAAGAAAAAACAGGTCAGTACAAGTCCCCTCCCCCACCAAAAATAAAGTTCCTTTAAAAGGAACTTTAAATCTCATGTACCCTTGATTAGTTACTGAGCAAGAAATAAACCTCGAGATACAAGGAGGGAAAAACAGGGCCAGGGATTTAGCCCAGTGGAGCTGCACCTGCCGAGCAAGTGCAAGGTCCCGAGTTTGATTCCTGGTACCAAAAAAACCAAAAACAACAAAACAAAACAAAACAAAAAACAAGGAAGGAAAATAAATAATTAGATAAATTATATACACGTGTATACTATACTATTTTAATATAAATGCACAATGAATAAATTGTTTATATATGGTAGGTAACTAAATTAAAACAAATTTTCATAGTTTGATCCAATTGGAAATTAAAAACTTATATACTAATTTGTATAATAAATTATTTATATAAAAATGCCCCAAAATAGGAATTTTTGCCTCTACAGCATAGGTTCTAGCTTAACTTTAATATCTGCTGAAAGGTACCCTGACAGGCTTTGTGTTAGTCAGCTTTCTGTTACTGTAACAAAATGCCCAATCTAATCAATTTATGAAGAGGAAAAGTTTATTTTGACTATAGCTTCAGAGGCTTCACTCCATGATCTGTTAGTCTGTTCTTTTGGGCCTGGGCTGGCACATGGTGGAGGAGGGTTGTTTACCCTATGGTAGCCAGGAAGAAAGAGACAGGAAGGGCCTAGGCCCCAGTATCCCCTGAAAGAGCACACCCCCAATAATCTAACTTCTTCCCTTTAGGCCTCACCTCTTAAAGCTTCCACTGCTTCCCAACAGCAGCCTCACAGATTCACAACCAAACATGGGCCTTCGGGGGACATTTCCAATCCAAATCACAGCAGTAGGGCTCCGATTATGGTTATACTTGGGAATCTCACTAAATTTTTTTTCCCATTAAGTTTATTGGTACATTTTAGGTATAAAATACAGTTACATTCATCATTGGGATCTTGTACCATTACATGAGTATCTTGG
>NW_004624782.1:8911488-8953119 GCF_000247695.1 Heterocephalus glaber
TCTCAATGGAGTTTTTAATCTCCTGGATATCTGTTTGAATCTGTTTCATGGATTCCATTTCTTTCTTATGTTGGATGATCATGGTTTCCATTTCTGTCTTTCTTTCTTTCTTTTTTTTTTTTTTTAGTCCCGGTGATCCAACTCGGGACCTTGCACTGCGAGGCAGGCGCTGGAACCACTGAGCTAAATCCCTGGTCCTCCATTTCGTTCTAATTCTGGGCATTCATGGCTTCGAGCATGTTTCTGAGCTCATCTATATTTTTGTGTGTTTCTGTTCTGAAGCTTCTAATCATGTCTTTCACTCTGCTCACCATCTCTGTAGTTATCTGTGAATTTATTTCTGTTTCAAATTTTTCCAGAGCCTCTCATTCATCTGTTTTGTTACTTCCTGTGCTATCAGTTCAGGGTGTCCAGGTGGTTGATTATCAGACTTTTCCACCTCATTTCCCCCAGAATTTACCCTTGGTGGGGTGGAAGTCTGAGTTTGTGCCTTGCTTAAATGTCTTCTCATTTTTGTTTTTGGTACTGTCCTTGGTTTATTTCCTAGGTTGATACTTTGAAGTTGCTTATCGTAAGTATCTTTGTGATAGATTTACGACCCTTATGGAATGATTGCTTCTCAGACATGTCTTCCAGATATAGCTGGTCTTTAGGTTTTGAGTCTCTAATGACTCTGAGGTTGTCTCATTTTCATTATACCAGGAAGGACAACAGTTAAGATCAATCACAACACCTTAGCACAAGTGATACAATCAGCAGCACTATAGCATCAAGTACATCTTAGAAAATGACAATTTGTGGTAGTTATTAATCTATCACCTTTAACTGTGTGAATTCAATCAAAATCGAGGACCAACTCAACATATATTTATAGTGAATAAACTCTTCAATATAGCAACTTTACCCTTTGGGATTGGGCGTTAGAAGGAGTTGTGGAGGGAGGGATAGATAGAATGATAGGGGAAGGTTAGCAGTGAGGCCAGAGGACACAGTCAAGAGATGGAAAAGGAGAAGAAAAGAAAAATAAAGAAGAAATCCAAGTTAGGGCCAGAACAGGAATAAAAAAGCAGATAAAGAACAATGTGGGACAGCAAGAGAGCAAGTGTGAGAGAAAGAAAGGAAAGAGAAAAGAAAGAAAAAAAGAAGAGAAAAATAAAAATTTGAAAAGTATAGGAAAAAAATAAAAATAAGAGCAAAAAAAATCAGTAATAATGGGAAACTTTTTAAAGAAACAGACAATAAATATTTTTGGCTCTGAGGGCCATGATGACTTTGTGACTGTTATTTAAATCTGCCCCTGTAGTGTGAAAGACACCATAGAGAAAATGTAAATGAATGTGCATGGCTGTGTTCCAATAATTCTTTATTTATACAGCATCAAGCAGATTTCACTTACCAACCACAGGTTGCTGGTATATAAAGGAGAAGACACTTTCCCTTTTTTGAATTCATTTTACTACAGATGCCCTCTAGAGGAAGTTTCTCAGACTGGAACGTGACTGCACAAATGCTGGTAAGTGGGTCCAACAACTCTGGCATATAATGAAGAGTTGCGTATTGCATCATTGATGAACTCACTTGGGTGAAACTTTTGAGACAGTTGACAGTGATCTTATCCCTGGATTTTCATTATTGTGGATATTTTTGTTTTCACTGTACTTAAACTTATGGGGAAATGCTTGACTCTTTCTATACAATATGTTAATATAAATGAAAACAACAATGCTAACAGTTTTATACATTAATTCTAGGCCAGGTGACAGGCTTGGGTATACAAAGATGAAAGTCACTGTGCCATCAAAGATCTGAGTGGGCAAATAATTGAGATAGAATGTCACCTAGGTCATGATAAAATTTTCTTTGGCAACCAAGTTAGCAAAGACTAGAAAACAAAACCAGACCTACAATCAGTGCTTGTGAAGAAGTGATGAAAAAGACCCTTTGGAGATTTCTGAGGTCAGGTAAGTTGGGACACAGTTACTGTCTTCACCTCAACTCTGTCTTCTATCCTGGACTGGTATGGCTTTACTTTCCCCCCAAAGGCCCATGTGTTGAAAGTTTGGTCTCTGAGGCAGCATGACTGAAAGGTGATGGAGCATTTAGGAGGTGGGGCCCAGTGGAAGGAAGTTAGGTGATTGGGAGCAAGCTCTCAAAAGGATATTGGGGTGCCGGGGATTTAGCTCAGTGGTTTTGCCACCTGCTATGCAGGCAGAAGGACCCAAGTTCGATCCCCGATACCAAAAAAAAAAGAATATTGAGATCCTGGCTCTTTCCTGTCTCTCTCACTTCTTGGTCAGCTTGAAGTGAGCAGCTTTGTTCCATTATGTGCTTCCACCATGATGTACTGGCTTGCCACAGTCCCCAAAGTAGCAGGCAAACCGTGGATGAAACCCTTTGAAACCATAAGCCAAAATGAACTTTTTCCCCTTACAAATTGATTATCTCAGGGTTTGTTTTGTAGTAATGGAAAGCTGACTAACTCACTTACCTGAGGAGTGGAGGTAGAGAGGTAGAGAATAATTTTCTCTTTGCTCTCCACTGACTGTTGAGGTAAGTTTTCCCAAAGTGAGCTGCCAACAGAAGTGCCTCCCAAGCACTGGGGTTTAGTGAGAACCCAAACATCTTCCTACTCTTTGCCTTGTATTTCCGGTCCATCTTTACATGGATAAAAGAATCCCCCTAAAACTCCTAACCAAGACTGGATCCTGCTACAGTATTTCCTTCCTGTGTGAAGCCCCACATCGCCTGCCCATACTGGCCCAAGTCATCTCATACCACATTCCCACCTCCCATACTGTCACTCTGTTCCCAGCCCTCATCTGCAGAACCTCCCGTCAACAACCCTTGTTTATTTCCCTTTCAACTGACAAAGACCACTTGTCCCTTCTTCTGATACCATTATGCTAGTATTGCTTAACATTTAGCTATCTTATTTTCTTCATTTAGAATTTTCAGATGCATGAATGCTCCCTGTAAAAACTGAAGCAATTCAGGGGCGGGGGATTTAGCTCAGTGGTTCTGCTGCCTGCCTCGAGAGCGCAAGGTCCTGAGTTCAATCTCTGGTACCAAAAACAAAACCGAAAACAAAACAAGAGCAACAACAAAAAAAAGCAATTCAAAGTATATAGAATAAAAAGATGACCATAATCTCTTTGCTCAACTCATCTCAACACCCAGAGATACCCACTGTTGGTAGCATTGTGTTCATCTTTCTAGAACCATTTTCCAAAATGCAATTTCTACTAATGGGGTTTTAGTACACATGTGCATAATTTATAGAAAATGGTACATCCAGCAAGTCATGGCTCTTGGAGTTGGGCTGATTCCTTCTGTGTCTTAGGTGATGTTGAGGCATTTAAACATTGGCCACACTCTTCAGGAACCTTGGCTTCTTCTGTCACCACTCTCTGGCTGCCACTTCCTCTGGGATCTTTTTCCGTCTTCCTTTCTTCTAAAAGTTGGCATTCTTCAGGGCGTTGCTTTCATCTCTCCTGGTTCATGGGGCACAGAGCTTATCACCCACTCTTTTGATTTGCAGACCCACATCTACTGTTGAAATACAGGCAGAATTAAGGATGAGAGGGAGTCAAAGGTGACTGAGAGTCCAACTTAAGACAAAGCATATTCTAGCTTTGTTCCAACAAGGGTCAGCATCAAAGCAGAATATAACCATTCTTCCTCCTCCTCCTGCTATGATATATTGACTAGCTGAAGTGGAACTTAGACTTTATTACATAAATAAACACCCTCCATTCTATCCACCACCATTATCATCTGCCTCCACTGACAGTCATGGGGCTACTGGTACATAACTGGCCCAGGAAGGAAGTGTTAGGAGCCTGGTCTGAGGTGGTAAGGGAGGGCAAGAGTGTGGGAAAGATGATGAGGTATTTGCCAGGTCCTTTGGAAGAGTCTGAGCCCTTGTCATGAGAAGTGTAATGGATAGGCGGTATAGAGCTGTTTCTTTCTTTTTGTTTTCTTTTTTTAACAGCGTCTTGCTGTGTAGTTCAGGCTGGCCTTGAACTTACTACATATCTCAGGCTGGCCTCAAACTCATGGCAATCCTCCTGCCTCAGCCTCCCAAGTGCTGGGATTACAGGCATGTGATGTAATCCTGTCCGGGCTATAGAACTATTTCTAAAATTGTGTTTTGGGAACAGGTGGCACATGCAATACACATATAGAAAAATGTATTAAACATAAGTGGACAGCATAAAGAAGTGCTGTAAAGCAAACACTCATTTGAGTATTCACCATCAAGATCAAGAAATAGAACACAACCAGCACCCTAGTAAACCTTGGGGTGTAACTCAAGGGTCCTGGCATGCAGGGAGCCCTGTGTTCCATCTTTAGTACTGCAAAACAAAACATTTTATTCTCCCCGATGTCCCAAAAGGAAGTATGTGCCTGCATTTTTACTCATTTGTTCCCCCCCATATATATGGGTATATATATATATATATATATATATATATTTTTTTTTTTTTGGTACCGGGGATTGAACTCAGGACCTTGCGCTTGCGAGGCACACAGGGAAACCACTGAGCTAAATCCTCAGCCCTTCCCCCATATTTTTACTGCCTAAACATATTGTTTGGCTTGTCCTTCTTTTGAACTTTATATAGATTTATTAAAAATACTTTTAAAGTTCATATGTGTGAAATTCATGCATGTCATTGCATGGAGAGTTTGTACATGTTCACTGTCCCATGGTATTCCACTCCCTGGATATGCACATTCCACTGAGTGGACAAACCACACTTTTTAAATCCATTCTACCACTGAAGGATATTTTTCAATGTTTAGTTTTAATAAACATGCTATCTGAAGAACTGAAACAAGCAGGGTTGCAGAGATGGGGCACTGAGGAAAAGGTGGTCCCATGCAGAATTCACTAGTAGCTTTGTTGGCATCGGGAAGTGGCATCTCAGGACCAGACAGACAGTCTCACCAGGGACAATCTCATCTAGCGGTTACTTCATGTGGCTTCCGGTGCCTCAATCTATAGCTAAAGAGAGAAAGAACTTGGCAGCTTCCGATTTTTCACATTGCAGCAGAAAGCTCTTTGGAAGTAGGAGTCAGGTACAGGAAGGGGCTCAGAGGCTTCGTAATTCAGGCATAAGTGTAAATGTCCCTTGTGTGAACCTAGTAATGGCCCTGAGTTTCCCTAGACTGCTGACTGCTGGGTAAGGGGCTCTTGTTAGACAATCTGGGGTGCGTGCATTTGTTTCTTATGGGGTCCAAGATAGGTAGTGACTCATTGGCTGATTCTGCAAGCTGTGGCTCCCCAAGATGGTATTGGAATGAGGTGCTCCGTGCAGAGCAGTGATAACTACTGGCTCTCTTGCTGGGCCTGGAAGGGCCTCCCTGGAGGGAGGAATCAGATTTGGCTCCTATGGATTGGCTCAGTGAAGCATAATTGTTTTCCTTACCTCCTCTGCTTCAGCAGAGATTACTCCAGAAGGTTTCCAGTGTCCTGGTTTCACAGATCGAGTGATATGATCAATATTGATTGAATGCTTATTGGGTGTCAAGCATTTTAAGGCCCAAATGTCACTCTGAATGAGTCGTTATGTATCAGTTGGCTTGTGCTGTCTACCCAAATTTTTGTGTTTTAAAACAATAGATGCTTATTCTTTCTCATAGTCCTGTGGGTTTGCTGGGAGTTTATTCTGATTTTGGCTGGCTTGGTGAGAGCTGGGTGGTCTAGGATGACCTTATCACAGGCCTGGCAGTTGGCTCAGTGTCAGCTGGGTGACAACCACATGTCTCTGATTCAGCCCACATTTGTTCACGTGGGGATGGGAAGGTTCTCAGCAGCACGAGAGAATGAGCCCCAATGTACAAAGCAGTTTTCCCGCCTGTGCTTGCATCACCTTGGCTAATGTCCTGTTGGGTCAAAACAAGTCACATGGCTGAGACTAGGTTTGTTTGTGGAAGTAATCTGCTCAAGGTAGGGATTCGGGTTGTGGAAATGATGGTAATAATCTTGTGAACCCCCCACTATGTACTCTGATGATTGAACCGATGCTTAGAGGTGGTGAGGAGCTTTTCTTCAGCCACATAGCTGTTATGGGGCAGAGCTCAGCTTCAAATCTAGGTCCACATGGTGGTGAAATCTGTACCATAGACCTATGATTACTTATATCACCTCCTTCCCCAGACCCAAGTCATTGTGTTCCAGCGCACCAGCTGGTGGAAGGGGGAAGTTGAGGCACCTCTCTTAACCAGACTCCCCAGAGGCCACTCAGCCAGAGAGCCCGGCACTCACCTGGGGGGCTTAGCAGCTTCTCCAAAGAACTTTCATGAATCTAACAAGTCAGCCAGCACTCTGTATTCTGTATCTTTGAACTAATCTCGAGAGGTCATATTCTGAAGATGGAAAGGATAAAGGGTGGAAGAAGAACTAGGGCCCTGTCTGTATTTGCTCAGTGGGGAATTATTATGCACTTATGAGTACTGAGTCTAGGCTAGATGCTGCTTGTTCAGGAGAAGCACAGGCAGGGGTACAGTTGCTCTCTGTTGTATATTTTTAAAAATGCATGTTAAGGTAAAGGTGACATAATGGATATTAAATGAAAGGTGTTTAGATTTGCTCTTTTTTTTTTTCTGATACCGGGGGTTGAACTCAAGACCTTATGCTTGCAAGGCAAGCACAGCGCCACTGAGCTATATCCCCCGCCCGTGAGGTGCTTAGATTTGGAAGCTGCTAGATAGTAAGACCTAGAGATCCATGGAGCTGGGGCAAAGGCGGACCTAACACAAGCTCCTGTATTAACGCTGACACAGGCACTGTTTCCTTATCAGGTGGCTATCTACATCTACTTCTCTCCAGTTCTGGGTCCCCATCTCTTAAATTTAAGGTCAACTGCAGACATTGACAGAGATGAGTCACACTGATGGCTCTGGGAAAATGGGGTGTGTATTATTGGTCAGCTGTCCTTTGTTGGGACAAAATATCTGGCATATTAACTTAAAGGATAAAGGTTTATTTTGACTCATGGCTTTGGAGGTTTCAGCCCATGCTCAGCTGGCTCCAAGGGCCTGGTGCAGAGAGCACCTCATCTCATGGTGGTCAGGAAGCAGAGAGAAAGGGAAAAAGCAGAGAAGAGCTACTCCTTTAAAGGCATGCCTCCAGGGTCCTACTTCCTCCAATGAGGCCTCACTCCTAGCAGTCCATTCAGCTAAGGAACTCATGAATGGATTAAGCCATTGATGAAATCAGAGTCCTCATGAATTAATCACCTCTCTAGGCCTCACCTCTGAGTATTGCTGCTCTGGAGATCAAGCCCCTCCATGAGTCTTTGGGGGACACTTCATATTTAAACCACAGTAGGCTGAGCAGGTAGAATAAAGTCCCAAATCCCATTTTAGATCCACAATCCAGCTGAAACTCTCAGGGCTTCCAGTACATTCCTTTCAAAGAAAAAAAAAGGCTATTTGTAAGAAAAAAAAGACTAGATTTGCATTTGAATGTGGTGCCAATCAACATTCATTAGGAGTAACACAAGGCAGCACGTTAGCTGAAAGGGAGCTTAGGCAATTGCTCATTAGTTCTGTGGATTTAAATAGTTATTCTAAGGGATGTTTGAGCATCTGATGAGATCCAGCGACATCAACACACCACTTCTCTCCCCAGAGAAAGAGAACGTTCCCAGGAGGAATTGTGTTCTCTCCCCCTCCTTTCTCACACCTACCTCCAGGCTCCTCTGGAGCCTCCTCTTAGGACTGGGACTCGAAAGGGCTGGAAGGGCGATGGGGACCAGATTAGGACACTACTTCTGGGGAAACTGTGGCCCCAGAGGGTAGAAACACAAAGGGAATTGCCTGAGGAGTTGAGAGAGAATCTGCTTTTTACACTCTCCCTCCTTCCAGCCAGAGGAAAGAATCTCTCCACGGGCTGAGGACAGAATGGAAACACGCGCTAAGGCTGCTGCCTTGGGAAGGATCCCTTGAGAATTTCAGAGGAGATCAGCTCTCTGCCTGAAGGCCTGGGAAATCTGGCTGGGCACAGTGTCTGGCTGGAAGGAACATTCTGAAGGGCACAGAGGGAAGCTGTGGAGGAAGGCTTCCCGAGATTGCTCCTGCTCGGGGTGTTCAGTGAGGCTCCGAAGAGCAGTGCTGGGAACACAGCAAGAGCTTGGTCACGGTGTAGCAAAAACTTGATGACTTCTTCCTTCTTTCTAGCAGAACCTCCACATACTTTCAGCTCTCTGTTCTCCTGTAAGTGGCTGTATTCTGCAGGGGAGGGGACTCCGCCCCCTGGAAGCAAATCATAGTTGGTCTATATGAGGCTCAACTTTGCACTGCCGTGACAAAATACTTGTCATAGACAGCTTAAGGGAGGAAAGGTTTATCTTGGCTCACAGTTTTGGAGATTTCAGGGCGTGGTTGGTTGGTTCCCTCGCTGTGGGCCCGAGGTGAGGCAGACTTCAGGGCAGAAGCAAAGGTGCTCATTTTATGGCAGCTGGGAAACAGCGAAGCAGGCAAAGAGCCCAGGGAGAACGACCAGGCCCAGGTCTAGGCCCCCAGGTCACGCTCATCCTGGTCACAGCCTAACGGTGCCTATTCATCCTGATCCCATCAGTGGATTACTCTGCGGATACAGCTGTGAGTCAGTGGGAAGGCTGGGAACTGCGATCCCAGGTAAGGGCCTGACTGTTAGCACAGCACAGTAGTGTCATCGAAGATCCTGAAAGAGGAGGGCCTTGGTGCAGAACTCACCTCCACTGCTTAGAACATCTGACAACCTGAGCCAGTACACAAGCTCTGCTTCCTCATCTGCAAACAGGATCTGGACTTCACAGGGTCAAGGCTGGCAGTGCGAGGGACCTAGCAGCACCCGTAGGTGGCATCCTGTCCATAGCAAACACCACATAAATGCTAGCTACCAGGCGAATGATATACTGGGCAGACTTATTTTTCCCTTTATGTGATATGAATTTCCTTCTGCAAAAATTAAACCAAGGGGGAGATAATTATAGATTCCTACTCAGTTCTAAGAAACGGTAGAGACCCCATGAACTTTTCACCCAGTTTCTCCTAATAGTAGCATCTTGTAGTGCAGGCTAAGGACACTGACACAGTGAAGAGACAGAACATGTCCATACCCACTGAGGCTCGTGTCGCACCTACTTTCCTAACAGCTCTGGCCTCCTCCCTTAGTCCCGGCACCTGCAAATCTGTTTTCTATTTCAAGAATATTATATTTACAGAAGCACATGCTATATAACCTTTTAGGATTGGCTTTTTTCATGCAGCAGAATTCACTGGAGAATCATTCAGGTTTTTGCACAATAATTTGTTCTTTTTTATTATTGAGTAACATTCCAAGGTATGGACATACTACAGATTGTTTAGCCATTTTTCCAATGCAGGACATTTGAGTTGTGTCCAGTTTTCAGTTATTGAGATAAAGCTGCTATAAAAATTCATGTAGAGGTTTTGTGTGACCATAAATTTTCATTTCTCTGGGACGAATGCCTAGCAGTACAATTGCTGGGTCACACAGCAGTTGCATGTTTAGTTTTTTGGTTTTTTTTTTTTTTGGTACCGGGGATCGAACTTGGGTCCTTGCACTTGTGCAGCAGGCAGTGAAACCACTGAGCTAAATCCCCAGCCCTTGTCACCTTTTTGATTGTAGCCATTCTGGTGTGAGGTGGTATCTTACTGCATCTTGTTACTGCAGATGGGAGGAGAAGTCTAGGCTTCCCATTCAGCCTCCAATGACACGGAAGAAAGACCTAACTGTTACTGGGCAGGAGAGGGACAACTCCAGCTCCTCATTAGGACTCTGTTGATAGCTTCCTGTCTGGGCAGTGTGATGATGTTCCTGATTGCCTTGTCTGTATCACCCCTCGGAGGTGGTGGAAGTCCCGACTTTCTAGTAGGTTGCCTAAGACTCCACCCAGCAGGATAAGTAAGGTATCCTTACTACCTGGTAAGGATAAAAGATAAGAGTTCCATCTTCCTACTTGGTCTTTTCTGAGCCCATCAAAGCAAGGGCATGGAGACATCGCATGAGAACCTCCCTATGTCCTGCAGGGCAGAGATGCGTGCTCTTCACTTGGCCTTTGCCAGCAAGAGTGGCGGTGTATCCACAATTTTTTTTCAGTGTTTCCTAGAGAAGATCAGTTACTGTTTAAAAGTTTTGTTCTTGGTAGGCTGCCCTGTATACCTCCTTTAGTTGGAGAGAAAAGGCTTTTGGTGAAGTTTTCTGTGTGTTCATCCCTGGCAATGCTGAGTTTTCTCCAGCTGCAAATCTGGGCAATATCAGGCCAAAGATAACCCAGGGAATCCACCACGTTGTCCCTCAAGTTCCAAGATCCCTGCTTTCTTCTCTCTACCTTTCAGAGTCTTCTGATGTTCATTTTGTGTAAAATGTCCAGGAATTTTAGTTGTGTTTAATGGGAGGAATAGGAAAATGTGCTTCTGCTCTATCTTCTCTGAAGTGCGATTCAGTAACTTTTTTTGTTATTCCAATACTTTAGTGAAGTTTAGAACATTTACATAGCTCGTGAGATAGTGTTATGGGGTAATAAAAGAAAGTGGGACTTTCCTGCCCATGTTACTCCACCAAGGCCTGCTTATCACATTCATGGAGCAGTGGGCAGCGACGAGCAGAATGTTAGGATGTTAGGTCAAGGCCAAGCAGGTAATAAATCGTGGCACGGTGGATGCTAGTTTGTCTCCACAACAGTGGTCACTGCCCTACTGCTTTTTCTTGATTCTGGAGGGAACTGCAGTGTATGCAGCCATAGAGAATGGATCATGACTTATGCAGGCCTACCATTCCCATCATGTTCCCTAGGGCAGAGCCTCAGCTTCCCAGCCTGCCTTGCACCTGAGAGTGACCATGTGACTCGGTTCTGAGCACAACATGGCTTTCTACCTAGTTTTGCATTTCCATTGTCTTCTTTCCTGCTAGGGACAAAGGAGGGAGGGCATGAAGACTTTTACGACCTCAAAGGGTTAGGTCTAAGAGAAAAGCCATGCCAGTAGTCTTGATGATTTCCCTGACCCTGATATCACTAAGCTGCCCATGGGACTCATTGCCTGTGTCTGGGTTTCTCCTGAGAAAACCAGAAAGGTTTTCATCATATCAGCTTCTGTCACTTATCTGTTATTCGTAGCCAAAGATATTTTAATTGATTTAGGCAGAGAGGAGTTTATGATATTTAGGGAAAAAAACCCAGCTGTTGGCTGGGATATAGCTCAGTGGTACAGCACTTGCCTAGAAGGCATGAGACCCGGAGTTTGATCCCCAGCACTGCAAACACAAAAAACAAAACAGAAAAGAAAGAAATAGCTGTTGATGAGGTAATTTCATAGTAGAATTGATAGAAAGTTGTCAAATATTTCAAAAGAAGTTGATTCTGGAAGGGTCAGGAAGGAGGCTGGACATAGAACTTTGGATGATAAGCACTTAATACATTATATATTTTTCATAACAATGGATGTGAGCGAGGAATGCAGAAGAGAAAAGGAGATTGTAGTAAAGGAGGCATTTGAGTTCTCTCTGGCTTTAAAGGTGCAGAATTGAGAATTATCCCTAGTGAAGGCTCCCATTTGAGGGCTCAGAAGAACTACCCCTGGGAAGAACTACAGCAACACCCCCTTATCCCCAGGGTACATTCCAAACACCCCAGAGGATGCCTGAAGCTGTGGATGATACCAAACGCGCGTGCATCTTTTGTTTTTCCTCTACACCCTGCAGTATTGCTGCATTGTACCAGAGTTTTACGCATTTGTATCTTCTTTGCCTCACTCTGCTTGTGGTTTGGGGCTATTATTTTTTTCCAGTACCGGGGATCAAACTAGGGTCCTTCAGCTTGTGAGGCAGGCAGAGGAACCACTGAGCTAAATCCCTGGCCTTTTTTCCTTTTTAAAATTAATACATATTCACAGTGTATAGTGATTATATTCACGGTGGGAGATGTGAATGTACATAGCACATCTCAATTCTCTTTTCATCCCTTTCCCTTCTTCCCTCCCCTTCCATCTTTTGGTCTTTTGGAGAGCCATTATTAAGTAAAACAGAGGCTACCTGAACTCAAGCACTGTGACACTGTGACAGTCCCTTCGCCTCTCAGGGAGTGCATAGCATGTGTTCGTGCTGGAAAAAGAGAAAATTCATGTCCCAGGAAGAAGAAAGTGGAACTATGTTAAGATTTCACCACACCACCAACCATCAAGAATGCTGTGCAAATTAAAACTTAAGAATTCTTTTATGGGGGTATTGGAGATTGAATCCAGGGTCTCTGCACTGAGAGACATACCCAGCCCTTTTCTATTTTTGAGCTTTTGCTGAGTTTTCCAGGCTGAGCTCAAACTTACAGTTCTCCTGCGTCAGCCTCCCAGAGATCTGGAATTACAGGCACGCACCACCATACCCAGGTTGAATTCTTTATTTGTGAAACTTTCCATTTAAGATTTTGAGATATGGTTGATTTTGGGTAACTGAAACCATGAAAACAGAACCAGCTACTGTATCTCTTGTCAGGAGTGAAGGAAATGGAAAGAGATGACCGGGGGCCAAAAGAGGACCCAAACTCTCAGGACTATGTAAACAACAGAGGCAAGAGCAGGATTTATCCCCCCACCCCCACCCTGGCACCAGTAAGAACATTTATGATCTTAAACAGAATTCAGGAAGTAGCCAGCTCTGGGTTTGTTTTGAGGAGCGGTGTCTCTTCTGGAGGATAATCAAGGTTGCTCAGCCAGTTGCCTATCTTTGGTGTGGAAAACCTGGTTGGAAAATGCATTCTGTCCCTGATGTTTACGGAAAACGAGAGATACCAGGTCAAGTAAAGACAGAGAGATTCTGGAACATGTTAGAAAAGGCTGCGTGTCAAGTAGAGGTGGTGGAACCAGAGGAGAGAACAGTGTTGGGGAGCTGGCTTGAGGGATCGATCGCCACTGCACCTTTGAAAACACCGCTTCTCAGCTCTGATTTTTTTGTTTGTTTTGGTACCGGGGATCGAACTCCAGTCCTTGCGCTTGCAAGGCAGGTGGCGGAACCACTGAGCTAGATCCCCAGCCCCTCAGCTCTGATTTTTAACATGTTTTGGATAATGAGGATTTCTGTAAAGAGGGAGGGCAATTATTCACCCAGGTATGAAATCTTACTAAAAAGGAATCGACACTTCATTTCTTCTCTTTTATCCTTCCAATAATATTTTTACCTTTTTGTAAATGTATGGTGTGGCCTTCACAGAAAATGTGGATGTAATGAATAAATAGAAAAAAAAAGAGGGAAAAAATCACTCCTAACTGCTACACTAGCAAAGCCACTCTCTATGTTGATTATGTTCACTTTATATTATTTTTTAGAGTTATGTTACAAATCTTAAAATTTGTATCCTGTCTTCTTTTTCTTTTTCCCTTTTCTTTCTTTCTTTTTTTTTTTGATACTGGGGATCAAACTCGGGACCTTGCACTTGCGAGGCAGGCGGTGGAACCACTGAGCTAAATTCCAGGTCTCTTTCCATTGTGAGCATTTTCCCTTATTATTAGGAACTTTTGGTCGATACAAATTTTAATGGTGCTTAATAATACATCAGGTACATGTAATACAGTTTCTTGAGTAACTGTTGCCCATTAGCTGAGGAATGAGCTTGTTTTCCGTGTTTACCTGTTGAAATGAATGCTTCAGTGCAGCCTGAGAGGAGAAAACCCCTATCCCCATTCACGCAGCACTTACTGAACCTGACACCCCACAACAACCCCACAAAGCAGATGTTGTTGTGGCTGGTCTGACTTTCTTTTGGCTATTAAATTGTGAAAACAAAATGTGTCTTTATCTGAGCAATTTAAGCAGAACCAAAGGGATCTAATGAGAAAGACAAAAAAGCTTCCTTCTTTTCCCTCCAACTTCACTGAGACCACTGCCAGAGATAACACTTGCATATTCCTTGCACATCTCCCGGAACTGTTCTGTGCATACCCAAACCCACTGGGAAATGGACTCTGAATTGGAACACTGTGGCATGCATTCACTCTGAAACTTCCTGTTTGTCTGGGTAGACACATCACAAATATCTTTCCATGTCAGAATTTCTTTTTTATTTTGTATCAGGAATCGAACTCAAGACCTTGTGCTTATGAGGCAGGTGGCAGCATCACTGAGCTAAATCCCTGGACAGAATTCCTTAATCTATGAGCTAGCCATAATTCTTCTCATTTTACAATTGAGGTGTAAGAGGTGAAGAATGGATTGAATTATTTTTGTCTTTCCCTCCAAAGATATATTGATGTCTCAACCTTCAGCACCTCGGAATGTGGCCTCGTTTGGAAATAGGATCATGGCAGACATTATTGGTCAAGAGGAGGTCATGCAGGAGTAGGGTGGACCCTAACCCGATACGAATGGTACCCTTAGAAAAAGGGAAAAGGTGAGTACTCTAGGTGGCAGAGGCAGGAAGAACACAAGTTTGAGCTCATCCTGGGAAACTTAGAGACTCATTGAGGCCTTGTCTCAAAATAGAAAATAAAAGAAGAGTTGAGTATATAGCTCAGTGTGAAGACCTTGGATTCAATCCCCAGTTCTGAATAAATACATAAATAGGGGAAATGTGGACCCAGATAGATGCGTGCACGGAAGGATGACGATGTAAGAGACACGGAGACAAGGCCATATGAAGGCAGAGGGTTGGAGTGGTACATTTACAACCAAGAGAAGCTTCTTGGAAACTGGCAGAAGCTAGGAAAAGGCAAGGAAGGATTCCTCTACAGGTTTCAGAGGATGCGTGGCTAGCCTCCAGAACTGTGAGAATACATTGCTGATTTTTTTTTTTTTTTTGGTACCGGGGATCAAACTCGAGTCCTTGTGCTTGCGCAGCAGGCCGCGAAACCACTGAGCTAAATCCCCGGCCCCTGCTGAATTTTTTTTTTTTTTAAAGCCACTTGTGGCGTATTGTTCTAGCAGCCCTAGGAATGAATATACTTGGCAAAGCTTCAAAACTGGAATGTGTCAGATCTGGAATTTGAACTCATGATCCTAAGGCCTATGGTCTCAGTGAAATAAGACTTGTTTTTGAGCAATGACCTTTGTGTTGCTTAGCCTGTAACAGGCTCTCTGCAAATACACTTTGCATGTATTTTCCTGAAGTAGGCATTTTGCTCCGTGTGCGATTCTGTAGTCATCTACTCCTCGAGGTTGCTGGTGGCGTCCACCAGGGGGCAGAGCTGGGCTTTTGTGCACAGAAAGGAAAAGTACCCAAAACCAGGACAGGTTCTTGCAATTTTCTCTGCGAGAATTGCCTGCAGCTTTAGTTCACCAAAGCCAAAACCACAGCCAAAAATAGGGAGGATCTACTGGGAAGAGTAGGTGCAAAGAAACTTCCACATTATCTGGTGTGTGTGTGTGTGTGTGTGTGTGTGTGTGTGTGTGTGTGAAGCAATCTTGGGGATGGCTGCCTAGCAGTTCATCTCCTGTTATCCGCACTGTGTCTTACACTTTGCTGGATTCAGCAGTGAACATGTCTGTACCACAGGCCCTAGGCTCCTGACCAAAGCGAAACGGGTTTGGAAATGAGAAAGACAATGTTGCACCACAAGGAGAAAGCAGGTCGGAGCCTTCCTGCTGCTGGGTTTCTACAGCTGCCCTGGACGCTGACCAGGCTGGCCCCCGCTTCTTTAGTCCTTCTTTCGATTCTGTGATAAATACCCCCGATTTCATCCCATAACCTTCTTTTTACATTGGCCTACTGCTCCCCCTGCAGCCCTGGCTCTGGAGATTGAACCCAAGGCTTTGCACATGCTAGGCAAGCACTCTACGATCAAGCTATATCCCAGCCCTTTACACTGCTTCAAATTTTGAGACAGGGTCTCCTAAATCACTCAGGCTGGCTTTGCACTTGTCATCCTCCTGCCTCAGCCTCCTGAGAAGGTGGGATTTCTGGCATGCACTACCATGCTCCTCGCCCCATTCTCTTTAAACTAGTCAGAGTTAGTTTCTATTACTTGCAAATGCGCGCACACACACACACACAACCTGAATTAATAGGAATTAGGATGATTTCTGTGGATAGGAAAGATAAAAGATTAAATATATTACCTAAAGTCATTTAGGCAAATAAAAGGTGAAAAGAATAAAGTGCTAAAACCACCAGCAGGTAGAAGGGGAGCACTGTGTATAAGCTCCCGGTAAATAGCTACTGACTGCCTGCGGAAATTAACTGACAAAACCAAGCAGAACAGGGGTGGAAAAGAGAGGAGGATATAGATGAGACAAGCGACATTTCCCCTTCTTCACTGCAACAGAGGCAGTGTGGCTGCAAGTCAGTAAGGCATAGAGGTGCAGCCACATTGTTTAGAGTTACAGTGTGGTTGCTGGAGTTAAAACACACAGGGGTTTTCTGAGGAGTGGCAGAGTGTTTGTTTCCTACATCCTTCTAAACATCCTCAACCTTATAAGTATTTTGCCAAGGAACACAAGCCTATTTGCAAAAGGCCCAGGTTGGAGGACAGGTAGGACTGAAATTCAGAATCTGTCACCAGTCAGGAGGTGCACTGTCCCAGGAACTTACAAATGTTCTAAATTTGCACAGAGATGGCCACAAGCTGTCTAGGGCTGCCAGTCCCACAGGAGAAAATAGGATCTCATTATTGTTTTAATCTGCGTTTCCCTAATTGTATGTGAGTCTGAGTGCTTTCTTCTACCTCGAGCAGCCCTTTGTATTTCCTTTGCTGTGAATTGTTTTTTGCATGATCTTTATGCTAATGGAAGCTGTCTCTTCTTCACTATTTTCTTTTTCTTATCTGATCACATTATTACTCAGCTCCCTCTTCTCATTTATTTTTGGCATTCTAGATACGCTCGAGTTCTCCTTTCCTTGGCCTCCTTCTCTTCTACTCCTCTTCTGCCTAATCAAATTTGTCAAAGCTTCCTATTAATCCTCGTGTTTAGGCTTTTCTCGGAAGCAGTGCTTTCCTGATCTTATGTGAGAATAATATACCTTACATCGGTTTAGAAATATAAGTTCAAATGAGTTGTTGGTCTTCCTCTTTTTAACTCTGGAAAGGTCTTTTTATATTAGGAGAGTTAGCCCATAGCTTGTTATGGATGTTGGGGCTATTTTTCCTAATTTTCAGTGTGTCTTTTTTTTTTTTTTTTTTTAGCTTTCTTTCAGTTTATTTTTTTTTGCCCTATGGAAATTTAATTTTTCTTTTTTACCTATTGAGATTTACCAATATTTTCTCTTATCAGTTCAATTTGTGTTTTTCCCAGAAGGGCCTTCTTTCTTAAAAAACAAGATTATAAATATTTGCCATTGTAGTAGTGTAATGATTTTGCCTACTATTTTAACTTCTGATCTATGGGGAATTTATTTTTATATAAGGAGTGACATGAGGACTGGGTTCATTTTTCTTTTACTCTGACCCTATGCAGGTCTTCTAACATACGTTATTGAGGAATCCATTTTCTCTTCACTTATTTGAAATGCCTCTCTTGTCTCATATAGGGGCTCAATAAAAGGGACACAAGCAGAGAGGCTTGAGCAATCATACTGTGAAATCCTGGCCAGTTCTTCATTTTTCTTGCTGACAGTTTTGTCTTTCAGAAGGTAGAGGAAGTATCTAGCAGAACTGTTGTCCCCAGCCAAATTCCAGCAGCACAAGCTGGTGAGGGGAAGTGACCAAACCCTGGTGGAAGTGACTGTGTTGTGCTAGACACTCTGTCTGTCTCCCACCACGTTGGTTAACCTCGTAGCTCCATCCAGCCTGGTTGGAACCATCCTCTGTGGTCAGCACCCCCGACAGCCTGGCTCTGCCTCAGCAATGGGAATTCGGACAAGCCAGTTCCCCAAATGTGCCTGAGTCTCCCTTGCCTCTACTTCCTTGCATATATTCTTCCCTCTACCTATAAGACATTCTTTCACTTCTTTGCCTTGCTAATTCCTCATCCTCCCAATCTCAGCTCAAAAGTTGCCTCCAACGGGAAGCCTTCTCTGGTACCCTGAGTTAGGTGTTCCACAGCACCTTCTACTTCCTTAATCATCAGGAAGTTATTCTGTGGGGCCCAACACAAAATGAAATTGCAAGGTCCCTCATTCAGCAATTGTGAATTTCAAGATGATGACAGCAGAATATTAAATTAAGCTTGGGGCCACTGTGAATGCACAGCCCTTGAGACAACATAGTTTTGTAGTAGGTTGGATGGTGGCCCTCGAAAAGCTATGTCTACATTTTATACCCAGCCCCATGAATATGATCTTATTTGGAGACAAAGTCTTTGCAGAAATAATTAAGTTAAGAATCTTGAAATGAAGGGGCCATTTGGGATTATATGAGTGGACCTCAGGTCCAATAACACACATCCTTATGAGAGATACAGATTAGACAGAATAAAGAGGAGAAGACAGACACATGGAGGGCTGCATGAAGTTGAAGTCAGAGTGATGTGGCCACAAGCTAAGAAATGCTGACAGCCACTAGAAGCTGGAGGAAGCAATAAAGATCCTTGACTATAGTCTCCAGAGGTTGCATGGTTCTGCCAACACCTTGATTATAGTCTTCTCTCTTCCAGAAATGAATAAATTTCTGTTTTTTAAAGCCACCCAATTTGTGGTGATTCGTGATAGCAGCTGCAGGAAACTAATGCTCATGAAGATTGCTGTGCTCAGGGCATTTGTTGAAACCACAGGGAAAGGAAAAGCTCTCTTTCCTTTGGAGTTTCCTATGTCAGTAGGACTAAGCCTGACTCTGCCAGGGCTTCTACATGGCAGAGCCTGTCTGAGGATAAAGACACCAGTAAAGCAGTGCCATGAGACAGGGAGAAAGATTCCTAAGGCAAACGAGGATCACGCTGTGGCTGAAGGTAGACTGATCTACCCTTGGATGTTTTAGTTGCATGAATGTAAAGATACTGAAAAAAGAAAACAAGCCTCAATGTGCTTTAAATTCAGTATTTGTCATTTGTAACCTAGAGCACTACATTATCCACTACTTAGATTTCAGTTGGTTCAGAAAAAGTAGCCAAAATTTCATGAATGAGGCTTGGAAAGGAAGCTACCACAGGAAAATTGGGAGGTGACATAGGGAGAGAAAAGAATGAAGAGGAGGAGAAATCATTGCATGAAGCAATAGGACCACAAAAATAGTCCTCCGGGGAGGCCAGGTTTTGGAGAGCAAGTCCGAAAGATGAAAAGAAGGAGAAGTAATCAATGATATGGAAGAGACAACACATGGATCCCTAAGAGAAGGGCCAGGGGTCCCAAGCTCTCAGAGCAGAAGCTGTTACTAGCCAAGGGCTGCAAGGAAAACACATTTCAGCATCAAGTCGAGGGACAGGAAGGTGGCCTGGGGCAGTGCTGTGGTTGTGGAGGAGAGAGAGAACCAGGCTGCTTTGGGTACATGGAAGTTTCCCGACAGATTCATGGCATCAGGGAATTTCCCACATTAAGCCATGAAATGTGTGTAGCACGCACTTTGGCCCTTGTTGACTTCTTTTCAGGTCCACTTTCACCTTGCAGCCAAATACTGTGTAACCCAGCTGCACACACATCCCTCTTTGGTTGTACCACACACCTCTCGCTCACCGTTACAGGGCTTTTCTGTCTCCTCCAGATGGTAGGACTGATCCATCCTAAGCTAACAATCTACACAACAACCCTTGACAAACAAAGGAGGGGAGTCACGGATAAATTCTCCCCCGCCACCCCGAGCCCTTTGATTGAAGAGCACTCTCCATGATTCCTTGAGGGACTTTGGCAGGAGGAGCGCTAGCTGCCCACTATCACTCCTTCTTAGCATCAGTCTTCCTCTTTCACCTCCTTGGAATCACTTTCCAAATGAAACTTGCTGCTTGCAAACCCTTATCTCAGGCTCTGCTTTTTGGGGGGAACCTAGGCTAGGACAATAGGTGTAAGGAATTCTACTGAAGTTTTCATTTCTCTATGTGGTATTTCAACGTTCCTGAGTCATTGTGGCTGCTGCTTCTTGAACTGATTAGAGAAGGAAGGAGAAAAAAGACCAATCAGGCCAGGAAGAAAGCAGGATGAGATTAGTGCCACTGGGATCTAGTCAAAGACATACAGAGAAGGTGGAAAGAAATGGTCAGACAAAATCAGCTATCACATGGCAAAGTCAGGGAACCTTACCAGAAATGTAGCAGTAAGAACAAATGAGGCAAAAGTTCTTCATTTTCTGTGGACCACACAATGTTTGGGATACTTTATCTCAGTTTTGGATACAACACTGAGGCAATAGAAGACTGAAGCAAGTTAAGATAAAAGGTTAGCTAAGATGTTTAGGGACTTGTTACCCTACTACAGCAATAAACAAAGAGGTTTTACTTACAGAAGAACTGCTAGGAGAAAGGAAGGGATATGAGAGAGCTGTTTTCCAATGTGTGAGGGGCTGTCATGTGGAAGAGAGAATGGATTTATTCTAGGAGTGAGGAGTAATCACTGGAAGTTAGAGGGAGCTGGATTTAGCTCCACTTAAGGAGAAATTCTTAAACCTGGAGCCTGCTGTCTGCCTTCCAGAGGATCCAGATGCTTAGATATGGTTTCCAAAGAAGAACCAAAGTCAGGAAAATCAAAGAATCTTAGCTTGCTTCATTCGCTCCATCCCTCCACTCACTCCATCAAATTGCAGACCGTCTCCATTGCAGGAAAAGCCTTCCTCGTGAAGAATTATAAAACCTGTTGGTAACTGACATCTTTTGTAGCTGTGTTCTTCTCTTGGGAGGAAAGGAAGGTCAGTAATGATGCTTTCTTTCATCAGAGTCTTTCTTGAAGTGTAGCTCATGTACCCGCACATGAGGTAGCCACATCCATACCATGGCAACAAGTGTCTAATACATTTGTAGACCATCCAGGAGACTATGCTTATAAATAATGGAAACGGGCTCTGGCTAACACGTGTAAAAAAAGCTGGATTATAAATAGTTGCAGGTGGGGCTGGGGATTTAGCTCAGTGGTTCCGGCGCCTGCTGTGCAAGCGCAAGGACCCGAGTTTGATCCCCGGTACCAAACATAAATAAATAAATAAATAGCTGCAGGTAAAACTAAAAGTCAATCTGTGGTCTCAGGAAGCAGGAAGGTTCTAAGAAACTTCGAGTGACAGGAACAGATGGGCTTGTACTGTGTGTAGCGTTAGTCAGCTTTCCCGTTGCTGAACACAATCTCTGACACCCACAACGTAAAGGAAAAGAGGTTGGATTTGGCACACATTTTAAGAGGATTCAGCCCATGGTCAGCCGGCTCCAAAGCAGAAACATCATGGGGAAAGGGTGTGGGAGGCAAAATGGTTGAGTTCATGGTGGCTGGGAAGCAGAGCAGGAGCATGGCATCACAGAGGAAGAGGAGAGGGCCAGGTACAGTGCCCAAAGGTATGCCTGCGTGACCCACTGAGACATGTGCGCCAAGCCCGCTGGTAGGTCCCAAGCCACTCAGGCTGACACAGTCTAGCTGTGCATCTCAACACCTACATGCGTGTAGCCGGGATGTATAATCAGCGTGCCACAGGACGTCTTAGGCACAACCGTGCCTTAGTCGAGACCTGGCTCTCTACGGAGACTGTTTCTTCTCCCCTCACTCCGTTACTGTCCAGGTCAACTTCGGTGTCCTTATAGATGACTTTCCCAACATCCTGGATGACTGTCCTGTGATCTTCTCAACCAACAACTGTCTTTCTCATTTCCTCCTGGCCACATGCTGGACTTGGTCACCAGCCAGAGACTTCAAACTACTGACTGTAACATCCTATCTTCCTACCTCAGCATCCCCACTAACGTGTTTTTCACCCTTGTCCTTGGCTCCTCTTGTCTTCACTCTTTCCCCAGCTGGAAGCTGTGGCCCGTCGATTGAACACACCTCTGACCCATAACCATAATTCCTCCACACCTTGGCCTTTCTGACCATCCATTTTCTCAGTTCCTACTTTCAGACTTTCCAGAAAGACTGGGGGAAAAACCCTCAGCCTCGTATACTCTGAAGAGCTTTGAGAAAGTCTTAGTTTCCACCCTTAGCTTGATCTTTTTTTTTTTTTGGTACCAAGGATCGAACTCGGGTCCTTGCACTTGCGCAGCAGGAGGCGAAACCACTGAGCTAAATCCCTGGCCCTCTTAGCTTGATCTTTATGCTGTTTAGCAATCTTTTTTTGACTCTTTAGATGTTCTCTCTGTCATACAAGATTTTGCTGCTTTCCTCAAGGCCTCTGCCTTATTGTTTTCTTTTATTCCCAAGAGATAACTTGCTTCTAAACTAATATAGGCCAACAAGCCAAAACAATCTCAGCTTCCTTCTGCTTTGTTTCAAGACGTACCTATCTTATCCCCAGCCTTACCACCAACTCTTAATTCTCAGGGAGACAAAGGTTTTGTCTAATTTTCAAGGGTAAGTGTTCCGTTTCTTCCCTCATTATATCTCCTCCTGTCCCCAGCAACCTTTCTCCAGCAAGTAGTTGTCGATCATTTGAGCTTTCATTCTTTCCCTTGATTGCCTTTTCCCTCCATCTCACAGCTGTCTGTATTACCTAAAAAGTAAACTATAAGTAACCCCTTTTCTTCATCCTACTTTGATCTCAAATCATAATCATATCACTCCCCATATACTCTTTCAGACCTCTAGAAAAATACATGTAGTATACATTTAAAAAAACACACTTTGATTTTGGGGAAATGGTAGATTCACATGCAATTACAAGAAATAATGCATCATGCATAAATGTAGCCCAATAGCTCAGCCAGGAAAAAGGCAGTGATGTTCTTATTTAGATTTCACCAGTGGTACATGTACTCATATGTGTATGTGTGTATTTAGTTTCATGAGATTGTACCACATATTTTGATTCGTGCGAGCACCAAGAGTTAAGATAAAGAGCGACTCCATCATAACTTGCATCTCTCATGCTGTCCTTCTGCAGCGACAGTCATTTCCTTTCTTCTTCCTCCTTTCTGAGGGAATCATTAAAACAATCTCCATTTCTATAAATTTGCCATTCAGGAACGTTATAAACAATAGTACATATAGTATAAAAACTTTGGGATTGGCCTTTTCACTCAGAATGGTTCTCTTGAGGTCCATCTTAGCTGTAGTGTGTATCAGTTGTCCATTATATTTTATTTCTGAGTAGTATTCCTGTTTCATGACATAGATGTAGTACAGTTTGTTTAGAAATCTGTGCTTTGAAGGACATTTGAGTTGTTTTTAGCTTTTGGCTATTACAAAGAAAGTTGCTAGGAAAATTTGTGTATAATTTTTTGTGTGAACAAAAGTTTCCATTGTAGGAGATCTCTCTCTCTCTCTCTCTCTCTCTCTCTCTCTATCTCTCTATGTATCTGTCATCTATCTATCTAACATCTCCAAGAGTGCAGTAGCTAGGCCTGTATAGCAAGCATGTATTTAGTTTTACTGATTAATTGATTGGGACAAAGATACGAAATTTACTATCTTCATAATATTTAAGTATTAAGTAGTGTAGTGTTAAAGATACCTACATTATTGTAAAACAGGTCTCCAGATCCTTTTCATCTTGCAAATCTTCCCATTAAATACAGCACTTCTTTTCCTCCTCCCCTCAGCTCTTGATAATCAGCATTTTACTTCTTGTTTCTGTAAATTTTATTATTTTAGATTTCTCATATAAATGGAATTATACAGTATTTATCTTGAATGGCTTATTTAACTTTACATAATGTCCTCAAGGTTTATTTATATTATAACGTGTGTTAGAATTTCCCTCCTTTTACGTCAGAATAATATTGCATCACCTGTAGGTGCCACATTTTCCTTATCCATTCAACCACTGAAGTGTTTGTGGGTTGCTTCTACTTCTAGATTATTGTGGGTAAGCTGCCACAAACACAGGCGCACAAATATCTGTGCAAGATCATAATTTCAATTATTTTTTTCTTCTTTTTCGGTTTTTATTCTTTATTAGCACATGTTTACAGTACGTGATGATTACACTCCTAGTGGGGAGTTGGTGCATGTACGTAACACATCTTCATTCTTTTCTGATCCTCTCCTCTCTCTTCCCCACTCTCTCCATCTCCTGCTCCCTTTTCCTTTGGCAAAAAGATCAATCTCCTTTTTTCTTTTAATCTATCTTCTATTTTGCTCTTTATTTATATTGTGGGTTTATCATGTAAGAGAAACCACACAATATTTAAGCCTGTGTGTCTGATTTCACTTCACATTATGGTCTCAAGGCGCCTCCATTTACCTACACATGACTCAAGTATAACCTTATTTATGGCAGAGCAGTACTCCATTGTGTCTAAATACCACATTTGTTTATTTATTCATCCACTTACAAGATCAAGCTATTATAAGTTGTGCTGCTATAAACATGATATGCCCGTATCACTGTAATATGATGTAAAAACATCAAATTGGGAAGTGGGAAGATACCTAGAAGAGGAATAGCTGGGTCAAATGAAATTGCTAGTTTCGGTTTCTTGAAGAATCTCCATACTGATTTCTAGAACAGTTGTACTAATTTACATTCCCACCAACAATGCAAAAGGATTCCTTTCCTCCCCATAGCCTCGCCAGCATTTGTTATTTGATTTCTTGATGATAGTCATTCTTTCTCAAGTAAGATAGAATCACAGGTACTGTTTTAATTTGCATTTCTTCTTCTTTTTTTTTTTGGTACCGGGGATAGAACTTGGGTCCTTGCACTTGTGCAGCAGGTGCTAAATCCCTGGCCCTAATTTGCATTCCTTTAGTGGACAGAGATGTTGAACATTTTTCATATACTTATTGGGCACTTATACTTCTTCTGAGAAGTGTCTGTTCATTTCACTTGCTCATTTTTGATTTGGTTTTTTATTTTTTGGGGCAAAATCTTTTAGTTCTTTATATATTCTAGATATTAGTCCCATTCTGTAGGTTGATTCTTCATTCTGATGGTTGTTTCCTTTGCTATGTAGAAGTTTTTTTAATATGACATGATCCCAGTTATTGATTATTGCTCTTATGTCCCGTGCAACCAAATTCTGTTCAGAAAGTCCTTGCCTATGCCTATGACTTCAAGAGTTTTACCTCTTTTATCTTCCAGAAGATTAAGTTTTTGTGTTCTACCATTTAGACTTTTGATCCATTTAGATTTTAGTTTAGTGCATGGTAACAGATATGGTTCCAAAGCCAATCTTCTGCATGTAGTTAGCCAGTTTTCACAGAACCATTTATTAAAGAGGCCATTTTTCCTCTAGTGTATATTTTTGGCACCTTTGTCAAAGATGGAAGAGCTGAATATGCTTGGTGTTGTTTCTGTATCCTTTATTCTGTTCGATTGATCCACATGTCTGTTTTTGTGCTAGTACCATGCTATTTTCATCACTGTAGCTTTGTAATATAACTTGATGTCTAAAATTGTCATGCTCCCTGCTTTGCTTTTGCTGCCTGGAATTGCTTTTGTCATTCTGGGTCTCTTCTGGTTCCATATGAATTTTAAGATTGTTTGCTCTAGTTCTGTGAGGAATGCTTTTGGTTTTTATTCAGATTGCATCACATCTGTATATGAGTTTTGGAAGTATGGCCATTTTGACCATATTGGTTCTGCCTGAGCAGGAACAGGGGATACCTTTCCATTTTTTGATGTCCTCTGCAATCTCCTTTTTCAGAGGATTATTGTTTTTGTTGTAGAGGTCTTTCACTTTCTTGGTTAGGTTCATTCCTATGTACGTGATTTTTCTTGATGCTACTGTGACTGTGTTTTCCTAGTTTCTTTCTCGGTGAGTTCATTATTGGTGTACAGGAATGCTATTGATGTTTGTGTGTTGATTTGGTATCCTGCTACACTACTGAATTTGGTGATTAATTCTAGGGGTATTTTGGTGAAATTTTATGGGTCTTCTATGTAGAGGATCATGTTACCTGCAAATAATGATAACTTCTTCCTTTTGTGTATATATCCCATTTATTTCCTTCTCCTACCTGATTGCTTTGGCTAGTGTTTAGAGTGGTGATAGTGGATATCCTTTCTTGTTTCTGATTTTAGAGGGAAAGCTTTCAGATTTTCCCCATTTAACATGATGTTGGGAGTAGATTTGTCATAAATAGCTTTTAGAGATTGAGATAAGGTCCTTCTATGCCTATTTTCTTCAGGATTTTTTTTTAAAATCATGAATGAATGTTGGATTTTTGTCAAAGGTCTTTTTTGTGTCAATGGAGATGATTGTATAATTTTTGTCCATGCTTCTGTGTTATGTATTACATTTATCGATTTGTGTATGTTGAGCTATCCTTGTATCCCTGGGATGAGCCCTATTAGGTCATGATGTATGATCTTTCTGATGATTTGCTGGGTTCTGTTTGCCAGTACCTTGTTTAAAACTTTTGGGTCCATGTTTATTAAAGAGATTGGTCTATTTCTCTCCTTTTTGGTCGGATTGTACATGGTTTTGGAGTCAGGGTAATGCTAGCATTCAGAAATGCCTCTGAGAGCATGTCTTCTCTTTCAATTTCATGAAAGAGTTTGAGGAGTACTGGCATTAGATTTTCCCTGAAGTTCTTGTAGAATTCAGTGGTGAATCCAATGGCTCCTGGGATTTTCTTAGTTTGTAGGCTTTGAAAAAATTACTGCTTCAATCTCATTGCCTGTTATTAGATTATGCAGAGTTTTTGTATCTTCTTGGTTCGGATTTGGTAATTTACATGTGAATGGGAATCTATCCATTTTGTCTGAATTCTCCAATTTTTTGGAATACAGGTTTTTAAGATAGTTGCTAATAATCTTCCGGATTTCAGTGGTGTTTTTTGTGATCTCACCTTTTTCATTTCTGGTTGCATTGATTTGGGGCTTTTCTATCATTTTTTGATAATATTGGCTAACAGTTTGTCTATTTTGTTTATTCTTTCCCAAAACTAGTGCTTTGATTTATTGGTCTATTTTTGGGGGGTGTATTTTTATCATGTCAAATAATCCAGCTGTGTGGCTTTTGGTTTCCTCCTTTTCTATGCCCCATGGATCAGGTTTGAGGGAGTTGGGAGATTTTGGAAGCATTTTATTTCCTCATCTTCTCATGTTGTGTGTGTGTGTGTGTGTGTGTGTGTGTGTGTGTGCACTGGGGTTTGTCAGCTGGTTACAGTAGAAACACTTTGTTGGTGGTATGGAGACCTCTTTAGTGTCTGCTTTTCAGTGATGCACTCTGGGCATGACAAACTGTAGGCCTTTTCCTCTGTCCCAAGATACAACCAGCTCTGTGGATTTGAGAGAGGAGAGGTACAATTTAATTGGCCCAGCACTCAGTTCTCTGGGAGTGGGCTGCAGTATTGCTAATGATGAAAAGACCATCTAGATATTAGCATACAGAGAAGACCAATTAATGGCAACAACTATACCACCCTGGCAATAGCAATGAAATTATTATTATTAATAATAATAATGATAGCATTAAAGATAAACTGGATATTGACATATCCTAAGAACCAGAAATGTACCATCCTTTACCATAGAAAAGAAATCAATTATTATAGTATAAACACTAAGAAAAATAAAATATCCACATATAGTAAATATCTACTAAATTCAACAATTATACCTGTACTAAAAATTTATTTATTTATTTATTTATTTTTTCACAATGGAACTGTCTTTCCCCTAAAATGTTGCAGATCAGTTACAGCAAACAGAACAGCGACCATCACGTAAAATTGTTACTCTGGGCTTCTTTTTGACTGCAGCAACTACACAGAAAGAAACATTTAAAAGTATTAAGCAGTAATAGTATGGAGTTAACTAACTTTCTAAAGATAAATAAAGCTTAATGGTTGTATTAGTAAATGTAGAGTGGATGTGAAATTGGACTAAAAGTAAAACATAAAAAATAAGGCAATACAAATGAGAGAAAATGAAATAGAAGATCATTTTATTAGTAAAAGGAAATCAATGCAATTAGATAGTTACAGAAAAGAAAAAAAGGAAAAGATGAAAAACAGAAAAAGCATCAAGTGAAATAAAGGAAAAAAAGTTAAAAGGAGAATGAAAAAAGACAGAAAAAATACCCATCCTTCACCAAACAACAAAGGTAATAGAAAAAAGGGGGAGAATACTGAATCAAAAATTTCCTTTGTGTTTTTGAATGAGTGATTTCCTCCAGGATGTGTATTCTTGGAATCCAGCAAGACATGGTTTTCTCTGCTTAGCATTATGGCCTGTGGGTTTGTGAGGTGCACTCCTGCTCCAGAGTCCCCTCTGTCCATACACCCCAGACTGTGGCAACCATTCAAGGCAAGATGTGTCCTTGTTCACAGTGGTAGATGGGTGAAAAAATCAAACCACTGGTCTCTGCTGGATGTGGGTAGTGGGATAGGGGTTCAAGTATTCTGCTGGACTTTACACAGCACTTTTAGGTCCAGCTGCCTCAGCAAGTCCCACTCACCATCCTTGTTTCTTACCACAAAGAGTGGGAGTCCTCTGTCCTTCCCATCCTGTGCTTAAACTTCTCAGGGGCCCTATATCTAGCCTTCTCTCTCCTCCTGTTTGTCTCTTGTGGCTGTCTCTCACTCTGTCACTATGGTAGGGAAACTTGGAAAGCCTGAAATGAAAGTGTTCTGTGGCTCATTCTTAAATAATTAACCCCTTTCCAAAGTGACTCCTGATTAAACCCTCTCCAATATGGTAGGCACTTCATTGGATTTCTTTTCCAACTGTAGCCTGTCACGAAGGAGTCACTTTCAGAGTAAAACCCACAATTTTTGCAGTTTATAATAGCTATGGGCTTTTCTCGGGGCTAGCACTAGTGGCATGGTCCATTATTTCTAACTGGACCTGAAGACCTTCTAGGATTACTTTCTTTGGGGGATTGGATTTGTCCACAATCAAGTTGGTTGGTTGGTTGCTTGTTTGGTGCCTCTGTGTCCAAGGCAAAACAAAATACTGAGCAGGCATGGAGTTGGTATGTGGCTGCAGCTAGATTGTGAAATCTACAAGTGTAGAGTTGGCTGGGGGTGAATGCAGCTCTTCTGTACATGAGGCTCTGTCTTCGAATCTCTTGCTTTCAGTTATTTTGGATGAATACTCAGAAGAGGGATTGCTGAATCATATGGTCGATTTATTTTTAACTTTTTGAGGAACATCCATACTGTTTTCTATAGTGATGGTACTATTTTACAGTTTCACCAACAATTCACAAGAAATTAAATTTCCTCACCCACATCCTCTGCATCACTTGATAGAGTGCTCCTTTTATTTATTTTTGGAAGAAACCATACTGGTGGGTGTAATGTGATACCATGTGGTTCTGATTAGCATTTATCTGAGGTTGAGCAACTTCTCATGTGCTTATTGGGCATTTGTATATCATCTTTGAAGAAATATCTAATCAGGCATCATGCCTATTTTTTAATTGGGTTATTTGATGGTTTAACTTTTTTTTTTGGACCAGGGATTGAACTCGGGACCTTGCGCTTGTGAAGCAGGCAGAGGAACCACTGAGCTAAATCCCCGGCCCTTGACTTTCTAACTTTTGAGTTGTAAAAGTTCTTTTTATATTTTGGATATTAGCCTCTTGTCAGATATATGATTTGAGTTTTCCCTTCACTGTATTGATTGTGTTCTTTGATGTGTAAAACTTTTAAGTTTAATATGGTCCTAGCATGTTTAGTTTTATAATAATTTGCCATAATCTTTTTCAGAGTGGCTGTACCATTTTACATTCCCACCAGCATTATATGATTTTGTTTCTCTGCATTCTTACCAGCGTTCATGTTAGGATTATTTATTACTGTAGCCATTCTGATAGGTGTGTGGTACTATCTCAATGTGGCTTTAACTTTATCCTCCTTTAATATCTACTCATTTTGAACATTTTCATGTACTTATTTGTCATCTGTATATCTTCTCCCATATCATCTGTTCATGTTTTTGTCTCCTTTTTTATTTTTACTGTTGAGTTTTGAAGGTTAGTTATAGACTCAGTACTATACTAGGTCTTTGTGGGTATGTGGTTTGTTAGTACTTTTTCCTGGTATATGACTTGTCTTTCCATCTCTCAACAAGGTCTTTTAGAGAAAAAAAATTTAAAATTACATGAGGTCCAATTTGTCAAAATTCTCCTTGCTTTTGATGTCAAGTTTAAGAACTCTGTTGTACATTATCACCACTTACCTAGAATTTCTTTTTTGAGAGTGACATCACTCCTCTTATTTTGTGAAAGTTGCTCTGTTCATGTGGAGGTGAACAAGGGCATAGCCAACACTCCCTCTGCTGGACTAGTGGGATTGGTGCAGTGATGGTCATGTCTACAAGCTGGACTACCCAGAGATCTCCCAGAGATTTTGCCACAGTTATGGAGAAGGATTCTCTGCACTTTTCTCCACTTGGATAGAGACTTTCTGAGCACAAGGCAAGTAGAGTTAAGAAATTAACAGAAAGATAAAGTTTCTGCTATGTATCTTGAACCCCCGAATTCAGGTATGTCTGCAATGAGCTACCCTTTGACATTTTAAGTATAAGAGCCATTAAATCTATCCCCCAAGCTGATTTAAATTTGGATTATGAGGCACATAATCAAAATAGTCCTAGCTTTGACCAATGTGACAATAGTAATTATGATGCATGCAGATACTTGAAAAGTACTTGCACATTGGAGTTTTTTACTTCTCTCGCTGCACTTCTGATCCCTGAGATACTGTGTAAGTAATGTGAGACTAGCTGGCTGTTAGAGCATAGATGAGTTATCTTCAGCTGATTCCCCTTTCTGATCAACCAGTTTGTTAACTGTCAGACAAGTGAGGGAAGCCATTCCAGACTATTCAGCCTTGGCTGAGCTAACCAAGACCCACCTGGCCAATTCCCATAGTTATGAGAAATAATAAAGCTTCTGCATTACATTATTAAATTGAGAGGTAGTTTGTGATGTAGCAAAGCTAATGAATAGAATTACACATAGACACAACAGCACAAAGCAACAGGAATGTGGCCATCTTGACATTGTTCAACCTCTGCATACCCTCAGTGTGGTGATATTTGTCATTGAGGCCTTTGGTAAGTAATGAGGTGTAGATGAGGTCTTGGAATGTGATTCCCATGATAGGATTAGTGTCCCCATAGGAGGAGGATGAAACCAGAACTCCTTGGTGCTTCTACATTTAGCTGTGAATAATGTTTATGTATGATCAGCTAAAATGGATTTACATGTCTATTCCTACACCCATCACTAGCAAAGGGAGTAGAATGACCATTATTGGCTTGGAAAGGCACAGGGGCCCATGCAAAGAGTAGACTATCTCCCAAGTGAGGTTCTGCTGAAAGAATAGAAATTTTCTTTTTTTGTGGCTGAAACTCACTTGGAGGAATAGTATCAGTGAAGGGGCGACGGGCTTTCCATAGGCATATAATTGTCATCAACAATGTGTGGTCCCTAGCAATCACATTTTTTATTATCTTCATTCTTCCCACTTCCAGCCATGGCTAATTGGACTAGGGATGCTACACTGTGGAAGGAAGATGGATCAGTTTCTCTCTGGAATTGAGACTGTGATAGCATATACAGAGGTTAGGGTACACAGGGTGTCAGTACCCAGGGTGGGGGGATGTGGAGAAGCCTATATTCCTACACTCAAAAAGGAAATATTTCATAAATGGCAGAGGGAAGGAGGGAGGGAGAGCAGGAGGGAGAGAGAGATATTCGGTGAACATTTTCCACTTTCCAGGTCTAGGGGCATGGCTAGATTGCTGCATTTAGCTTCATGAGACACTTCTTTAGTTCTCATAGTAATTTCCCTTTCATTTGCTTGAATTAACCCTAATAAGCTTTTGTCACTCACAACAAAAGTATTTTAAACACTGTTCTTACGAGGAAATCCTCAATCCCATTCATAATACAATAAATGAAAATTGAAATTACACCAATATACCATTTATCACTTATCAGGTGGGCAAAAATAGAAAAGTCTGACAATTTTGTTGTTAAGGCCGTGGGGAAACAGACATTGTCATTAGGACTGTCTGAGTACAAACAGATGTAGCCCTGAGGAGGGTGAGCTGGCAACACCTTTCCACCCTGGACACACGCTTACCCTTTGACCCGGCAATCCCCAGACCTGGGAATTTATTCTACAGATGTACTGCCACGGGGAGGAAATGATGTATGTACAAGGTCATTCATGGTAGCATCATTTGTAGTAGTAAAATTGGGAAACAATCAAGTATTTATCCATAAAGGACTGGTTAAACTGACTAGGTCCATTCCAATCAGTTGGAAAATGGGACGGCTCATGATTAATGAAGGTCCCTATGTTCTAATATGGAAAGAACTCCAGACAGAGTAAAAAAACCAAAGTGCAGAATATTGCACATGCTGTGATGCCGTTTATGTAAGAAAGAGAAAAAGAAAAACATATTCATATTTTCTTATATTTTAGATAAATAAATTCAATAAAGAGGCTATAAAAAGAGGGACAAGAAACTAATAAATGAATAAATATATTTGGTTCTAGTGGGTAAAGAAAATGGCTGGGATGGAAGGTACACTTTTCAGTGATAACCTTTTTATATCATTTTTATTTTTGAAAATGTGAACACATTAACTGTTCTGAAAGGGAATACAAGTAAAAAGTCATTATTTCAATTAAAATACTGTATCATTCTGTTATATCCAGTTGTCTGAACTATTCAGTGCACCAAGATGAAAACATGCTATGTTAATACTTTGTTCTTAAAAATAAAAAATACTTGCTCTTAAAAAAAAACCCAAGCCTGGAATGTATTGATAAAAATCCAAAAGCAGAGAGAGTGTGCAACACATATCCTTTAGCTAAGTAGTTTCTATTGTTTTTGTACATAGGCACTGTGGTTGCTTGTAACCTGCCCCCCACTCCCCCAGGCCACAGTGCATCTGGAAACAGTTTTGTGCACAAACATTTGCTTGGCCAGCTAAAGACTGAGTTGACCAATCAAGCATATAAAAAGAATTTCCGGACAAAGAGAGATGTTATGTTAAAGATTGGTTTTGAACCTGAAGGGATCAGGTGGCCACTAAGAGAAATGACAAAATCTATTTTCTCTTCCTCGTATGTTCTCACCACTGGCACTCTCTTGTTATAAGCAAGAGTAAGTAAAGATTGCTCAGGAGGTGTTGAGCTGATGCTGTTTCACAAACGTGGGCGTTGGGGATCTGTCAGCTTAGGGAGCTCGCTCTCATTCAGTGCTCAGGAGAACAGACTTGAATCAGACTGAGGAGTCAGACCCCAGATGTCGTTTGATAACCCGGTGATTTGGGGCACACACTTGGCTCCTCTGTGCCTCAGTTTCTTCATTTGTAAAATGGCATAATGATATCAACTATTTATAGGATTATGCGGAGGAATAAAAGAGTAAGTACATGGGAAGAGTTTAGAGCAAAGTTTACTAGGTATGATGTCATCAATAAATGTTAACACTAAAAGGAATACAATGGTGAATTTCATGATTATATGACTTTAGACGAGGAGAGTTGGAAGGTACATAGAAGGTTGCCTCCTGTACCTTCTTTAAAACCAACTTTGTGTAAGATTGAGAAGTGATTCACATAGATGTAAGATAATAAATGCAGTTGCAGGTGCCATGATGTATCAGGCACCATGCTTAACTCAGAGAAGGGTAAACTAGGAAGCAGGGTGGGGCTGCTGCTTCCCTCACAGAAGTCCTAGGCTGCCTAAGGAGATGGCTGGTATGGACAGAATGTTTGTATTCCCTCCCAAATTCATGTGTTGGAGCCCTAACTCCCTATGTGATGGTATTCAGAGTTAAGGTCTTTGACAGGTAATTAAGTGTAGATGAGGACATTAGGGTGAGGCCCTTGTAGTGGTAATAGTGTCCTTATAAGAGAAGGAAGAGATCAGACTCTGTCCCCATTCTGTGAGGACTCAAAAAGGCAGCCTCCTGCAAGCCAGGAAAAGAGCCCTAACCAGGTTCTGTATTTGGTGACACCTTGATTTTGGATTTCTAGTGTCTAAAACTTCGAGAAATAAATGTTAGTTATTTTAGTCATCCAGTCTATGGCTTTTTGTTATAGCAGCCCAAGCTGACTCCGACAATGGACAAGTCATGAGAAAATACAAGACTGTGTGAATGCAATGACCAGGTCAGTTACGGATGCCTGAGGATGCCAGGGAATGGGTCTCTAGTTTAAGGGCCAGGATATAAGAAAGACTTTGTAGAGGCAAGGATGGGAGCTGCATACCCCTACTTTACCTTGCAATGAAACAACCATCACTCTTAGAGCAAAAATGGTACTAGTAGTAATAATAACAGTGCAATGATAACAGTATCAATGATGATAATAACTAAAACACACTGCGGGCTTGTTCTGAGCATGTTACATGCATCTGCTCATCTAATCCTGACAACGTCTTTGTGGACCCACTGTGCACTTACACAACTCAGCCTCACTTGCCTCATTCTAATCCTGGCCACCAGATCCTATCTTTACCTTAAAAGTTGGTATTTTCCTCATCACGTTTTTTTCTTTTTTGGCATCAGTTTTGCTTTTTAAAGATATTGCATTGAAATATTATTTGTTTTATTGATTTCTTGGCACTCAAGGCAAGTGTCTGCTTCTCTTCCTCCCCAAGGAATGCCAAGTGAGGAATGTTTAGGGCAGTCCTGTCTAACCCTGAGCTCAAGCTCTCTCTGAAGAAGCCACTGCCAGTTACATTGCAGATAACACCATGGTGGGGAAGCAGAAATAGGAAGTATTTCCTATTTGGACTTACTCATCACTTAGAATCCTGTTTCCCACAGCAAGGTGCCTGCAAAGACTTTTAGTGTTGCTTTAACATGGCACCAAATCTCACTAAATCTTTTTTTTTCGGTATTGGGGATCGAACTCAGGACCTTGTGCTAGCAAGGCAGGCGGCGGAACCACTGAGCTACATCCCCAGCCCAATCTCACTCTTAGCTGGAGATGCCGTCCTTATTTTACTTACTTCGAGTTTTTCTGAAAAACTCAAGGAAAAAGTCTCAGATTGATGCTAACGTGGGTTTTTTTTTTTTAAACACCTCTGCAATACTTCCTTTGACTTTTGTCATGAGAGCCCTTGAATGGCAAGGCTAATGGAGCTGGAATTCTCCAATTGCAAGTCTTCCCTTGTGTTTAAGCCATCACCACTGCACTGCTACTCCTGGGAGGACCCGAAGAACCCAGGGGAACCTGCTTCAGTTTGGATGTCAGACCACTTTGCTTGTGCATTCATGCTTTCATTTTCTTCAATTTCTTTTTCTAGAATTTAGTCAAACAATAACTTTCTCTGACCTAAATATTGGGCTTAATTGCACTGCATTCTTTATTACACCGTATTTTACCCACAATTACTTCCTGAGGGGAAAGGGATGTGGAAAATTATTGGCTAATGGGCATAAAGTTTCAGTTTTGTTTTTTTCGGGTTTTTTTTTTTATGTACCAGGGATCGAACTCCGGTCCTTGCGGTTGCGAGGGAGGCTGCAGAACCACTGAGCTAAATCCCTGGCCCTGTAAACTTTCAGTTTTGCAACAAGAAAAGAGTTCTGGAGATGAGTTGCATAACAATAGAAATGTATGTAACACTATGTAATGGTATATTTAGAAATAGTTAAGTTGGTAAATTTTGTGTATACAAGGGGTGATCAAATATATGGTAAATGAGTAAATTAAAAATTTATCATAGTGGAAGTCAGATTGCCATTAATTCTTCTCAAAATGCTTCCTGTTCTTGGCACTTTCTAATCCAGTTTTATAAGTCCTCTTCCCTGAATCTGTATGAGGTGTGACGAAAAAATACAGTGGATTGGGCCACGGATGTAGCTCAGTGACACTGCACCTGCCTTGCAAGAGTGAGGTCCTGAGTTTGATCCCTGGTACCGGAAAAACACACACACGCAAAACAAAACAGCGGATTCTGCTGAGTGCCATCCAGAGGAAAGGCAGGCTTGTAAAAGAAGATTGGAGTGGGTCCTCATCCACCTTATTCACTGGATCTGGCCCCATGCAGCCTCTGGCTCTTCCAAAAAGTCAACATCATGATGAAAGGCAACTATTTTGAGTCTGTTTAGGACATCCAGGCAGCCACCCTAGTGCAGCTGAAGACACACCTGAAAGAGGACTTCTAGAACTGCTTCAGAAAGTGGCAAAAATAATGGGATAAGTGTGTTCAAAGCAAGGGAGAGTATAATAGTAATAAGTCTCTTAGTGTAGTAAATTTTTAAAAAATTAAACATTCACTGTAGTTTTCAATTTCACCTTGTATTTTATCATGATTTAAAAAATTGTTAAAAAAATCCTAATCTATGGTAATGAAGGTCAGACAGCGGTTGCCCCTGGAGGTGGTGTTTTCTGGGAAGGGGTATAAGGGAGTTTTGAGGGGAGCTAGACCTTTTCTGACCTAGTGGAAGTTACATATGTAAAAGCAGTCAGTTGTGTGCTTAAAATTAGTGTACCTTATTGTATATATGCCATACTGCAAAAAAATGTAATTCTTTCAAAAAAGGAAGCTTGTTATCTTTTCTGGTAGAAATTTTCTATGCAGAAATTCTCTATTCTTACCAGATAAGAATATATCTACAGGGAATGTCGAGGAGCCCCTGTAAATGGTTAAAAACAGACTATGGAGTCAGAAAACCCAGTTTCAAGTTTAGTACCACCTGCTTCTAAAATGGAACCTTGGAAAAGTTATTTAGGCTTTTTATTTCCTAGTTTCCTTATCTATATGAAATGTAGATATAGTAGAGACGTGAATGTATATAATAAGTGTTTATTTTTTAATTTTATTTTTGGTACCGGGGATCAAACTCGGGACCTTGCTCTTGGGAGGCAGGCAGGGTAACCACTGAGCTAAATCCCCGGCTATAATAAGTGTTTAGCATCGGGTCTGGTTTATTGTAAGTGTTCTATCAAGTTGGTTTTTTCATCCGATTTTTATTATGGTAAAATATACAGACATAAAATTTACATCTTAATCATTTTTAAGAATGTAATTCAGTGGTATTAAGTACATATGCAACCATCACCAACATTCATCTTCAGAACTTTTCATCTTGCGAAACTAAACCTGTATGCCCACCAAACAATAACTCCCGTTCTCTTAACTCCCACTCACCAGAAACCACAATTCTACTTTCTGTCTCTATGATTTTGACTACTCTAGGTACTTCATGTAAATGGAATAATGAAAATAATTTTCTTTTTGTGATTGGTTTATTTCACTTTACACAAGGTCCTAAATCCACCCATGTAGCACATTAGCATCTTCTTCCTTTTAAAGGCTGAGTAATTTATTATATGTATGGACCTCATTGTGTTTATCCATTCATCCATCAATGGATATTTGGATTTCTTCCACATTTTAGCTTCTGTAAATAATGCTGCTGTGAACACGAGTACAAATATTTCTTCCAGCCTGCTTTTTGTCATTCTTTCACTTCCAATTCATTTGTGTCTTTGAATCTAAAATGAATCTCTTTTAAACACCATGCAGTTGGGTCATAATACAGTTGAGCTGGATTGTCGTCTTGATTGGCTTAAGAGCCACCTGGGGGATTAGTAAACACAATTCTGGATGTGTCTGAGTGGGTCATGGAGATGTGACCTTGAGTCCGATATCTGCTTCCCAGCCCCTTCCTCTCTGGTGTCTCCAGCTCTGGCTCCCAACTGCCATGAAGTGAACAGTTTTGCTCCACCATGCCCTTCTGCCATCATATTCTTGCCATGAAGCTAGTGGAACATTGACTAAACCCTCCGAAAGCATGAGCCAAATTAAACCTCTCCTCCATTAAGTTGTGGGTGTTGGGTATTGTGTCTGGACAATAGAAAAACTGACCAATAGAGTTCTTTTCTTTTCTTTTCTTTTCTTTTTTTTGGTAGCAGGGATTGAACTCAGAACCTTGTGCTTGTGAGGCAGGCATGGTGCCTCTGAGCCAAATTCCCGGCTCTGGAGTTCTTTATTTTTAAAGTTCATTCTGACCAAGCTGCCCATAGCAGTAGAATGGATGTTGAACGAGGCTGCTGCCTGTGGTGTGACTGTCCACCAACTCCAAGCTGGTTTATGTTGTGCTTCCCCTGAGCATGGGGCAGCAGAGGTGTGGAGTCACTGGCTGACATGGTTCTACATGAGGACAACACCTGGGAAGAGAAGGCAGAAACTAGACCAGGTGAGTGTTGACATTAAGTCTAACAGTCTGCTTGAACCCTCACACCCTGGCCTACACAGAGCAGAAATCAGGGGGCTGACTGTTTTTCCCATCTACTAACATGAACAAGGACATTCCTGGTGTGGTGCTTACCACAGTTTGGAGTGAAAGAACAGAGGGGCCTCTGGCATGGGGTTGGGGGGGGACACCTTGCAAATCCACAGATCCCAAATCTAGGCAGAAAAAATCATGACTGGCTGGATTCCAAGACTGCAGATCCTACAAAGAAACCACTCATGCAAAATTACAGAAGAATTTATTTTGATTCAATCATTTTAACATTAAAATTTTTAAATTATTTGTCTCTTTTTTTCATTGGTTTTTTGAGAGGTTTGAGTTATTTTCTCTCCTTTTAAATTTTTAACTCTTTTCTTTCTTATCTTTCATTTCCTGTACTTTGTTCCCTTTTTCGTTTTACATCTTTTTGTTGTTCAATCTTTTCTATGGCTGTTTTCTAATACAGTTAACTTCCTTTTACTCTTTAATAGGACTTCCTATGTTGTTTAGAACTTTTGGGTCCATGTTTATTAAAGAGATTGGTCTATTTCTCTCTGTTTTGGTTGGATTGTATGTGGCTTTGGAGTCAGGGTAATGCTAGCATTCAGAAATGCCTCTGAGAGCATGTCTTCTCTTTCAATTTCATTAAACAGTTTGAGGAGTGCTGGCATTAGATTTTTCCCTGAAGTTCTTGTAGAATTCAATGGTGAATTCAATGGCTCCAGGAATTTTCTTAGTTTGAAGGCTTTTAAAAAATTACTGCTTCAATCTCATTGCCTGTTACAAGGACTAAAAGAAAACAACTTCCAACCCAGATTGATATACCCTGCAAAAGTATCTTTCAAAATTGATGGAGAAATAAAGTTTTTCCATGACTAAGAACACTTCAAGAAATTTATGACCACCAAACCAGCACTCCAAAGTATTCACAAGGATATCCAACAAAGAGACAATGAAGCCAACAATGCCAAAATATCTAATAGAAAGAATACATTAGGCAGGGTGAGCAGGTAAGTGGAAGGGAGAAAAAGAAGGGAATCAGCAAAAGGAAATAATGCAGTGACAGAAATGTGGTGGTCATTCTTTTCATGAATGCTTTTGTTGGCAAACAATTTGGTTTACAAACAGAAGTGCTTGGCAAAATTTTGTTTTGGTTTGCGAACTCTGCATCAGGTGACAAAACACAACTGGGGCCATCTTTCCTACACAAACAGAAACATGGCCATATTTTCCAAAACTGGAGAACAAACTAAATTCATAAACCAAGGCACCACTTTAAGTCAGTAGCTTTCAGTAATAACTCTCAACATGAATGGTCTCAATTTCCCAAATAAAAAGCACAGAAGAGAAGACTGGATCAAGAAACAAAACCCAACAGAACACTACATCAAGAAATACATTTAACCAAAAAAGCATTCATAGATTAAAAATCAAAGGAACCTAAAAACAAACAAAAGTGGCTATCCTATTTTCAGACAAAGTGGACTTCAATTCAAAACTGATCAGAAGAGGCAAAGAAGGTCACTGGATATTGGTTAAGGGAGCAATTCAACAAGAAGAGATAATTGCTAGCATGTATGCACTAAGCAACACTGTACCCAATTTCATAAAACAAGTCCTATTCAATATAAAAATCAGATAAACATCAACAATTAGAGTAGGGGACCTCAATATCCTACTGTCACAAATAGGCAGCTCAACTAGATAAAAAATCAACAAAAAATATTGGAGTTGAATGAAATCTTTAAATAAATGTTCTTAATATATATGTACAGTGTTCTACCCAACAAGAACAGAATACACATGCTTCTCAGCAGCACATGGAATTTCTCCAAAAGAGACCACATACTGGCCAATACAGTACACTTAAGTGTTGCAAAATAACTGAAATTATATCGTGCATAGTAACAGATCACATAGCATAATGAAACTGAAAATTAATGGCAAAACAAAGAAATTATACAAAAGCATGGAAATTAAACAATAAAATATTAGATAATTAATGAATTACAGAAGAAATGAAAGAAATAAGACAGTTCCTAGAACAAAACAATAATGCCAGTAAAACACACCAGAATTTATGAGATATAATGAAAGCAGTTTTCAGAAGGAAGTTTATAATTATAAATGCTTAAATCACAAAAACAGAATGAGCTTAAATAAATGACTTCATGATGCGCTGCAGTGTCCTAGAAAAACAAGAAAAATCCAAACCCAGAGCTAGGACAAGGAAAGAAATTATAAAGCTCAGATCAGAAATCAATGAAATTGAGAAAGAAATATAAAGAATCAATGAATAGAACAGATGACTCATGGAAAGAATAAACAATCTTTAGCCAATCTTGCCACAAAAGGAAGGATCCAATTCAGTGCAATTAGAAATGAAAAAGGTGCAATCACATCAATCACCAGTGAGATCCAGAAAATTGTTAGCAACTATTTAAAAAATCTGTACTGCAAAAAATTGGAGAATCTGGAAGAAATGGATAGATTCCCAGATACATATAAATTGCCAAAACCAAGCCAAGAAGACATTAATAACTCTGAATAATCCAGTAACAGGCAATGAAATTGATGTAATAATAAAAACTCCCTATAAATTAAGCAAAGCCAAGCACTCAGTGGATTCACCACTGAATTCTACAAGAACTTCAGGGAAGATCTAATAGCAATACTCCTCAAACTCTTCAATGAAGTTGAGAGAGAAGTGCTCCTAAAGGCATTTCTGGAAGGTAGCATTGCCCTGATTCTCAAACTAGGTACAATCCAACCAAAAAAAGAGAACTACAGGCCAATCTCTTCAGTTAATATAGACACAAAATTCTCAACAAGGTACTGGCAAACAGAACCTAGGAAATCATCAGAAAGATCATACATCATGACCTAGTAGGGCTCATCCTAGGAATACAAGGATAGCTCAATGTACACAAATCAATAAATGTAATACATAACACAGAAACATGGACAAAAATTATATGATCATCTCCATTGACACAAAAAAGGCCTTTGACAAAATCCAACATTCATTCATGATGAAAAAAATTTGAAGAAAATAGGCATAGAAGGACCTTATCTCAACCTCTAAAAGCTATTAATGACAAATCTACTCCCAACATCATGTTAAATGGGGAAAATCTGAAAGCTTTCCCTCTAAAATCAGAAACAAGAAAGGATATCCAGGGCTGGGGATTTAGCTCAGTGGTTTTGCTGCCTGCTGCACAAATGCAAGGACCCGAGTTTGATCCCCGGTACCAAAAAAAAAAAAAAAGAAAAAAAGAAAGTATATCCATTATCATCACTCCAAACACTAGCCAAAGCAATCAGGTAGGAGAAAGAAATAAATGAGATATGTACATAAAAGGAAGAAGTTATCATTATTTGCAGGTAACATGATCCTCTACATAGAAGACCCATAAAATTTCACCAAAATACCCCTAGAATTAATCACCAAATTCAGTAGTGTAGCAGGATACCAAATCAACACACAAACATCAATAGCATTCCTGTACACCAATAATGAACTCACTGAGA
>NW_004624782.1:8959820-9096219 GCF_000247695.1 Heterocephalus glaber
TCAGGGTGTATGATCTTCTTGGTGATCTTCTGCATTCTATTTGCCAGTATCTTATTAAGGATTTTTGCATCTATGTTCATTAGTGAGATTGGCTTATCGTTCTCTTTTTTGGTTGAGTCTTTCTCTGCTTTGGGGATCAAGGTGATGCTTGCTTCCAGGAATGAATTTGGGAGTATTGCTTCCCTTTCAATTTCATTGAAGAGTTTAAACAATAGTGGCAGTAGTTCCTCTCTAAATGTCTTGTAGAATTCAGATAAAACAGACCTTTTACAGATTGTCCTTAAGATAACATATTCAGATATGGAGCTGGGCAAGCATGACGGAATACTACGCACACAACAGACCTTCCTGGCACAACAACAAGCACATCCCTGGAACTTGACGTCTACCTGGTGATCCGTAACAGAAGCAGACAATTTGGAGTCCTATTACAAAAAGGAGTAACTGTTGTTCAGTCTCACATTTCCCACTGATTTTCCCTGTAGCTGTGTAATCTTATACAGCATTATCTTGGTATTCTTGTCTCCATCTTTGCTCTTTCTCATCTAGCTCACTTAAAGGATGATATTTGGCCTGTTGATTCAAAATCATTAGGTGAACAGATCCTATCTGGGCCCTTATATAGGCCATAAGCTTATTAATAATGCATGGGCCGAAAGTCAAAGCTAGTAACAAGATTAACAGGGGTCCATCAAGGGCAGAAACAAGGGCAGTCATCCAGGGAGACCAGTTAAACATTGACTGGAACCATCCCTCCTGTTTTATCAATCTATTATAATTTTCTTGTAGATGTTTGTTTACAGTGGCCAGAGTTTCTCTTATTATTTCAGATTTGTTAGCATAATAGCAACATTGTTCTCCTAGGGCTGCACATAGCCCTCCCTCTTTTATAAACCTGAGGTCAAGTCCTCGGTGGATTTGAAGGACCATCTCAGCCAGAGAATCAACTTGTTTTTTCAAATGAGACACTGACTCGGTAAGTAGGCCTAAGTCTATTTTTACCTGTTGGGCAAGGGTCTTGAAATTAGAGTCTTGCAGTCCTATTGTGGTCACGCCCAGAGCTACTGATCCCGCAATGCCTGGTGCAGTTAACACAGGAATCAATGTTGGGTGGCGCTTCTCTCGGGTGTGTGTTCTCTTAGCTAGGTATTCCCAACCCTGGTCTTCTCCATATATAGTGACTTGGGGTAAAATGTGGACCATTACATGTACCTCAAGTTCCTGATTGAGGACTGTCATGGATAAACAGGGAGTTATACCATTTGTACATGTCCACCATGTATTGTTTTTAGCTTTTAAATATTTTTTATTACTGACGGTAAGTGTCTGATAAGAACATATACTGTCCAGATAAGAAGAAGTAACACTTGGATTTTTAACACATAACCCTTTTTCTTTTATATCCCCAGTTGACAACCTCGGTTGTTTCCAATCACACTCAATCTGGTCAGCTTCTGAGAAGGTGCCGTTTACTGTCAACCCTACATAATACGGGGGACGTGGACTCAAACACAGTCAACACCCTTGAGTAAGATTGGAGCTAGACTCATTTAACAGGGTGTACATGGCATCCAGGGTTTTTAGGTATGGTTGGATCAGAGATTTAGGAGCAGCTAATGACACATTATAGGTTCCTTTTTTTTTTTTCTTGGGGGCTGGAGACCCTATACATGTTGACTACCAGTTTAGGTGGTACTATTACTGGGCTACACAGGATGAGGAGGTCAGTCATAGGGTTCTTTCTACCCACACAGAGTGCCACCGTCCAGGATTTTCCTTTTTCCCAATCTTTATATGGATTTTGTCATTGTTTTAAGGTTAGCTTGATGGGGTTATGTTTTCCTTTGGAACATGAACCACTTGGTGTTTGTCATTCCAAGGCCAAATACGCATCATCATTTTTCCACGAGGCAATAGATTCGCAACCCCAATGAAGACAGTGGTTTCCTGGTCCCCCATTGCACCTTTTATTTTTTTTTATGGAGCAGGCATAAATATCTATATCTTGGAGGTTTTTTCCAACTTATCATCTATTCCACACCTCCCTCCATGGCCCCCTTTACCCATCTTTCTGGATGAAACTTTACCCTTTGATCCAGCCCCTCCACCACTAATGATTGGTAGCCCCAGAGAACACAGGTCTATGATAAAATGGGGCTGTCTATCAGTAGTAATGGTGGCAATGTGAGCTCCCGTTAAGGCATTTTTTAAGGACCAAGTCCAGTTCTGGGGAGTGTGGCTGGACAACACCAGCTGGCGTCCAGATCCCCCTTCCATTGGGGCTGGTAAGAACAGTAGCCCCAAGAACCCCCATATTGTCCAAACTAGTCTTTGATCAATCTTATCTTGAGGGGTTCCTTTGTGTTCCAATCGATCCGCCATGTTGATGTCGCTTCCTCCAGGGGTGTTGCCTTTAAATGGCTGCAGTGGATCCAGGAAGAGTGTCCAGCTATCTTTACTACTGAGGGAGTCACCAGGATGATGGGAAATGGTCCCTTCCAGTGGGGTTCAAGGGTCTTGGAGTACGCAGGCCTGGGGCTGGATATCTTGGAGTTTTTTTACCAGGACGACAGGAAATGGTCCCTTCCAGTGGGGTTCAAGGGTCTTGGAGTCAAATCTGCAAATGAAAACCAAATCCCCCGGCTTATAGGGTAAGGGTTGTGAAGGTTTTTCACTGGGACCAGGCATAGTTTTTCTCAGCTTATCATGTAGCTCTGATTGAAGCTGATGGACTGCTTTTAGGGGCTTAAGGAGTTGGAGGTGGGAAAGTTTTCCCTTTAACTCCAAATCAACCAGAGGGATGATTGGGGGCGATCACCCATAAATGAGCTGGAAGGGTGACAGATTTAGGGGCAGCTTAGGGGTACACCCGGTACGAAGGAGGGCAAAGGGGAGAAGTTCTACCCAACCTTGTTCAGTCTCCAGGCATAATTTAGTTAGAACCTCTTTTAAGGTTTGATTTGTTCTTTCTACTTGTCCTGAACTCTGAGGCCTATAGGCACAATGCAAATTCCATTTTATCCCTAAAGCTTTACTGATGAATCGAGATAATTTAGCCATAAAGGCTGGGCCATTGTCAGACCCCAGAGCTAAGGGCAAGCCAAAGCGAGGAATTATTTCTGTCAAGAGCCTTTTGACGGTTACCTCTGCTGTCTCTCTCTTAGTAGGAAAGGCTTCTATCTATCCTGAAAAAGTATCTACAAAGACTAATAAGTACTTGTACCCATACATGCTGGGTTTCATTTCAGTAAAATCCAATTCCCAATGTTCTCCTGGAGTTAATCTTCTATATCGGACCCCGGGGGGTCCAGTCACCTGGTTTGGATTTACCTTGATACAGGTGGGGCATCGTCTCACTTGGTCTTTGGCCTTTTGTGTCATTCTCTTGTTGACAAAATGGGGTCGCAGGGTGGCCATCATTCTTTTCTCGCCAAGTTGGGTGGGCCCATGCAGTTCTTGTAGCAGTGTGTCTGCTACAGTGGCTGGGAGCACCACTTTTCCGTCCTTGGTCATCCACCATCCATGTTTACCTTGGGTCCACCGCTTTTTGGTCATTTCCACCATTTTTTCATCTGTGTACTCTGCTTTCTCTGGCAGCACTGGTGTAGGAAGCAGAACCATCTGTTTCCCCACTGATTTTGGGGCAGCCTGTTTTGCTGCCAGATTAGCTGCCTTATTACCAATCACCTTGGGTCTAGCCCCCTTTTGATGCCCATGGACATGCATGATAGCAACCTCTCGTGGCAGCCAAATAGCTTGTAACAATGTCAATATCTCAGTTTTATTTTTAATTTTCTTTCCTTCAGAGGTCAGTAGCCCTCAGTTTTGATAAATCTCCCCGTGCACATGGGCAGTGGCAAAGGCATAATGGCTGTCAGTGAAAATATTTATCCTTTTACCTTTACCTAGTTCTAGAGCCTTGGTCAGAGCAATCGACTCAGCCTTTTGTGCTGACATCCCTTGGGGCAGCCCTTGCTCCCATTCCACCTGTTGGTCCTGGTTGACCACCACCGCCCTGGCATATCGCACTCCATCATGCACGAAGCTGCCCCTGTCAGTATAGAATGTGACCTCCACCTGGGGGAGGGCCTGGTCCGTTAAATCCGGATGCCCTCCTCATAAATTTTCAAGAGTCTCGAGGCAATCATGGATGGGCATCTGTTCATCGGACTCTGGGAGTAAGGTAGCCGGGTTGAGGCTAGTGGTGGTGGCAAACTTGATGCACAGCTGGCCCAATGGGAGTCCTTGGTATTGCAACAATCTGGCATTAGATAGCCACTTGCTAGGGGAGCTGTTTAATAAGGGTTCAATGGCATGGGGAGTGACTAAAGTCAAATCCTGTCCAAATGTCAGTTTGTCAGCCTCTCGGGTTAGAGCAGCAGCTGCTGCTACAATCCTCAGACAGGTGGGCCACCCTCAATCCACTGGGTCTAGCCTTTTCAAGAGCTATGCCACCAGCCACTTCCATGGTCCCAAAGGCTGAGTTATCACTCCCTTAGCTACTGCGTTCTTCTCTGCTATATACAGAGTGAAGGGCTTGGTTATGTCTGGCAATGCCAGGGTTGGTGCCGAAGCAAGCATAGTTTTAAGCAGTTGGAATGCCTACTGGCAAGCCTCAGTCCATTCAAGGGGTGTATCTCCCCCTGCGGTGGCTTTGTTTAGGGGTTTGGCAATTTCAGCAAAACCTGGGATCCAAATTCTGCAATACCCAATCGCCCCTAGGAATTCACACACCTGTTTCTTTGAGCTTGGTTCTGGAATCTGGAGAATTGCTGATACCCGTGATTTTGCCAGCCTTCTCTTCCCTTCCTCAAGAATATAGCCCAAGTAGGTTACCTTGGTCTGGCAAAGATGAGCTTTTTTCCAGGACACCCAATATCCCAGGTCTTGGAGAACTTCCAGGAGGCCCTCGGTGGCCACAAGACATTCTTCATTTGTTGAAGTTGTCACTAGGAGGTCATCTACATATTGAAGAATAGTTGCTTGGGGAAAAACTCTCTTTACCTCTCATAAATCTTTGCTGAGAGCTTCCCCAAACAGAGTGGGAGAGTTCTTGAATCCCTGTGGCAGCTGGGTACATGTCAGCTGTCCAGTAGTCTCAGTGTCTGGGTCAGTCCATTCGAAGGCAAAGAGGGGTTGGCTCACTGGTGCCAGAGGTATGCTGAAAAATGTATCTTTGAGGTCTAGTACTGAATACCACACATGGGCAGGAGGGATGAGACTCAGCAGAGTATAGGGGTTTGGTACCATTGGGTGGACGGTCTCCACCCAGCTGTTCACCTCCTGCAAATTCTGTACCGGTCTGAAGTCTGAGGTGCCAGCCTTCCTCACAGGAAGCAGGGGAGTATTCCAGGCTGACTGGCAAGGGACAAAGATGCTGGCCTCTTGGTGTCGGTGGATGTGCTTAGAGATTCCCACCTTGGCCTCTAGCCAGAGGGGGTATTGCCACACATGGATGGGGGCAGCAGAGGTCAGCAACTGGACCACCACCAGGGCATGGTGGTTGGCCAGCCCAGGTGGATTGGTTTCAGCCCATACCCTGGGAAACTTTTTCTGAAGGTAGTCTCATTTTTGTTCGGGGGGCTCTGCACCCTCCTTTAGCAATCTGAATTCATCTTCTAGGGGAACCATCACCATAATGGCAGAGGGTGGATTAAGCTCGAAGGTGCCTCTTTCAGGCTCAAAGGAAATAATAGCCCCCAACTTTCGTAGCAAGTCTGTTCCCAGCAATGGGTACAGGCACTCAGGGATAACTAAGAAGGAATGGGAGACAGTGCCTTTTCCTAGATTCATAGTCCAAGGGTAGGAGGCTGACTTTCCTGTGGCTCCAGTAATGGAGGTTTTTGAGGAAGTGAGGGGTCCAAAGGGGGGGGTCTTCAAAACAGAGTGGGCTGCACCACTGTCCACAAGGAACTGAACATCTGTTTCCCCTATCTCCAAAATCACCATAGGCTCACTAGGGTTGAGTGGCCATGAGCCTTGGCCCTGTCAATCTTCTTCATCTACTAAGAGGATTCCACCTTTTTCCTTTTGGGCCTCTGTTTTTTTTGTTTTTTGTTTGGTTGGGTTTTTTTTTAGCTTTTCACAGTCCTTCTTAAAATGGCCCTTTTCCTTACAATAGGCACATTGATCTTTCTCTAATAGGGGTCGAATCCTTCCCTTGTTCCCTCCCTTATTTTTGAGTCTTTTTGGACAAATCCTCCATCGGCCAAGGTGGCTATGGTCGCTTTTCCCAGCCTCTTGGCCATCCTCTCTTCTGGGGGATCTCTATTGTTAAATGCCTTCATGGCCACACTCATCAACTTTTCTCTATTCTCTCCCTCAAATCTTTTTAGTCTTTGCAGCTTCTTTCTAATGTCTGGGTCTGGCTGGGTAACAAATGCCAAATTTATTGCCTGCCGATTTGCAGGGGCATCTGGATCAATTGGAGTATACATACGGTATGCTTCCAACAGATGCTCCAAAAAGGCAGAAGGGGATTCCTCTGGTCCTTGAAGGACCTCACTTACCTTGCTCAAATTGGTAGGCTTCCGAGCGGCTCCCCTCAGGCCGGCCAGGAGATGGTGACGATAGTTTTGGAGAGCTTCTCTCCCGCCCGAGGTATTAGTCTGCTAGCGGGGTTGGGTGGACGGGAGTTGTGCTTCAATATGGGCCCGCTGTTGCTCATCTAGAGGGCCCTCTGCTCCACCTAGTACCGATCTCACAGCTTGTTCCCAGATCCTTTCCCTCTCCTCTGAGGTAAAAAGGGCCTGGAGGAGTTGTTGGCAATCATCCCAAGTAGGATCATGGGTATGGAAGATAGACTCTAGGAGAGATATTAGGGCTTGGGGCTTCTCTGAGAAGGGAGGATTTTGATGTTTCCAATTATATAAATCACTGGTAGTGAAGGCAATATAAACATAGTGACCTTGTTCTGTCTCCTGAAGGGGCAAGAGAGGGGCCAAATTAATTTCCCCAGTGGGGACCTTGCAAGGTCCATATGCAGCCCCAGCTCACGTGTGTGTGGGAGAAGTCACAGAGACTGGGGACTGAGGCCCCTCAGGGAGAGGAGGATAGAGAAGAGTAGGAGCCAAAGGTTGAACAGATGGAGGAAGGGAAGGATTGCAGGGTCTAGAGCGGGAGCCATCTGAGGGGGTGGAGGATTCCACATAGGGTGGAGGCCCTCCTAAGGGATCCAGGGGGTCAGGTTCCTGTGAGAGAACTGGCTTAGGAGCCCGGGGCTTAAGTTCCTGGGGCCCTTTTGGGGCAGCGACTAAAATGCGAGTGTTTGTTCAGAGGGAACAGCACTGCAGCCAAGCCAGAGGTTTCTCACAAGCCTGAACCCAGATGTCTATGTAGGGAAATTGGTCTGGGTGGCCAGGACGACCAGTGACTTTGCCCCAAAATGCCTGGCAAACACTGGGGTCAAAAGTCCCTTGGGCTGGCCATCCCACCCTGAAAGCTGGCCATTCCAGTTGGCACAGGGAGCGGAGTTTTCCACGAGAAAATTTCACCCCGTATTCATCTTCTTGTTCTGGAGAAAAAGCCAATTTAAAATTACTGAGAAAGCAGTCAAGCGGAGTGGACCCAGTAGAACAGGTTCCTCTCAATCCTGATGAGGATTGGGAAAAAAAAAAGTAAAATCAAACACACAACAGACACAACATTAACATACAAAAGACAAGGCGAATGGGCGCCATGACAAAATGAAACTAAATCTTCCCTTGTTCCTCATCAGGAACCTCGGGGTCAGGGGAGGCTTCCCGGCTCTTCAGCCACCTCACTCCTGACTTAACAAATGTTTGCAACTGGCTGAAAGCTTACCTCTGGAGGTTTTCTGAGGTCTGTGCCTGAGAGTCTCCTGCTGGACCCCGCCACGGAGTCTCGGCCGAACCGGGGGTTCCTACCTGGGGATCTCACTGGGGCCTCCAGAATGTAAGACTGAGGGCCTTACCAAATGCTCTGAGGAGCTGACTGCAGTGAAGAACACCCAGGAAGGAACACACTGGACAAGTTGGGAAGTAAAACAGACTTTATTAGTCTGGCCAGATGGCACTCCCAAAGCGAAGTAGCTTAGAGAGGCAACTGGCTCAGAGTCTGAGGCTGTTTTTATAGGGGGTCGCAGGGGAAGTTGGCAAGCAGAAATACAAAAGTGGAGGAGAGAGATAAAACAGACCTTTTACAGATTGTCCTTAAGATAACATATTCAGATATGGAGTTGGGCAAGCATGACAGAACACTACACACACAACAAACCTTCCTGGCACAACAACAAGCACATCCCTGGAACTTGATGTCTACCTGGTGATCCGTAACAGAAGCAGACAAGTTGGGGCCCTATTACAAAATGGAGTAACTGTTGTTCAGTCTCACACTTTCCAGGGGATATGGTGGAAAGTTGGAGTCTCTCACCATCTGTAGCAGCCTGCAGCATCTGCTGGTCTGTTTCACAGCTATATTTCTCCCAGAAGGCCTCTGGAGTCCCTGCCTTTTACTTTGTTTCAGTAGATTTGATTTCCCTTTCTTGTGAGCCATGAGCCAGAGCTGAAGAGAAAGTGCAGATCGTCCCTTCCCTATTCTGCATTGTGCTTTGTCTCTTCAATTTCTCCATAGGTTTTAATTTTCCTGTTTCCTGGAGATCTACTACCTCCCACAATTGTTATATTCCTGTGTCTGAATTCCAAATCTCAGTGATACTGAGTTATCGCTTACCACTATGCTATTTTCCTGGAACCTGAATAATTTCGGTGAACTTTTCATTTCAGTTACTGTACTTTTCAGTTCTAGAATTTGTTTTTGTTTTTAAACTTTCTGTCTCTATCAATATTTCCACTTTGTTCATGCATTGTTTTGTTGAGTTTATCCACATCTTCCTTTATTTTTTTGAGCATCTTTAAGACTGCTGTTTTAAAGTCACTGTTAGTGGGATCACCATCTGGTCATTTCTTGGAGCAGTTTCTGTTGGTTTATTTTTTTCTGTTTGAATGGGCTGTACTTTGTTTTTTGTTTTTGTTTTTATGCTCCTGGTGATTGATCTCAGGATCCTGCATAGTCTAAGCAAGTCCTCTACCACTGAGTTTCATCCCCAGCCCTGTTGTTTCTTCACCACTTAACAGTTTACCCTAGTGTCACTCAAGCAGTGCATTTGTTTTATGTACTGACCATCTCAATTGTCACTTGAGCTGGTGTCATTTTAACCAGTTGATTCTTGTTTGCACAAGATATACTCATACATCTGTTTATTTGTTTTATATTGACTATTTTTGCATACTTTCTTGTATTTACTTTTGATGTTTATTTCTAGACAAATCTAATAATAAGTTCTGGTTATTTTCTTTTGCTAATTCATGTTTATTTTATTTGTGAAAAAACCTATAATTTTGTGCTACAATCTATAAAAACTCTTATCATAAGTATATTAATGTAATTTTTTTATACTTCTTCAGAACTCAGGGATATTCTTTTACAATACAAAACAGACACATATGGGGCACTGAAACTGAATAGGAAGGAAGCGCCAAAACATCTCCAAAAGAAAAATCTGAAAAAGGGAGAAATCTTAGCATAGGAGAGGGGAAAAGTCTCTGTATGAAATAGAAAGACAAGAAAGATATCTACTAATTGTCAACTATTCATAATACAGAAATGACAGAGCTTGAAAGAAGAAATGAAAAAAATTTTAATAGTTGTCAGTGATCATAATAATTCTATGGGTGGAGTTGACAGAGTTGACCAACATCTAACAAGTCATCCTGTCATCAAAAAGTGAGGAAAATATTATTATAAAATATTTATTACCTTCTGGACCAAATAATATGGAACTTGTTGGTTAATTATTCAAAATAAGGGAGGGTTCAAAAAGTAATTTATAATTTAGATTAGGTCACATAGAACAAATAATTAAATACTACGGGATAACAAAATGCCAACCAGGATGTCTATCATTGATGTCTTCACGATTACTTTTGGTGGATAGACATTTTATTGAAATGATACCACCCACAGCAAAAAAGGTCAACATGACAGTGTAAAATGTGTTGTTCAAAGAAAGACAGTCATGCGAAAAAGAATTTGGAAAGAGACTAAATACTACTGCCCAGATTATAACACTGCATTGTGTATTAAATGTTTAAAGATATACCAAAGAAGAATTATTGAGTAAATTTGATAAAATTGTCATTTTTATATTTCCTATTATATTATCTTATAAACATTAATAAAAATGCAATTTTTGGTCATCCTATATTTAAATAGTTAGATTGGTAAGTTGTTGACATTAACTTTTTTTTTTGGTACTGGGGATTGAACTCGGGACCTTACGCTCATAAGACAGGGCTCATGAGACAGGCAGCGGAACCACTGAGCTAAACCCCCGGCTGTGACATTAACTTTTCATTATAGTTTTAGTTCTAGAGTAACCTTGAGAATTGTTAATATTTCAAGCTTTTGTTTCCTCATGTGTCATATGGAAACCATGACATTTTCTCAATTCAACAAATATTTATTGAGCTCTTTTTGTGTGCCCCAAGTTCTTTGATACTCTTTCTATTGAGAAATGGGTTCTCTTCTTGAACATGAGTCTGTGACTGTTTGACCAACAGAAAATGTCAGGAATGACACTGAGCCAGTTGGTAGGTCAGACTTTAAGAAATGTTAATCCTTTACCTCCCGTGCTTTGGGGCACTGACTCTTGGAATTTAGTCATTATGCTATGAAGAGAGCCTGCATGAACAGGCAGTGGAGAGGCCTGCATGAACAGGAAACACTGCTGGCCAAAGTCCTGGGTGAGCTCCATTTGACAGCCAGCATCAACTTATTAGTCAATTGAGTGAGAATCTTGAAAGTAGGTATTTCAGCCTCCCATCAAGCCACCACTACTGAGGCCACATAGGATAGAAATGATCTTTTACTGATATATCTATTTCAAATTAATTTACTTCACAAGTTTCACCTATGCTTTAGAACAGAGATATGCAAAAAAATACAACGTGAGCCACATATATAATTTTACATTTTCTAGTGGCCACTTTACAAAACATAAATTAATAAAACCACACAGGTAAATTTCATTTTAGAGAGAAATTTGATTTATCTCCGTATATTACAAATGTTATATTTCAACATGCAATGAAGACAAAAATTATTTGTGAGATGTTTTTACATTCTTTCATATACTACATACTTGAAATTTAGGGTGATGGCTTATGTGATCATAAAGGATGACGAATATGTTTTAATTACAATCAATGCAGACTAGCTAGATTTCAAGGATTCACTAGCCCCTTGTGGCTAATAACTACTGTGCTGGAGAGCGCAGCCTGAGAAGGAAAGAGTTGGAAGGCAAACTACTCCATCTGTGCACTATGTTACAGAGGAGGAAAATGAGATAAAGAGAGAGGAAGTAACTTGCCCAGGGTTACGCACTCCAATTGTTAGAAATGTGCTCCCTCCCCATATGGCCATGTCATAATTCCTGGGATCTGTGTTGTCTTTTTGAAGAAAAAGTCTTTGCAGATGTAACCAAATTAAGGATCTTCAGATGGAGCGATCATCCCAGATTATCTGGTTGAACCCTACATCCAATGACCAGTGGCCTTATGAGAGAAACAGGAAAGTCTAGACAGTCAGAAGAGGAGGAGACTCTCACAGAGAAGAAGATGGTGCAGACAGGAAGATCAGAGAGACGTGGCCACAAGCCAAGGAAGATGGGGAATGCTGGCAGCCCCTAGAAGCTGGAAGAGACAGGCAGACTCTCTTCTAAAGCCTTTAGAAGGGAATTGGCCCTAATGATACCTGAAATTAAGAGATTTTACCTTCCAGAGCTACAGGTAATAAATTTCTATTATTTTTAGTTACTCAGTTTTGAAATAATTTTGTGGGGTTTTTTTGGGAAGCCACAGGAAATAAATACATACATCACGTATCAAGTCTGGACTGAAAAGACCTTGGACTACATTCCCAGCTAGAGCGACCCGCTTCCTCATTGTCTCTGAAGTTTTTCAAGGGTCCAGTATTCATTGTTTTGTGAACAGAGGCGACCAGGTGGGGACTCTGGTAACCTGAAGAGCCCATGGCGATATACAGGAAATGGCTGCCCTTCAGCTTCATGTGGCGCCACGTTGCATGGTCTTCATCTCTTGTCTCATCTGCTCAAGTGGCTGCTCTCTCTGCTTCTCCCCTTTTTTCTTTTGTAATTTACTTTCTGTGTAGTAGGGTAATCCTAAAATACACACAAAAATCCTATCAGGACACTTTTCTGCTCCCAACCTCCAATGGCTTTACTCACTGGAGTGAAATTCAAACTCCTTGACACATTTACAGATGTGGACTCTGCTACCTTCTTTACCTCCTCTTACGTATATTCCAACCTGCAGCCTCCTTGCTGTTTTTCCTACTTGAAGAAGCATGTTCTTTGCATTTGCTGTTTTCTCTGTGTGGAACATGCTACCCTAGACATGCTTGTGGCTTATCCCTTCACTTTATTCAGGGCTTTGGTCACATGTTGCTAATGAGAAAATTTTTCTTGGGCACTGTCATTCTTTGTGCTTTGCAATGCTTTAATATTCTTTACAGAATGAATCTCCCTACCACCTAGTACAGGTTTATTAGTTGTTTAGGCTTTTGTTCATTGCCTTCTCCCATAAACTCCATGAGAACAGGGACTTTTGTCTGGTTTATTTAATGGGCCAGTACATAGCAGGTGTACAATAAACATTTGTTCAATGAATGAATAAATGAATGAATGAGTTCAGGAATGCAGATTTCTTTTCTTTTTTCTTTTTTTTTGGTACTGGGGATCCAATTCACCTTGTGCCTGCGAGGCAGGTGGCAGAACCACTGAGCTAAATCCTCAGCCCCAGGAATGCAAATTTCATTGGGTCATTCCTTTTTTTTTTTCCTAGAGAAGTTAGAATTTGGATATTTAGGTAAAGTTCTACAACAGGTGAACTAGAAAGACTGAAATCACTGGGCTGGCCAGAAAACAGCATCCAAGAGTCACAATTTAAGAGCCCCCCCCCCAAAAGAGCCCCAATGTACAGGGATGTGAGTCAGATGGGAACCTGGTTCTCCAGCCTCAGATGGTACAGATCCTCTAGAAACTGAATGGCTTTTTGCAATCCTCAGCCCTTGCAAAACCAGGGCCAGTCGCCATGAGGTACTGTTTGTTGTTACAGACCAAAGTCATCCAGGGCACTTCGTTCAAAAGGCAGGATGTGGGCTGTGAGCTTCCACCTCATCGGTTCAAAGGAAATCTACTTCAGCAGCGATGTCTCTTGGGATGTTTCCCCAAGCCTCCCTGGGAGGTGGTGGGGCCTCTTAAAGGACTAATAATAGACAGGCACATCCAGTTTCACAAAACATGTAGACCTTAAAAGTGAATGCTATTTTTTCCTTGTTACCTTTGAATTACTATGTAGGAGAAGGACCTTCTATTATTACAGCCATGGATCTCCATATGCTACCTAATAATGACTTATCACTCAGTAGCTTCCAGGCAAAAATTATCAGAGTGGGACCGGAGCTCTACCACTACTCAGGTTCACCCCTTTGTCATCAGTGAGCTTTGTAGCTAGGACTGCCCAATCACCACTCCACGACAGTGTGTGTGGTGAATAGCTTAGTCACTCAGAGCTCGCTGTCCTTATTCACAGTGAAACTTACCAAATCTACGCAGAGTCATTGTGACTAAAGACGGCACGAGTACCTGGCCCTTAACAAGCACTTGATGTTTATTGTTTTGAACATCTACTGACCATGGGTAGGGACAAAGTGACACTGCTCTTTGAGTCTCCAATCGCTAGTTCACCCACTCGCTTACCCAATGTTTTTCTTTTTTTCTTTTGGAACCGGGGATCGAACTCGGGACCTTGCTCTTGCGCGGCAGGGGCCGGAACCACTGAGCTAAATCCCCGGCCCCTCGCTTATCCAGTATTTACTGGGCTCTTCCTTAGGAGATGTCAGGCACTGGACTTGACACACTGGGACGTGATGGTAAGCAGCTCCGTGCTGTCCAGCGTAAGTGAGGAGTAGTTCATTGTCCAGTGCAGTGTTTCATTCTCAGAGTGCAGGGCATGCTGGAGGGCGTTTAGATACAGTGCGTAGATTGTATCTACAATCTTAACGCCGAGCTACACATTCAGACATTTATTACCTCTAAGTTACCCTTCCATCCTTCAAATTGCATCAAGGAGAGCATTCCTGTTGGATATTAATGTCTTGAATACATCTCTGTAACATTTGCCAATCTCCTCTCTGCACAAATAAAAGAAGGCCTCCCTCAGTCTCGGATGCTTTGGGCAGATGCAATACCTGGAGAGACTGTAATAAAAAGATGCTTCTTGCTATTCAAACTCAGAGAGATCAAACCAGATAGCGCACAAATTGGACCACTGTCTGCGAAGGCGAGTCCGAAGTGGATGGAATTTGGGGAAAATACTGATCTATTAAATTTCTCTCTCTCCGCATTAGCCCTATTTTATAGTTGAAGAAATCGAGTCTTTGCGGAGGGGATGGACAGAGGTAGGGCGTTTTCTCCCGCGTGTTTGCGCAAGCAACGCCAAGACTCTTCTATGCAGTGGAGTTGGACTTATAGGAAACAAAGATTGCGCCTCCCCTACCTCTGCGGAACGTGTGCGTGTGTGTGTGTAAGTGTGCGGAGCCACGGGCCTTTCCGGATGAGTGGCAGCGAGAGCCCGTCCCTGTGGGAGCCGCGCGCAGAATGACCAATGGGGTGACGGGGGCGGATGGGTACCAGTCTCCGCAGAGGCCAGGGCTGATCCACTGCGCCCAACCCTGCCAACCCCAACCCTACTTCCCGCAGGGCCTTCCGCTCTCGGTACTCCCGGGGGGCCGTGGGGGGAGGACCCGAGGTGCGACCCGGGCCGAGGACGGAGTGGGGGCCGGGCTGGTCCCGCGCCGCAGCGCTGCGGCGGAGCACGCTCGCCCGGAGGCCCCAGCAGCGGGGGTGCCGGTATGCAAAGCAGCTGGCGGCCTGGGCGGGGCCTGGGCGCGATGCAAATGAGGAGGATGGGGCCCGCCGGGGCTCCGCCTCCCTCCCCCGCAGCTGGGGCCAGCGGTGCCGAGCGCAGCTGGACCCGCGGCCGCAGCTGGGCGAGTGACAGGCGGGCTCAGCGCAGAGCCGGCGCAGGGGAAGCGCCCGCGGGCCAGGCGGCAGCGGCGGCAGCGACCGGCTCCTCGCGCGCCTTCCGGGCCGGCGGCCCCGGGGCCGGCACCTCGCGGGAGCCCGCTCCCCGCGCGCAAGATGGCTGACCCGGGGCCGGCGCCGGGCGAGGGCGAGGAGAGCACGGTGCGCTTCGCCCGCAAAGGCGCGCTCCGCCAGAAGAACGTGCACGAGGTGAAGAACCACAGGTTCACCGCCCGCTTCTTCAAGCAGCCCACCTTCTGCAGCCACTGCACCGACTTCATCTGGTGAGCGCGCGGCCGGCGCCCGGGACCCCCGCCTCCGCCTCCGCCTCCGCCTCCCCCCGGCCGGGCCCCCAGCCAGCCCTCCTTTCCCGGCCCGCGCCCCGGGCTCCCCCCGAAGCTCCTCGCGGGCGCGGGGCATCCTCTCCTCCTCCGCGCCCGGGCAGCGCCCTGGGTCGCCTCTTCCCGCGCCTCTCCGCCGCCTGGGCTCCCCTTCCACTCTCCGTCCTCCCCTCACCACTGCGGGCCCCCTTCTTCCTCGACCCCGAGGCGGGGGCACCCCCCCCCGTCCCGGTCCCCCCAGGGGACGCCGCCCCCGCGGGCCCCTCTCCTGCTCCCCTGTGCACCTTCCCGCTCCTCTTTGCCCGAGGGTACTGGGGCACCTCAGGGCAGATCACCTGCCTGCCTGCCGCCGCCACCCGACGGAAACGCTCCCCCATCCCGCCTCCTGGTGGTCGCAGTTTCCTCTCTCCCGCCTGGGGGACTGGAGCTGAGGGTTCCCGCCGAGCTCCCACCTACCGCCCCAGCCCCCCAGGCGGGACTCTTGGGGCACCCGCCTGTGGCGGGGAGGCTGCACCTGGGGAAGAGCCCGGGGAGGGGTGACTTCGTGGGGGGGCTAGCTGGTGGCCGGGTCTCAGCCTGACGAGCCTCCTTGTACTCTTGCAGGGGATTCGGGAAGCAGGGATTCCAGTGTCAAGGTACGTCGCGGGCTCTGGGCTTCTGCTGTTTGTGGGAAGAGAGAGTGCAAAGGACTTTATGGAAATGAGCGAGTTAGGCAGCGCGGAGGAATCGTGTGTGTCCGAGTGCCCTCCCGGGGTAGGAATTCTTCATCGCCCAAGGGTCCTCTTAAGGGGTGTGTGTGTGGGGGGGGCGGACAGAGATGCTCCTTCGGGGAAAAGCTGGTGGAGCCCAGCGCCCTTTCGTGTCACAGAGCTGTAGCAGAGGGGCGCCCCTCCTCCCTCCCCTGAGGAGGCGTCAGGCTCCGGAGCCCCTCCTGGCTTGGTCGTTCCTGCTTGGGGAGGAGGTGTCTTCACAGTCCCTTTCTGGCCTACCCTTGCCCTCCTCCGCTCAGTGGGGTTTCACCTCTTCCCTGCTTTACAGAGAGGTCTCCGCAGGTGGCTGCTTCCTCTGCAGATGGTGCGTCCCCTAGAGAAGCAACGGTGCTCTCTCCTGCGCCTCTGCCCTCTCTGAAAGAAGTGGTTCCACATGGGGTGCTTCTCAGACCCTAGTTTAAACTGCCCTTTCTAGCTTCTGGGTACTGATGAGAATAATTCGGAGTGGCTGGTTAGCGGTGTCCTTGCCTCTGGTTTGAGACCCTTGACCCTCACCAGGGACGCCCGGCCTAAGAGTGGGCCTTTTTATTGGGCCTAAGGAGGCTTCAGCTGTCTCTGTTGGTTTTTAAAAATTTTATGTTTTTAGGGTTTTAGACAAGGTTTTGCTATGTTGCCCAGACTGCACTTGAACTCCTGGGCTCGAGTGATCCTCCTGCCTCAGACTTCTAAGTTGCCAGGGGTGCAGGCAAGCATGACCAAGCCTGGCTCTGGGGCTAATGTCTAAAAAATAGGTGGCACATTGGCTCTCCGAAGCTAACACCTGCAGACTTGTTTAACCCTTAGGATGTCTTAAGCGTATTGTGAACTTGATGTTAACATTTCAGAACGGAGTGATTCTATATACATATCTGAATTTCCACCTTCAACTTTGGTGAACCATGGTCCTCCTTCCACATTAGAGCAGTTCTTTGGAACTGCTGTTTTTGTAGACAGGGCACACATTCTCCATATTGTCTCCATCCCTCTCTCCCCGGCTTGCTTCACCCATTTCTGCCCCATGCAGGCATTTGGATTTGCAGCCTCTGGTTTGGAAAGTGCGTGCATGTGTGCGCACGTGTGCATGTGTGCGTGCGTGCACATGTGTGGGCCCTTTCCTCCCACTTTTAGCCCAGGTGCAGTTGAGAAGTGGAGCATTTCTTGTGTGTGTCTTGGGAGTAAATGGATCACCTAGGCGATCTGAATTTATATCAGGAGAAGAAAGCATTTGAGCATCGAGGAGTCTGAAATGTGACTTAGCACTCACTGATAGTTTGGTTGTTGCCCCTGCACCCTCCAGCGAAGAGGAGTGGAGGCCCAGTAGGGGCGGCCTGGTGCGTTGTGTGAACGCTGACCCTTGGCACGGCACCCCGTCCTCTGAGATGCAGGCTCTTGTCTGAGGTCTGGGCCAGCGTGGGCTCAGCCAAGGAGCCTCCTACACCTGCCAGCACCTCTTGCTAAGACTTGGAGCCTCAGTTTCACGCAGCACCCAGAGGTCCTGTCTCCAGATCCTTTTAAGTGGCAACAACGTAGGCCCTGGTGGAAATAGTATAGATTGTTTTCTAGAACCTCCACCTCTCAAACAAAGTACCAGAGACATTTTGGTGCTGGAATGTGTAATTTCTTCTCTGAGGTTGTGTTTCACTTCCATGAATTGGTTTCTGTCTTTGTCTCTTGCTGAAGTCAGGGGTGATTTTTAAACAGTTTTGCTTCTAGTCCTCTGTGTCTCCACTGTTACTGAGGGCTGGGAAATCCACTTTGGAATATGCAGGGGATGACACAACTGAAGCAAGAGATCCTTCTATTCAAAGCCTGGAAATGCTAGGAATTTTCTGGTGTAATGAGAAAACATTAAAATTAAAGTTTCTAGTGAAGTATGTACGCATTAGAGACTGGTGTGTGTGTGTGTGTGTGTGTGTGTGTGTGTGTGTGTAAAATAACCTCTCTTTCCCTCCTCATTCCTCTTCCTTTGGAAAAGTGTAGGGTAGTGGGTGTGTGTACAAACTACCAGGTATGTCACTGAGTTTGAATCCTTGCTTTGAGACTTCTAGGCATATTTCTTAGTATCTCTCTATCTCAGGTTCCTTATCTGTAAAATGGGGCCAATAATAGTACATACCTTAGAGTTGTGGAGCAGCTCCAAGTCATTGCAATATCTAAGATGCTTGGATCAGAGCTTGGCACAGGGTAGGCACTCAGAAAACAGGCTCTTACGGTTGTCCCCAAACCACCGCCACGATGGGACAGCTGTGTGCGAGAAGACAGGCCCTGCAGGATTGCTTTGGTATGGAGATGGCTGTTAGGTAGGAGTAAACATCCAGCTGTGAACATCTGGTCATCTGTGTCACTGCTTGGACAATGTATTTCTTTTGTGTTGGAGCAGAGGGAAGAAGAGAAAGGGTGGAACGGATGGACAGTCCCTACAACTGAGATGCTTAGGATGTGGAACATCAGGAAGGAGGGAAGTTTATCCCTGGAACTCAGTATTGCCTGGGAATTTTGGAATCATGGAGCTTCTTATTATGTGATTATTTTTGCCACCAAGTATTTCCTCTTAAAGTGAATCTACTTGACATGGGATCAGGATTATTACAGAATATGCAAAACGTTTCATTCTCTTACCTAAGTCAGCAGCCCAGAGCTCAGTTCCTTCTGTTCTTCTCAGCTTTCTGCCCTACCATCCCTAAGGAGAGACAGTTATGGTCCAAGAAGGATGTTGGACCCTCCAGACTTCACTTCCTTCTTTCAGTCAGCAGGAAGCAGAACTGCAGCAAAGGAAGGCGAAGGACACATGCTCAGCATCACTTTGGAAGTTGTCTCTAGATACTTCAGCCTGTATCCTATTAGCCAGAACTTAAGCATACAAGGGAACATGTGGGAAATGTAGTGTTTATTTCAGGTGGCCATGCTCTGTCCAAGAGCTGATGGGGGGAGGCACTGTTTCCATTTCCAAAGAGAAGCAGAGAGAGGAGAGAGCCCTTGTTGGGCTTTCTGTTGGGTAGGGGGTGTGGAGGGCGCTCGTAAGGCAGGGGGGCCATTGGAGCTGGCCCTGCTCCATCATGCTGCCCTGGAACTTGGGGTGCTGGTATGGGCTGGGAGAAGAAGGATGGGAAGCCCATAAACCACTGGAAATTATGGAGTTTTAGGTGCTCAGGGGAGCTTAAGAATAGATTTTCTTTCTTTGTACTGCTCGAGGACAAAACTCTAGGTTGACTGCCACATAATTTCTCCCTTTTTGTTTCCACTCTTTGTTTTTAATAAAACTGCTTTCTGTGAGGTAGTTTAAGAATGCCTCTAGTGACAGGGGACTGAGGCTGAGGATCCTTGCTGCGAAATTGCCTAAATTCTTGGTAGAAACAATACCCCGTATACAAGCAAGGAAGACCTGTCTTTATGGCATTCATTGGAGGAGCCTGGAGCCTGTGTTTTTGCTTTACTTGTAATTAAGACAAGCCTTTGAGTGGAATTCAGTTCTTGCCCTAAGAGGACTTTGCAGTTTGGCAGAGGAAAAAAAAGTTGTTTTATTTTGTTTGCTTTAAAGGAAGTCACTTCAGCAGAAAGAAGTAATAATATCAGAGATTCATGATTCCTTGGATGGGAACTGGGCATGGTAGTACAAGACTGTAATCCCAGCACCTGGGAGGCTGAGGCAGGAGTATCTCTAGTTGGCGCCTAACCTGGGCAACTTAGCCACTCAGTGAGATCCTGTCTCAAGATAAAAAAGGAAAGAGGACTGCTGATGTAGCTTAGTGAGAAAACCCTTGGTTAATCCACACTACTGAAAAAAAAAAAAAGGAATTCATAGCATGGGAATGGGGCTCTAACCTCTGATCTGCCCTGTACTCACTGAGTACCCTGGGGCAAATCATCCTCCTGTTGTAGCGTTGGTCTCTACATCTGTGAAATGGCCATACTTGTGTCTACCCTTTAGGGTTGTAGTGCAGTGTAATGAGGTCGTACAAGAAAAATATCCACAGTAAGCATCAATGGCACTAGGTGAGACAGTCACTGCTTGATCAGCCGTGCGAATCCGTCAGAGTGGGACAGAGTTAATTCTGGAACTCGCTAAATGACTGTGCCTGTTCCGTGCGCTTAGACGGGTTGTCTTACTTGGGTTTCTCCATGGGCTTTGGGCGACACCCGTGAGTGTGTGTTTCAGTGTCTGGACTCGGGGGGCCGCTTGGTTCACATCATCGTTCTTTGTGAGAAAAATCTGAACTTGCCATAGACACTCTAGAAAAACCCCAGGGCACTAATTTTCTGACTCTGAAGAGCTAGAATGGATGATTATAATGAGTAAATCAGCTTTTCCCCTTTCCTGTGTAAATTCAAAAACATGTTTTTTAACCTTCTAAGTGAAATTATTTAAAAAAAAACCTCAGAGTGTCAGACAAAACCAATCTATTTTGCTGTTTTCGTTACTACCAATCCTATGGAATATGCTTATTTTACTGTGCAATTAACACATGCAGATTAAAATATACACTTTAAAAAACCCCCCAAACAGAAATGAAATAGGGCTGGGGGTATAGTTCAATGGTAGAGCACTTGTCTAGCATGCACAAGGCCCAGGATTTGATCTCTACAACAAAGAACAAAAAAGAAAAAGAACAAGCAAGCAAGCAAGCAAGAAAAGATGAAAGAAAATTAATTAAAGGTTAATTTTATTTTGGGTATAGTTCTCCCCATGAATTTATAATGGGACCTGTGCACTGTAGCTTGAACTTTCTCAGTAAAATCGTAGAGCCATTGAAGAAAAAATCACCAAAACAGGCCGCACGTCACCAGAGATGGACTCTGTTTCACTCTCGCCCTTTCTAGAAGCAGATCCTAGCGGCCTGTGAGCCAAACCTCACTCACCTGATTTATTCTGAAGGGAGGCGGGTGATTTCCATGTGGCTACAAGAAGAGAGGCTTTTTGACTTCATCTTTGATGGTTTGACCCTTTTCATTTCTTTCACTTGAAGTGGGATTTCAGGCTCAGTGTCCCAGTTGAAATAAGAACCTTCGGAGTGGGTTAACTGGGTCTTAAAAAGGAAGGATGATTTGCTGGAGAGGCAAGAGCAAATTCATCTTGATCTCTAGAGCACTCCAGGGAAGCCCGAAGCTTTGTCAAGGGGCACAAAATGCATTTCTAAATAAATATGGGAAATATGACCTTTGAAAATCTACTTGATATGATATACAGTTTCTTAGAAACTAATTTTTAAAAGTACATTATATCTAATACTAGTGATTCTGCAGGTACTGCCCCAAACCAGATAAGCAAGTGTATAGTGTATGTAGTTCAATGAAGAAAAACATATGAGAAGATCATTGGTCACAGGATGAACTGAGGGCTTGAAAGTAATTCATACACATTCTTCACATTCTTGCTGTTAGTCCTTACCTCTCTCGTCTCCATCTGTTCCATCTTCATGTACACATAGATCAGTACGTCATGATTTTGGAAACGTGCATCTCCTTTTGGTGCTTTTAAGCTGCAGATGGTTTTGTTCCTGAGTATAATTCAAGTCCGTGTTCTGGTCTTTTGATTCCGCAGTCCAGTTGGTTCTTGGGTTGGCAGATGTGTCACTGGGAAGTTCACTGTCTTGGGATGATGGCATCACAGGCTTAGTCTCCTTCTTTTCACGAGTTCTTTGAATTCATTGATCCTGTCTCTCTACCAAAAATTACATGATATTCCATAGATAGAATGTTGACCCCCCCCTTTTTTTATAGAGAATACAACATCTCCAGTGTTTATGTATGGCATTTGGAGGCGTGATGACTGCTTAAAAATCTGTTAGAAGATTTGTCTTTTCACTACATACATCCATTTTCCACTTATCCATCTTGCCATTTATCCTTGGATGTACCCTTCCTTCTCTTTATCCATCCATTCATCTATCCACGCCTCTTTCCCTCCATCATTGTACAAAGTACTCATTGATTATGTGCGTGCATCAGGAACTATTTTAGGTGGAGAAAAAACAATGCTGAATTTGGTCAGGAGATTCCTACTGTCACGGAGCTTGCAGGGCAACAGGAGGAGATAAAACTTCCTGCAGATCGTTGCACTGAGATTTCATTTGACTTTTATTAAGCACTTTGAAGGAAATGTACTAGGTTCTGTGAGAATGTATATGAGAAAGCTAGCTCATGTAAGGGTTGGAGGTGGAGCTGGGAAAGCCTTTGGTCTGGAAATTAAAAAAACCTGAATTCCAGTGTCTCATTCTTTGTGGTAACTGGAGAAAGTGTGAGTTGACAAGGGTCTAGAGCTAAAAATCTGTATCATGAAACTGCTCCTATCCTGGATAAAGATATGCAAAATGTCTGTCTTTGGGACATTCTGGGGAGGACCCTGGATTCTTTATTTGTGCCATATCTGTAAAAGGAGTATCTGGCAGCACCAGACTGCTACCTTAGGATGGCTTCTCTTCCGACGTGACAGAGAGCTTCATCCCCTCATAGTTAATTACTCAAATAATGAGCTCACTTCCTTTTTTCTTCAGGGTTGCAATTTGAGGCGACTGTTCTGAAGCAGAAAAATCAGGCAATTTCAGAAGTGGAAGAGCAAGTCTAAGCCAATAGGTGGAAAATAAATAAAAACAACATTTTGGTGAGAAGCATTTGTGAGCTGAAAGCCAGTTTTCAAGGAGAATGGGATTACTGGCATTGGCTCCCAAATACCTTCCTTACCTCGCATCCCACTCTCGTAGATTATTCATTGTATTTTACATGATTTCTATGGCTTAGGCATGTCTTCTCTCATTTGGAAGATAATTTTTAAATAGTTTCACAATAAACAATATTGATTCCCATAAGGAAAAAGATTCTTCATTCTCTTTCCATTAAGGGGAAAAATTTCAGTTTCTTGCTAACATGTCTTTGGCTCCTCTATAATACAAATCTGGGTAACTTTGTAAATGGTCATTGAGTTTTCTTTATTTTTGCTATTAAAAAACTATGAGAAATTGTCAGAGGGTAAATACATTTTAGTTTCTACATATAAACCAACTATTTATTTATTTTCCAATGTTGAGCCTGGTCCAGTTCTACTCTGGACTTGGTTTTGTACTAACTGGTCCTCCTTATGAATAGTGAAGGAGAGTTTCAGTGTTTCTCCTGCAAGGAAAACTCTTGTTGGCAGGAGGGTCGATGTTCCAGAGGGTAGCAAGGCACAGTAAGGGCAGGGTCTGGTAGAGACCGTAGTTTGTATTCAGAGGTGTCAGTCTTTTCATTATTACCATTGTCGTTACCTTTTCTTTGTTCTTTGTCCTGCTTATGTTTCCTGGTATCTCCTGTTCCTTGTGGAAAGTTCTCCTGAGTCAGAAGGGGAACTCAAACCTGGAGCAGATGGGGTCTGATCCTCTTCTTTGAATCCTGGCCTTTGCTAAGGAGATGGAAATTAATTGGCTGAAGATATGCAATATCAGTTGTTCCACAATAACCATGCTCCAAAGGGAATTCTAAGGTTCTTTTTCCCCTTTCCCCTTGGTGCTGTAAAGAGATGAAATTTTGGGCTTCTAGGGAGGCAGCTTGAAATTGGGCTTGAGAATCCAGGCTCAAACAGACCTGATTTTAAATCTTGACTCTCTCCATGGCTCTGTAACATGGGGGCAGGTAAAACACAATCCTGCCTATATCAGCTCACCTGTCCATTCATCATCTGCACGTCTACGCAGCCCTTGTCCCATCCATCCATTCACCCACTAACAAATCTATTCATTCGATAAATATTTATGGACTGCCTTCCCTATGTCAGGTACTATTTTGGGCACTTGGACTAAAGCAGTGAGCAAAGCAGCCCTGCCTCTGTGGAATTTACATTCTAGCAGAAGGGGAAGAACAGTAAATAAACAAACAGCTTAGAATAAAATATATGGTGTAATGTCAGGTTGCAGTAGAGACTTGGAAAAGAAGTAAGACTGTATTTGTGCCCTCTAAGTTTCTCCTGACTTTTTGGAGGAAGAATAGCACATGGCCAAATTAGTTCTGAGACTTAACAAGAAGTGCTGCACCAGGGTGCAAGACCACTCTAGGTGGCGTCCCTACTGCTCTGAGAGGGGTGGAGAAGATCCACAGAGGAGATGACATTTGGGAACAGTCTTACAATAGGAGTTCCAGATTGACAAGGGGGTGGGAGCAGAGGACAGCACAGGTGGAGAAAAGGAGCAAGAACAGCACACCTGCGGGGAGCAGGGAGAAGGGTGGGTGAGAGAGGAGCTGGTGGAGGTAAATGTCCCCTGCTCCCACGGCGGGACGTGGGCTTGGCGTAGTCACTAGGAAGTGTTTGTTGTCATTGTTTCAGAGTGCCTGTGTGGGGGTGAGTGAAACGGCCTAATATTCGAGAAAGGGAAGCATGAGATGAATTTTAAAACAATATCATGACTCAGGTCCTGAAATTCCGGGCTTGTGGGGTTGGAGGTCATTGAGGAGTGGTGGTGGGGTAGTGCTGCCAGAGCATCTAGGGGCCACTGCTATTTTCCACATCCTAAAGAGACATTTGGAATTTGATGTCAGTCATACTGTTGATTGTTCTATTGGGGGGGGCGGTGGTTACAAGATTATTTTTATGGTTCTAACAATATGGGTATCTTTCTTCACTGCATCCTTAGGTGCGGAGGGCCACAGAAATTATTTTTCCTTTGAAAGGAATCCTCCCACTCCTCTCTCTCTACTGCTGTCACTTACCCAGTGACAAGTGCTTCCTGAGCATGTGCTGAGGACTGGGGCTGCTTTTGTGCCTGGGAGACAGGCTTTGGTTCAAGTCTTGACTTCTTGCCTTAGGATCCTGAGCAAATTACTCAACCTCTATTGCTTTTGTTTCTGCATAACACCCAGTATGTAGAGCTAGTGTCAAGTGTTTCCTTAGCACCTTGGTTGACCTATAGTAAGCACTTCAGAAATGGCTGCTATTTCTGTTCTTGTGAGCACTGTGCACTGCCCTCGTCCTTCCTGAGTTTATAGTCTTATTGGGAAGCAAGGTGAAAGCTTCTGAATCAAAGAGAGGATGTAAGAATGGGTGTGGATACCACACTGGGCTCTGCTACAGAGAGAGAGAGAGAAAGAGAGGCAGGCAGAAAGGTGTCTTGTATATAAGTGAGCATAATGCTTTCTGAGAAATTTTTTCTCTCCTCCCTTGTGATGTTTTAATTTGTGGGAAACCTCAGAAACTTGAATTGAAAGTTGTGATCATCCTATCTGCTGACCTCATTTTGAAAATGTGTGGATAATATTTCAACTTTAAATACATTTCTGATCATGTCACCTTTAAATCCATTTCACCCTTGGGGTGGGCTGTTTTGTATTCTTTTGGGCCAAAGAAGCTGGCAAATAATACAGGTTAGGGTACAGTGTGCAGAGCTTTTGCACGTCTGTGATAATGAGGGTGGTAATTTTTGGGGATAGCTTTTATAATTTATATCTAGATGGTTCCCCAAGCCTCCTGTGCTCATGGTGGGGGTGGGAGGTGATTGGATCATGGGGCTGTGCCCATGAGTTTACAGCTGACCTGCTATTAGTGGATGGAATCTGGTCCCAAGAGGCGTGTCATGGGAGGCACAGCTGGGTAGGCTTTGTCTGTCCCCTGCCCTCCTTTTACTCTCTCTGCTTCCTGCGTCCATGCCATGAGCTGCTTCTCTTCTGCCATGCCCCAGTGCTATGCTGCCCTGTCTCACAGCCACCTGACTATAGACTGAAACCTCCACAAACTGTGAGCCCAAATGCACCTCTCCTCCTTTAAGTTGTGGGTGTCGGTATTGTGACTCAGTGACCAGAAAGTACCTAAGACAGTAGCCCTATATAAAATCTCTTCCTCTCCTCCATAATGGTGGAGACTGTTGGAATTTAGGCAGTGCTGCAAGTGAGAATTTTGATAGTTATCTAGATTTTGGGGGGGATTATATTTTGGATAGCTACCTGGATAAATAATGTGGCAAAATTTATGGCTAGAAGGATTGATAATTTTATCTTGGCCCAACTAGGGTAGCAGGATCGACATAGAATGGTGAGGGACTTCCTGTTATTTCAGTTGTAGATCCATTGTTGAGTAGCTGGCTTCCTGTTCTTTCCAGGATCCAGTCCAGAATTCTTTAGTTGGATTACAAGTCTTTGTCTGATCTGGATCCTCATAAGCCCCATCTTGAACTCTCTTCCTGTCTTTTTTTTTTTGCTGCATCTGAAGATCCACCCGGTTTTCCTCAGTCACGGCACACCCTTGCCCACCACAGGGCTTTTACACATGCTCTCTCTTCAACTCAGATTGCTCTTCTCTTCTTCTACTTACCTCCTACTCATCCATTAGAACTTAGCTCAGGTGTTCCTTCTTCAGAGAAACACCCCCTGACCTTCCAAACCAGCCCCCCTTGTATAATTTCATAACTCTTTGACATTTTACAGTTTCTAATGACATATTTGAGCATTTTATTCATTTGACAGATGTCTTCCCCAGGGGAATATATCCAGCTCACTTTCCATTTTTTCCAGGGTACTGTGATCCACTGTTGGCACATAGTATGTGCTCAGTCAATACTTATTAAATGAATGAACAGTACAGAGAAGAAATAAATGAGTAGAGGGAGTCATTTGATTTGGGTGTAAGTATTTAGCTTAATGCCTTCCGCAGCCTGAACATACCCATGTAACCAGCACCTAGGTCAAGAAACAGAGCATTGCCGGCACCTCTAGCTGGATCTCTCTATTGGCTCCCTGAAGAGTAGATATTATTCTAACCACCATTACCTATGATTATTTTCACCTGTTCCTGAACTTCAAGTGAGTAGAATCATGTGGAATGTACACTTTTGTGTCTGTGTGATTCTGTTCATGTATGCCCACTTTTCTATTATGCTTTAATAATAAAAATTTAACAGGCACAAAGTTAAAAAATTTTTCTTTGAAACAAGTCCTGCTATGTTGCCCTGGCTGGCCTTGAATTTGTGATTATCCTGCTTCCACCTCCCAAGTACCTTGGCTTACAGGTGCACACCACTGCACTGGTCTGAAAGGCACAGAGTTTTAAATTATTGGGAAATGTTAGCTGAGACATTCATTTTTTTGTGTACAGAAGTGAAATCTGTATGTAGACAGGCACCTTCTGGAATTACCCACTGAGGGATGGTGCTGTTTGCCTTCTTGGGAGGACATCTGCTTCCTGTTTTAATGTTGCCCATCGGTTGCAAACTGTACAACAAGGAAGCCAGGGTGTTCTGACAGTTTCTTCACCTGTTAATGCAGCTCTGTTAATACCAGGAAAACTTTGGCTCACAAACTATTTTTAGGAGTTAGATTTTAAAAAATCCATATTAGTTAAGGTATCGGTAAGAACCTGTTGAAGTTGATATAACAGATAAGACTTGAAGTCCCTGTGGCTTGACAAGACTCATGTCTCATTTGCATCACAGCTCAGTGCGGGTGGTTCTGGTCAGACAGTCTTCTACACAGTCTTGCAGGCAGGGCCCCAGGTCCTCTCCACTGGGCTGGTGCATGGGGCCAGGGAGCATGAGAAGGAACGCTCATTTCACAACCATTTCAGCCTGGAAGGGATGTACAGCACTTCCACTCTTATTGCATTGGTCAGAACTGTGGCACCAGGCCCCCCCAAATGTAGGAGACATCACAACAGGTTGGTGGGCTCTGTATCTAGGAGGAAAAGGAAACAGGTTTTGGTGAACACAGCAAACCCTACTCCAATTCTTAAAGCCAATGGTTTTCTTTTATTTCCTCTGGGGTGATGTATCCAATTTTATCTCTTGCTTGATCAGTAAAACTCAGATGTGAAACTCGAGGCTTCTCTATCTTATCAAACGCCAGGGTTCATTTGTGAGAGAGTAAGTTCTGATTGTGTTACTAAGGGTGAAATCAAGTAGCCTTCTTCTTGTTTTTAGCTGTTAGAATGATCTGGTTCCTGTCAGAATTTCTCATTCTCTACTTGACCAGAACTCTTGCCTCTTCTGGTTGCCATCAGACATCTTAAATGCTATGATGTGAGTTTGGGGTAAGCAGGATCACAGGTTAGTTCTCTTCATTTGCTCATTTGTCATCTCTCATACAAAAGAACTTTTCAGTGGTTCTACTTCTAGATGCTTCTCTTCAAACAAATCAATTTTCTATTGTTGTGTAACAAATAGCCTCAAAGCTTAGTGGCTTAAAATAAGCAACATTTTTTAAAGCTTTGGTTTCTGTGGGTCATTGATTTGGGCTGGGCTCAGCTGGGTGGTCCGTCTGATCTTGGCTGGGCTCACTCAGAGGCTGGGGCTTCAGCTGGGATGCTGGGACATGTGGGGCCTTTCTTCAGGTGGTCTGTCATTGTCCATCAGGTTAGTCCAAGCTCTCTCACATGGTGGTGGCTGCATTCTCAGTGCATGAGCAGAGAGAGGCTCCAGGGCTTTCTTTAAGCCCATGCTCAGAAATTGCAGTGTTGCTTTTCCTAGTTTGTTTGTAAGAGCAAATCATAAGCTTGCTGCAGAAATAAAGGAGGAAATAGATGAGAGAAGAGTCCTCTGGATGGGAGAAGCTGGAAATTTGTGGCATTTTTGGAACCTACCACACCAGTTTCAGTGTGGCCCTTGGGATTGCTTCCTTCTTCAAAACATGCTCGTTTAGTGTGCGTCCCCTGAAATGAACTTGAATCTATGTCAGGTCCCAAGTAAAGGCTTCCTGCTTATACCAGGTGATAATAGTACCAAATGATGTTATATGTAAGTGATACACCCCAAGACTTAGTGCACATAAAACACGGAATACTGCGGCCATTACTACTGAATCCCACCACTAAATACTACCATTACTGGCACTGCATTTAGAGCTTGAGAATCAGAGAAAAGAACACAAGGCTGTGCTCTTGGGAAGGGAGATAAATTGGAGAGGATGCTGACGTGTGAGGCAGCTCACATAATATGGTCTGGTAAAAGTGATGCCAGGCAGCATCTACACCCGGAGCCCATGACTCCAAACCCTTGTTGCGTTGGACTCTTTACACGTACTGTGGTTTTCGTGAATTCATCTATATGCATTTATTTTAAAAACTGTGGACCATTGGCCACTAAAGGGTCATTAAGTCAGTCTTGTAAGTCATGAACACCAGGAAAAAATAAGGCACAAATCAGAAAATATCAGAATGCATCACCCTCATGAAGAGTATTGTTCCGTGAGTTTTTTTACTTCATGTATATGTATGTGACAGGCATGTGTGAACTGGTTCAGAGTGTAAAATTGTGTTTCTAACTGTGGGTAATGGTTAACATAGTTTGAAAATTAGTATGGCGAATATAGAGAAGTAGCTCATGAAATTGGCCCATAGACTCTTGAGGCTTAATTTCTTTTTAAGGATAATATAAGTGCATTGTTTTCAGTTCTTTCTAAGTAGAAATTTTATTCCTACACAACACAATATCCTGATTATTTTCAATATCATCCTTGATTTTTAGCATATCACAGACAAAACTTATTTTTTCCCAATAGAATTTTAAGTATGGTATAAGAGCTTTAAAAAAAAATGGAATTAGTGGTTCTGATGGAGCTGCCTAGCTTGACCTGTCACTTAGAGGAAGTGTCGGATCAGAGTGCTGTGTCAAGGGCTGGCAGAGAGCCGTCCCTCTCCTGCAGAGAAGGAGCTGCTGGGGGACAGTTCGGATTGAGAAAGAAGTGTTTTGTGAGCGGAACCCAGACGGAGGGAGGCAGGAGGGGTGTGTGGGGCTGTGTGGAGGCGCCGGGAGGTGTGGAAACAGCACCCAGCCCGGGTGGGTTGGCTCCTGTGGAGGCGCTCTGCAGAGGCTGTCTCCGTGGGGCTGCCAAGGGCTGGGACTCAGGCTGTGTTTCTAGTCTCTGGTGTCCTTGCATAGGTGGGGGCCCAAGTGACAGTTGGCCTCATTGTATTTCCCTTCTGGCCTTTTGTGATTTGGGGCCCAAGGGCCATCAGGGGGCCAGGGCACTCCAGATGGGACCAAAAGTCAAGTCCAAGATAAAAATGAAACCAGGGCTAGGCCTCTCCATTCTTGAAAGAGGAGAAGGGAGGAAAGAGAGGAGGAGAGGGAAAGTTGAGGAGGAGAGGAGGCAGGGAGGGAGGGAGGGAGGGAGAGAGAGAGAGAGGTTTCCACAGTCCCTAGAAGGGCTTATGTTAGTTAGGCAGATAAACTGAAGGAATTTTCCACTTCCTGGACATCTTCAAATAAGATTTCCAATGCTGCTGTCTCAAGCTGACATTTACTGAGTGCTCACTATGTGCCTGGCATTGCTCTAAGTTCTCAATATATATCAGCTCATTTAATTTTCACAACAGCCCTAGGTGGTTGCTGCTGTCACTGTTCTTATTTTATGCTGAGAAAACCAAGGCAGAAAGAATAGAGAGATTTTCCCTATGTTATATGCAGTTATGCTTTGGGTTTAGGGTTGTGTACAACGAAGGTAGAGCTTTGGAACTGAAGATGAGGATGAGGAAGAAGAGGAGAAAGGAGGCAGCTAATATTTGAGTGTTGCCATAAGCTGGTCATTTCACAAACTTTATCCCTTTGAATCTTCACTTTCCGTTAAGATTTGCTGGTATTATTATCCCTATTCTTCGATAAGGATATAGGGTTAGAGAAGATAAGAATTTGTTAAAGAACTCCAGAGCAGAGGTTGAATTTAGGTCTATTTGAACAAGAGCCTGCGTTTCTAGCCACTTCCTGTAGATGAAGGACTTGGGTGGGCATGGAAGAAGGAGGCAGAATGACAGGCAGCCTCCGTGCACAGGATGGTGGGACAGCCCATCTTACTGGGCCAGGAGTATGTGTTTGCCACAGCAGTGGATGAAACAGTGCCACATTTGAGAGGAAGTGGAAATTCTCTAGTGGGAGAAATGTTTCCATTAATTTCTTTTTCCAATGGGGGAGTTTTCAGCCATAGTCCCAAATAAGGAATCCAGAAAGTGGCTTCTAGGTCATGTCTTTCAGTGATCCTGCGAACACAGTCAGTTGATTTCTTCACGCCTAAGTTTCTGGGCTGGGGAACAGGCTGAGAACTATTAAAGGCCTTGAGTCATTTGGAAAGAAGAAGTATGCATACAGCAGGCACTGCCATGAAACGGAATTAGCTGTTCTAATTTGTTGAGACACTGAGCTGAATGCTTCATACACATGATCTCACTTATGGCCACCATATCCCAGGAGGTATGTTACATTAACTCCACAAAGACATTAAGTAACCTGCCCCAGGTCTTGAAGCTAAGAATGCCTTTTGATTTGTGATAAGGTTACATCTGGTAAATCCATTGTCAGGTGTAATTGTCCTAAACTAAAAATGCACAACAATGCACCTAGCCTAGCAAACACATGTATGTCCTATTGAGTGTTGGCTGGAGAGAGTCTTTAACTGAACACTGTTAGCCTGGGAAAAGGTTGCAGTAAAGCTGAGGTATGGGTTCATTCTAACCTCAGCCATTCTAAGCTGGGGACAACTGTGCTGAAGAGGGTGACCAACCTAGGCAGTCTGATTCCGAAGCTTGCAGGTTCATCTCCCTCTGCCAGTTGTCCTAAGCAGTCTTTGGCCAGGGCACAAGAGGTGAAATAGCAAGGTGTGGGACCTGATGTGGGAAGTCTGAGATCCCTGTGTATCTTTTCAAAAATCCACATGTAAGAGAGTAACGCATAAGGAGTAATGACAGAGAGGTCTAGTTGGCCTATTCCTGTGATATCCCTGTGGCGTACCCTGTGACGGAAGGGGAAAATACAGGCAGAGAAGGCATGCTTCTGGCTGGTAGAACAGATCTGTAAATGAATAATTCACTGTGGTGTGTGCTGTGATGGTGGGGGAGAAGTATGGGAATTTAATAACTTATTCCCAAGGCCCCAGGGGTGCTGCTCAGAGTTCTTAGTTGAGTTTTAAGGAAGAGAAATCAGTGGAAGAGTTCAAATGTTGGCAAGGCAGGAGGAGAAGCAAAGGAGAGAAGAGACACTGGCCAAGAGGAGGCAATGGAAGGTCCCAGGGAAGTTTAGCTTGAAGAAGATTTGAAGGTGCGGAAGAAGAGTCCAGGGAACTTGTAAAGAACGAATAAAGACCTCCAGGATTCAAGGGTGAGCATAGCTCTTCTCAAGATGATGCACTTGGCAGCTTTCAGTGCTGAAGCCAGGAGCAGACAAATAAAGGAACCAATGGAGGACAGCTTTGGGTATGATGGGAGGAGAGAACACAGATGGAGATGAGAAATGAAGGGAGAGTGTGCAGCAAACAAAAGAAGTTGAGAGGCCAGTTGAGAAAGTCTTGCTTGATGGACTTTCTTTGTGAAGTAGGAAAAAAGAAATAGATCTCCATTCAAATCTGTCACCTTAGGCAAATGTCTGGCCCTTAGCTTCCTCATTTTGTAAAAGGAGTGAACGATAACAGCAGAACTTACTTCATAGAGGTGTCTGGATGGAATATGATAGTGTTTGTGTAAGGAATAGTGGAACCTTGGCTGGTGCATAGCAGGGGGAAAAAGGAATGTGAATATTGTCAGCTATTGAGGGAGTTTTGGTTTGGATATTTGATGAACAGCTTGGGGAGAAGACAGTGATTTCTTTGTTGGATACAGAGCGTTTGACATACCTGTGGTATATCCAGGTTTCAGTGTCCAAAGGCAATTGGGAATGATAAGTCAAGGATAGAAGTAAAGATTTGGTAGTTATTAATATGATGATATATATTTAAAAAAATCTAAAGTATATTACTGGAGGCACTAGATTTTAATAGTATATGACATTAGACAACATGGATTGCATAAGTTTTTAAAAATTATTTTTAATTCTTCTACTTGTTGAGAATATCCCAGTTTGTGCTATCATGTCTCAAACATCTTTCCAGTGCATGCAGACAGTGCTTTAAAGCAGAAGGAATGAAGCACATCTGAGAGCTATGTACCTGCATGATAACATTTAATTGTGTTTTCCAGTCTTGTGTTCTATTTGTAGTAAATGTTACTAGTTTTCCGATTCTGATTTTTTTCCAAGTAGGATGGTTTGGCTGTTAATAACAGAACACTCAAGGTGTCTGGAAGGAGGTGGTTCCAAGGTTGTTTAATGAGAGACTTAACAGAATCATCAAAGACTCAGGCTCCTCCCAATTATCTGCTTTGCAAAATGTCATTGATATCTCCCTTCCTGGTCCGAGGGAGGCTGCACTGTCTCCGGGAATCACATTCTCACTGGACAGTATACAAAGCAGAAAGGAAAGGGCACGGGACCAGGGTTTGTCCTGAAGTACCTCATGTCATACCTGCTTGATGCTTGGGCTGTCTGTGGTAGCTCACCTACCTCTGAGGGACAAGGCTGACATGCTGTAAGTGGCTGTGTGGAAAGAGAGTGAAGGCCGTCTCCACAGTGTCATCACATCCCTGAATTAAGGAGCTTTGATAAAGTTCTACCTTTTGAAATTTTGTTTTGTCCGGTAATTAATTCTCTTATTGCTTAAATTGTTTCCAGATGGATTTTCTCTTTTTTGCAGCTTGGATGCATGGGATATGCAATTTCAGGTTATTCTCCAACATAGCAGACATGATTGTCCCCTCTTTTTTTCTTGGTTTATTAGCTTTTCTGTTGAGACTGGGTCATCTCATCTTGATTTTTCATATGTCATTTAGTTTTGGATTGCGTCTTGGACATTGTGAACGTTATGTTGTGGAGACTGGATTCTGTTGTATTTCTCTGAATAGTGATGTTTTTGCTTTCCTAGGTCATTGTCTTTGCTGGACAATGAACTGCCTCTTGGTCACCAGCTCAGATGTCAGTTCTATTTTTAATTTTATCTTTGAGTCTTCTTTGAGGCTTCCTCATGCATGCATGGTTTAAGAGTCAGCTAGATACCTGCATAGAGTTTATTCAAAGAATTTGGGACTCCCTTCTGTTTTGGCTCCATTTTTGAATTTTGTCTTCACTTTCCAACCTGAAATCTGTCCCATTGTTTTGCATGCTAGAAAGTCTTGGAGTTCTATACTAGAGTTTTAGCTCTCATTCAGTGCTGACTGCAGCCTACTGGCAGGATAAAGAGTGTGAAATGGCCAATCCCTTCTTTCAAGTTTATACCTCCCTCTGGAATTTGCTTTCTTTTCTTAGTTCTGCAGTGCCTCTAGGCTAAGAAGTATTTTAAAACAATTTTTCCAGAGTTTGTATTGGTTATTTTGCAGAAAAATTGGGTCCCATTGAAGTTTACTTGACTGTATCAGGAATGAGCTTTCTTGTTCTCTAGCACACGGGAAAATGGGTGGGCCATGAGTGGGTGAGTCACTTCCTCAGCCACAGAGCTAGGAAATGGCAGAGCCTGGGCCCCAGTTCAGGCCCTGGACCAACGTTCCCAGTGTCTCAGCACCCTGCAGGGCATCTGGGTGTGGATTTCTGCCTTAGAACACTGCCAGTGTGGGCTCGCTTTTGTTTTCCTATGGGAAGTGTCTTCTCTGGGGGTGGAATTGTAGCAGCCACAAAGCTGAGCTGGGCAGTTTCACGTCAGTTGGGGGTTGCCAACTAACCAGGAACCACTCCTGGTTCCAATCAGGGTACCAGGAGGGGCTCCTTTATTAAAGGGGCACTCAGAAGACAGTGTGCCAGGCAGAGTTTGGGATAGAAATGATTGGTCAGCACCAACAAGGTGCTTGGTTATTATTTACTTGGCAATGTTTTTACCAAAGTAAAAGTCAATAGTAAGTTGTGGTTAACAGAGAGGAAGTTCAGAGTTCAGTAGGTCCTTTTTCTTTTTCTTTTCTTTTTCTAAATTAAGAAGGAAGTTGCTGCTCTTATTTTTGTACCAGTCTTGTCATTAATGGTTAAAGAGTAAAAGCCTTACCTGAACTGAAGTCAAACTTTGAAACTTAGTAATGAGTCCCTCTTTCCCCTTTGTAGTGCCACTGGCATGAAGGTTCTAACTTTTGGGCAACTTGCAGAGCAGCAGTGAAGAATCTAGTGAAAGCTTAGGATTTTATGCCCTTTAGGGAACAGAAATGGTTCCCTCCAAGACAGACATTTTGAGTTCTCCTTCCTAACAACTGTCTCTGTTCAGTGAGCCATCTCACCATCATATATTTTATTTTAGGCTTTGTGCTGTATTGCTGGAAGTAGTCCTGCTTTCCAGATTGAAAAAGCATTTATTGAGCACCTATTGTGTACCAGATACTGTTTATACATCAGTGAGCAAGTGAGGTAAAGTCTTTGCTCTTCATGTAGCATACATTCTAGTTGAAAGTTGACTACAAATGAGTATACAAAAATAATTATTACAGATATGATACATGCCGGGTAAGAGAAAAATACACAGATTCAAAACAGAAGCCTGTTTTTTGGGTGGCATGGGCCAGTGTGTGATCAAGCAAGAAACATAAAGTGGAGCCTTCTCCCATTCTTCCCTCTTAGTGGAGATGGGGTGAGTCTGTGAAGAGGGTTTCTCAGATTTCTGAATGCCAGAAATAGCAAATGGGTCAGAATGGGTGGCTGCTGGACTGGTCACCGTGTTTCACCTGGTACTTCTGTCTTGGTCAGTTACTCCCTCCCATTGTCACAGGTCTTATTCTTTACACTTGGCACAGATTCTACCCACTAACTAGACTGGAAGGAGCAGAGTGAAGGTTCTGGAAAGAGACTTACACTCAGAATACGAAGGGCTTTGCATATCATGCTAGAGTCCAACTTCTAGACTTTGTCTTTCTAAATTCACAGCCATTTCTGGGACAAATTGCACCCCCACCTTCCACGGGATCCTGCTGGATTCCGTCTTCACAGTCTTTTTACTTCTCTAACACATTTCCCCTCCCTTTCACACTCAAGTGAAAGTAGATAAGAGCAGCAGTTGTTAATGCTATTGATTGTAAGTTGCCTGCATTAAAAATGTTAATGTTGGGGCCAGGGATTTAGCTCAGTGGTTTCGCTGCCTGCTATGCAAGTGCAAGGACCTGAGTTTGATCCCCGGTACCCCCCCCCCAAAGTGTTAATATTGCCCCCGGGAAGGGATTAAGCTATTGGAGAAAGCCAGGTGTGCTGAGGTTTACTGTTTCTCAGAAGAAAGAGCATCAGGGAAGAGGGCCACCTCAGCCCTGTGGTAATAATTACGGCCATATTTATCACTGTCAGTATATCTTCTGTGATTCTGCAGTCAGCTGGGTTTTGTGACCTAACATGGATGAGACAGTGAGGTTGTCTTGCTGTGTTCAGAAAATTAAGTTCAAAGAAATGCATAAGCATAATCTCAGTAAGAGAAATGACACATCACAGATAAGGCTTAGAGGCCTTTTTGCCCCTTTTGATATCCTCATTTACCCCTCCCTTCTTCAGCAGCCACCGTTTGTGGTAAATCTGGTTGTCCATTTAGAACTCCATAGTACTGCAGGGTATGGATTTTTCCGCGTGTATCGGTCACTCCCTGTTGGTGAGGATTTAGGCCCTTTTTTGGAATCACACATATGTCTCACACATATGCAAGTGTTTCTCTGATTCCTGAGAAGTAGAATGGCTTGGCCATGGGGTATAATGATTCAGCTTTTAATAGATTTTGCCAAATGTTCTTCAAAGTGGCTGAACCTGTGCACACTCCCACCAGCAGAGCGTATTTCCATCTCATTGCATCTTTCTCAAATCATGTTATTTTCAGGCTTTTTCATATTTTTGCCAATTTGATGAGAGAAAAGTGGCATTTAATTTTGATGAGCTTTGAGCATCTTTCTTACATGTTTGTCGGAAAATTGTATTTCATTTTCTATGACTCTCTCTCCCTCCTTACATTTTCTTATTGATTTGTGGGCATTTCTGCTTTGATCTCCGGACACCAATCTTTGCTAGTTGTTTGTGTTTGTTCTGATCTTTTCTTCAGTCTTGTCTCGTCCAAGTCCTGTGTCACTTTAATGCCTGGAATGAGGGACTTCTTTACTATTGATTTAGCTCTTGAAGACTTACAAAGTATCAAGCTTATCCCCACCTTAGAGTTGAGGAAACAGAAGTTCAGAAAGACTGTCACAACTTGTGCAGTCATGAAGCCTGAGCAGACTTAGAAATAGACCAAAGTGCTGTGAGCCACAGGGAGATTATTATTGCTAACCTTTCACTATTAGCCAGACACTTCCACGTGGTATCTCTAGAGAGAAGTCTGTTTAATTATTCATCTCTTTTCCAGTAATTGGCGACAAGTCCTCCAGCTGGGAGATGAAACCAACTTGATTGTCAAGGACATCTACAATGCATAAAACTGGAGATTCAGCTCCAGAGAGTGGTAGGAGACCCAGTGCTTAAGGTCTGTTTTCTGAGGGTCTCTCCTTGTCCACTGATAGCAGCCTTTTGCTGAAATACCCTCTGAACAGAATGTTAGACAGATTGAAGGTGCCACAGTCCACATCCATTTATCACTTTCAGAAATGAACTCTGCATTTTATGTTTCTTTAGCTCCTTAAAAAAGAATGGAAAAATCCTTCCTAGGTAGACACAAGGTCAAGCCATTGCTGTGGAATTCCCAGGGAGCTGTATTATTCCCTTATCCCAGAATAGGAAACAGAAAGTAAAAACTTAGACTTATGTAGCCGGTGTAAGCAAAGACTTCCTTACTATGGGTGCAAAACTATAATTGAAATATTGAACATCTATTTCTGGGACATGGTCTGGAATTAATAAGAGTTTCTACTTATTGAACATTTATTTGGGGCAAACACAGAGATAAGCCATAGATATGGGTTATCTCATTTAATTTTCACAGTAACCTATTTATTGTTTCTATTCTATGGATAAACAGTCTGATGCTCATTTATTTAACTTCCTTAAAGTCACATAACAAAAAGTGGCCGAGCCATGTCTTAAATCCAAAATGTGTGGGCTCAGTGACTACATTAATGTTATCATGTCATGTAATAAAACCAGTTCCCTAACATCTTTCTCTGTAGTTGCAGAGCTTGTAAGTGCTCGTCTAGCAGGGTTTTCATAAAGTGATGGTGATGCAAGTTGAATGGCAGAAGAGGGAGCTGTACCCAGCTTGAGGCCATACTCTTTTTTTTTTTTTTTGGGTACTGGGGATCGAACTCCAGTCGTTGTGCTTGCGAGGCAGGTGGCGGAACTACTGAGCTAAATCCCCAGCAGCTGTACCCAGCTTGAGAGGTTGCCCATCTCATACAAAGAATCGGGTCTACTTGGATTTGTTTTTGACCAGTACTGATCTTGGACCAAACTTTTGAATATAGTTGATATATTGGCACCTTTCTAAATTAGTTTTGAGTTGCCAGATGAATCTCAGAAGATAGAAAAAAGGAAAGGAACTTGTATTTATTGAGTTCAATTGCATTAAGCAAACCCATTTTGCAGACAGAGGAACAGAAGTGAGATTATTTCCCCAAGGTCGCTGTAAGAGATTTTATTATTGTCTCAATTACTTGCTTCCCTCCCTATAAGAGAACTATACATCCCCATCCAGTTGTGTGTGATTTATGGTGCCTACTTGCAGGAGGGATATACTTTCCTGTCCCATTAAAGTGGAGCTTGGCAGTAGGATATGAATTGGCCAGCAGAATGTAAGCAGACGCGATATATTCTAAATCTGCATGGGAGCTTTGAGAACTATTCCTTGGTCTGGCCATTGTTCTTTTTTCCTTTTGCCACAGACCAAGAAAGGGCAATTTCCTTAGCTGTGTCCTGGGAAGTAAAAGACACATCGAGCAGAGCTGCAGGGCCATAGGTAATTGCAGTGACATGTAGTAGGATCAAGAACTACACTGTGGATACCCTAAGTCAGTAGAAATTTGGGGTTGCTTGTTATTGCAGCCTTACCTCGAAAAAGCTGACTAAGACAGTCACATAGCCAGTAACTTGGCAATGCTGGAATTTGAACCAGGTGAAAGTCCAAATCCTATCAGTGTTCTTTTCCTTATCCCAGTCTTCCCTAATACTCTGCTCTTTATGACATTTGCTATATCTGTGGCTACTCGCTCTTTTCTTTAAAAAAAATCTTTTAAAAAATGGTCTCAGTTTTTTCATTTCAACATGTTTTAAAGGAAATGTCATCACCATATGAGTGGAAAAGCAGCATCACAACAAATAATTAGTAACCATAAAAATGAATGTGGTTAAAACCATGTTACAAAATTCTAGCTACATACTGTTTGTTGGCCACAAGGATCTGGCTTTGAAACAGGGGGTCCTGTGTGCCAGGTACTCTCTACTCTACTCGTGTACTCTGTCATCAAGTTCATTAGTGCATTCGAGATGCTGTAACAAAATAACACAGTCTAGGTAGTTTTTAAATGACAGAAATTTGTTTCTCACAGTTCTGGAGGCTGAAGTTCAAGATCAAGGTGCTGGCAGACTCGGTGTTTGGTGAGGACTTACTGTCTCCATCCAGGATGGCCTTGATGATGTGTCCTGTGGAGGGAACGAACACTTTATCCTCACATGTCAGAAGAACAAAGGCAGAAAGAGAAAAGGGACTAACTCTCTCGCTCATGCTGTTTTATAAGGACAGGGATCTCATTATCGTTATCCAGTGCTACTAACTCTTAATACCATTACCTGGGGCTTAATTCCAACATTAGAATTTTGGAGGGAAGTGTCATTCAAGCAGAGAAACAGGCTTGGAAAGAGCCAGGGGTGAGGTTAAAAGCCTGGTCCGTTTGATTCCAAGGATGACACTCTTAACCTGAGGTTCATCTGACTGTTCTCTTGGGATCTCTTAAGCCAGTTAGGTGATTCTCCTTCTTGTAGTGCGTCAAAGTGTTGCTGCTTCAGGGAATAACCCTGAGGCAGTGTTAGGCTGGAACTTCAGGGGTGATCAATCAGACCCTTTGCCGGGCTGTCAGGCAGAGGCACAAAGCAACTCTTAGGGGCTGTTTCTGACTGTGGTCTCACAATTTCCTGGGCTTTCCTCTGCTGATCATCTACCCTAGGTGTATGAATTAGCTGCTAGTCTGTAAGGAACACCCCTAAACTGCACACTAGTTTACAGGTCAGCTGGTGGCTCTTCTCATCTTGGCTGGCCTTGCTTGTGTGTCTGTTAGCTATCAGGTTACCTGAGGCCTGGTCTAGGATGGTCTTACTCATGTGCCTGGCATCTGGATATATGATGGCTGCAGCAATACAGCAACTGGTCCCTTGTGTATCAGGCCACTCAGGCTTGTCCACTCAGGAGATGGACATGGTTTCATGGGCCAAGGGTACACTCACATGCTTCAGAATTGGTACTCGGTTGCTTCATTCTAGCTTCCAGGAGAGGGTTAGGCTTTATCCCTTAAGGAAAGGAGCTGCAAAGTCACATTGCAATGGGTATGGACATGGGGAGGGATAAAGAAAAGGCTGGTTTTTCAACCTAACATGCTCACTCTTTCACTAGCCTCTGAATTGCAGAGGATGGAGTCATGGTCATCTTTCCACGTGCCTGGCACACAAGTGTCCAAGTAGATATGGTGGCATGGATCTGCCATGTCCTGTTCCGTGTGTTCACCAAGCTTGTCCTTGCTCAGGTACCCTCTGCTTTCTTCCCCAGGCACGTGGCACCAATCAGCTCATGCTCATCATCTCCACCGCTGCTGAAAGTGCCACCTCTGTAAGCCTTTCCCCACTACTCTCCCAGCACTCCTTTATCACATTACCCCTTTTCCCCGCTTTTTCCTAGAATCTGTAACTGAAATGACTAGTCTCTGTTCCTCTTCTGGAAAGTAAGCTTTGGGGGAGCAGAGGTCTTGCCCATCTTGTCTCTCCAGCCCCTAGAACGGTAGCTCCACACCAACACCCGTGACTGTCACAGGGATGCTACATAGAGGCAGAGTGGCTTCACCGCGGCTGTGTGTGGCTTTGGGTGCCAGGAGTCACCCAGTTCCCGGAAGTGGTCTCTTGCTGCCTACTTAGCAGGAAGAACTGGCGGTGACCCTGTGGCTCTTTTCCCCAAGTGCAGGTGGCATCTCTGTATCTCAGGCGAGGTATTTCGAGTCACAGGTGATGGACATTCACTCAGGCCAACTTGGGCCACGAGGAGAAGTAGTGAAATGTGAGGCACACCCGGAGGGATGGTCCCTGGGTTCTGTTTGCTACGCCACACTGCCAGCGGCCTTCAGGAGGTGACTTCATGTCTGTGGCCCAGTTTCCCCACATACGAAATGAGGAGGGAGGATAAAAATACTAGGTATTTCATCAAGTTTCAGGAAAACTCGCTGATTTGGTGTATGGGAAATGTTTAGTACTGAGCGGATGAGAGGCATCTGAGTCTGAGCTGCTGCTATTATTACTGCTATTATTGGAGGTTATTTTATGGGACTGAAGGGCAGGAAGCTCAGCTGGTCTAATGAGCCCCTAAGACAGGAACTGGGAAGCCATCGGGAACGTGAGCATCTGTGCACTTTCATTCTCTCTGTATCTGAGCCGTGGGTTCTTTCGTTCCTGCCTGTCTGTCTTGTGCTCCTTTTCTGTCTATTGTCTTTTTTGGCTCAGTTTGGTTAGGGTCAACTTGTTCTTCTCTGCCCATCTTTCATACTTATTTCCCAACCAACACAGATGGCCCCTCTTAGGTCTAATTCCAAATTTGGGGGACGGTCGGATTGGCATTCCTGGGGCCACAGGCTTGTCCATGGGCCTGTCAGCTGTGGCAGGCACCTGTGAATATGGAAGTCCCACAGCTGGGGTCCACTCCTGCAGGGGAGAGGGACGATTTCGGAGACATCTGCCCAGAACGGGCAGAGACCTCAAAACATGTCGGCTCAAGGCAGCTGCTGTCAGTCTCTTTGCTTCATGTCTTCTCTTCCTCTGCGCAGCTTTTCAAGGTTCTTGAATTTATGCTCCCACTCAGTCTCACCCAAATTATTATTTTTTAAACACTCCCCAGCACACTTACCTCTTAGGACTCTCGATTCTGGCCTTCCGCCTCTGCCAATCACTTGGCCGTTTCCTAATCTGTATTTGGCCATCATGAATGTGGAAACTTCACAGAGCCCTTGAATGTCAAAGTTGGAAAGCAAAACTGCTCCTCCATGCTTATACTAAATAGACACCCCCCCAACACACATGTATTTACTAAAATATTATTAGGCTAAACATTCAGTTTTACAACTTTCTGATTTCACCAACAATGTCTGTCTTCCATATTAAAACATAAAGACATTTTAAAGAAATGGCGGCAGAGAAGTCTGTTGTGTGAATGAACTAAAAGATTTTTAACCTGTTCTCAATTTTCTACCTTGTCTATGTACCTTATACACACTGGGTTCTTAAATCGTATGTAATCCTTCAGCTTGTGGAATAGAGATGAACCATCATATCCTGTGCTGTAGTTTGGGGTCACAAATTCAAATTCCTACAGGAACCAGGCAGCTGCCTTAAATACCTGTAGATTAAGAGAGAGCTGTATATTAAATCTTAAGAATTTTCTTAAGATTACTTACCCAAAGAAATGTATAGTTCTTTGGACACATATATATTTTTCAGTATAGCCTTGGTTTTTTACTCTTTTCAAAGAGATGGGTGCCAAAGCAGGTTTGCTGTCCTTGAAGTGTGACATGGGGAAGATAACAGGACGAGTTACAGTGTGAGATGGCAGCCAACAGCCCATCTTGGCGGATGGGGGCAACAAGGAATGGTGTGGACCGTGGCCCATCTGCAGGGTGACAACTACTCAGCTCAGCTAGCTGTTGCCAGTGTGGGAACACAGGCCTAGAGTTGCCAATTATTTATTATTATTTTTAGAAGAAACAGGAAATCAGGCTATTTATAATAGCCTGATTTTGCCTGATTTTGGAGTGTTGGGTTTTTTTAATTTTTTAATACTAAAAAACAACCTGTAGGCCAAACAAAACATGGGCCACCAATTTACATTCACTGTTGTAGATAATACACTTCAGTTAATCTAAAATCATTATTTTTGGCAGCCCTTTTTAACGACTGACTCACTGAGCTTTTTGCCTAATGAAATCTTTAAGTAATTCACGAATACTTAATCTGAAAACCTGTTAATCCAAGTTGTATTCCTGGACTTGTGTCTTAATTACTTTTCTTGTTGCTGAGACAAAATGCCAGACACCCAGAGTTATAGGAGGAAGGGTTTATGTGGCTCACAGTTTGTAGAGGTTTCAGTCCATAGTTGGCTGGCTCCAAGACAGGGTGGCACATGGCAGAGGGGCAACAGTTCATGGTGGGCAGAAGGCAGCAAAGCAAGCAAGAGACCTTAGCAGCGTCTTTCTGCCCCTTTTATACTCTACCTAGGCTACTGAGATTAGGGTGGGTGCCAAACCAATCAGTGGACTGATTTAGTAATCACCCACCCTTAATCCTAGCACTGCACCAGGAATCAACCACACACTCTAGATCCAGCCACCTCTGAAAAATCCCCACCTATGACTGCATGAGGCTTTGGGGGGACATCTAGACATAGCCATGACCACTTGTAATGGGGTTTTCAGACCTTATATGTGCTTGTGTTAAATCCATCTGATTACCTATGTTTAAAATCTTATTTGCATCTTCCCTGTCAGTTTACACCTCAGCATGGTCACCATCTTTATCGACTATGTGTTGTTTTTGAACTTGACCCATTTGATCTTTCCTCCAAGTCCTAGGATAAAAAATACCAGGTGACACAGGACTGAAATCAAAGTCCCAGGGCCTCTATTTAGCAGAGCTCATTAGCAAGTGTCTTTCCCTGGACATGCTTTGCTTCAACTGAAAAGAGTTAAATATTTAAAAAGGGATAGCTTGTATTTAAAAATAAGAGAATTTCATAACAAAATACCTGTATTTTGGTACTTTTAAAGATCATCATAACCAGCACCCAAGTTCTGCATTTCCTCATGGCACCAGTGTTAGAACCGAGCCGTAGCTGACTCTTAAGGATAGATACGGGGTTCTCTGGACCTAGTTGACTAATTTTGTATGGTCAGTCCTGTAGGTATTTATGTTTGCAACTCTTGTAGTAGTCTCTTAGTAGTTTGGCGTAAATTCATTGATTGGTTTGTGCATGCACGAGTTCATGTTTTTGAATGCCTATTTATATGTCAGGCACAATGCTAGATGTGAGAGATACAATGATGATTGAGATAGATGATATTCTTTCACTTATAGATTTACTGGGGAAGTTAGACATGAAACAATTATATACATAATTTTACTTGTAAGTGCCACAGAGGCAAGTTATATTAATCAGGACCATTTAGCTGTAGAAGTTCGACTTATCACTAATCTACCTGACGTAGAAGACAGCACATTTTCCATTATTCCAAAAAAACTATTGCAAGCAAGACTGAGAAAGCCTTTGCTAAAGCCCAGAGACATGGTCCATGTCATACTTCCTGTATCCAACTGATTAGCAACTGTCCAAAACCAAAGCAAAACACGCAAAAAGGAAACGGGGTTAGTTTGATATGCCTCACTCTCCATTTGCTGGCTCTTTTGTCTGTAGTTATCTGTTTCTTGTTGTTTTTGAAAAACAGAGTGACAATCTGGGACCTCTTAGTGTTTTTTTTCTACAGGATTCTTTTGGGATCCTAGGGAATGGTTTGATGATCCCATGGAACCTTGGTATTCAATTCATCTGTACTAGAACTTAACTCGCTGAGGACATCTGGGTGTTTCATAGATGTATTTGCCCTGTTCTCTCCCCTCAAAATATTATACTGTTAGCAAAGTGTGCTGTAGGACAAAGTGGTTAACACTGGCATCTCCTTTTTTCTGAGGTTCAAATTGACAGGGAAAAGTGGTTAAAAATGTTATCCTTGAAAATTCCTTACTTAGAAACCTTGACTTGCAAGAAACATAAGTTGGCTCTGATTAACTTAAGCAAAAATTAATTTGTTATAATGATATGGGAGAAATAAGACATGCAAAAGAAAAAAATGATTTAGCCTTTAGAAAGTTCTGGAACCAAAGAAGTTCTGGAGATCTAGGAAGCAAGAACTAATGGTCCATTCCTTCAAGATACCAGTGACAGGGTGAATAGAACTGTTTAAGATGCAGATTCCATGCAGAGAACTTCTGAGTGGCCTACCTTGAGTCACATGACCATCCATAAATGGCGACCCCACAAAGATCTCATGTATGTTCCCAAACTGAAGAGGAAAACTATGGGGAGTGGATCCCGGGCAAATGAGCCCCATGGATGTTCATGGAAGTCTTCTTCAACTCATAGCTGGGTAGTGACTCTGAGTTCATCACCAATGGTGTGTTGGTAATAGCTTTGAAACCTTGTCTACCCTTACGTATGGCCACTCAATTGTCCTGCTCAAGTTTACCTAAAAAAGTGAGTTCTGTGTGGAGCCCTAGTTCTCTTTGATTTCATCTTAGTCTTCAAGCTAAGAATTTATAGAGGTGATAGTGAAAAACGCCTGCACAGCACATAGTACGTGTCAGAGCACTTTGAGTGGCTTGTCAAAATCCGCTCATTTAAGACTGACAAAAAGCCGGTGTGGTGATACAGGCCTGTAATCTCAGTACTCTGGGAGGCTGTGGCAGGAGGATTACAAGATCAAGCCTGGCTTGGACAATTCAGCAACTTAGTGAGACCCTGTGTCAAAATAAAAGCAAGCAAGCAAGCAAACAAACAAATAAACTAAAAAAATGGGCTAGGTATGTAGCTCAGACTGAAGATCTTGCATTCAATCCCCAGTACCAAAAAAACCAAAACCAAAACCAAAATCTATTACTGACAATAATATGAGGTAGGGTCAGTCCTCATTACTGGCAGGAGTTAGGTTCCATGAATTCACCACAAATATTGAGTCAATGAGTACTGAACCATTGCTCCTAAAGGTAAGGCTAGGGTAAGTTAAGCTCCTGTGGGTCTGTGGCCACAACATTTCCATCAATCCATGCAATTGTTTTATGTGTATTTCTGTTTAGAGACACTTTCTTTAATATATATTATTGACTCACTAGTACCAGACTCACATCCAACAACACAACACCTTGGGGCTGGGGAAGCTTCCCTAACACGGGTGTGAGATACCACCACCTTCTTGTTCTTAAGAATATTAGATAGCACTTCAGCACTCACTGTGGGGGCGATTTTACAAAAAAACCACCAGCAAAAGCACAAAAGTGTGAAAAACATGGTGCTAATATGCTGTAAAAAGATCACTTTCAGAATGAGAACTGAACAAAGAAGGCACGGCATCACTTTGTTCGACCTCAGCTGTGAATATGACTGTTGGATGATGCCAGTATTTTGTAGCTCTGCACATGTCCACAAGTATTGTAATTATGAAAGCACTGTGAGTATTGATTTCGAGGTGACAGATTTTACTAAGCAGGTGAATTTGTACATATGGAATATGTGAGTAATGAAGACTGACTGTAAGTAGTTATCCCCTCCTTTTTTGCAGTACTGGGGATTGAACCCAGGACTTCACACTGACCTACATCCCCAGCCCCTTTTAAATTCTGAGACAGGGTCTTGCCAAGTTGCTGAATCGCCAGGGTGGACTTGAGTATGCATCAGCCTCCCAGAGTGCTGGGATTACAGGTGTGCATCACTGTGCCAGAGGATGGAGGTGTAGAGAGATTGACCAACTTTCTGCCGGTCATGTGGTGCTGGCTGCAGACTCTGTGCCCTTAAGAGATAGGCTAGTGTAGTGGTTGGTGTAGAGTGGCCCTTGCTAAAAGCTGGTTCTCATGTTTTGTGGGCATTTAAAAAGTACAATATACTGAGGGCCATGGCTGAAGTAGTTGGAGTCGTAGGGGTGGGAAAGTGTTTTACTTGAGTAAGTTTAGGCCATTTTTGTAGCCTGTGATGGGGGATAATAATATTCAACACGGAGACTTTCTGTGAAGCTTGTCCTTGAGCTGAATCTCCTGCAAACAGATGTTGTAGTAATCCGGGAGAACAGCTTGGTGGGTGGTCTCTCGAATTCCCAAGGGAATGACATAGTGGCTCAGAGACTGAAGCCACAAATTCTTAAATTTGAATCCTGGCTCCATTTCTTTTTCTTTTTCCTTTCCTTTTTATTTCTCTTCTCTTCTCCTCTCCTCTCCTCTCCTCTCCTCTCCTCTCCTCTCCTCTCGTCTCCTCTCCTCTCTTCTGTGCCCCTGGGAAAATTAGTGAACCTCTTGCCCCTTAGTTTTTTCACTTGCAAAATGGGGATAAAAAATACCTGTGTTATCGAGTCATGGTGAAGATTAAATGAGTAGATGTCAATACAGTAGCCTGTTGTTATCTGTGGTTTCACTTTCTGTGGTTTTTAGTTGCCTTCAGTCAATGGCAGTCTGAAAACACTAAATGGAAAATTGTAGAAATAAGCACTTTGGAAGTTTTAGGTTGTGTGTCGCTGTGAGTATCATGACGGAAATGTTATACTTTCTTGTTCCATCCTGCTTAGCACATGAGTCATCCCTTTCTCCAGCATATCCAGGCTGCATACAGGACCCGTCTGATAGTCACCTGGCCATTACCAGATTGACTTTTAGTGTGTGTTTGAATGTAGCGTTTGGTATTATCCATGGCTTCAGGCATCCTCTGGAGGTCTTGGAACGTGTTCCCCCGTAGATAAAGAGGCACCACGGTACGGCATTTAGAACAAAGGCTTGTACATGCCACATGCTCCGGAAGTGTTTTCTCTTGTTGCTATCTGTCCCTAGATTTTATGGGACTCTCTGGGGGTCACAGCGTGTGGTTGTGTGCCTCCCCACCCTAGTTCCGGCGTTGCTCTAGAAGCTAGGTCCTGGGTCTTTTCCATTCTGCTAAAGGCGCTGCCTGACTCACTTCTTGGGCTCACACAGATGACAGCTAAATAGAAGGGCTCCTTCCTCTTAGTATTAGCTTAATTATAGGGGCTCCCTAGAAGCGGGTGGGGAGTGAGCTTTGAGAACTCCCCTGGTCCCTTACCACAGGATCGTGCTGGGACCTGGGAGAGGCATGAACATTGTGTCTTGCCTTGTTCTCTTCTTTCTTACATACCTTTTGTCTCTGTAATTCTGCACACTTAATCTTTAATCTCTGGAAGGGTTCTGTTACATTTTTGTGTGTTTTCTCCTCCCTGGTTTGAGCTCCAAAAGTCTGTTTGGGTCTCTGTGGGTGTGTGGCAGCCACTGCAGGTCTTTCTGAGTTACATAATGCGGTTTTGTATTTTTTGTTCTTTACTGGGGATTCTTTCTATGGTATAATTTTTACTTTTATGCAAAGAAGTAGGGCACTAGAATTTTCTTTGGGATCCCCTAGAGTCTTTCCTGCCACATTTTCTCCTTTAGAACAATTTTTTTTCTAACTGCAAAAGCAGTATGTACTTGTTATGGAACATAACAGAATGCAGAGAAATCAAATGATCTCTCCACGCAGAAACATTAATTCCTTGGTGTTCATCTTCGCCTCTTTTTGTCTCTTCCTCTCTCATACACACAAATGGGTTCATGATGGCATATGACAATACTCATTCCAATTCACATTTCATCCCTGCTTTTTCCTGTGTCTCTTTAGTCTCCATGGTGTGGCTCGGGCCAGCGTTTACTTAACAGGTACCGTGTGATTTCACGGAGGGTGTGTTTTATGTCTCACTCTTGTAAGCACTATGTAGATTGCTACAGTTTGGGCCTTCAGTGTCTTCCAAGTGCCTGAGTGTTAATGGCTTGATCCTCCACCAAGGTTGTGCAGCCTTTGAGAGGTGGGGCCTGGCAGGGATCTTAAAGTCACGTGGAGAGTACTTTCTAAGGATCCTAGAACTCTCTTCTCTATTTTTGTTCCCTAGTTGTGGGATAAATTGCTTTGCTCTGCTTTGTGCTCCTGTCACGATGTGCTGCCTTACTACAGGCCCAAAGCCACAGGGCCAAGTGATCATGGACTGGAAATGCCAAAACTGAGCCAAAATTTTGATCTTTTCCAGTTAATTACCTCAGGTATTTTGTTATAGTAACACAACTGACTCACACACTGACAAACAGCCTTGGCCAGTGTCCTTAAATAGGCTGTCGGAGCAGATTTCTGAAAGTTTTAGCAATACTGTGAAAAGGAGTGTGTGCTGGCTGCTCTGTGATGCTCATGGGGTCCAAGGCGCACTGCTATCCACGTCCATCTTCCCAAGATGAAGGTTGAAGAATGGACAGCGCAGTCGATGGGTCCTGCACCAACCCCTCCTCTTTGGGGCTCTTTCTCCCATCCCACTTACTCCTGTTTTACTGCATTTACTAGCTCCAGTTTTCCACTGTATTCTTTGGTGTTAGTGAAGATTTTAAGTTTAAAAAATAATTTAAACATTTTTAAAAATTAAAAAAATGTTTAATCATGGTAAAAAGTGACGTGAAATGTACTATCTTAAGCATTTTTAAGTGTGCAGTACAGTAGTTTTAAGTGTATACTCTTTGTTGTGACATGGATCTGTTAAACTTTTTAGTCTTGTAAATCTGATGAAATATACATAGGCAGTAATGCTCAGTTCTACTCCATCCCCTCTCCCCCAACCCTGTGGTAACCAGTGTTCTACTTCCTGTTTCTGAGTCTGACTGCTGTGTATATCTGAGGTAATCAGAATAGTTTGGTGTTTGTCTTCTTGTGATTCCTTATTTCCTTGAGCACAATGCCCTTATGGTCATCTGCGTTGTAGCACAAGTTAGAATATTCTTTTTTAAGGCTGAATAGTATTCTTTTTTTTTTTTTTGGTACTGGGAATCGAACTCAGGCCTTCACACTTGCCAGGCAGGCGCTGTGCTGCTGAGCTACATCCCCGGCCTCTAGGCTGAACAGTATTCTATTGCATGTATACATCACATTTTGCTTGTCTGTCCATCTACTGATAGACACTTTGGTTGCTTTCCTTTCCTGGCTATTGTGATTTATGTTTGTGTGAATGTGGATGTACAAATATCTCTTTGAGAACGTGCTTTCAATTCTTTTGGATATATATCCTCAAGTAAGATTGAGAAGGTTTTCCTGGGGGCCTGGTCTCTAATTTATACATAGTTGCAGCTAATGCATACATTTTTAAAAAAATTGGCATTTATTGGGAACTAGCCATGTTCTGGTCATCAAGCCAGGGTGTGAGGATAGAATGGCTTCGACAGCTCCCTGTCCTCATGGAGCTGATATTTCTGCCAGAAGACAGACAACTCTCCAGTAAGCAAATTGGAAAAACAGAATGAGTTCAATTTGTGATGAATGTCATGAAGAAATTGGATCAAAATTTGGCAACAGTGTGATCTGGTGAAATTGTTACTTTAGGTAGAAAAGGCTTTTCTGACAATGTGACATTTGGTCCGAGAATGACACAGTGGGGAAGAGCCAGCCATGCAGAATTTCTGGGAATACCATCCTGGGTTCTGGGTTGAGTGGTATAAAGGTCTCGGGGAAGACATCAGCCTGGCAGGATCAGCATGGCTTTGGTAGCATGGGTGTGGGACGATGAAGCAGGTGGGAGGTGGGCAGGGGGCAGATTACATAGGGCTCTGTAGGCTAGGCTGAACTTTGTGCTTAGTGCAGTGAGAAGCCCCTGTAAAAAGGATAAGATTTGCATTTAAAACATCTTCCATTGGTTCTGAGTGGAGAGCGGCTTGTTGGGCAGCTGGAAAGGAAGTAGGAAGATGAGTCAGGGAACCACTGCAGGCATAGGCGAGAGATGATGGTATAGTCTTTGTCTACAGCTGCAGCAGTACAGATGGAGACTCGTGGGAAGACTTGGGAGCTGAAAGGACTTGCTGGTAGATAGGGTATAAATCGAGGGAGGGAAATTAACATGCAACTGGATGTCTGGTGTACCTTACATTTTTGAACTTCATATTAGTCCTGTACCAGTATTTTGCAAATTAGTGTTAGTGTTGTCCAACAGAACTATAACAGGAGCTGTAAATGTGAGTCCCATGTGTAATTAAAATCTTTCTAAGCAATCACATTTACAAAGAGAAATAAAGAAGCAAAATTTATTTTGATAATATTTAGTTTTCTTTAACTCAGTATATTCCAAGTATTATCAACATGTAATCAATAGAAAATTGAGCCATCTTACTCCCACCATATACACACTCTGAGTCTTCAGAATTTGGTGTGTATTTATACAGCACATCTCAATTCAAATCAACCACCTCTTAAATACTCAGTCACATGGAGCTAGTGGCTGCCATATTGGTAGTACTATTGCAGATGAGGAAACAGAGGCTCGGAGAATATAAGCTGCTATGGCAAGGCTACAGAACTGGGCCTTGAACCCTCACTTGACTGGCGTGCTCTTCTCAAGCCACTACATCCACTCCCGAGGGGGAGGCCGTCTTTATGCAATCAAATCTTATCGAACGTCCATAGATTTCCCCTACCTCGTATGCATGTGAATGTAGGAACTAGCATTTTCATATATTTACATTTTTGATTCCAGGACAGGTCAATCCTAAGCTTCTCCCCTTCACCCCCTCCCCTTGTTTGTGAACATCAGTCACTTCGTTAGAAAAATATGGACATTTTCTTTGTCTTCCCTTTAGGCTTCCTGTTTGCCCACCATATCCTGGGGACCCTGGAAACTTGGTATCTCCATTTCTTTCAAAGCATTCTAGCAGTCTTTTTATTTACAGGACCATTCATTTGTCCAGCAAATGTTGATAATTTAATGGATGTAATAGAGTAGTAATTAAGTACAGGGTCTCAGATTGTACAGCCAAGATTTGAGCCCCAGGTCCACTACATAGATGATCTTGGGCAAGTTATTTCATTGTTTGGTCTTCCATTTCTTTATCAGCAAACTAACAATAATAAAAATGCCTACTTTTCAAGGGTTATTGTGATGATATTTTGAGATGGTACGTGTGAAGTATGACTCAAAGAAATCAGTAACAATGACAGTAATAATAACTCATTTTATTCATTAGACCCTGCTATGGGCCAGGCACTAACCCAGTGATGCCAGTCCTCCTTCTATTTACTGTCATCTTTTCTTTCTTTTTTCTCTGGTACCAGGGATTGAACTCAGGAGCTTGCACTTGCCTGGTAGGTGTGGCACTGCTGAGCTAAATCCCTGGCCCACAGTTGTCTTTTCTTTAGGGGTGAAATGTATTATCGTTATCACTAACCTAATCAATTCTGTGTTTCTTGTGCAAATGGTTGATCCAGAGGATTTTAACCACTTTCTACCACTTCTTTTACATTTTCCTCCCTTCTTTGCCCCTTCCGTGGCTCTTCTGGTTCAGTTTGCATACTACCATTCCTTCATTAGAGGCATGAAACTACATCTGCATTGGATTTATTTTAAAATGGGAAATGAAAACTACTGTGTGCTGAGAGAAATGTGTATTTCAGACATCAAGTAGATGATGGGGGAAATACTTTGGATACCTTTCAAGGTCCCTTGAAATCCTGTGAGCCACCACTGGATCAACCTTATAATGAGACGGCCCTGACGTGAGTGTATTTTTTTTTGATTCTACACTGGACACCAGCATATCTGAGGAGCATGATAGTGTAACATTAATGACAGGTAACTTTCATTGATTGATTGCCATGTGCTGGAACTGTGCTCATAAAACTGCATCTATTTTCTTTTTCAATCCCCAAGCCAACCCTTTGAGAGACAAGTGTGTTACAGTTATTTTGTTATAGTTGTGGAAACTAGGGTTGATAGATTTTGCTTAAGGTCGCAGAGGAGGGGCTTCAAACCCAGCCTTACACTAAAACGTCTCCTTAACCATTTTTGCTGTTTGTTGGCATTAGCCTGGCCCTGCTAAGGAATTTTACCTTGGCTTGTAGATGGATGAAGGCCTTCTCTTGAGAGAGTCATCTCCTCCCCTTCTTCCTGTTCTTCTTCCCCCCTTCTCCTCTTCCTTTTCCTCATCTACTCTTTTAAAAATTGGTCATACAGATTAATAGATTTCATTTTGGCACATGCTTTTGTAACTCCGCCCCCCGAAATGGACTGGCCTAGTTCTCCTCCTTGTTCTGTTATTTTAGCAAACTTAGCTCTGGAGTATGACAGACTCAGGTTCAAGTCCATGTGACTTCGAGCAAGGCCTTGAGCCTCATCTTTACCTTTGAAGGTAAACAAGGTTGGGGTACCTCTTGCATGCTGAGAGTTGGGCAGTTAGTTCTTGGGCTCAGTGTTCAGCAAAGGGTTATTGTTGTCATCATTACCATTTATTTCTTTTTAGTTCCCATGTCCTATCCTTCCCTTCTTTGACTGTAGCACACACTAAGAGTCTCCTTTTCCTTTGATACATGCCTTTCCTCCCCATTCTTCTAACTGCAGCCTGACTCAGTTCTCTACCTGACACTTGAACCTTAGGAAAGGCAGTTTTGTTTTTAGCCTGAGGCAGTAGAGCTATGGACATCTTTCTATACTATTCTCTTTCCAAAGCTTGTTCTGGAACAAATCTCCAAATCCCAAGACTTTCTGTGAAGGTACCATTTAGGATGCTTCAGCGGTTCTCTAGCTGGAGGTGCCAGGCTGTAGGCTGGCATTTGTGTGGTCTTGGCTCTTTTCTGTCTAGCAGAGTCCCTCTTATCTTTCTGGGTCATTTTTTGCTTGCACACACCTGGATCCTGTAGTTAACTACAAGAGTCTGACTTCCTTAACCCTAATTTTCCCCTTCTCCTTTCCCAGCCTGGTCATGGCAAATTCTACTTGGAGGAGGCCTGCAAGCAACTCTTCTCCTCAATGAGCTTTTGTGTCCTTACCACTAAACGGATGCTCTCTCTAGATCCAGCCTGCGTCCCACGATAGATACAGGGTCCAGGTTGCTTTCGAGGTTGTTGAGTTGTTGAGACACTTGGGAAGGCACACCTTGGCTCAGGTGGAGGAAGCTTCCTGAAAGCTCTTTGGTTGCACCTGGTATCTTCATGACCCGAGAGACAAACTCTCTTCTGGGAGGTGATGGACTCTCTCCAGCCATGGCAGGCAAGGCTGCAGGAGCAGCCTTCTCCAGTACGCAGAATTCAGGGCTGTCTTCCTTGCTGCCTGTCCGTGGTCTCTTTATCCAGGAAGCTGAATGCCATTAGCAAGCAAAATGATCCTTGGTAACCATTTACCATTTTAAGTGTGTGCTGGTGTCAGGGAAGGGGAAATCCTCAAAATCCACTGCTTCTGACTCAGGTACCATTGGTTTTTGCTATAACCACCAGTGTGTCTTTCTCCCTCAACCCCCTGATCTCATCTGCTTTTCTCAGCCATAGCCTGTCTGGGCTGTCCCTGAGTTGGCCTGTGTCTGACTGTCTTTGTCTGTAAGGAGTTACTTCTTTCTCACCTGTCAAAATGGAGCTTCTGTGTGGAGATTTGGATGAGCTGGAGGTCATCAGGTGGCTAGGAGGGTCTTTCTAGCAAGCACATATCATATCTGGTGCAGGCCTCTGGCCTTGTGCTTAGAACCCTGCAACAACTTTTCCATGGTTGAGACTGCTGAGGATGTAAATGGTGTGAAGTGGGATGAATATGAGACCTGCAAGTGTGAGTTCCCTTTCATTGGCAGGGTGTGAGTCAAGTCCTCTTGGGTTCCTAATCAGTGCCACCATTGCCATCCATCCATCCATCCATCCGTCCCCCCACCCACCCACCCATCCATCCACCCACCCATTCATCCATCCATCATCCATCTATCATCCAGCCACCCATCCATCCACCCATGCATCCACCCATCTACATTCAACGTAGTGTAATGTCTAGGAGATCATAGATGTTGGTATTATTCTGCCTGGGTTTGAATCCCAGCTCTGCTATTCACCAAGTATGTAATCTTCGTTAAGTTTTTAAATCTCTTTCTGCCTCAGAAAGAGATTGATGTTGAAAATAATGGCGCCTACTACGTAGTATTATTATAAGGGTTCCAAATTCTTCAATTTTTTCCTGTTCAGTCTGTTAACAAATATTATTTTGACTTTTTTTTTTATTATTTTAGTTTGTTAGTACGCGTGTGTAGTACATAATGTTTACATTCCTTGTGGGAAGTTAGTACGTAATGCATCTGAATTCCTTTTTCATCCCCCCCCCCCCAGCCCCCGTGTCTTGATCTCCTTTCTTTTTTTGCTGCATGTTCGCAGTACATGTTTGTTTGTTTGTTTATGTACTTATTTATTTATTTTTTGGTACTGGGGATCGAACTCGGGACCTTGAGCTTGCGAGGCAGGCGGCGGAACCACTGAGCTAAATCCCTGGCCCTTTTTAATTTTATTCTCTTTTGCAGTGCATGTTGACATTCCTCTCTTCATCCCTGACCCCTTCTCTGCCTCCCCCCCATCTTTTGATTCCCTTGCCCTTTGAGAATGATCTGTCTTCCTACTTGCTATTATCTATCTTTTACTTTGATCTTTCATGAATGTTATTTTTAGAGATAATAAAATGAACCAACAAGGGGGAGAAGCTCTTTTGGGCATTTCCCAAAGTACTTTGCCAAATTTCCTATGATGGGTACATCTGAAAGAAGTATGCATGGGGCTAATATTGCTGTTATTATTGCAATCTGTAGTTCAGCAAAGAAGGACAAGGCATGGGTTTTCAGTGAGAAGAACTTCTCAGCTCTATTGCTGGCACCAGCTTTCAAGGGGCCATGTGCTCGATGGGTTGCTGAGCATCTTCAAGAAGCCATTTGTAAAAGAAGGTGCCACCTGCTTGCACCTCACATTGCCCAGGAAAGGAGCGCTCATCAAAGACAGCACCGAAAGTTTGCCCAGAAGGGAATCTGTCAGTGTTTTATCTTGGCTGGCATCCCACAACCTATCTTCCTCTGCAGTTTGAATCCTTTCCAGTGTAATGTGCGAAAAGCCAAAGGCCCCTGCCACACCCTCCCAGGGCTATATCACCAACAGCTTTGAAGTTTGTGTGAATTGGAAGATGGCTGGACCCCACATCTCCTTGTGACATCTGCAAAACGAATGCCTGTTAATAGGTGGCATGATTCCCTTGGTCCCAGTGATAAAGATGTACCTGTTACCGGGAGCCCTTGGGAGGAGATCTCCGGTGAAGGCCTCAACAGTTATTTTAATTGGCGATAGACGGATGTGTTGGGAAAGCTTACAAACCCCCTGTTCATCTCAATAAAAATGTTGTGAAATAATACCCCCCTTGCCCTTCTGTGCCTTATGTCCTGGACTTTAAAGACTGACATTGTGGTTGTTTAAAAAAGCTCTGTTGCTTCAGGATGCAGTGTCAGCTGATTTGGTGGATTAAATCGTTTTAAGGTCATGGGCTTTAATTCTTACTTCAGTGATTCTGAAACCCTGTTTTGCAAAGCCCCAGAGCTTTTATCTCAAGGGATGAATGTGTCATTTCCAAGACAACATTATTTCTACTTCATGTTAATACAAACATTAAAATCTGCATTGTCTTTGTGATGTGATTTGTGAATTTAAAACCACTTGCATTTCCATTTATCTGGTTTTCATGAAAAACCCTTTGTGACGAGGCACATAGTCTTATTTATGACTTTGTTCAACATACATTTATTGAGCGCTTAATGGTATGCAGCACTGAACAGAAGAGAAAAACATGGGTTCCTATGGGAGTTTAACAATCAAAAGGGATACATTGGGCCCATTTTGCAGAGGAGAAAATGTTGTTTCAGAGAGACGAAGTGAAGTAGGAGATTTGACATCAGTTAGTGTCAGTCTTCATTATCTTAGCCTATTCCCTATCTTGGGTCTTATCTCCATGCTACTAGCAATGAGTGGAGCCAGTTTATAAACATAGGGATGGATCAATCAACGTTGTTTTAGCAAGATTAGAGCTCTGCATCCTGTGATCATTATTTAGTCTACAGGGTGACTTGGTAGGGCCCTCGTGTTTACTCTTGAAACTCAGGATGATCTGATGAGAGCTTGGCTGCACTTCGTGTTTGGTCACCTCCTCTCCTGTCCTGTCCTCTTAAAGTGATTTTGAGTATATCCAGATGAAGAGTAATAAATGGAAAAATAAGAAGAGAGAGAGAGAGGAAGAGGAGGAGGAGGAAGAAGCATCTAGAAGCTTCTAGGAAAGTTTGCTGAACTTGGAGTCCATAAATGCCATGGCATGAAGACCTTTGCAGCAATGTGGTGACCCACTCCAGCTCTTTTTCCTTTTGCTTTTCCCAGCTGTGACGATAAGCATCATGCTTAGGCCACTTTAACAGTGCTTATGCTAGGAGGATTTTCTAACATACACGCCTGGATTTCTCTGATTTATTAGCCATGGCCCTCAGTGGGCTCAGAGTATTCTAGGTTCGGCCACCTGAGAGTGCTTGCCTATAGGTCCTGACTTAGAATCAGTGCAAAAAATATGAAAAGCATAGAGGGGAAGAAGGGGGAAAAATCATCTGGTACTTTTAAACATTTTTGTGTTATTCTAGTATTTTCTTGTGCATTTAAATGTGTATATATTTTCCCTCCCTCCCTCCCTCCTTCCTCCTCTTTCTATTTTTTGTTACAAAATACTCTCATACTACAACATTGTTTTATATTCTTTTTGCACTATGTGATATAGTAAACAGTTTTACACATCATCTTTATTTACAAGATTTTAAATATCTGCATAGATTTTCATTTAATTGATATACCAAAATTAACCAAAGCAGCACCCATTATTTAACATTATTTAACCATTTTTATAAAGAACATAATTGCAGTTATCTTTATGGATGGCTCTTTCTGAATATTTCCTAAGGAGAAGTTCATGTATTAGTTTTTGCAAGCCATCTCACAACCTGTGGTGACAAAAAAGAACTACTCATTTAGCTTTGCAGGTCTGCATTTTGGGCCAGGCTGTTCTGTTGTATGCAGTTGCAATCAGCTGGTGAATTGCTTGGGGTGATGGGATGTTTCACTTTCCAGCAGGCCAGGCTTGTTTCTGTAACAGTTACAGAGTTTGCAAGAATAGTGAAAAGGAATGACTATCATCAAGAAATCAACCAATCACAAATCCTGAGGAGGCTGGTGGGAGTGTATACGGGTACAACCACTGGGGAGTTTAGTATGAGACTTCCTAAAAAAAGAACTAGAGGTTCCATTTGACCCAACTATTGCCCTTCTAGGTATCTTCCTGAAAGAATTGAAAGCATCATACAACAGTGATATATGCCCACCCATGTTTATAGCGGCACAATTTATAATGGCTAAATCTTGGAAACAGCCCATATGCCCATCAAAAGATGAATGGATAAAGAAGATATATGCAGTGGAGTACTACTACTCTGTCATAAAGAAGGATAAATTTGAATCATTTGTGGGAAAATGTATGCACTTCAAGAACATAATCTTAAGTAAAATAAATTGGACACTTAAGTTTAAATAGCACATCGTTTCTCTTGTGTGAGAAACCCAAGGGGTAAATGAGGAGCATAAGGAAGGACAGGTGTTGGGAACTGGGAAGAACATGTTCAGATGGGAAGGGGAGCAAGGGAGAGGGGAGGGAGAAGGGAAGGAATGGAAAAATAGAGAATGGAAGGAAAGAATGGAAACCAAGCTTGTCTAAATGGGGAGAGGAAGAAATGCTGAAGGGAGGGGAGGGGAAAAAAGAATTGCGATGTGTTATGTACAGGTACAAATTGCCTGTGATGACTGTGATCAATGTGTATGACAAATATGTCCTAATAAAAATAATGCAGCTTTTAAAATGTTAAAAACAAGAAAAGCAAGAAGGCAAGGCCTGATGCACAAGCTTTCAAGTTTGTGCTTGCCTTAAGTTTGCTGCTGTTCTATAGGGCAAAGCATACGAGGGGACTGAAGATGGAGCCAGTCTGAGAGAACATTACTACAGAGCGGCACTACTTGAGGCAGGAAAACTTTGGACCATTCTAGTGGCCAGGCCATTTCTGTTGCTAAAATTGGAATTTCTGGGTCTAAGAATGTGACAGTTGTCAAAGCTTTTGTTGTCAGATTGTTCTCCAGGCAAGTTTCGACTGATTTACATCAGGTAGACTGCATACATTTCCAAAATTTTGCTCGCTGGATATAATCGTTGTCTTAATCCCCCTCCTCCAGAAAGCAACAGTTTTATTTTAGAAAAATACATGCTTTGTGAGGGAAGCCCTCTGGGATGTTCCATTCCCAGGTGAAAGCACCAGCTTGTGTGTACCAGGTGACATCAGGTAGAACAGAAGAGCCACCTGGCTGAGCTCAGCCAATCACAGAACTGTGAGAGAAAAGTTATGATTTTTCAGAAAAGCAAAGGAAAAAATATGTTTATTATAAAAACGGAAACAATATATGGCCTTTATCATGAATATCTTCCCCTGTCCTTGATTCATTCTGGTTTATTACTGTTATTGTTGTGACTGTTCTTTGTGCTAGGGATTAAACCCACAGGCCCGTGTTAAACACACACTCTATCCCTGAGCCACACCCCTAGCCCCTCTGAAATTATTCTTTTAGATTGTTGGATTGCATTTATTTAAATTATATTTGGGTCTATATTCATTGGTGAAATCTGTCCATAGTTTACTTTTTTTTGGTCTGCTATCTCTGGCAAATTTTTGCTATTTTCATCAAAACATCTGGGAAATCTTCCATTTTTTCTTGGTTTTAATGCTTAGGAAGAGTCTAGATGGCAAAGGATTTATAATTTTTTACAGTCTGAGTGAATTTCTCATATCCCCCAAATAAAATAATGTTTTGGACCTGGTACCTTTTTTCTCAAAGACTTTTCTAAAGTTAGTTATTTCACGAATTTTCATGATTACTCTATGCAATTTTCCATGCATGTCATATATTCCGTGGTTATTATTGGCACATTTTCAAATGTGTTGTTTTCCTAGGAATAATCATTTAATTGAATTTCTAATTTATTAGCATAGGACTATGTATATCATTTTGTAGCAGTTTGAAAAATGGCTTTGCCATCTGCACATCTGTCTCTTTTCTTTCTTAGTGAGAAGTTCCTATTTTTATTTTTTGAAAATTTTCTTGATGAGCTTTGCCAGAATCTTACTGTTACATTTTCCCCCCAGATAACCACCCCTTAAATGTATCCTCCAATTCTGTTTTTATGTTTCCCGATACAGTAACTTCTGCTTTGTTTTTTATTCCTTCCTCAGCTTACCTCTTCTTAGTTTCTTGAGCTAAAGGGGTTTATATAATTTTAAGTATATATACTGATTTGTCAAGATGAGAGAATATGCTTGCTCTGTTAGTGATTTTTTCAATATCTTTATATTTTTAAAACATATTTTGCTTTATGTTATTTTGAATGTATTTTTGTTATAGGAATCCAAACTTGATAATTCTTCAGTGTTTATTGTGAAGCCAAGACAGACCTGAGCACAAATTCTTTTCCACTCACCAAATGATGAACCCATTTTAGATTCATCAAAAACTTAACTGTCATAACAATGCCAGAGTTACTTATTTTTGCTACTTAAATTAAATGATATAATCAATGTAAAGTGCTTAACATAATGCCAGACATGTAGCATGCTCACTGCTCTTGGTTTTGTTATTATTGATGTATCTTTTATGAATACAAAATACTTGTCTTTGTGCTGTGTAATATTTTTATGCTTTAAAGTTTATTTGTCTTATACTAATATTTCCACTTATGGCAACAGTTCTCATTTCTTCACTTTCATTTTGTGTCATTTTCTCAGCATGTCTTGTGAACCATGTATATTTGAATTCTGATTTTACCTCCAAATTATGAATCTTTGTCCTTTAATGAGATAATTCAGTACATTCACATTTTTGCAAGACACAGCAGTGGTCAAACTTTACTTCTTTCTTCTCCCAAGCCATTGTCTTGACTGAAGATTTTAGAGCCAGAATTTATGAAAAATTGAATATATTTGATTTCACATTAATTGCTATTGACATGTGTATTGTTTCATATGAGTCAATAATATTTTTTATTCAGTAAATTTGTTGGTACATATTAGGTATATGGTATGATGACATTCATCATTGAGAATTTGTACCTTTACACGATATATCTTGGTTCTTATTTTTTTCCCCATTCCCCTGCCCTCCCTCCAACCCATCCATCCCCCCCACTTACAAAGACTTTGTTTCTGTTAATACTTTTTGAGATGGGACTCCTAAAGTTTGCTTACTTCATTTTTCTTTTTTAGTGGGCCCATCCCCTTTATCAAACTGATCGATAAGTTAATTCAATGAACAAATATTAATTGAACACATACTATGTACAAGGACTCTGTTAAGTGGGAGGGGGAAAGCGTGTGATAGACCTGGATTGTGACTTCACTGGGTCCACATTTAGAAGATGAGTCAAAGAAAGTAAATAGAGAGATTGCAAATTAAAACAAATGTAAGGGGGACAAATAAGGGTCTCAAGGGAGTTATTTGGGAAGTTTAATGGGGGAGGGGGCTTCCGATGAAGGTGACATTTTGCTTCCCCTTTAAGGAAGAGGTGGATTAGTGGAGAGAGAAGGCAGGTCTTCCTAAACAGAAGGACGCAGGTGCATAGGCCCTGACAGAGGAAAAGAGCCATATTTTAATGCTATTTCCATGTAGTTCTTTTTCTATATTCAACAGTTAGCATTGAATTAAAGAAATATATGGAAGGGCAGTGCATCTTTTACAGGCTAAACCAAATGAAGGGTTGGAAAATGCCTCTCAAGGCCAGCTGGGAGGCCCGTCATCTCTCCATCATTCACCCACAGAGCCCTCCATCCACCACTCACTCATCCATCCATCTGTCCATTTGTCCATCCATCCAATGAACATTTATTGAGTGCCTACCATGAGCCAGACTCTGAGTCAGGTGTTGACCATGTTAATAATACAAGCACCTCCTGGAGTGTGGTTGTGTGAACAGTCTTGGGGCCCAGCAAGATAAAGGTGGGTGCTTCTCGTAGAGTGGGGTAGACTTGGGAGTGGAGGAAATATGTGCAGTGTACTCTGCAGAGCCCTGAGCAGGGAGGGGCTTGGTGGGAGAGAGCTGAGAGCAACTCCTGCCAGATGGCTTCATTCTTCCCCTGAAGGAAGTGGGGACTTCATGCTGTGATGTGCTACACAAGAACAGTGTTTCCTGTGGGTTTGCAAGGGCATTTTGAATCTAAAGACTACAGCTCGTTGATGTGTGAAAAAAAATTTTTTTTTGCTTTTTCAGAGTTTGTGAAAGGATAATCAGAGCAAATTTATAAGCCTGGAAAAGGGTATTTGAGGTGAATTTAAATGCAAACACCATTATGGCTGCTAATCAAATGCAGCTGTCACCTGTTGGAAGTCTCCTAGGCAGACACTGGGTTTACCTAGCTGTCACCTGGCCAGTTTCTGGACCCAACCAATTACCTGCAGTTGACCAGATTCTGATACTAGGTCCTGTCCGCTGCGACCCTGACTTCCAGGAACCTCACTGTTCTCAGCTGTGAAATGGGGGAGTAAACCCTGAGCTTTTGAAGATCATGTGTATCTTTAAAGTTAAAATACTGAATTTGTTTGTTCTTGTGCCCTCCCATCTGTCCATCCATCCATCTGCCCAGCCACATATCCACTTAATATTTAGGTGCTTGTGTGCCAGGCATTGTGAGAGGTGCTCACTCAGTGACCAGCAAGCTAGATTGTGTTGCTGTCTCATGGAGCTTACCATCTAATAGAGTAGACAGACAAGCAAATAATGACAAAGACCATAATATAAATACCGTTAGGATAAGAACTGTACATGCGAAGAATAGAGAGGGTGATGATGTATCAAGGTGATACGTACTAATTGAGGACCAAAGATGTCTTCCTTGATAAAATGAAGTTTAAGCAAAAACAAGGCAAGGAATGACAGAGAACCATTCCAAGAAGTGGGCATAGCAAGTGCAAGAGCCCTGAGATAGGAAGGAGTATGATGACATCAAGAAAGGTAAAATTCACAGCAAAATAATAATACAAGTAAATAAGAGCAGTTGCTACTGAATGAGAACTTACCATCTGCTAGGCACTGCAGTTCTTAACTGTGTCATCTTGATCGAGTCATTTACCTCCTCGAAGCTTGTCCATTTGTAAAATGGCACGATAATGATTGTATTTACTTCTTAAGGATCCAGTGAAATAATGTCTGTGAAGTTCTTGGCCCTGTGACTGAGCCATAGTAAGTGTCCAGAAGACAGTAGCTATTACTGTTACTCTTGCTATTACTTTTATGGGTGGTATTTGGTGAGGACAAGCTCATTCCGGAACTCAGGGCTTGCTTTGATTGTGTTGATGATTTTTTTTGTTGGAGTCACTTGGGTTTCTGCTGAGATGGATGGAAGTCTGCCACTAAGTGTGGTCAAGCATGTGAGACGACTGCTTCCCCATCTGCTTCCGCAGAAAGAGGGGTTGGAATGCTGGCCACAGCACGGCCTTTAAGCAGCACAAACCTGGGGGATCGGCCGTTGGCATTTGCAACACTGATTGGCATTACAGAGAGCATAGAAAGTCAAGGGTAATAATTACCAGAGGGAAATTTAGGAGAAATAGTACATTCCATGCCTTATCTTTTGGTAAGACCAATACATTCCCTCTTCTTTGGCTTTTGGGAAGACAGCTCCCTCAAATATCTCTGCTGAGAATCAGGGGCATTTTCCTGTTACAGATGTCAAATAACAACTTCCAGGAGTAAACAGGAAGATAGGTATGTCTTCCCAGCATTCACGTAGCCCTTATTTGCAATTATTTACCCATAAGAACTTCTTTCTATTATTATTAAGTATGGAGAGAGAAGGGCATAAATAAGGGATAGCTATTCTCTTTAGGATTCATCATCTAACTCAGGTGACTTTTGCCACGAGGTGACATTTGGCAATATCGGGACATTTGTTTCGTCATAACTTGGGAAGGTGGTGATGCTGATAAGTGTGTAAAGTGTACAGGACAACTTCCCAACAAAGAATTTTCAGTCCAAACATCTATAGTGCCGTGGATGAGAACCTTTGACCTAACTGCTTATAAAGTACCGCTTTTGTTTTTTGTTTTTTTGGGTACTGGGGATTGAACTTGGGGCCTTGCGCTAGTGAGGCAGGCAGCAGCACCACTGAACTAAATCCCTGACCTTAAAGTACCACTTTTATAAAGCCAATTGGGAGTAGGTATCAATGGCTTTACAATTATCACTTTGGTGGGGAATTGTGTGTGTGTGTGTGTGTGTGTGTGTGTATGTGTGTGAATGCACACATGTTAATCCAAATTGATATAACCTCCTTTGCCTTATTTTAATTATCTATTATCAATTAAAATATTTTATTTTGGAATATATAATGCAAAGTTTGAAATCCTACAGATACAACAAGGTTTGTGGTGAATAACAAATCTCCCCTCTCCACTTCTTTCCTCAGGCCTTTAAGTCTCCTCACTGGAGAAATAACTCTTACTAACTTCTCATGTATTTGTAGAGAGATATTCTACATACAAATCTCAGACCCCTCCCCCTTGTATTACCTTATGCGCATTGTTTTGCTTGTTGGTTTTTTTTTTTTCACTCGATAACATCTCTTGGAGGCACACATAGAGCTGTCTTACTAGTTTTAAGAGCTACACAGTGTTCCTTTGGATGGGTGGCCTGTTGATGAATATTGGATTATTTCTAACCTTTTGACATAACAAACAGTGGTACATTGATTCTCCTTGTACCTGTTTGTGGACACACGTGTACATGCATTCTGCAGTCTGAAGTCTTAGAGGAGAAATTTCTGGGTGCAAAAGTCCTGTGTCTTTAAATTTGACTAGAGACTTCTGAATACAGTAGTGTATGATCTTTGTGATGTGGATTCTTCAGGAGCCCTCATTCTAGCCCTCCTTGCTCTTCCTGCTTCCCTGAGTCACCTGAGCTGAAAGGGTCACCTCTAGGTCTCCTTCATTGCGATTGGTTTCTCTAATCCACAAGATTAATTTTTTCCCTAATCAAAATGCAATTCCCAAGGGAGGTTTGAGACTGTCTCATTTTGAGAGTCTGAGCATATGAAGATTTGGGGCACAATCTTTCCAGATTCCTTGTAGTTCATACAACTCAGCAAGAACCTCTCTGTCTCTCTGCAGCCCAATCCTTTATGGTAGATCACCCCCCCCCCCCCCCCTGCCATGGGCCTTCTCCTAAAGATAAGTAGAAGGCATGGATTCTCTTGTTTAAAAAAAAAAATCTTTAACTCAACAGGGGCAGCTGCTGTTTGATTGGGAGGGAGTATGTCGGCATTTAGAGCCCGCGGGCTGCAATCTCATCATGTAGACTGAAAGTGGAGGGGTGTTTTTATCTGCAGGAAGCAGCTCTGAGAGCGGAAGAGGAGTGAGAGTAGATGGATAGATGAGGGAATGAGAAGAAAGGAAGCCGTGGGAGAAATGTCTCATTTTAAAGATAGATTCAGCAGATTCCTCCTGCCCATGTCTTTGGAGTGCCAAGTAGGAATTAAATGGGAAGTTGGGTTGCTTCTGTGAGACCTGCTTGGCACCTGGCCTCATCAGGTTCTGGAGTTGCTGTCTGTCATCTGAGTGTATGAAGGGTCCCCTCTTCAATCCTCTTGCAGGAATTAGCCGGTGCCAGTGCCTTCTCTGAGGTCCTGAAGATTTGATTGGTCAAGAAAACACCCTGCAATGATCATTGCTGAATGCTGGAGGCCACAAAGTAGCTCTGGCCTTCGAGTGCATTCCCTGAGTTCCCAGAGCTGGGGTAGAAAGACAGTAGAAAGGCTAGGGGTGTGTGTTGTGTTCAGTGTGCCTACCGACTGACTCCTGGAATGGTATCTGTACACAGCAGGCACTCAGTCGGTATCCACTGAAGAAAGAACTTGATGTCGGATGTAGCCGTGGTCTGTTAGAATTTTCCCCCTGGAGAGACTTGATTTTACTTCACAGCCAGTTGATAAAGGGGCTGCTTGGGAGAAATCAGGGTGTGTATGGGGCGGGTCGGCCTCTTACTTGTGTGGACAATGTTATATATTTTCTAAAACTTGGATGTTTCTGCTGATAAGGGAGAAGACCTAAGGAGGAAGCGTGAAAATAGTTGCCTCTGCATTTACAATGAATAACCTTTTTTTATTTTGGTATAATTTTCGACTTTCAGAAGTATTGACAAGTATTTACAGGGAATTCCTTTGTATACCTCTCACCCAGTTTCTCCTCAGGCTAGCATCTTATGCAACCATGGTGTGTTTGCCTCTGACATTTTACAGGGTAATCAGAAATCCTTTGAGAATTCACCAGCGACTTCTATTTGGACCATCACGGTGGTCATCATCATCCCAGCAACAATGAAATGGTAATAAGAGGAGTGGTAGAGTTTAATAACGAAGGCAGTACTGACTGTGTCAGGCACTGTTCTGTGGTTGTTTTTCCTGCTATAGTTTATTTGATCCTGGGTGGATCCTGTGAGTGAGGTATAGGCACTGTTACAACAATCCCCCTTTTACAGATGGGGAAATTGAAGCAGAGTGCTTCCTGCAGAGGATCCCCGCTAGGCTCTTACTAATAGGATTTGAATCCAGAGCTGTCCGGTTCCAGATTCCTGCTCCTCACCATTATTTCCTGCATGATAATGATATTAGCTGTCATCTCTTGGTGACAATGGACTCAAGATTTTATCTGTGTTATTTCTAAACCTTCTGCTGACTCCAAGAGTTGTCATGAAGAGTACTGATCTTGTCGTCCTGCTCAGGGCAAAACCACTTGGCCACAGTTTTTGTGTGAAGGAACGGGAAGAGAATTCCAGCTCGTGTGCTTGTGTACATGTGTCTGTTGGGAGGAGAGGGAGATTTTACTGGGTCCTATCCTAGTTTTCCCCTCCAAATATTTTTAGACAGATCTGCTGAACATCCAGGCGCCAGTATTGCCACCTTGCTTTCCTGCCAGCAGCAGCAAAGATTCTTAAGGCGTGGCCAGAACGTGAACAATTGGGAGTGCTCTAATGTTGAGGGTCAGAAAAGATCACACTGCAATTGAGCAGCAAGCACATGCCTTGGAAATAGAAGAGGCTCGGTGGTTTCTGCCCTAGATCTTGCTGATAGCTGGGGAGGAGCTGGGGAGAGCGAAGTCAGTATAAGGTCAGATTTTGAGCTCTAGGTTTTAGAATTGGGGGAGGAGAATGTTGGGGGCCAATGCACCAGTGGAAGAGGTCTCGGATGGAGGAAACTAGAATCCATTTCCCAGCCAGGTCTTTGCAGCATGGTTCTCACTGCCTGGATCATTTTTTCCCTTTTCTCTTCAAATAGTGATCTCTTGCTCCTCCTGCTCCTTTGTCTCAGCCTGAAAGCTGCTTCCTCCTCTTCCTTTGCTGACATCCTTTCTGCACTTCTTTCTAGATAGTAAGACTGCAAGCCCTGTGAAATTGGGGATTTCTGTTTTGTTTGCTGCTGTATCCTCTGGTGCCTGGGACAGTGTTAGATTCACAATAGGGCCTTATTAAATATTTGTTGAATGAGTGAGAATGATGATCTGTTACTTAGTTGTGTCTATTTTAGAAATTAGCCCAATTTGTCCTTAGCTTGTCTGTTTCTTTGTGGATGATCCCTCACAAATCATAGACTTCATAAGGGGAGGGAGTATGTTTGTCTTATTCACCACCTGTGCCCAGGAAAGACCTAGCATCTGGCTATGGGTGGGGACTCTGGGCTCAGAGTACCTGGGTTCAAATCCCAGATCTCCTATTTCTAGCTGGATGATTTTTGCTATTGCTAAGCCTCTCTGTAGCATTCATGTATACACAGTGGATAGTAAAAGCATCAATCTCTCGACATCATTGAAACAGCTAAAGGTAGTATTGGTTAGAAGGCTCAAGAGAGTGCCTGGTGTATAATAAGTGTTTCAGAAATGTCAATTATTGTTAGTGTTCAAAATATTTTGGAGTGAAAGGGAGGGATCTTTACATGAAATGCACTTTTCCTCTGTAAGTGTTAAAATCTCCTCTGAGACAGAAGCAAGGACAGATAGAAATGATCCGAGGGACCCAAGAGATCCTTAAATCCAGGCTGTTTTCTATTTTCTTTCCCTCTATTCTCTTTAAAGGCTGTTTCTAGCATGCCAGTGTTTCTTTTCTTCATGGCTTTTACATTTCTTTCTTTGCATTGACCCTGTTTTATTTTTTTCAAGTGGCACAGCTCAGAACGTTGCTTGCTGACTTGCTGCTGAGGTGTTTCCATTTACAGAAGCAGCTGCCCCTGGAATGCAGCCTGCAGATCTGCCAGGCCGACGCTGAGGGCTGAGCTGGCCAGGAATGTACTTTATAGGTTACTTGGAGTGGGTCCTCTGGTGATGGAATTTCTTCTGTCCTCTTACTCATTTGTGTCCATTTAAAACACAATACAGTACAAGCCACGCATACTCCGTACTGTGATTCCAACCAGCTCAGCACATTACAACATGCAGTAGCTTGAAGAGGAAGTCTCTTTCCCATGGTAGATGCTTTTTTCCCTACCCTATTCCCAGCCCCATGCAGGGGTTTTCCAAGTTAACAGAATGAATTTTCGATAATCAAGGAATAATTTTTAAGTATAAGTAAATTTACACTAAAATATTGTCATTATGTAAGATTTTAGCTTTAACTAGGTGTCATAGTTTTATTCACTGAATTTGATATCATCTGTGAGCCTCTCCTATTGCCAGCTTGCTATGTTTTCTTATAATTTTTTTAACCATGTGCAACCCATGGATACCTTGACAAATTTACTCCTGGTGGGATTAAAATAGTGCTGGGCACACTGCACGTGTCCTGTCCATACTGGCTGAATGAATAATTGAATAGGTACCCACTTCATTTTTGTTCACATAGTTGGACTATGTTACAATATCGTTTCACACTTAGCTTTTTCTTTTAATAGTATCTCATGGAGACGGATACATAGAGCTATCTAATTTATTTCCAAGAGTTTCACAGTATTCCCTTTTATAAATGGATGGTGGTCTGTTTAACTAGCTCCCTGATCAAGGGCATTGGCCATGTTAAAAGTCTTTTGCCAGTGAAGGCGTTGTGGTAATGGATTTTCCTCTATATTTACTTCTGTGGGTTTGGGTACATGTGCGAGGATCGATGTAGCACTGGAATCAGTTGGACAAAGAGTATGTACTTTAAAATGTGAATTGATTGATGAATTGCTTCTTGTGGAAAGTCTATTCAGACTTCTCTCAGATGCCTTGTTCCAGTTATCCTTACCAACATAGAATTTTATTAAACTTTTTCATTTTACCAGTCTGGCCAGTGAAAAAGTTATCTCACTGATATTTTAATTTACATTTTCTTTTGCTAATGAAAGCCTTTTTATGTTTTATGTTTCTTGTTTCTCTTGTCTCTTCTCACATTTGCTTACTTTTCTGCTGTTTTATTGATTTTAACAGTTTTAAAAAATTTATTAAAGAGCATGTCTCAGCATGGCTATTTACGTGTAATAGTACATAAATTAGTTTTTAATTTGAAAAGATTGGTTTATTAAGGAAGCTTTTACTCTCTAGACATTTACAATTTCTTCAGTAGTCAAATTTATGAATCTTTGAGATATTCTCCGTTTTCTGTCTTGCTTAGAAAGGCCTCCTCCTCAATGAGATTATAGAGCAATTCTCTCATATTATACTACTTTAAATCTTTTCTTTTTGCATTTAAATCTTGAATCCATCTGGAATTTATTTTGATTTTAGGAAGGAGGTGAGGATCTAGCTTTATTTTTTACCAGATGGCCGACCAGTTGTCCCAATACCATTTATTGAATAATCCATTGCTTCCCACAGAACTGAAATGCCACCTTTATCATACATTAGGTTGTGGAGGAGTGATTTTGTACTCATTTGCTGAGAGTTTCGGAGTCATCTAGGCAGCAGGGATTTTAGAGGGTCTCAGCCGATTAAAGGCAGAAATACTGACCTTGAGGGGAAGCGCACTTATCTAGCCAGAAAGACTGTATGTAGGATGGGGCAGAGGGCAGGGAGAGTGTCTGGAGCTGGGAGGGTTGAGTTGGGCAAGATCAGTGGCATTCAGGGCTGGGAAGTCTTGGTCAGGAGCTGTTCTCTGCGCTGCAGGGTTGGCAGCATCTTTGATCTCCACCTTGCTAGTATCAACCCCACCACAAGTTGTGATGATCACAATGTTTCCAGACATTGCACGATGTCCCTGGCGGCAAAACCATCCCTGGTTGAGAACCACAGGTCTATCTGGCCTTGACTGAGCAGATCTTTGATTAGATGCATGGCAGGCTGTTTCTTTATCTGAGATTCTGCTGTCAGAGATATTAAGGGCTCCAAATGTGTGAGATCCAGAAAGGGAGGTATCTTTCCATCTCAGGGACCAGACCTCTCAAATATGGTGCAAATATGGAGTGTGTAGGAAGAAGCGTGGAAATGTGTAGGAAGTTGACTCCAGGAGGGACAGAGATTCCCACCTGACCCTGTGGGGGAATCTTCTAAATCTCTCCTGGACCCAGCCTGAACAATTCCCCCTGGCAACCGTACCCCCAGGGAAAGGGGTTCTACTTGGCCATGGATGCAGGAGCAGTGATGCTGAGAACCTGAGACAGCAGAACTTTATGATTTACAGGGTGTCAGTTTGTTCCCTCAGGAGTAATGGAGTCTCTGGGCTTATCCTTGGGAGCAGCAGGAAGTATATGTGTTTAGGAGGTTGGAGGCAGTGGGAGGTGAAAGAAATTCTATATAGACTAGGTAGGTGTGGGAGTGAAATGGAAGGGGAAAGAGAAGTAGGTGGAATCCCTGGGGTCTTAGGGAAGGAGGAAAATACAAGGGGAGCTGGTTAAAGGTTGAGCAGTGGCTCTGGAGATTACCCAGTGGGAGCTGGGGCTGGGATTCTTCACGGCTACACTACAGAAAGAGAGGATTGTTTCTGAATTGATGGAGGTGGACAGGAGTGATTTGAAGAAGGAGATTGGGAAGGCATCCTGATGAGAAAATTGGGTGAGAATTTGGGGGAGGGCAGCTTTAGCAGAATAGCTTTTGCAGAGGCACCTTCACAGTGTGTGGGGCCAGCTGAGCTCTCACCAGGTGTGGCTGTGACGCAGGAGGCTGGTATCCTGGGGGCCGAAGAACCAGGATTCAGGAGAGCCTTGGATGCCTTGCTAAGGGGTTTGGGCTTTCCCTTTATTTTAAAACACCCCTTAGCTGTCAGTGTAGGACAACCATAAGCTTGGGAAGTAGAAGGAACACAGTGAGGAGCAGCATAATGTCCCCTGCCCAGGGGGAACCTCCACAAACACCTTTCACTTTTCCACAGTGTGCTTCCCTCACACCTAAAAGGCAAGCTTTGTTCACAGTGCCTGGTGCCTTGTTGGTGCTCAATAATGATTTAGGGAGTGAATGAAACCATGCCTCAAGCCTGATGTCACTTGCTCTTTTTGCTTTGTAGCTCATGGTCCACTGTCCTTTCAGTTGATACTCTTCCAAGACATAGGTTCATCATGAGTGCGAACTACCTCACTATAAGGGGGGTCATGCTTCTCTCAGTCAACCCCCTTTATGAGTTTTCTTCTACATCTCTCTAAACTAGTCTTATTTGGGCTGCTGTAGCAGAATACCATAGATTGGGTGGCTTCAACAACAGAAATTTATTTTCTCACATTTCTGGAGGTGAAGATGAGATCAGGGTAACAGCATAGTCAAGCTGTCTCTCTTGTTCCCAAATGGCCTCCTTCTTGTTGAATCCTCACATGGCAGAAAACAGAGCAAGGAAGCCAGTTCTCTTCTTATGAGGGCACTAATCCCATTCATGGGGTTCCACCCTTATGACTCCACTCCCTCCTGAAGCCCCACCTATAAATACTGTCACACTGGGGATGATCTTCAACATCTGAATTTGCGGGGAGAGACAAACATTGGTCCAACAACAGCAGCAACAAGCATCTGGGCCCAAGCTGCTAAAGTCCATGAAAGATTGATTGGCCCAGTTTAGGGCTGGAAGCCAGTGAACTGGAGTGAGAGGCAGCATCATGTAGCAGTGAAGGTAGAGCTGGTGGGAGTTACTGGATGAGTCTTTTACTGGACAGGTAGGTAGATCTCGAGCTGTGAACATCAGCTTCTCTCTCTTCCCAAGCCTATAAAGAAGAAGAGACAAGCTAGTCACTTGTGAGTATGGAAAAAGAGAACAGTGTGACAAAAACAGTTAACATCAGACTTGCAAACCTTGAAAGCTCTAAATAGTGATACTTCAGGAGGGAGAAATAAGCATGAAGCAGCTAATCTGCTCCATTTCTGGGGAAGGAAGCTCTCTGAGTTTTTCTGTGGGGGAAAGTTTTGAAGCACAGCTTTCCCTTTGTCCTTCGTCTCAGAATTCCTTTTCAGGCAATATTTAGCTTTGTGCTCTGCAAAAGGAAAAAGGAAACTTTGCTCCCTGCTTGTCACTCTTCTGAGCTTTCTTAGCTTAAGCTGTTCCCCTTTGTGTCACTTGCGTGAGGGCAGAGGATGGCTTCTCTCTCCATTTCGGGGTGAGAATGCTTCCTGGTATACGGAAATATTCCCCAGTTTTTGCTTCACTTGTACAGCGGGGCTGATGCAGCCCACCACTGACATCTGTGGCCTTGACAGTTGTGGCTCCTGCACTTATTGGCGTCCCAGAAGATCTGTGGCATGGGGTCACCAGACACTGTCTGGAAATTCCAGTTTGAGTGAATGCTTGGCCAGATTTGGGAGAGGCAGAATGATGGTGTGCCCAAGACTGTGGGCTGTGGAGGAGACTTGATTCTGCATCCGGTTACCAGTGCGTGGCTGGGTGATGTCCTCAGTGCCTCATCTCCCTGACTACAAGTGGGGATGGCACCAGTACCCATGTCACAGGGCTGTAAGATTTAAACGAAGACTGTGTAGCCTTTAGAACACCAAACCTTCATATGTGTTGATCATGACTTTTTGCTGGTTTATTTTGATCGTTTACATTTTGCAAAATAGACCTGTGGTTCCTGCACTGCAGTGGACCACGCTGATGATGCCTGCCAGGCCTCAACTTTTGCATATTTTCCTTGACAACACTTTGGCAGGGCAGACTGTGGCGAGGCCATCCAAGCCAGATGTTTGGGATCTTGATTGCCACCCCCCGCCCCTTTATTTGCAATACTGGGCATTGAACCCAGGGCCTTTGCACTAAAGCTGCATCCCCAACCTTATTCTTTATTTTGAGACAGGTTCTCGCTAAATTTCTAAGTTGCCCAGGTTGGGTTTGAACTTGCGATCTTTTTGCCTTAGCCTCTCCGAGTGCTGATCTTTTTTTCTTAGTCTCTGTTTACCTTCAGCAGCACTAACAGAAACCTCTCTGAGCTGAGAAACTCTCTGGTTGGCTCTTTTCTGGCTGTGACATGTACCAGAAACCCATTTTTGGCCTGTTTGCTTTGTGTTAGAAAACAGCAGGTGTGGTTACAGCCTCTCCCCAACCCCTCCAGTTAGCCCCAATCTCTGGGGACTCCTCAGACTAATGCAGTTTTAATGAATACATATTACTGTTTACATGCCTGAAATGAGAGCCTAGCTACTTATTTTATGCCGAGGCTTGTGGCTCTGCCTTTTAAAATCCCTTCTCCCTCACTGTGCTTCTGGCTACAGGGCTGTCTCCTTGGCGGCCTTCTGTTGTCCCTCCAAATAAGGCATTCACTGTGAAGTCCAGTGGCAGTGTTGGAGCCACTTCCGTGCCTGCGAAGGAGAGAACTGTGCAGAACAAAAGCATAAAAATGCAGTCTTCGTTTTTTAATAAATTTTTTTCTTTGGTACTAGGAATTGAATCAGGGCCTTCTCATGAGCTCCATGCCAGCACTTAAAAATTTTTGTTTTTAAAAAATTTGAGACAGGATCTCACTAAGCCACTAAATTGCCCAGACTGGGTTTGAACTTGTGATCCTCCTGCCTCTGGCTCCTATAGTGCTGAGATTACAGGTGTGCACCATCACACCAGCTTAAAAAATATGTATACAGAGCCTGCCAAAAAATGTGTACACACTTCAGGAAAAGAAAAATTTGTGTCAATATTTTAATGCTACATTTATTGAGACACTATGAGGTTAATACAAGTTACCTTTGGCCTCTACAGTTACAAAAGGTGCTCAAAGTGGTGGCCATTGGCTTCCAGACATTTATTAGTATGGCAAACTGCAGCTTGGGTAACCTTGGTCATTGAGATTGCTGTACACGCATTTTCAGTTTCTTCTCAAAGGGCAATGGGTTTTCTGTGATATACGACATCCTCTAGGGTCCCCCATATGAGGGTAACACCATCTGTTGAAACATACTATTTTTCTTTTCTTGAAGTGTGTATACATTTTTTTGGCGGACTCTATATGTATACAGTGATGCATTGGTTTACAAACTCAATTTGCTTTATGATTTTGGGGAAGATGGCTATGTTTGGGTTTGTGTGGGGAATATGGCCGTGGTCATTTTTATCACCTGATTAGGAAGGAGTTTGTGAACAGAAGCAAAATTTTAGTGAATACTTTTGTTTGTGAGTGGAATTATTTACAGACAGAAGCGTTTGCAACACACAAATTCTCAAATGTTTGCCTATTATAGAACAATTAGAAAATGAAGATATACAAAGAGAAGAAAATAAAAGCCACTCACTAGTCCATGAAGGAAGAAAATAACCGTTAACATTTTATGTTTTTGCAAGCTTTAGTCAATATGTATGTGGATTTTAAATTAAAATTAGAAAGTGGACTTAAGACGTATTATTCTCACATCTGCTTTTTGCACCCCACAATTAGTGCATGATGAACTGAGTTAAGAAATATAGATTTTTGGTATCTTTCCCAAACATCACTGTATCCTAATTATATGGCTGTATCTTTGTTCTTATTTCTAGAAGGCTTTAATTGCATTACATTCTAAATAGTTATGCATACTCATTGGTTCACAATCAAAAAGTTTCAAAAGAGACTACGTTGGAAAGTCTCTTTCCTACCCTGCCCTTAGCCATTCAGTTTATTTCCCTGTAGGCAACCAATACTACCAATTTCTTGTATATACTTCTGGAAATAGGCTATAATATACATGCATATGTAATTGATTGGTCTTTCCACTAAACATACATATTCAAATGTTAGCTTACTTTGATTTTTTAATACTTAACAATGTATCCTGGCATTTATTCTGTATCAGTAAATTATGAGCATCCTTATTCTGTTTTTTCCCTCTTTTTCTGTTTTACGACTGTGTCATGGAGAGATGTTGACTCAGAAACCTTTCCGTGGTTCTGCCTGAGCTCCATATTCATGGGATGGCCAGGGGCAGCTGAGGAAAGGCTGCCCATTCAGAAGTTAGGAGGGACTGCAGGTCCAGATTATGAATGGGGTTGGCCTCGATGGGTCTGAATGACAAAGACAAAGTGGGTGAGCCACATGGTGTGTGGCGGTTGCTGGCAAAGGACCATTTGTGATTTCTCTGCAGTTCTCCAGATGGACCACATTTAAAACAGAGGCATTGCCCTTTATTTATACTTGGTTGAGAAAAGTTTGCATCCCAGGCCCAGAGAGAGGATTGGATGTTTCTTGCACTTTCTGGCAAGACGTATCAAAGGGTATTAGAAGGTAAGTGACCTGCTAAAGCTGATCCAAATCAAGAAAGATTTCGGTATCTGCTTCAGATACGTGCAGTTGCCCCCAAGTTCAGGGCAGTGGTAAAGGACTAATCAAATCATCTCACGTTAGATTTCTTTTCTTTCTCGGTGAACTTGAATCACCAGCCCAGAATGTTTTGAGTGTATTGGGAAACACTTTGGATTATTAGAATAAAGGGGAAATGTAGGGTCTTACTGAAATGGGGTTTATCAGCAAGATCAGCAGAAGACCTTGTAGGGCCAAGTGGGATTGTTCTGTATAAGTAAATGAGTGTTTGAAAGCTCTGCACAAGAGGGGTGACTTAACATGGGAATAGGGAATTTTCTGAAAGTTGGAAGGAGGGAAGAGAGCCAACAAGGACACATGTGAAACTGGGGTGGTGGCCATAGAGATGTTATAGGGTTCCTAAGGAAAGATGTAGGAAGTAATCATCTGTTCTTGATGAATTAGGTGAGGGCTATGAGAAGAAACTTAATCTTTCTCTAAATTTTAATCAATTTTACATGACCAAGTTTTCATTATTGGTTAGAATCAGGTCCAGAATAAAGACTTGTTCCTTTATGGCATTGCCTATTTTGTAAAGGATGAAGTGCAACAAATATCCAACGAAATTTAATCATCAAGTAATTTATTATTATTATTTTCTATTTTTTCCCCATTCCCCTGAATCATCAAGTAATTTAGAAAAACCTTTTAAAATAATGACTGGGTCAGATAGGACTCAAAACTATAGTTGCAGAGAGGCTATAAATGAAAACTAGAGAAAAACTCATGAGATCAACCATTTATGTACTTGAAGATCATTTCACAGCCTTTGAATCTTAAATCACACTGTGATGTAAGGGATATAAGTTGTTGAAGGTCCAGAGAGAAAGTTGCTTCTGAAAGAAAGTGGCTGTAACTCTGTTACTTTTGGAGTGTTTCCTAGGATGCATCCAAAATCAGATCAAATTGAACAATTTAGAAAAGACATTTGGGATGATGCTTGGAATGCGGAGGTTTGTGTGTGAGGAGAACGTCATGGAAGGATCTGGGGAAAAAAAAATCTCCAAAATTTTCTAGAGTCTGACAAAAATTGAGTTCCTGAATATATTTTTATGATCTCAGCTATAATGACCTAATATTTATATAGTTCAAAATGAAGTGTGTTTTATTACTTTTTTATTGTACAGACAACGTATCATCCTTGCAGAAGTCAGAGACGAGGATCTAACAAAGGGAAAATAAAGTAGATTTAGTGTAGGTAAACTAGAACTTGTAGGGCAGATAAATCATGCCACTAAGGACTCAGGTTCTTTAGTCTTCTTGCTCTGCCAGCTTTAGCAGGTCATTTTCTTTAAAGTGGTCACAGAACGACTGCAGAACTTCCCAAGTATTTGGTCTGCATTCCAAGCATGAGCAACATGGAATGGTCAGAACTCTTTCCCTTGCAAGACATTGCCTCTTTTTACCTAAGAAGAGAGTGACATGCTCCCCAGTGAATCCATCCATTTTATCAGCCTGAAGGTGGATTGAACATCAGAAGATTTTTATTTGGGAACACTGTGGCTTTAAATAGCATTAAGGTGCTGTTAGCAAGGAGGAAGGGGGCTGAGCACTGCCGCAGAAGGACTCCCCATCATCCCTGGGACAAATATTTTTCCTCCACACCCTTTTCAATATACTGCAGTTTATAGCTATTACTTTTTACTAGCTTATTATATTTCTCCATCAGACGGAATTGCACCTGATTTGTAACAGGAAATAATGACTACTTGAGGGAATGAACATACAAAACTTTTTTTTTCTTGTTTCCTTTTTCTTGCCGGCAGAATCCGTATTTGTCTAATATTGACCATTGGGAGACATTTTAGGCATTTTTCTTTTCATCATTTTTTTTTCAGTTTCTGACTTAAAGATAAGGAAAAGTTTAGATCTCTAGAAATTTGCTTTGGTAGCAGTGTTAGCTTTCTGTCACTGTAACAAAACCCGTGAGATAAACAACTTACAAGGAGGAAAAACTTACTTTGGCTCACGGTTTCAGAGGTTTCAGTCCATGGTTAGTTGACTTCATTGTTTTGGGTCTGTGGTGTGGCAGCAAGTTGCGGCAGGGGCACGTGTTAGGAGAGGCCTGTTCACCTCATGGCAGCTGGATAAAGAAAGAGTGACAGGAAGGGACTGGGGTCCCAGTATTCCCTTCAGGGTGCAACCCGATGGCCTAACTTCCTCCTACTAGACTCCACCCCTTAAAGGTTCCACCACTTCTCCACAGTGTCACAGGCTGGTGAGTAAGCCTTTAACACATGGCCTTTGGGGGACAGCAGCATAGATACCCAGAAGTGGCAGGGGGGATAGAGTTAGCTCAAGTGGAGGCGAGGGCAGACTTCTCTCCAGGCTTTCTTACACCCATCTCACATAAGCAACCTGTCCCCTCAGCCCCAGCACTCAGAGGCAAGTGGAGCAGTTAGCCCCCTCTGGCTGGCAGCATGTTTCTTGGCTGTGCTTCCTTCTGTGTCCAGCGTCTCTCCTCCACCATGTGCAGCGTGGAGCTACAGGGACTGCCACAGGATTTCTGGCCTCATAGGTCTTGGTATATGGGGCAGAGGCTCTTGAAGGGTAGCAGTTTACTCCCAGCAGCTTGTCTTCTTTTTTGTTTGTTTTTTTGAGACAGGGTTTCACTGTGTAGTTCAGGCTGGCCCTGAACTCAGGGTGATCCACCTGCCTCAGCCTCCTGAGTGCTGAAATTACGGGCATGGGTTGCCACCACAGGCGGTTCAGCAGCTTTTCTTTAATTCTCCCTGAACTCCAGCCAAACCCCTGTGTTCCACCCGTACCTCATCTAGGTAGAATTATATGGTATTTGTCTTTTTGTGATTGGTTTCTTTCACTTGGCATAATGTCTACAGGGCTCATTCATATTTTAGCACGCGTCAGAATTTCCTTTCTTCTAAAAACTAAATAACACCCACTGTATGTATTATATTTTGTTTATCTGCTTACTCTCAGTGGATAATTGGGTCGCTTTCATGGCTTGGCTGTTGTGAACATTATGCTGCTATGAAACTGGCTGGGCAAATATCTCCTCAAGACTCTAACTTCAATTGTCTCTGGATATGGAATTTCTGAATCATACAGAAACTCTACTTAAATTTTTTGAGGACCCACCATACTCTTTTTCTACAGGGGCTGGACCATTTTGCATTCCCCTGACAGTGCCCAAATGTTCCAGTTTTTTCACATCCTCACGTACACTTGTTATTTTCTGTTTTTCCTCTTGTTGTTGTTAGTAGCCACGTGATGAGTATGGGGTGGTGGTATCTTGTGGTTTCAAGTTGCATTTCTACAATGATGAGTGATGTTGAGCATCTTTTCATGTGCTCATTGGCCATTTGTATATCTTCTTTGGAGAAATGTCTACTCAAGTCGACTTCCATGATTTTGCATTATCACATCTGTATTGTTTCAAGCAAGGCAACCAGAATAAATTCTGTCATTTACACTGATTTTTGTGGTCTGCAAATAAATTCTGCCCCCAAATAACCTACAAGTTGCTGGAAGCAGCAAGCATAAGTACAGCTCTGATGGTAACTTTCTTTTAAAAAGGAAATTTATAAAAGTATCATGCATCTTCCTTTTTTGACACTAATGGAGCAATTTAATGTAATTTCAGGGGGAAGTAGAGCCACTCAAAGGCTTGTGTGTTGAGGGAAGACTCCCCAGCTCCTCTGTCAGGTGGTGTGTGTGGGAGAAGAGAGCTGTTTGCTGCAGGCTTGTGGTGGGGGGAATAGGGGAGGCAGCCCATTGCTGGCCACTCAGGGCTGAGGGGCAGAACCTAGGGAAGGGGGAAGGATGAGCGAAAAGCCAGTCCTCCAAGTCCTGCAGTCATTGCTGGAAGTTCCTCATTAGAAGTGTCCTATCGCACCCTGCAGATTCTGTTGGCTTCTAAGTCCAGGATAATGATGGCAGTGTACCCATGTAGCATAGTGGTTAAGAAAACCACTCTTAGGCTTTGAGTCTTTCTAGGTCTCAGCTTCCTCATCTTTCACATGAAGCTATTAATAGGATCTACCACATAGGGACTGTGGTGGGGTTTAAGTAAAAAAAGGAAGGTAAAATTTTGGCACCTTGTCAGTTACTATTAAGATACTGGGGACTTAGTCCTTGTCCCTGAAGAGACATTGATGTTATCAGAGACAGCCTGGTCCTTACAAAACTATCATGTGAAGTGGGAAGAATGAGGGCTAAGATGTGATATGCACTCATGGTATGAGAATGCCAGGAAATGGACCATTATTTGCTAAGCATAATTCTTGGGTGGGCATTAAGATGGGCTTCACAGGAAGAACACATTGGAGTCAAATCTTGCAGGCTCTCTTGGGTTCTGACCAGCAGAGAATTAAGGGAGGGGCAGGGCAAGCAGGGGACCAGTGTGAGCAGAGTCTTGGAGGCATGAAACTCCTTGGCTCATATGGACCGAGATGTTTGGTGTGATGATGCGTGAAAGACTATTGTGAGATAATGCAAACAGTGAAATTCAGGATTCAGATAGACATTGGCTGATTAAAGTGACACAGCGAGATTTATCTGCAAACAAACATGTCAGTATGAAACGGTTGCACATTTGAATCCCACAGGAGTTAGGCAGGAGACCCAAATGAGCAAAGTGAGTGGGTATGAATCAGCAGCAGAGATGGCGACCTGAGCTGCCCCAGAGAGTGGGCGCCTGGGGTCCAGCAGCACCAAGAGTACCTGTGCCTGGTTGGAGTATAATTACAGGGCTGCCAGCTCTTCTACTTTTCTTTCAAAAGAGGTCAGCAATCTGGACCTTATACAAAATTTCACTTCTTAAAATAAAGAACTAGTGTGGATCGAACAAAAGATGTCTTCAGGCTGGCACTCCATAACCCTTATCTAGGTATACTCTCTTTGAAGTTTCCAAAATAATATGTGCTGATTTCATTTAGCAGAACTCCTTAGTTAAGTCTTCATGTGATGATAGCCTCTAAAGGGCTATGACAGATTCAGAAGAGTTGAGATTACAGGGCAAACACTGACATGGGGATCATTACAGCACTGTCACTGCAGAAACTTCAGTTGTACTTTTTCTGAATGAGGCTATTGCTTTGATAACACATTTGCTAAAAGAAAACAGCAAACAACCTTCCCCCAGGGCTTTAAGCTCCTGCTACCAGAACCTAATGTTGAACTTGACGGAAGACTCAGAAGATGTCTTTTGATTGACAGTTATGGCTACGCAGGGGGAATGGTGGCTATGTCTACAAGAGCCACATCCACTGGCTGATATCCAGGGGGCAGTCACTGGCAGTGATGACAGACACAGTTTGGATTTTTACAAACTTGACTGATGTTTATAGGATCTGCCTGCTCTTTAGGATTTTCTTTCTTCTCCTAGCTACTTACCCCTTTTAATGCTGGCACTTGAGTCATGAATCAGGTTTGAAAGGAGCCTTATAATTCATTTATTCCGACTACCCTTTGTTTGAGTCAGGAGTCTTCGTCACAGGTGACAGAAAACTCAAACTACTTTACTCCAGAAGGCAATCCATTGCTTCATACAACGGAAAAGCCCAAAGGTATCTGCTTTCAGGTATAGTCTGATCCAGGGGTTCCTTATGTTACCAGGGCTTTTCTGTCATTCCACCCTTGCTTCTTCTGAATTGGCTCCATATTCAGATAGAAGACCCTCTACCCACACTTCTTATAGGTTTAAGTCCATGCAGGGGAGAGTTCTTTCCTCTTGTATCTCACTGACTGTGAATTGGCTACCAGGGTTAGAGAGAAAGAAATGTTCTGATAGGCCAGCTTGTCTACTCTTGGAGTTCAGGGTGGAATTAACACATTTGAGTTAAGTGGGCCAAGAGTAGAGAAGGACAGTTCTTCAGGAGAATATTTAGCAATACAATTAACAGAAGGCTGGGTGAATATTCACCGTACCACCTAAAGCTTGGATTCCTTTCACAGCCCCACCATGCGTGCCCTGTCTTCAGTTGCTCACTTAGGCTTTCACAGTGGTGTTTCCCGGGCAGCTCTGATGTGGGTGCCTCTGTAGCTCTAGACGTTATCTCTAGAGCCCACCACAATGATCAGCATGGTTGGTAAGGGTGAATGCCCAAGAGCGGGATTGTTCACTGTGGTCATAAAAGTGACCTAGCCAACAGAAATGTGACAATTTGGAGCATCTGTCATGTCCTCCAGGGAGGAAATGGGACTTCGGTAAGTCTTGTACCCGGAGCTCTTCCCGTGAGTGCCTGTCAGTGCCAAGCGCATGATTAGCCGGACCAGGTCACATGGCCATGCTGACCTCAGAGGGGTGGGCAAGTATGTGCCACGCTGCTGTACACTCGGGAGCAGGGAAGTATCGCAGCATTTGACTGAGTGACCAGACCAACCGAACTTCAGTTTCTGTGTTCCTCTTGCTGACCCATTTCTGTTCCTTCTCATGACACGTGTACTTAGTATTTCCACATCCAAACACAGCCTCAAATATGCATCTTTGTTTAGTTCCTAGCTGACTGAGGTACCTCCAGACCCCGATTCTTGCCTCCATATGTATCATGTGACCACAGTTAATAAGGCATTGTATGCTGCAATGTCACTAAGAGAATGGATTTTAAGTGTTCTCATCTCACCACTAAAAAATAGGTATATCAGGCAGTGTATTTGTTAGATAGCCTGATTTAGCCATTCTACAATGTACATATATATCAAAAAATCATGTATACCATAACTGTACACAGTTTTCACATGGCCATTGAGAGCAGCAACAACAACCCCCCCCCCCCAAAGTCTCCTTAGGCCCACTCAGTTGCACATTATCTGCTCGTTTAACAAGTAGATCACACATAGCATCATTCTGGGGCTGGGTTAAACTAACTGAACAGGCTGGGACCGAGGAGGAAGGCCCTGTACATTAGGTAAAGCCTGTAAAAGGCACTGAAAACGCAGAATCCAAAGTGGCTCATCGTGATGGGGCAGAACAGCTGCGTTTGTATGTTACCGGGTGGGGGTGCGCTTAGAGAGGAGATCCTAGAAAAGGAAGGCGGGACCTGAGAAGAAGGAGCTCATATGTGACGTTAAAGGCGTGTAGATTTTATTCTGAGTGCAGAGTATTTTCTTCCTTAAAGCATTACATAATTAGATTTATCTTTTAGAATCTGCTTTGGCTGCAGTTGAAAGGGAATTTCAAGGTGGCAGTGTTGGAGGAAGAACTTAGGTCGGAGGCAGTTGTAGTAATCTAGACAGCAAGTAAGGTTGCCTGAGCGGAAGAGATAGAAAGGGGGTGAGCGAGCGTCAGGGGTGGCTCCCCGGGCTTGGCTTGGGTCCGAGGCATGTTGGTGATGCTATTGAGGGAGACAGGACCGTGGGAGGAGAAGCCTCTGGAGGGAGGGCTGAGTTCCCCTTTTGGTGCCCTGTGGCATCCAGATGGCAGTGCAGGCGGTAGACCCGGGGGTCAGGCCTGGGTCTGGGCTCAGGACAGAGACCTGGAATCTGGCTGCGGTCAGTGGTAGTTGCTGGAGTGTGATGAAGTTTTTCTCGAGAGCTCATGTAGACTCAGTTGAAGGAGAAGTGGCCCTGGGCTGGGAAGAGGGACTTTGGAAATATTGTTGAAATGTGTAGAAATGAAAGAATATACAGAACTGTTTCAGGAAACATTTAGTGAGCTAGAGCTTGTGCCAAGCATTGTGGTACCTACTCTGTGGGAGAGACTCTGATGAATGGAACTTAGGTGTTTGTAAGCAAGTGGCTGCAAGTGGGCCAGAGATGCTGTCTCCAAATCCTGTAATGTGAGGGGTAGAGTGAGTGGTGAAGGTACAGGGCAGTGTAAGCTGGAACATGCAGCCGTGTTAGGGGGACTGGGTGGGGACTTCCTGGAATGGGAAGCTTTGGTGTCTAGTGTTTAAGGAGATGTTTTGTCAGGTGGACCTGGAGTTTTAGGAATGGAAGAGAAAGGAGGAGGGAAAATTTGGTTTAAGAGGGTGCTGTGCAAAAACAAAGGATGTTTTCAGGAAAATTTAGTCTTTCACTATGGCAAGAATCTAGGGGCCCTAAAGGGTATTGACTGGAAATTGTAGTGGAAAATAGTAGAAGGGCTTCAAATGCCATGCTGCAGATCTTGGGGTCATTTGTGGAGGCACACGGGAATTACTGAGCAGTTAGAAACCAGAGGCTGATGTGGGTGGCTTCCAGAGTTTCCTGGCTCAAGTATGAACTTTTGAACCAGGCAGACACAGGCTCCAGTTTGAACTCGGTCACTCCCCAGCTGCATGTTCTTGGGCAGGTCATTAACCTCTCGTAGCCCCAGTTTTCTCATCGTGCAAATAGGAATGCAATACCTCGTAGGGAATTATGAGGAATGAAGTAAAATGAGGTTGGTCTGGAGAGCTCCAGCAGTGCCTGGAGTACAGCAACCCCTCAGGACATGTTCACCTACTATTATATACATAAGCATGCCCGTAAGAACATGGAGGCTATCAGATGCTCTTAGCAGTGTTCACACCTGCATCCTGAGAGGTGGATGCTATGTGGCATTTATAGATGCTCAATAAATATTTCTTGGGTAAAAAAATGAATTGCGCCAGTTTTGTTTTGGAAAGGACCTATTTTTTTTGTCTGAAAAATACTTTGACACTTTGATAAAACCTTAGGGAGAAAGTAAAATTCTATTTTGTCTGGTGCCTGGGTTTCAGGGAAGGAGGGTGACTGCTCTGTAAAATGGGAGAGGGGCTTGGGGCTCCTGGGGCCACCCCCAAAGGGAGCCAGTGAGACAGAGTGAGGAGACAAGGTGGTGGAGAGAATGTACTGTGCAATGTAGCTCCTCCTGCAAGACCCCCTTAAATCCTTAGTAACGTTTCATGTGTGGTGTTTCTGTCTACCATCTGCTGTGGTTGAAATGGGACTTATGGAGATTCCTGTGATTATTAAGCCTCCTAATAACTCAGCTTCCACGGAAAGACAGCTGTCTTCGAGCCAGCTGGGATTTTTTGGGTGTGGGAAGCTTTCATCTGGGGAAGTTAATGCCTTGGGAAAAGCTGTCAGGCATGGAGAGGGATTTTGACGGTCCAGACTCTGACGCTGTGAGGCACCCAGACTGTACATGGATGAGCAGGTGCCCAAGGTGAGTTACTTTTCTCTCCCACCTGAATTTGTGGAGTTGCTGTTTTGAAGAGCATTTCAATGACTTTGTCTTCAGGTTCTAGGAAGAAGTTAAATTCAGCTTTCAATGTGTAACTTTCTGGATTTTTTTTCCTAAGTTCTTGTTCTGTCTCTAAATGAAAAACATTTAGTACTTATTATGAGCCTCATAGGATTGATGTGAATTAATACATGCAAAGCTCTTTGTACAGTTCCCACCCCCTAGACCACATGTATAGTATTGTTATTGTTGGTTAGCACTGAGTCCGCTTAATTCTCATAACTCTGTCATGTGGTAAACTCTGCACTGAGTTACATCCCTAATGCTCTTTTAATTTTTATTTCTGAGACAGGGTCTCAAACAAACCCTGACTATGTTAATGACTGTGTCACTCTCATGGCTGTGGAGTCTGGAGCACACAGAGGGCGATGATTTGCTTACCATCACTCAGAAAGCAAGCAGTAGAGTTGATTGCCATGGTAACGATTTCCAAGCATCAGTGCCTGAAGAGGGACCGGGTCTGGCATTGGCTGGTCCCCCGGATCACTGGGAGTATCTGGTCAGACAAGCAAAGGAAGCCATAACTGCTCATCAAAGCTGTGGCTAGGCCTCAGAAAAGCCGGCCCCTAAAGCTTCACTATCCCTCCCTTTGATCTTTCCTCTCCTTTGATGCTCCCAGGAGCCCCAGAAATTAACCCAAGGGGAGTCTTCTCTCTCAACTCCAGGAAGCACTCCATGATTGCCCCAAGGTTCTGGGATTCATGGTGGGGCCAGGATAAGACTTCAGTTTCTGTGTTTCCAAATTGAGTTTTATTCTCCTCTGAGGAGACCATGAGGCCTCCAGACAAGACAGATGGCAGACAGCTACAGGAGTTTAAAATAGACTGAGCTCACTTCAGAGGTAGACATGTGCATTGAGTGAGCCGGAAGACAGGGACCCCTGTGTGGGAAAGCAACTTGGCAAAGAAGAACCCAGAAAGGAGCTTTGAATGCTAGGATGAGTGTAGTCAGTATGAGAAGGGCTCTGGGCAGGCGCCAACCTGGGCTGGGTGGGGAGGAGAGAAGAGAGAGGGTAGCTGCCTGGCAAATGTGGTGCTGCAAATCAGTGTAGGATTTCTCCCTCCTCAGCAGCTGTGATCTGCCAGCTGTGATGCCAAAAGGCAAGGTCAGGTGATTGCTCTGGGATGTCTGGTGCCTTTTACTTCCCAACCGTCTGATCTGCTGGATCTTGGAGGTTGATGTCCAAGGCAAAGAGTGGAAGAGAGCTTGTACAGGCCCTTTTAGGATCCTTCAAAGCCTAGGGGTGCCTTCCTTTTTAGCAAACAGGCCCCTGCAGTGGTCCTGACAGCCATGTTTGAACAGTGTGACTGGGGATCCCTGCCGTTGTCGGCTGGACCAGGCTTGGCTCCATCTGATTCTTTCTTGGTGGACTTAGACTCAGCACTCAGAGGTGCTAGTTAGCAGCTGGGGAGATCGGACTGGAATGATGCCAGTTAAGCAACTGCGACACAATCCAAGAAGCAGAGAAGGCTTATCTGCTGAGAGACAGAGGAGTAAAACAAGCTTGGAGGTCATGTGGTCCAGAGAGATGGGGGAAGTAGCTGTTTTGGGTCCTGAAAATCTTGTATTGAAGTCAGACTGCTGTTCTTGTCCCTGGTTTCTGTGAGATAACTTTCTTTCTTTGTGTGTGTGGGGCTTCTTTATTTACTTGGACTAACTTCAAGTAGAATTCTGTTACTTTCACATTCTACATTTTGAGTAAAATGGCCAAAGATGGAGGTGAAGAACTTGCCCAGAAAGGGAAGTCTGTAATCCCAGCACTCTGGGAGGCTGAGGAAGGAGGATCACCAGTTTGAGCCCAGCTTGGGCAACTTAGCACTGTAGTGAGACCCTGTCTCAAAAATAAAAATTAAAGGAGCATTAGGGATGTAACTCAGTGCAGATGCCCTGGCTTTAATTCTCAGTACTAGGGAAAAAAAAGGAATGAGGTTATTGGAATTTCTCGGGAAGACACATAGGAATTATCAGGGTACAATTCTTTTGAAGTGGGTCTTGTTGGCATATGGGATTTAGAAGTGGGAATAGATGCTGTATGTGGCTGATGCTGTCAGGTGCCAATCCAATAGTCACTCTCCCTTTGTTTTGTTTTTTGTTTGGGGGTAGTGTACCTAGAGGGCAGTGTATGAGTGATCCATGAAAATTCCATTTCCCTTTTCAGTGATTGGTCTAGAGGGGCATGGGGCCCAGTTTTGGGTGTGTAAGAGAAGATAATTCTTTCATTCCAGCCCCTTCTCCCTGCCTGGGAGGTTTTTAAGTGGATCCATAGTAGCTACATGGTGATTTTGAGTGGATGTCTAGAATTGCAGTGGCTCTGACTTAGAGGGCTGACATCCTTGAGTAATTCATATTGCCCCAGAAATCATGTTCTTCCAGACTTTCAGATGAGATTTATTGATAAGCTTCATTTATTTAATTTGTATGTAGCTGGTTGATCTGTTAATTGATGTCAAAAGCATCTTAATTGATACAGCGAAACTTTATGAGTTGGAGATTTGGGAAGAAAATGAGGTGAAAGAGCATGTACAGAGGGGAAATAATCTTTTAAAACAGAAAGTTAGCATTTTGTGCAGGAAGACATTAAATTCTGGTATTAAAGCCTAGATTGTAGAATTCTTTGAGATGGTTGTATGAATTGGTACCCAGCCGTCTTTCTTCACCAGCCCATTTGTCTTTCTTCTTAGGGAACTTTCTTTTTGCACAATAGAGGATTTCCTGGACTTGCTTGGTTCTGTCCATTGTCATCTGGATATAAATGCGTTTCTTTCTCTAATTAGGTTACATGAAGAGAAATGGGATTAAGTGGTTTATACCCAGAAGTGAAGAAGATTCTGCCTCAGCCTCTCTCTAGGGACTGCCAGCCTTCCACAGTGTCTGGTGTTTTTTTAGAGACGTGTTGAATTTTAGGCATTGGGGAAAAATGTTCCTCAAGTTTTGAGGAGATTACAAGCTCTTATTTTGCCTTACATTATTCCCTAGAGTGTCTCCCAATACAGTTAAGCACTCAGAGATTTAGGCCTGGCTTTATTAGGCAGAAAGGGCTAGGGAATATCTTCACAGAAATCTCGTGGCATTAGAAATGCCCCCCCCTTCAGAGGATAATTATTATTTAATAGTAATTTTTGTAGAAAAATGTTCTTTATTTATTTTTGTTTGTTTTTTTGGTACCGGAGATCGAACTCGGGACCTTGTGCTTTCGAGGCAGGAGCTGGAACCACTGAGCTAAATGCCCAGTCCTCACCACTGAAGTTTTTAGTTGAGGCCATTTGGCTGTTGGGTTAGGAGGAGAGAGGGGGAGGACGAGGCCAAGGTGGTCCGAGTATGATCTGTGCTCTCAGGAATAATGAAAGGTGATTTTATATGGAAAACTGAGTTCTTCCTTTTTGAACAAAGTTGGTTTTATTCTCTGAACTTGACCCTTGCAAATGCTTGAGTATTTGAGTGATGGCCAGGGAGGAGGGCAGATTTTCTTGGGCAACAGATGGAGCTGGAACCACTGACCACAAACCTGGGTGAACACAGTTACCTGGAGCACAGGTTGCATGTATGGATTATGAGCTTCACCTCAGACCTTTCAAATCCAGAGGTTGTCTCTAGTACTAGAGTGACCTGGGGACTTTTAAAAGTCCCAGTACCCTGGCCTTCCATAAAACTAATTAAAGCAAAATATCCGGGGTGGGACCAGCCAGTGGTGCTTATTAAAGGCTCCCTAGGTGACTGTAATCAGCATCCAGGCTTGAGAGGCACTCAGGGAGAGAAACGGTACTCCACAAAGCCTGACGCAGTCAGCTATTTGAACATAGCCGTTTACCAATGTAGACCACCCTACCTTAATTTTGGCCGCAAACCGCTTACTAATGGACGTGCTTTGTGAACTACCAAACCACAGGGACCCAAAAGGATCATAAAATCAAAATTAAATCATACTAGCTTTGGGCATACATACCCCTCCTCCACCTCGAAAATCTTCTAAATTAAAAAAATTTAAGTGTTTTAAATTACAATATTTTATCAGTAACACATTCACGTGGTTCAAAATATTTTTAAAAAGCATTAAGTTTTCATCTCTTATTCACTCTGTACTTCATTCATACACTTCCCATCCTCTTCCTTGACTATCCTTTCAGAAGTGTTTTCTTCTACCCTTTTATTTTTTCACAAAATATGGGTACTATAACCCTTATTCTATATCTTTGCTATATCTTATTCTGTATCTCTGCTAATGCTTGGTTTGTAGATACCAGTGTGATATTTGTTCTGATTTGTGGGGTGTCCTCTTTGATTGGCAGGTGCTCACATGGTATCAGTCTTTAGATACTTGAATTTCTTCCTCCTTTCTCTATGCCCATCACATCTTGGAGATCTTGCTGTATCAGTGAAAAGAGTACCTCTTTATATTTTAAAAATAGATGCAAAGTATTCAGTTGCATGGATAATTTATAATTTATTAAACCAGTCATTTAGATTATTTCCAATTCAGGACCATTACAAACAATGTCATTAAGAATAATATGATAAAAAAAGAATAATATGATAAATGTGCTATTTCAGATGTGTGGAAATTGACCTGTAGAATTCTCATACATGCTATTTCTTGGTCTAAGGTCATTTTCTGGAGTCTCTTTAGCAAGGAGAAATTTTGAGAAGGTAGCCCTTTATCTAGTATTGTGGCACCAGGCAATGCTGCTTTAGCAATTGTAGTAGGTGCAGAATTATTGCTTACTTCCCTTTGTGACTTTGAGGGAATATCAGATGGGAGAGCTGAAAAGTTTGGGACTGTTGGTTTTAGAGGTGATGCTTTCGATGTTGCAGTCCTCCAAGGGGTTTTCTTGGACCACTTGGTCTGCACCACCTGGTATTTGTTAAAAATGCAGACCCTGGTCCCCATCTGACTCTTTGAGATGGAGCCTGATAAATTTTTAACCCCAGCTGATTCTTCTGTACCCTAAAGTTTGAGAACCATTTTCTATGGGGATCTGGTAGGAGACAGTGTCCTGAGAGGTGCCCCACCTGTGTGATTGCACAGAAGGACCACACTGGTTCATTCAGGATGTGGTCTGTGACACCATGAATGTCTCAAGACCTGCAGTTCCAATCAGAGCCTCAGTCTTGGCATAAGGTTGAAAACACACCTGGCTACCATTCTATAATGCAGCATTTCCCCTTTTCCCTCAAATGCCTATAAAAACAGAGAATACAAGGAACGTTGTCAACAACATTGAAAATAGATGGACATATAAATAGTTGTTTGAATTTCAGCAAAATCTTCATTAACTGCAAGGCAGATGGGGCTGAATTGAATCCATCTTCCCCAAGCATCACCTTCAGAAACAAAGACCAACCGGAAACAGTATGTCTTAGTTACTTTTCTTGTCTCTGGGATGTGATACCCAACACTCACAACTTAAAGGAAGAGAGTTTTATGTTGGCTCATGTTTCAGCTCACTGTCAGCTGGCTCCAAGGCAAGGCAGCATGGCAGAGGGGCATGGCAGAGGAGAGTTGTTCACAGCTTGGTGAACAGGAAGAAGAGAGAGAGAGAGAGAGTAAAAGAAGGATCAGGGAAGGGGGATATACTTCTCCAGGGTGTGCCCCCAGTGACTCACCTCCTTTGACCAGGTTTGACCTCCATACATTTAGCTATAAACACTTCAATGAACTAATACACTGATGAGTATCATGCCTCCATGATCCAGTCACCTCCCCAAAGCCCTACTTATGAGTGCATGAGGCTTTGAGGGGACAGATAAATGTAAATCATAACATTCTCTCCCTAGCCCCCAAAGGACTCATGTGCATCCCTTTATGCACAGTGCATTTGGTTCATCTCTAAGAGTTGCCAAAGTCCAAATGGTTTCAGCATTGCTGAAAAGTCCAAGTCTAAAGTCTCATCTGAGGCTTCAGGCAAACTTTTAGCTGTGAACCTTTGTAACTTCCAAAAGAAAGTTAAATACTGCCAACACACAAAGGTACATGGTAAACATTTCCATTCCAAAAGGGAGGAATAGGGGATAAAAACCAATAGGATCAAAGCAAGACCAAAATCCATCAAGGCAAACATGAAATCGTGTAGTTCCATGTCCAACATGCAGAGTGAATTCCAAAGGGCTTGGGTGGTCCCAACTCTGTGGCATTGGTGGTTGCAGCTCTCATGGCTTCTCTCTTGGGCTGGCTTTCTACACTCCTTATGGCTTCCTTCAGATGTTCCATTCCCTGGCATCTGCAACTTCCTAGGGCCTCCCCTGTACTTTTGACATCAATCTCATAGTTTCATGCTCTGCCCTCTTAGGGGCATGTTGCCTGGCCTCCCAGGCCTTCTTTTGAAAACTAGGTGGAAGCCTTCTTGATCCTGCAACTCTTGCATTCTGGATGCCTGTAAAACCTGCACCGTACAGATGACACCAAAGTCTGCTGCCAGATTTTGCCAGATTGAGTGGTAGTCAGGCCTCTTGGCATTGTGGCTGCAGAGGCCTCTGAATGCCTGGATGGCTGAAAACTGTGAAATGAATCCTCTCTGGCCAGACCAGAGAGGGCAGATTTTTTACTTTTGAATCTTTGAGCCTAAAGGAACATGACTTGCTGATTCCTGTGATACCTATGGAACAGCTTTTCTATTGTTCTGGTGTAAAATACTTGGCTTTTTGAAGCTAATTTTTAAGCAACCAAGATTTTCTGAGCCCCAAATTTGCAGGTAGCTCCTCTCTGGCCAATCTGAAGACTTTTAAAATTGCTCAGCTATGCCATTTGTTCTTGATTCTCAATGTATCACTGGCTAAAAGCCCCCAACAGTACCATTCCACACCCTGTATGTTAGGTTGGCTTGAAATTTCCTCTGCTAGACTCTTCTAGATTAATTAGTCCACTTCCCTTAATCTTAGCCCCCCTCAGTATCTTGAGACATGAGCAAAATATAGAAAACTTTTCTGCCAGAACATAACACACATGGCCTGGAGCCCAATTGCCAATGGAGTCTGTCTTGGTTACTTTCCTTGTTGCTGTGACAAAATACCAGAAACCCAGAGTTAAAAGAGGAAAAGTTTATTTCAGCTCACAGTTTTTAGAGGTTTCAGTCCATAGTAGATGGGTTCCAAGGCAGGGTTGCATGACTGACGGGCATTGTAGAGGAGAAACAGTCCACGGGAAAGCTGGCAGGAGACAGCAAAGCAGCAAGCAGCAGCAGCACCACCAACCAGCCTGCCTTTCCCTTTTATCCCATCCAGGCTACCAGCCTTTTGGGTGGTGCCACTCACAACTGTGCTAATTCCAATCAGTGGACTAATTTAACACCACACACCCTTTATCCAAATATTGCATGCCCTAGATTCAGCCAGCTCCCAAAAGCCCCACTTATGAGTGCATAATACTTTGGGGGGCAGCTAGATAGAAGCCATAACGGAGTCCTTGCTCCCAAATGAAACTTCTTGAGCCTGCATTTTTATCCCCATTCTGGGCTTCTGAGCTCTGACCAGAATCTCACAGCAGGCTTGAGTTATAGTGTTCTGGGGCTGCTTCTCTAGCTAGCATTCCAAACCTTTCCAAACTCCTCCTATGAACCAGTCCCAAAGGCTTCTGAACCAAACAGTCAGGTAGCATCACAGCAATGACCCCACTTCTCTGGTACCAAAATCTGTATGAGTTAGGGTTCACTAGAAGAACAGATCTTATATAGATATAGGTATATAATAATATACTTATATATGAATTTATACATATATAGTTATCTACTTATCCACATATATATGATTATACAAAGGATTTACTGAGTAGGGTTACAGTGGCCACCTACAGAATCAGGGGTAGAAGAATACAAAATGACCATCTCCACCCTGAAGAGCTGGAGAATCCATTCAGAAGTTGAAGGCCTGGAGCTCCCTGCAGAGTCCAGTGCAAGTTCATGGTGGAAAGCCAAAGAGTTTGTGTTGGAAGACTATAGAGTCTGTGCTGGAAGCCTGAAGGAACTGGAGATGACCATCCAAAGGCAATGGCAAGGCCCAGAGCTCCTCCAGAGAAGAAAAGAAAGACTTCCTTTTTCTTTCCCTTTGTATTCCATTCAGGGCACAAGCATGTTGGTTGGTGCCACCCACATCCAGGGTGGGTCTTCGCTCCTTAGTTTGGGACCTATATGTTAGTCATCCACAGACACACCCAGAACTGTGCTCCACTAAGCTGATAGGTGTTTCTTAATCTATTCATGTTGACATATCGCAATTAATGATCATTCAATAGGATGATCTTTCTTTTCTCTTTCACTGTCGTATTCCTAGACTATGAGATCCATATTTGTACCAAATGCAAATTCATCCATTTTGCTCAAGATTAACTTTTTGAAATGACCAATGGCTTCTTGCAACCCTTAACTTTTCTATATTGATTCAGAAAAGTCAAGAAGGTGAGGGAGGCGGTTTACTGGTGCACTGGTTGATGTTGAAAGAAACTGTTGGTGGTGAATGAAGTTTGAATGGTGTGTCATCTGTGGGAAAGGTGCGTAAGAGATCAGAGGAGGTGAGGTGTGAGTGCATCCTTGGACAAGCGAAGCAGCTCATGGAGGTGGGTGAAGGGCCTTTGTCAGGATGAGAAAGCTGGAGTAGATGAGAGCTTGCTAGAAATCCAGCACTGCGTACATGGTCATGCCCTCCCCTTGACTCGAGAAAGTGATTTGACCAGCACCAAAGTGGGCAGGGAGAAGAATCAAGGGTAATCTAAACAGTTGGACTTTTGGCAAAGATGGGGCCTGCATAGAAATTTACAATAAATAACACATTTCTCAAGGCATTGGAGCTGAGCCTACAGAGTTCTGAAAGGAAATCTTATAATCTACATATGCGATTCTTAAATTGTCATTTATGTGTGAAAGTAACAGAAAGACAGTTTTCAGATATAAAAAGGCTCTGGAGATCTACTGTTAATGAAAACATCATTTGAAGATGTACTTTGATTGAGAGAAGATCCAAAATTAGGGATTTAAGAGTGGAGAATAGTATAGAGAAACTTGAATCAACAATTGAAGTAATTACATGTATTACTGAGTCCAAATTATTCCTCTAAGTTTCTTATTAAATTGTCAGCTATCAAAAATTACTTGTATGTGAAAGTAGACAATAAATAAATATTTTATAATTTATCAGTTTTATTTGGAAAACTCAACTTTCTCTCATTCCAATGAAGTAAAACTAGCAATTAATAACAAAGGCTGTAAACCTCAAGCACTTAAAAATAAGACACTTTCTTTAATAGTCCTGGGATATTTTCAATATAGTGCTGGATATTCTGGCCCATTCTCAACCTTGTAATAAGGCACGAAAAGGAAATAAAAGGCATATAAATAAGAAAGGAAAAGCTAAAATTACTTCTTGAAGACAACATGATTGCTTATTCAGAAAGTCCCAAGGAATTTACAAAAACAAAAACAAGGGGCCAGGGATTTAGCTCAGTGGTTTCGCTGCCTGCCTCGCAGGTACAAGGACCCAAGTTCGATCCCCAGTACCAAAAACAAAAAACCCCAAAAACAAATAGCAGGGTTTCAGATACAGGACAAATAGACAAAAAACAATGATATTTCCATATGCTAGCAATTAACATAGGGATTCTGAAATGAAAAACATACCTCTTACAATTGCTTGAAAGAAAAGGGAAATATTTAGGGGTAAACCTAGAAAAGCGTGTACTGTACAGGACTTATATACTGAAAAGTAAAAAGTTCTACTGAAAGAAATTGAGTTTTAAATAAGTGGAGAAGCATACTGTGTTCATGAGTTGAAAGACCCAACATGGTAAAGATTTCAGCTCTCCTGAAATTGATACACAATTTTAACAGAATTCTTATCAAAATTCCAATAAAATTGTTTTATGTAGTTATAAAAAGGTTATTTCATAATTTATATGAGAAAGCAAAGGAACTAGAGTAACTAAAACAATTTGAAGAATAATGATAAAATGAGAGTATTCAGTCTCGTTATGTGACTGCAGTAGTGTAGAGTGTGTGATATTGGTGGAAGGGTAGGCATGTATACTAAGAGGACAGAACAGAGAGCCCAGAATGCCTACACAAGTGTGTGCAGTTGATTTCTGACTAAGGCATAATAGTGGTTCAGTGGAGTAGTGGATTTTCCACAAGTGGTACTGGGGTAGTTGGACATCTGTCAGTAGAAAAATGAACCTCAGCCTGCCTCCTACTTCGTAGGAAAATTAACAACTTAAATGTGAAAATATAAAAGTTTTAGAAGAAAACCTAGGAGAATATCTATTTTCAAAGTTCCTAGATTTGACACCAAGAGCATGATTTATAAAAGAAAAACTTTGACAAAGTGGACATCATCCAAATGAAAAACTTTTGATACATGAAAGATGCTGTTAAGATAAAGACACACTAGAGAGTACAAAAATGTTTGTTGACAAAGGACTTTTGTACAGAATATGTTAAAACCTTTACAATGCAACTGTAAGAACAAGCAATCCAATCAGAAAACAAGCAAAAGATATGATGTGGACATTTCACCCAAGATGAGCTGCAGATGACACATAAACACACCAGAAGATGTTCAGCGCCACTAGCTGTTAGGCAAGTGCAAATTAAAATCACAGCGGTTATAGGTAATGACTTTTGAAAACTTAGAAGAAAGGATTTTGAATGTTCTCACACAAAGAAATGATAAATATTTTAGGAAATAAGTTTATCCTGATTTAAACACTACACAGTATATAATGTATCAAAACATCATATGGTACCCCACAAATATGTACAATTTTTGTGTCAATTCAAAAATGAATATTTTAAAAAAGTACAATGAGACTATCACTACACACCTACCAGAATGACCAAATAAATAAATGAATAAATAACAAAGCACCAAATACTAGCTAGGATGAGGAATAAACATGTTACTGATATATTGCTGGTAACAATGTAAAAACTGGAAAAATGTTTGGCAGTTTCAGCAAAACATTTAATTGCTGTATGACTCAGCAGGTGCACACTTGGGTATTTATACCAGAAAATGAAAAACTATGTTTACATAAAACCCTCTGTATGAACTTGTATAGCAACTTTAAAATATCTGGAAATGGAAGCAACTCCAGTGTCCTTCAGTAGGTACAGGCTAGGATATGTCCATACCATGCAATACTGCTTAGCAGTAAAAAGGAACAAACAAGTGATACATGAACGGATCTCCAGAGCGTTATGCTGAGTGAAAAGTGCCAGTCCCCAAATGTTATGATGAATGACATTCTTAAAATTTATAGAAATGGAGAAGATTACAATTACCAATAAAAAGAGAAGATGGGGCAGAGGAAGTGGGTGTAGTTATACAGAGTAACATGAAGGATCATTGTGAAATATTCTGTATCTTAACTGTATCAATGTCAATATCCTGATTGCAATATTGTGTGATTGTTTTGCAAGATGTTAACAGGGTAGAGGATGCATGAAATCTCTCATCCTATAACTGGAGGTAAATCTATTGCCTTAATCTATAATTATCTTTGGAGTTTAGTTAAAACTTCCCAAATTCATTTTATGCTATTTAGTATAGTTAATGATGATAAACTATAGATCACAGTTTATGAAACAATGTCAAACAAGTATCTCAAATTCATAGTCTTAAATGCTTTTAAAATGTTAACCAACCAAAAAGGATTATAAATTAAGCATTCTACTAAGAGATGAAGTGGAAAAAGAAAATAAAAGCCCCTAAGAGAAACCTAAGATAAGTAGAAGAAAGACTATATAACAAGACTACAGCATTACAACATACAATATCTCATATTATGATACAATATGGCATTAGCATGTGTAAAAAACATTGTGTTGATAACTCTAAGAATAAACCAAACAGACAGAAGGGCCAAATACCAGACCTACTAACTGATCATATCTATATCTATATATCTATATCTATATTTATATCTCATGTACATATTAATGAAAAAATAAAGACACACAATATACAAGTTAGGAATGAGAAAGCTCAGATACAGAGATTTAAAAAGTTATAAGACATTAAATTGTGATGCTACAATGCTGTTCACACTCTTGGATTTACATTGTAACTTTTCCACTACTTTCTTCTGACTTTGGGCAACTTACTTACTCTCTTTTAGCTTCAATTTTCTCCACTCTAAAATGGGGACAATAATTCAGTGGTTGTTGAGATTCAGTGAAATAGTGTACATAAAGATATTAACCCAGTGCTGAGTATCTTGGAGAACTCAGATGGGAGCTTTTGATATTAAATTTTTCATACTAAATTTGTAAGTTTAATAAAAGTGAAATGTCAAAGTTGTCTATCACAAAAATGAGCCTATGTAAGATGAGAGGTCAGCAAACTTTTTCCTCTAGGGAAGATGGTTAATATTATAGGTTTGTGGGGCATTCTATGACAAATACTCACCTCTGCTGTCGCAGCATGAAAGCAGCAAAAGACAATTTATAAGAAAGTGAGCTTGACCTTATTCTAATAAAACTTTATTTATAAAACTAGATGGCATGTCTCCAGGCTCTAGGTTACTGACTCGTGGTCTAAATCAGTAGTAAAGAAGGAAATGATAATAGTTTTCAAATCCACCATTAAAACCTGCAGGGCAAGCAATCCTTTTGGTTTTTATAAAACATTTCTCTGGACCATAGTAAAGACGGAAATTGTTTCAGTTCTTTTCCTCCATCTAGCATTACACAAACTCAAAAATCCAACAAAGGCAAAAAATAAAGCTGGAGTCTAATCTTACTTATAGACACAGAAAATAACCCTAAATGAAACCTTGGCAAATCGAGTTCTGTAAGATAGTAAAAGAACAATGATTATAATTAAGGAGAGTTCATTCTAGAAATGCATTATGGCTTATTATTAGAAAGTCTATTAATAAATCCCATCAATTTGTCAGAGAAAAAAATGTGATCTTCTTCGTAGATGCCAGAACCACACTTGTTTCATTTCAATATTTGTTCTTGGTGCAAATGGAGAAAGAAAAATAAAAAGGTACTTTCTCAGGTATAAAGATGGTCTATGGCCTGCCAGGAGTCAAAAGTATACTTAATTTTGTAACACTGGAAGAATTACCATTAACATTAGGAATAAAGGGAGGATGATTGCGATCCCCACTGTTGTCCCTGTGGACGTTCTAGCCAATGAAACAGAAAAGAAACAGAAGTAAGTAGTAATTACATATTGAAAAAAAAAAGCCAAATTAACATTATTCGCAGCTTATTTATTTTAGAAACTCTAAAGGAATCAATTGAAAAACTGTTAGTTATTAATGAAAGAATTAAGTAAGGGGGCTGGCTACAAAACATATGAACCAAAATCAATAACTTTCTTAGAGAGCAGCCCTAGCTAGTAGATGACATAATGGAAAAATAATCCTTTTGGTCTCAGCTGCCACCTCCCTACCCACTGGCTCTGTCTTCCTCCTCTGCATGCTTGGCAGGAAGCCAGAAAGAGCGCTATAGCCCTCCACTGCAGAAGGAAATGCGGGAGACTGGAATCTCAAGCATGGGTTGGCAATCAAGTGTCTAACGGAAAGTGATTTAATTTCTAAAAAGTTGTCACACTTGGTGCCAGATCCCAAATGCCATGAGAGCATGCCAAAGTGATAGGCAGGGCATAGGCGAAAGGCATTTCAGGGACAGTATTTCACATTTGTGTTGTTAGGTTCTCCTCAATGGTGTGTTCATAACCTAGACACGTGACCCTTGTACTTGGAGCATTACAGTTTGAGAAGTGGTTTAGCTGGTGGCGTTGGGTGATGATGAAAACTGGAAAGAGTACAGACAGCAATTGGATTCAAATTCCATTTCTTTTCTAGTTTTTATTTTTAGTTTATTTTCTAGTTTTTATTTTTTTATTTTTATTTTTTTGGTATTTATTATTTCTAGTTTTTATTCTTCAACCACTTACTCAACATCTTTGAATCTCTGTTGCATTGCTGGTATATTGAGGATAATCAAATCCATCTCCCAGGGTCTTGTACAACTCTGTGTCTGTGTGTGTGTGTGAAACAAAGCAACTCAGCAACTGTTCATTAAAAGTTTCTGCTGCCTTGCTAAGGTTGGTTAATTCATTTGGCTCTTTGAAACCACCAGGAAGCCTAGCCCTGAGCTCCTTTCTGGAAACCAGGCATGGGTCCCAGAGTTTGAAGCATCTTAACTTCTCCTAGTTCAGTGGCTGCCTGTTTCTGAGCTCTGCTCTCCTTTCAGGAAAGAAGAAAAATAAATTATTCATAGTGATCATTTCTTGGGGGCATTGGCTGTCTATTCTGCCCCCATCTTTATCCTCCGCCCCCCTTCCTCCTCCTCCTCCCCCTCCTCCTTTTTCCTTTACAGCATTCAGGGCAATTCTAGAAATAGGCGTGTAGAGATAAAGTCAGGGAAGAGGGACTGCAGAAGCTGGAGAGGTTACTTTGAGGAGGAAATATCATGGACACCAGTGTCAGGAATTCCCCTCCATTCCTTATTCTACCATCTACCAGTTTTTTTCTTCAAGGAAAACTCAGTCCCTCTGGAGTTTCAGGGTGTTCTTAGCTACAAAATGAGAAAAATGATGTCTTCTACCTTAGGGTGTTATTGGAAAGACCATTCATGTGTGCATGTGTTTTACTTAAATACGATACATACACATATAAATTCTGTTTGTTAGTAGCTTATCTGTTGGCTAAATGTGAAGCTTTCTGAGTGGTGGAAGTAATCAGAAATAGGCAGTACATTTTTATAGGAAAAATTGTTGAATTGAATGAGTTAATTTTTTTCACTCTGCTACATGCTTGCATGAAGTCGGAGCGAGCATGAACCACACGGCAACTAGGAGCATGGTGCTCCCTTCTCTTGCCTTGTTTCCCACACCTTTTGCACGTTCCTCCTCATCCTTCTCACAAAGATCATCAGACATAATGTGCGCTGCGGGGTCACAGTATGTCAGGCACTGTTCTAGATTCGATTAATGAATTTATTCATTTCCCTCATAGCAAGGGAGGGAAAGGGGCCATGGAGTAAGCACTGGATACCCACAGTTTGCCCCAGGTCATTCCTGGGACTTTTCAAGAGAGGGAAGGGCTTGGTTCTGTATAAACTGACAGGCTCATAATGGGCTTGGTCTGCCCTCAAGTCTCGTCTGCATACCTGCATTAAAAATGATCTTAGCCAGGCATGGTGTTGCCCATGGGTTATCCTCGCATTCTGAGAGGCTGAGGCAGGAGGAGTGCAACTTTGAGCTCATCCTGGACAACTCAGCAACTTATGAGACCCTGCCTCAAAGTGAAAAATAAAAAGAGGTTGGGAATGTGGCTCAGGGTAAAGGGCTCAACTCCCAGTACCACACACACACACATCTTATCATAGGAGAAATGTTCGGAGTCAGCACTGAAACTGAAGTGCTCCAGTATGGCATGGAGTCTCAGAAGGGGGCTTTCATTTTCATTTTTCTAAATAGTCAACAAGATGGACCTTACTATATCTGTAAGTTAGGACACTAATATAGTATTGGCAGAGCGTGAAAAATTTGTAACTATACCCAGAAAGGTTGCTTGACTCTATTGCCTCAAAATCTATATAATTAGCATTCCATGATGTCATCGTTGAGCTTTAATATAGCTTAAAATTATCCTTATGTAGGTTGTGTTTCTTTCTGAAACATTTTAAATTTAGAAAATTAACTTGTTAAACTTTTTTAAAGTTAAATCTGTAGATTTTCTATTCATCCTGCTGAGGGGGAGTTGGAATGACAAATGCTTGAATCATCAAAGTCAAATGTGAGGGCAATCTGGCCCGCCCGGGAAAGCAAAGGTCTGTATGGCCCCAGAGTCCGACTCCACGGATGAGAGGTGATGGTTTCGAACGGTCCTGTTTTCACAGCATTTCCTTCTGGCAGGCCTTAGGCATGCAGGTGGGCCTGGAGAGCAGGCCTTTCCCAAGCCAGGTCTCCCTCTTGCTGCCATCTGTCATTGGCCATCCGTCAGGAGGCAGAGCCACACAAAGGGTTCAGGTGTTTGGGGGTCAGAGACAGGTCTGGATGGACCAGATTCTGGGAGTTATTTCCCTCCATCACCTACCTGCACATGAATTCTTGGGGGGCACTGGTTTGCAATGCAGCTCTGGGTCAGGCTTCCAACAGCCAATTTGCTGAATGTGATGGGAATCAACTTGTTTCATATCAGCATTTTAAGGAACATCTGATTTGGCTTTATCCTTTCTTTCTGCTATTTCAGGATAAGAAGCAGTGAGAGGAGAGAATGAAGGACAGATATGGAGGGAATGAGGGGCCAAGACAGGGTAGTGATGAGTGAGATGGGAAGGGACTGAGGGCAGAAAGGAGGCGGCTGAGGGGCAGGAGGGGAAGGGGGTTAGAGAGGGGAAGGATGTAGAGAGGCTTGGGCAGAGGCGCAGCCTTATTCCAGGGCCCTGAGTTCTGAGCCTTTGGACCTTCCAGGCACCCCAGGTGCCCTGGTAATCTCAGCACGAGAACATAAAAGGCAGGGTCTTTGTTTCACTCAATTCCTGCCTTGTGTGATGAGGGGGAGGTTTTCCTGTTGGCAGAAACAAAGTACATGATCCTTCTCTGATACCTTTGGGCCTTGTTAACCTCCTTCCCTCATTTGTCGTAGCTGTGAACCTCTTTTCTGATACAATGGTGTCAGGTGGAGGCACCTGTCGTGCTGATGGAGAGACTGCAGGCTGTGTGTGCCCGAATGGTCACTAGTGTTGGTTAAAACTGGGCTCTCTTTAGGGTGTGTGGAGGCAGTGAATGATCCCTTGGGATCCTGGGAGTAACAGAGCAGAATCTTAGTGCCCGGAAGTCCTGCTGACTTGTAGATGAGGGAGTGAGGAAGGGAGCAGTGGGTGGTGGTAAATATTTAGTAATTGGCTCTCTGGTAAGAAACAACCCTGGTAAGCAGCGCTTGCTGACGGTCAGTTTGCACGCTGGGACTCTTCACCATGGTCAGTTTCATGCGAGGTCACTAAACATGGACAGGGAAGAGATACACATCTTTGGCTCACAAGCTGGCGCTGGCACACCTGTGATAGGAGGGCTGTGTCCAGCCAACGTAACACAGCAAAATGCTTACTTCTCTGTTTTCAGCACAACTTCATGTGCATGGCGTTCATCCTTTTAACTTTTTCCTGTAGCAATTCTGAAATGTAGGATTTGTTTCTCCCTCTTACAGACAGGAAAATAGGACCGGAAGGATTAATAGCTTATCTGTGGCAGAGTGGACTCTGAGGCCCTTGCCTTCTCAACTCACCTCCTCTTTACTGGATTATCAGATATCCAGAGGTGAATTTCATAAGGCAGTTTTGAGTATCAGAGAATAACAGGGTTGCCTACTTCTGCCTGGTCAGGATGAGAGGGAGTGTCATGCAGGTACACCTTTTTTGCTTAAGAGATGACCTAAGAGGCCACTCAAAGAATTGGTGGCAGAGGGCCACCGGGTGGACATAATGGCTAAGAGTAAATTGTATCTCCTGTCTAAATCTGTTTCCTCATTTGTTAATTGGGACCCTGAAAGTCTGCTTCAAAGGATCACTAAGAGAGCAAAATAAGTACATAAAGTATCTTACATAATTCCTGACACATAATAGATTCAGATAAATGCTGATTCTCAGCAGGCCTTTTTTTTTTGAATTCCTCTTTATACCAGAAGTGACTAGGATGGCGTTTGTCAAATGTTACTGTGCATATGAATCACCTGTGGATCTAATTTGCAGATTCTGATTCAGTACACGTGGGGAGGGCCCTGAAATTCTGCATTTCTAGTATATGTGCTGCCGAGTATAGAGCTGCTGCTGCTGCTGCTGCTGATCCATGGGTCACACTCAAGTGGCAAAGGGCTTGGATACCTGAGAGAACGCTTTAGTGTCCTGCTGCTTGAAACTCTGCTGCCTCTTCTGGGGAACTCCAAGCATGCTCTCACGGCAGCATCTGCTCTGCTCCCGACTGCTTACTTTGGAGCAGCCACCTGGTTAGCCCCTCTAAGGGCATCCTGCTCTGGTGCCACCCTAGTTTGCTGTGGGGGACCTGGAAACTGGTTTCCTCTCCTTTCATTCTCTTTGATTTTAGTTTGGGTTTTTCCAGGACTTTGCTATTCGACCTTTGTTGTGTCCTTTCCTCTCTTTAGATTCATTTTCTTAATTTGCGAAATAAGATGGTAGGACAGAGAGACCGGAGTAGGAGCTTTCTGAAGAACTGTTGTAAATCTATGATCCAGTTGGTTGATGACATTCTCCTCACAGGGCCTCATTTATTCCGGGCTCTGGGTTTCTAGTGGAATCTCCAGAGACACTGATAAGAATTACAATTAAGTGTTAGAAAGTGCAGAGGTTCAATTCAGCCCTTCCATAAAGGTAGCAAAGAGGCTCAGAGAGATGCAAAGGAATGTTTTTTGAGGGGCCTAAACCACACCTCCAGGAAATCACTACTATTAACTGACCATATGTATGCCCGGTACTGGGCCAAGACCTAATGGGGACATTTGTCATGCTTTCTGGCCATATACCATAGAGACTTTTTTTTTTAATGTTTGGGAATTTCTCAACTTATTAAATCATGCCTCCTTAATGAGGAATCTAAAAACCCACTTTCCCAGCCTCCTTTGCAGCTTGTGTGCAAACATGTGATCTGGAATCTGCCAACCAGATGCTTCCATATTGGACTTTGAATTGGTTGCTAGTGACGATGAGAAGGCAGATACGTGATGCATTCTGGAGAGGGGGTTGGTAGATATGTAGGAAGTCCAAACTATAAAGCTAGTGGTGCTAACTCTGCTTGCTTACTCTCAGTAGGCAAGTGTTGAAACTTAGCGCCTCTGTGATGCAGACTACTTTGTCTGACACCAGGGTGGTATCAGAGGCTCCTATATGGACCAGTTTTGTGCTGTGGTTTAGATGTTTTTCTTGGCTGTTTCACCTCCCAGTCTGATTCTCTAGGCTTCATAATAATTAAGTGCTTTTCCTGCTTCAGCTGGTTTAAGTGGGGTTCTCTTGCTTGCAAATGACAATCTTGACTGCTTACAACACTCTATGTGCATGATCTCAATTAAATCTCAAACAGTGACCCAGCAAGGTAGGTATTATTATCCTCCTTTTACAACTAAAGAAACTGAAGCATGAGCAGATGAACTAACTTGCTCAAGGCTACATAGTTGGTAAATGGAGAATCCACAATTTGAGTCCAGATCATCTGGCCCCAAAACACATATTCTTTAAAAAATAGTGGCTATAGATAGTCATGGAATGCAGTATAATATTTCAATATATGTATAGAGTACAGTGATCAAATCAGGGTAATAAGTATATAACCTCAAACATTTATCATTTCTTTGTTATGAGAATGCTCAAAATCCTCTCTGCTAGTTATTTTGAAATATACAATAAATTATTGTTAACTCTAGTCATCCTACTGCCAAAGTACACATTCATAACCACTGCACATCTCCTGTAAGAGATTGGTTAGTGTGCAAGATCCTTGCAAATCACCTGTTAGTTCAGGGTTTCATTAGATCCACAGTGGGGCTGGGCACACCTGTTGGGTTTTATTGACAATGCAAACTTTTCCAAGGAGTGATAATCAGAGGCAACTGTTCTAGTGACAGCGATCCATGCATAAACATTGGCTCTGGCCCAGAGGTTGCACACAGATGAACATAGAATGTTTACATTTCCTCTTTAGTCTGTAGGTGGATGCCAGGGGAAGAGAGTGAGATTGAAAGTCAAAGAAGAGAGAAAGAGCTGTCCTCCAGGGCCTTCTTAGATAAGAAGGGAAAAGACATTGGCTGGTGTCCAGCCACCTACTAATGGTCCAAATGTGAGTCCAGTCTTCCTCTCGAAGAGGAGCAATTGGTCCTATCAACTGGAACAAAGTATTAACACCCTTGGACAGAATTCTCTGAGGAGGTAGTTTGGCTAATTGGTCAACTGTAGTTGTTTCTTATGGTCTGGGAACATTACTAGGATCCAACTTCCTTCCTCTTTTATTCTCTCTTCATTTATACTTACCTTCTTCTTTATTATTTCTTTAAACAACTACTGCTTACTGATTCAGTCAATAGTTGCTGAGTGTGAACTGTGGGCTGCACGTGGTTCTAGGGGCTGGAGATACAGCAAGGAACTAACAACAGGTAAGTTCTCAGGTGAACAAGCAAGTTTTCCGGTTTCAATTTAGTGGCAGTGTCATGGGCCAATGAGCCCCAAGCCAGAAAGGTATAAATTGGTTAGGTGATGGTATTTCTATCTCTACTCCCAGTCCTAACCCTACTCCTTAGGAAGATGTCATTCTTACCTCCATTTCACAGATGAAGAAACTGAGGCCAGAGAGCTTGAATCAATTGCCTGAGGTCTCACAGTTGGGTCCATAGCTCTGTGTGATCTAGATAGCTTCTAGGCGCCCAATTAAAGCTGATTCTGTACAGAGCTTCAGCTTGGGAAGGGACCCAGAGCCTATCTTTCTTTCCTCCCTGGTCTTAGGGATCAGCCCGGGCACTGCAAATACCCATGATGCCCAGAGAGCCTCACAGGGGAGCCGGATGTGGCCTCCCCAGCTGCCCACTTCCTTGCTGCTCCTGCCAACAGTAGCATGGCCCTTCTGATTTGAAGTTTTTTTTCCTTCTGTTGATCTCTCTAGGGGAAACAGATGTGGGTGGGGAGGATGACTGGCAGGCCCATGCTCACTGAAGCCCAGAAGGTTCCAGACTCTTATGTGTTCCTGAATGTGTCAGTGACTCCTTTCTGAGATGTCCAGCCCACGGGAACCCCTCTGCTGTGCTCTTGCTTTGCCTCTGGAAGATAACCTCCTTCTGCTCCCAGTCTTTGGTTGGGTGGGACTTCCCGAGGGCCGATTTCCTTGCACCAGGACAGCTAAAAGCCAAGCAGTGTGATTAAGAAGAAGGGGTTTGGAGTCAGATAGATCTAAATCCAAATTCCAGTCCTGCTACTGACAAACTGTGTACCCTCAGACAAGTTGAGTAATCTCTCTGAGTTCCTCGGAGCAGCAGACAGAGGCGGTGGAGACGAGGGCCCTGCAGCCTCAGCTAGTGTCGGGCACACAGCAGTGCGCGTTGGTTTCTTCCCTTACCGGGCAGAACGGACGGGGCCTTCCATGTCTGGGCACCTTGGGCCTGGCAACCCTTTCTACAGGGCTTGGCTTTGCCTTTGAGGGCAGTGCCTCTCTGTAATCTCATTTTACCAAGAGCATGTCCTTGCTCTGTACTTCACCCCTGATCGCTTGATGTTTCCTGTCTGTTCTCCGTGGAAAATAGTCACAGATCATCTCATCTTCCTGGGTCCCTGTTGCTGTCTGTGAGGAAGGGGATGCCCGAGCATCCCTGGTTTGCCTCAGGTGAGGAAAGGAGTGCTGAGAATCCATGGAGCGCTCTGGTCCCTGAGTAGTGAGCTCTTTCCTAGCTTTGTCTCGAGCTCCTGCTCCCAGGCCTATTAGCCTACTTACAGTCCTCCCCAGCATCCCAGAGGAGCCATTGGGAAGAGTGTTGGAATAATAAAAATTCTCTGCAGCTTAGATATGCAGCAGTACTTCCCGTGCTTACTCAGTTCTACAGAAGGCTGCTGCATGACTCTGATGTACAAAGGCTGAGAAGATATGAATAACAAAAGCAATAGAATGACAGTTCCTGACATCCATGGGGCTGCACTTTACTCTCATTCATTCATCATTTCTTCAGCCCACATGAATGCCAAAGCTGGGAATTATCAATCTTTTTCGATTTTTGCTAATCTAATAAGTGAAAAATATCTTGTATTGATTTGCACTTCCTGGATATTCATGAGGTTGGGGATATCTTCATGTTCCTGTTGGACAGTTGTATTTCTTTCCCTGGGAATTCTCTCTTTAAACTGCTTTTTAGAGTGTGTTGTCTTTCTCTTACTGGTTGGTATACAATATATATTCTGGATACTGATCTGTGACATAGGCTGAAAATAAATCCCCTTGATCTCTCTGGTATCTTTCCTTTTTAAAAATTGAGTTCTTTTGTCTTACAGAAATGTCATAGCCAGATGTATCAGTTTCTATATAAATGACTTCTGGGTCCCTTCTGGTTCTTTGCACTCATCTTTCTGATAGCACTTACACTGATTGGTGTCTGTCTCCCTCTCGGAACTGGACTGGGAGAACCTGGAGTGCCAGACCTACAGTTTATTCTTCTCTGTTTCTTCAGGGATTAATGCAGGCTGGGCATCGAGTTTTGTGCCCACATGAGTGTTTGTGTGTGTGTGTGTGTGGTGTGAAAACAGGTTTTGTGCCTGAATGAAAGAGTGAATGAAAAAGTCATGTCCTGCCCTCCCTGCAGAGGTAGGGTTTGCTGCAGAGATGGTAGTGACTCAGGGAGTGAGTCACAAGCTCTTCTCTGGCTCAGCTGACATTTCAAAAGCCCTGGGCAGAGAAGCCCCCCTCATTCCACGGGAGCATCCTCCTCTCCAGGAGGCACAGTGGCACTTGACTGATTACCAAACTTGTGTATGTGAGTGTGCGCTCTCATGTATATATGTGTGTGCTCTTGCACCTGGGGAGGATTATCATTTAAAGCTGAGCAGTATCATGTCCTGTGTGTGTCTGAATGAGGGTTATAGACATCTCTGAGAGCACTTGTGTGTGTGTGTGTGGGTGTTGGGGAAGGGAGATGATCTAAAGATGTTTAGAATCTTTGCAGTGTATTGCACTTGCTGCTGGGAGGATGGGCTGCCTGGAGGGGGTTCAGTAGCTTCGGAAGTACCCTGTGGGCCAAGCTTCCTGAATCTCTTTATCTGTGGCCACATGATGCTCTTGATTGTCTGCGTGCTTGCTGGTGTCCCTGTTGCTGAAGGCACATCTGTTTTGTTCCCAGAAGCTTGGCTTCTCCATTGTCATTTCCTGAAGCAGTGGAGTGTGCCAGTTATATTGTTAGACCCAAATAATCTGCAATGCGTGAAACATAGTAAATATTTACTGTACCTTTCGTGGAACAGGTTATTGCCATGGAAATGCTCTGTACACGAATCTGGGTGATGAGGGGAAGCTGGCTCGGGAGCTGTGGGAGTGTTTGGAGCCAGTGCCGCCGGAATTGGCAGGTTGAGGAGTGAGTGCTGTAGGTTGGAGTCACAGCGCGATTGATGGGGCTGAACAAGGTGGTTCCCATCAGCCTGTGCAGAGAGGGCGTTTGTTCAGCACTCTGCACGTGCAGGGCTCTGTGCTGAGCATCCTGTGCACACTACTGCATTTAATCATCACATCGACCCTAAGAGGTGCTGGCATCCTCCCAGTCTTACTGGGGCACAGAGAGATTGAGCAACTTGCTGGAAGGCATACGGTGAATGGCAGAGCCCCCTGGAGCTCTGGTTCTCCAGAGCCTGCGCCATTTCTCCCACCATGATTTACTCCGGAGGCAGCCGATTGCCTGTCCTCAGGGGCTTTTTGGTATTGACTTTGTTGTTGACATTTAAAAACCATAGACAATCTCCAATGTCTCTTGAAAATGTGCATGATCTGGGTACCTTGGGAGGAAGGAAGCTGCCCTTTCCTAGTATTTGCCCCTAACAGCTGCTCATTTTAGCTGGGGTGTTGGCTCCACAGTTAGCACTTGTGGCCCCACTCCATTACAACTGGGGAGAAAGCCCTGGGCATCACACCCAGGGGCTCTTTGAATTAATTAAGAATTGCCTGTTGAGAGCTCGTCATCCTGTTACATTTAATTTAGCTGTTGTTTTCATTTGCCGATTAGAGCTTTTGAGGTTTGTTTGATCTTCTTGCAGTCTTAAGGAATTGGTAGGTGGTTGAATGAATATCTTCATGGCAGGATAGGAAGGTTACAGCAGGAGATGTAAAATATTAGCATTGTACATTCATTTATTCACATATTCATGTATTCACACATGCATTCATTCGTTCATTTGACACATTTATTAAACATTAGGTGCTGGAGTTACAACAGTGGATGATAGCAGTGAATAAGACAGATCTGGCCTCTGCTCTCAATTGAATATACTCCAAGGAAAGTCAGACATTAGATACAATGAGTGCTAGAAAAAGATGAAGGGAATGCTTAATCTAAGACAGTTGAATATAGGGGGCGGGTCAGGGAAGGCCTCTTGGGATGATTTTTGCAACCATGGGAGCTCTGCTTATTTCATGTGACAGGAGCCTCAGCAGCTCTTGTAGAAAAACCCATCTGCAAAGGGCTCTGTGGGTGGGATGTAGTTCATGGCCTGTTTGGTCCCACTGGGAGGTGTCTTCCATCGAGACCCATGGCTGGTCATTTTATCCAGAGGGAGTGAGCGTACCAGCTTCACTGAGAGCAGGTTAGCCTAGGAAGTAAAGGGAGGAATGAAGGAGTTGAGAGTTGGGTAGAAGAATACTCACATTCTGACTTAACAGTATAGCATGGGGATGAGAACCAGTACACCTGTCTTCCACTCAGTTGCCCTGCTTACTATATGGGTTGAGCTGGTTTTGTAATTGCTCCATGCCTCAGTTTCCCCATCTGTAAGTTATGCATAAAATACTCATGTCATAAGTTTATTGTAAATATTAAATGAATTGATGTAAGTGGAACAATGCCAGGCACAGGGTAAAGGTAAGAAGCTCTTAAATGTTGGCAGTTAGTATAAGTATTATGATTATGCCATGGCACCATTACCTGCTGGTTTTTCTTGAGGCTGAATTTTCTGATAGCTCTTTCTTTGATGTACTATAACTTTGTTCCTTCATACCATATTTGTGATTTCCAGCATTCCTATCTGACTACTTCAACCCATTGTAGTTCCCAGGCAAGCTCTTCAGTGGCTCTGGACTCCTTGTTCTACTTCCATCTCCAACAAGGTGTTCCATGTTTGGGGATAGGTGTGCATGGTGGGCAGGAGTTACACCTCTGATGGTTAAAGTTGTCCAAAATAATGGAAAAGCACATGAAGAGATATGGTGCAGTTCCCCAGCTCTCAGTGTTGGATAAGAAGTACCAGACTTAGCCTGTCACCTATCCTGCCACAGGGTTACTGATGGACCTCAGCAGGGGCCAATGAAACATTCACTTCTCCAACCATGGGTGAGATGTTGGAAGTATCTTACCAGTATCTTTGTCACCTCTGCCCTGAATTGCCCATGAGTGAGCAGGGGCTTCTGGTGGTGGGGAGCATGGTAGGTGTGGACCAACCAAGGCCAAGTTGCTGGGCTGGGCCAGAGGTGGGTTTGCGTCCTGCTGGAGGGAGAGGGCACATCCTGGGTCACAGTGGCCTCTGCACCTGATACCACTACAGGGCTGGAAAGCATTTTCCTTTGAATTTGGGCTTAGTCCCTCCCTATATTACAGCCTGCATTCCTTTTTAAAAATAATCAAAGAAGCTCTTATTTTATTATAAAAGAATATAATAATGTATGACCCTGCCATCTAGATTCAAAATCTCTGGCTTTTAGACCATAGACTTCAGCTTTAGATATATTATCTTGTGAGAATTTTAATTTGTGAATAGAAGGATATATTGCTAATAAGCAAAAATGAGATCATATTCTACATATATTTTCCATGCCCTTCTACGTTTTGTAACTTGCTATATCTTAGACTAGTGGTGGCAAACCTATGGCACGCGTGCTGCAGCAGGCTGTTTGTTATCATTGAAAGCTCTAAAAGTTTTGCTGTTACTGTCTTAGACTTTTTCCTCATATCAATTCTTTATTTAAATTCACCTTTGTAGAAAATGCTGCATTGTATTCCATAATATTAAGATCATTTATAGTCTATAAATAGCTATATTCTATATTATCAAACCAGTACTTTATTGATGGACATTTGGGTTATGTTAAAATATTTCCCTTATAATGGGCAATGCATCGATGAATGCTTTTGGATATTCAGTGAGGATTTCTGTAGAATAATTCTTAGAAGTGGGATTTTTAGGGCAAAGGATATGAACATTTTCAGTTGTAACAGATATTGCTAAATTGCTTTCCGACAGGTTCTGCCAATTTATGCACACACCAACAGTGCATGAAAGTGCCTCTTAGAAATGTCTTTTTAAAAGATAAAATACCTATTGTTAAGCCATGAAACACATTTCAAATAATTGCTGAAATTCTTCCAGCTGTGGCATAAGAAGCTAGAGCCCAAAGGGGTCTGAAAGGCCTTGGGAAACATAGGAGCTTAATGTATTAAAAGATGACATTTGGATCAGCAGGAAAAGAGTGGTTTATTTAATAAATGGTGCTGGCATAATTGGCCGGCCATGTGGAAGGACACTGGATTTGATTCCTAACTCATATCTTATATAAAACTAAATTACAAATGGGAGTAAATTATAGACAGTGTAAAGATTTTAAAGTAAAAAATAATAAAGAATATTAGAGGAAATTTTAGGAGTGTATTCCTATAACCTTGAGTGAAGGAAGCCCAGAGCCATAAAGGAAAAAATTAAATATTTTTAAGGTAGTAAGAATATTTTAATCCCTTAAAAGGTAAATGTATTCATGAATTGCTTGAGACAAAGTAAAACGGCTTTCAATATGAATGGAGTTGAAGTTAATAAAGGAAAGAGAATTTTAAGACACACTCGTGTCAGGGCGTTTTGTTCAAGTACTGGGATTCTGCAGTTTGTATTCTAAATAGAGTTGAATGGTGAACTAGTCAGCATGTGGCCCCTAGAGTTGGTGAGCTCTGTAAGGTCAAGAAAAGGGAAGGAAATGTTGTTTTCTGTTTCTTTACTTTTCTATTGTTTTGAGAAAGTTGAGTACCCACCCAAAGCCTCAGGTGTCCCAGGAGAGAGGAATTTAGAAAGCACACCGTCAACACGGAAGCTTTGCGCCCGCTTCTGGTGCTCAGGGTGATACAGCTTTCTCATGCTCTCCACCTCATCCCACAGGAAGCGTTTGCCTTCCTGGTCCTTCTAAAGTCTGGCTCTCTCCAGCTCATCCTGGAGAGTTTTAGTAAAGCCCCTCCTCCCCCTTCACCTCACCCTGAGTCTACCCCTAGGGACCCTCCCGTGTACCTTTTCCCTTCATCTGGCTGTCATCAGAGTACTGCAGACGATCAAACTGAGTGTGTAGCTTCATGCTCGTCAAACTCAGAGCACCTCCATTACTCTGTACCTTTAGGGATCTTAAATTTAGCAGTAAAAATCTGGCTTCAAATACCACCTCTCCTGCTTTCTAGTCATTGACCTCACACAGGTTCTAAGCTTCAATTTCTTCATCTATAAAATAGTAGAAAATGATACTATTTCCTAGCACTGCTCTGAAGATTGTTATTTTATTAGCAGTAATATTTTATACTATTATTACTGCTTAGCACAGCTCTTGGCATTTAGGAAATTTTCTCAATAAATGGTAGCTATTGGCTGTTGCCATTTCTTCTCTTCCTGCCGCTCTGCCTTATTGTTTGAAGTGCCTCCTTACCTGTGCTTGCAGAAATAGACTGATCTGTTGCAGCCGTCTAGGGAGTTCACGTTCATGCATTGTCAAGTTTGCCTGTTGTCTTCTGGGTGGCAGAAGCCTGATGGTGGACCCCTCCTTCGAACCCTGGCTTTGCCACTTCTGCTGTAGGTACCTTGGGCAAGTTACCTAACATCTCTATGTCCCTGTGCACTCATTTGTAAAATGGGGATGATATTAGTACCTCCCTCACGTGAGTTTTAGGAAGATTAAATGAATTAATATCTGTAAAATAGATCAAAAATGTCCGTCTCATTGTGTGTGCTACATTGTAGATGTTTGTTAAAATAATTACAAAATAAACCACCTCGCTTAGATTTATCACTTATCCCCTGTGGATTATGTCCAGGATGCCAGAAGTGAGACTTGAAAACCTTGGCATGCTGTGTGAATAATGTTGGAGGAAGGTGACTCGCAGTTTGTGGTCATTCCCCTGGACTTTGTATTTTTCCCTTAGAATCAGCTCTGACTCATCTTCGGGGAGTTCTGTGACGGTTGAGAAACGGATACCGTAGGGGGCAGTTTCCCTCTCTCTCTTTCTCACTCTTTATTTGATCCTCCTAAATCTTTCACTCATCCAACTTCAGGGTAGGACCAAAGAAACCGGCTGAATTTTTGTTTCCAGTAGTCGGAATGAGTTGGATGCTTTGCAAAGGGGTGGGTGGAAAGGCAACACCTCTCAGGAAAGCTTTCTTGCTAAATTGAGGATTTTTGTACACCAGGATGCTGTTTAAATAGAATATTAGTGATTATCATTTATCCAGCCAGAGTCTTTTGGGTTTGATGCTGCCTCAAATTAGCATTCTGCATTTTTAGCTGTCTCTTCCTCACCAGTTCTGCTTTGGGGGAAATCTCTCCCCCACATGCTACTCAAAGCAGGCACATTAGCACATGCTTATTAGTGCTATCTCTAGGTGCCAGGCTAAGGACTGACACGCGTTTATCTTATTTTTTAATCATCACAGCTGTGCTAGTGATTTCCTGTATTTCACAGATGAGGACATGGAGGTGCAGAGAAATAAAATGTTGCTCTACAGCCCTGGGGTGCTCTCTGCCTCCCATCACCTTCCATGTCATTGCATCCTGGCCTGACTTCCATTGGCAGTGCCCAGGACGGCCCGAGGGCTGGCTGTGGCCAGTTGGCCCAGTCTGTCCATCTGTGGCTTAGCCTTTGCCTGGGAGGGAGGAAGATTAATGGTCTCAGGGAGCAGCCCCAGTCACTGGTGATGAAGTCAGCACATAAATACCTCTGAGGCTTGTGTTTGTGCTGTTCTTTAGAGTTGGATTAAATTCTGTTTGCTCTACAATGTCCTCTTATTTGCTTCTTTCCATCCTTTGTCTTACTTTACCACTTCCTACTAATGTTCCCTGGGATCACCTCTCAAACAGACTGCTTGTACTTCAGCGGCTGTCGTAGAATCCACTTCCAGGGTTCCCCAAACAGGACAATTGCCCCGGGTCCCATATTCAATAGCTTTTATGTCTTCATCCTCCTTGTGGCTCTATTTGACTGTCCCTTCTTTTTTTTCTTCTGGAACCGGGGATAGAACTCAGGACCTTGCGTTTGACAGGCAGGCGCTGGTGCCACTAAGCTAAACCTCTGGCCCTTGACTGTCCCTTCTTAAAACTTCCCCTTTTTAAAAGGTATAATAGATAATGTGAAATAGGAAGAAAAAGGACAAAGGGGAAGGGAAAGTGGGAGGGGTAGGGGAAAGGAAAGAAGGGAAAGGAATTAATATGAAAAAAAGGAAACAAAGTCTTTGTAAATAGGGAGGGATGGAGGGGTTGAAGGGAGGGCAGGGGAAGGGGGAAAAAATAAGAACCAAGAGAGATTATGTAAAGGTGCAAATTTCCAGTGATGAATGTCATTATATTGTATACCTAAAATATACCAATAAAATTAGTTAATTAAAAAAAAAAACTTCCCCCCTTTTGGTTTCTGTAACAGCTAACAGGATTCTCTTTCTACTTTCATTCACTGGCTCTCCTCTTCTCTCTAGTGACTCAATTATAGGCACCTGCAGTGTCGCAGTATTTTTTGGAAAATGTCAGAAAACCCAACTCAGACTGTTTTAAGTAAAAAGAGAAGTAATTGGATCACCTAATTGGGAATCTTGTGGTGTAAGGGCCTCAAGGAAAGTGAGATCAAGGCATTCAGCAGTCTGCCTCTTTCTACATCATGACTCCACTGGCAGCTACGTTGCTTAGTTCTCAGGCATGTACTTTCCTAAAGAGGCGATGGGGACTGGTAGATCCAAGCTTATCTTTGGTCTTAGCTACTCGAGTGGAATGGGAGTGGTTCTCTGCTGACAGTTTCGGCAAAAGTGTGGAGCATCATTCTCATGGGTTTGTCTTGGTTTAAGTATGCATACGTCTTAATTCATTTTCTGTGGCTATGACAAAAATACCCAAGTATGGATAATTGATAGAGAACAAAGATTTATTAATTATAGTTTTGAAGGCTGGAAAGTCTGAGAACAGAGTGCTGGTATCTGGCAAGGGCCTTCTTGCCATGAGATAACGTGGTAGAGGGCATCCTACGAGGAGGAAGCACACACAGCTGGACTTACCCTTTCCTAAGAGCCCAATCCCTTTGTAACTAACCTTCTCCCACATAACGGCTTAATCTGTTCATTAGGACAGCACTTTCATAACTTAATCACCTCTTAAAGTTTCCACCACTTACTACTGTTACAGTGGCATTGAATTTCAGCATGTTTTGAGATTTAGTATCTCCCTAAAATAATCACAGTGACCACAAGGATGTGGTGCCCTCACTGGCCAGGCCGGGTCACATAATCACTCTTGGAGCCAAGGTCATAGCAACGTGAGGTCAGAGTGAGGATAGGTGATGTTCCAAAGAAAGATAAAAGTGCTGTTATGTGAAAGTGGTAGGTGGACAAGGGAAGACAACAGATGTCCATACTCTGAGTACCTGGGCTTAGTTCTCTGCTCTTCTCCGTCTCTGTGAATCGTCTCATTATTTCCTGTCTTGGTCTTGACTTCACTTCTGAGTTGCAGTCTCAGTTTTCTCCGCCTTTAGAGTCAGGTGTTTCCATTGGCTGTTCCTCCCAGATCTGAAACTTGCTATGCCCCAACCCTAACCACCTCCCCCTTGGTTGCTCTTCCCAGCATCTCCACCTTTGTCAGTGCTGCTACTTGGGTTTCCACCTCTCCTTTCTCTCTACTCCTGCCCCTACCTCAAGTTTCCAGCCCCATCATGGTTCTTTGAGCGGCTTGAATGTGCCTTTGCCTGCCCTTTGTCTCCCTTTGGAACTCTGTCTGGTGTATTCTTTGGTTGGTGAATACCTACTCATATTTGAGTCTCAGCTCAGAAGTCATTTCTTCTGGGACCTCTATTCTGATCACCTTCTTTGCCATGTCAGGGCTAGAGACTCTTCCCCATGTCCCACTTGGTCTTCACATCATCTACTACTGTGCTTTGTATTCAGTGCTAAGGTTTGGGTGTGTTGTGTCCTCCAGGGGGTCATGTGCTGGAAGCTTGGTCCCTCGTATGATGGTGTTGAGGTGTTGGAACCTTTAAGAGGTTGGTCCTGTGGGAAATAATTAGGTCATCAGGGACAGTGCGTTCAACTGGAATTAATTTTCATCTTACCAAGTGAGATAGTTCTTGTGAGAGGTGCTTATTATAATGTCAAGCCACCCCATATGCTTGGCTCTTCTGCACATGGCTAGTTCCTTCTGTCTCTCTCTCATGTTGTGATGTAGCCACAGGACCCTTGCCTGGATGCTGGCACCATGCCGTGTTGAAATTCAGTTCCTATTGTAACAGTATTAAGAGGTGAGACCTTTAGGACCTGATTAGGTTTTGAGGGTACTGTCCTGCCACCATATTTGAGAACCAAATTAAACCTTTTTATCTTACAAAGTGTTCAGACTTAGGTATTTTATTATAGCAACAGAAAACAGACCAGTACACTCACACTCCAGTGACATGGTCCATTGTCTGCTTCCCCAGAAGGACAGGGCCATATATGTCTTCTTCACGCTGGTATCTCCGATAGTCCAGACTTAGGACTGATATCTGGGTTTTGTCTGATGAACCATGGTTTGAACCCATATATCACCTGTCCTGAGCTATGAGAACTTAGGCAAATTCCATCACCTCTCCAAGCCTCAGTTTTCTTATTTCTACAAAGGAGACATTGATAGTCCCTCCCTCATTGGGCCACTGTGAGGAGTAAGTGTTAGTAACATATACAAAGTGATCAAGACAGTGCCTGGTACCTGGTAAACACTTAATTAGTGCGAGTTACTATTTTAATACTTACTATGTTTATTATAGCATCCAGTGTCTAACATGTAATAAACTCACAACAAATGGTAGATCCTCTTATTAGCCTATGGTGAGACCTGAAACATAGTAGGCTCATTGGAGGAACTGAAATTGTATTTATGAAAATTTGACAAAAAAAAAAGAGCCCTTGATGCTCCTTTGCTGGTCACGACCTAGGAGTGGGAGGTGACAGTTCCCCTTGGGGTAGGTGCCTGGTCTCACTGGGATGCTAGATGCCGTCCCTCGTGTGGGTGAAGTGGTCCCCTCTGATGTCACTGGGGTGCCTGGTGGTGTGGTCTGCACTTGTTTGCCTGTTGGATCTAATGGGGGAGCCCCACCCCCCCCCATGGAGGAGCCTCAGTAAGATTAGTGAGGGGCTTGGTTCTGAGAAGTGCAGGGGCTGCCTGGGGCTGCCACAGAAGGGGTCCCTCTTTTCTCACTGTGTCTCAGTTAGTTCCCGTTGATCTCTACGTGCTGATTCTCTTTCTTGCTGGGCACAGGGATGAGGCATCCTCAGGTGTTTGCTCTTAGCTTGAGCACTGCTATCATCATCATCGTCATCCCTATAGTAAGCAGCAGTATGTGCTCCAGTTTATTGGGTATCTGCTAGTGACAGCACCCTTGGCATTTTGTATATCGTGGGGCTGCTGTGAGCATAAGATGAAGTATAAACATAGGCTATATCCTCTCTGTCTAAAATGGTAGCCACTAGCCACAAATGGCTACGCACATTAAAATTTTAATTAATTAAAGTTAAATACAAAGAAAAATTTCATTTCTCAGTCACAGTAGCCACATTATATATGTTAATGGCTACTGTAATGGAGAGTGAAATAATGGAACGTTTGTGTCATCGTAGAAAACTCTATCCGACTACTCTGATCTAGGACTGGAGTTGGAGAACTATGGCTCCTGGACCGACGAACTGAACTTGCAGACGGAATTTTATTGGGCACAGCCACACCTGTTTGTTCACATACCGTACATGGCTACTTTTGCCCTCAAGAATATAATTGGGTAGCTGCAAAAGAGACTATGCCCTGCAAGCCAAAGATGCAGAAAATCCCTAATTTAAGATGCTTTGACTTATATATTTTTACTTTCTGATGGTGTGAAAGTCATTTGTATTCAGTAGAAACCATACATTAAACTTTGAGTTTTGATTTTTTTCCTGGGCTAGCAGTGTATGGTACAGTATGTCTTGAGGCGCTGACGGCAACAGCAAGCCACAGCTCCCAGCCAGCCACCGTCAGTGGGGACAGCCCTGGTGCCCTGCAGGTACTGCGTTGATAAGCTCTAATGTTCAACAGGTTAGGTGTATTCAATGCATTTGCATCTTATGATAGCTTCAACTTGAGATGGGTCTATCAGGATGTAACTCCATGTAAATCACAAAATATCTATATTCACTCTCTTATCCTTGGAGGAAAAATTCGCCAGGCTCTCATCTAGAACACTGAATGACATGTGGAAGTGTGAAGCAGATGATTGCTACTTTTTTGCTTATTAAAAGTAAGGTACACTTAGTTCTCCAAATAACCTTTCAGAGTATTTTTGTCTCCATCCCAGAGGTGAGAAAACTGAGATGAGAATTTTAGACTGTAACTTTCAGAAGGAAGCGGTCCTCCTGGGCCTTGTTCATGAATAACGCTCATATGCAGGGCCACATTCATAGTTGTTGAGTGATGAATGGATAAATAAATAACTTTATGAACACATATAAACATTTGAGCAGCTCTGTTGTACAGATGAGGAAACAAAGATCCTTCAGAGAATGTTTTGTTCCACCTAACCTGCAGCTGGAGTCACCCCAAAAGTTACAGCAGGAGAATTCCCACAAGGGAGTGCCACAAACCATCTAAACAAAAGGATTCTAAAGAAAGAACCACCAGGTTTTCAGGGTGACCACTCTATAGCATGTTTTATTTTTTAAAATTAATTTTAACTAATATATAAAGGCATAGAAATTACATGTTTATGAGGTATGATATGATTTTTCAATATGTAGATATTTGTGTAATGTAACAAATGAGACCTATCTCTGCAAACATTTGTCATTTCTTATGGTAGAAACGTTCAAACTCCTTTCTTGTAGCTTTTTGAAATATGTCATACATGGTTATCTACATTCTCCCTCTTGTGCAGACCAAAGTGTTTATTAGGGGAACTGCAGTTTATCCTTGCAGTGGACAGCAAGAGGATGTCCTGCCTGGCCATATCTGCAGCAAGAGCACCAGGGATGGAATTTATAGAAGAGTTTAAGGAATTTTGTTTGGCTCAGAGCCAGGCTCAGTTTCTTTCAGTGTTTTGGACTCCAGCCTAGGCACCTTTATCAGTGCCTGGGAACAGTCCAGGCCCCAGCTTGGGCTCAAGCCTGCTGGGAAAATCTGGCAGTTCATAGGCTCCTGTAGCAGTCAAGGCATTGTATGATTTTCTGCCTGCGCCTCCTTGAAGCTGGGCCATCCTTCGGAGGGAGTGTTCCTCAGCAGAAGGCAACATAGAGCTGGGATTCCAGCTGTAGAGGTCTGCGTGATTCTGAAGCCTCCTGCACCACCCTGCTGTCCTGGGAAACTGCCTAAACACAGAGCTGGTGTCTCCCCTCTCCCCCGTGTAGCCTTCTGTTTAGGTTGTGCTTCTCCTCTCCAGCTGCCAGCGTCAACTGTTTTGTGATGCACTTGGACTTGAAGCTTCAGTTCTGCGCTGTGGCAACACAAAGAGGTGCCATGAGTGATTTGGTCCAAGTGGGTCAGCCAGATCTGAGCGTGTGCTCTCTGTCTCGGTCACTTCAGCCTGTGAGCTTTGAGGCGAGAACATCTGTGACTTTGCATGTTCATCACAGCAACACTAAGAGGGTTTCGGGGACATCGTCAGCTGTTAAGTTGGGTGCCGAGTGGAACTGTATGCTTGATGTGCCTTCCCCGCTGGCTTCCCGTGGAGCAGCTCCACACACTCAGTGAGCACAGAGCTCCGTGGCTGGTGCTGGATGTGGCTCCTGACGGGCCCCGAGGGCTGGAGTCCAGGGGACGCGGTGGCTCCTCTATGCCGTCCTTCACATCAGGTGATTACTTTTCACGTGCTGTGGAGCCAGGTTGGATCTGAATCCTGCCCTCACCACCTGCTGGCATGCAGTTTTGGACAAGATACTTTCTCTTGGTGCCTCAGTTTCCTCATCTGTACAATAAAGATAATAATGGGACCTTTTGCACATATGTGGTGAGGACTAAAGGAGCTAGTATGAGAAATTTTAAACAGGGTATCGTACTGCAATGCTCTGTAAGTGTTTATTATTATTATTGTTCTCCTCCTAGATCTCCCCTGTCCTCTAGTTTGTTTCAGAGGACCCGGAACTGTCTTGCCTGCCTTTTAGTCCTGCAGTATTAAGTTGGGGCTGCAAACTCCACCATCTTCGAGGGCCTAAGAAGGAACTTAAATTCGTTAATTGAACTGGGCAAGGACTACTGGGCAGGGGAGAATGCAAGGCCACCAGAATGGGAAGCGATCACTCATTCATTCTTCATGTTTGTTGAACACCGACTATGGGCCAAACACTGTTCCGTTCATTCACACATAGCAGGGAATGAACCAGACGAAATTCCCTGCTCCCTTGGAGTTCACATTTTAATGGGCTCAGTTCCAACTGAGTCTATCCACATCCAAGAATATGGGCCCATTGTTGACAAAGCTTGTGATTTTGAGAAAGAAAAGACAGAAACCTGGACCTTTAAAAATGATGAACTCTGCTACCTTCGGTGTCAGCAGCGGCTTCCTCCTGTGTTAAAGCTGGGTGAGGCCTGACCCCAAGGACGGGCTGCAGCCCCTGCGGGAAGATGCTCCCCCGCAGCTCCGGGAGGAGGCTGCCTCTCCGGCACTGGCGCCTGGTTACATGTCAAGGTCGCTGGCGTGGAGGGCACCTCCTCCCTCTCCCTTGTGGCTTTTCTGCCCCAGACTGCAGGCAGTGAGTTCAGATATTCCTTCTCCCATCCTTCCTTTCGGATGGCAACCTTGGCCGGGTTCCCAGCCCTGAGACGGAAGATGACGAGCGGGTGGCAGAGCTTCCCTGTATCAGGGCAAGGGAGGGCCTGTTGCCAGTGCTGGCAAACGCAGAGAAAAAACTGTAGGTCTCTTCAGAGAATTAATTATCTTTGTTGCCTAGATCCTTCAAAAAGTGGAGAAGTGACTTAAAAGCCTGTGTGGGAAGGGAGTGGAATGAGATTGAGGAAGAATGAGGTTTAGGATGCTATCAGGAATGATTCCTAGCAGCTGGAGGCTTTTGGCGAGTGGGAGGTGAAATTCCTGGGAAAATGTGAGAAAAAGTTGCAGAGGTGTTGTTTGGTTGGTGTGCAGAGCCTTACAGTGCTTGTTTTGACATTCGAGTACCTGTAAGTGGCGTGTATTCTCTGTGAATTGCCCCAGTCCCCACTACTCTCTACTGTGCTGTGCTCGCCTGCCTGACTCATTTACTCTTCTGCCTTTGTGAGGCTTTGAGCTGGGGCTGTGCTCCAAGGGAAGCCGTATGATAGAGTGCCTGGAACAATGGACATTGAGTGAAGCCCACCTGCCTGCCATTTACCAACTGTGTGATCCTAGTCAAGCCTCTCCACTTCAGTGTCTGTGCTTGTGAGGGGCTGGGAGGAAACAGAAGCTGCTCCCGTGACTGCAAGGAAGAAAGTGGCATTAAGGGATCGGTTATGGCAGTGTGGGCAAGGTTTGGATTACACGTAAGAAACGTTGTGGTGTCTCAGGATTTGAAGCAGGGAGAAGCTGTAGCCACCTGTAGGGAGGAGGAAGCTAGGAGAGAATAGTGTGGTAGACCGTGGGCCTGAAGGGATGCAGCTGCTTCCTGAAGAGGAAGAGGAGGGGAAAGAAACCCCCATGGCTTCCCTGCTTCTCTTCAATGTCGTTCTCACCCATGGACTGACCTGATGGAAACTAGGAGGCAAGGAGGGCTGAGCGATTAATTCTGTAGCGGTCAGTGTAGCGCTCAGGTCACAGCAGTCGGGTGAAGAATGAATCTGTGAGAAGCTGAGAGTAGCTGGAGGGGCAAGCGTGCACACCTATAGTCCCAGCACTCTGGGAAGTTGAAGCAGGAAGGTCGTGAGTTCAAGCCCAGCCTGAGCAACTTAATGATTTAGCAAGAGCCTGTCTCAAAATTAAAAAAAAAATTATTAAAGGGCTGGAGATTTAGCTCAGTGTGAAGGACCTTGGTCTCAATCCCTAGTATCACAAAAGAAAAATAAATAGTAATAGCACACTGATCTTCAGTTTCCTGTCCTTGAAAATGGATGAGAATAAGGCAGTCTACCCTAAAAGGGCACTAGGGGGCTCACGTACTCATGCAGGGAAAGGCCTGCTAGATCATAAGTGTTCAATAAATGCTGTCTTAGTGTGGGTCTCAAGCCAGGGAAAAGGGCTCTGTACCTTGTCTCTGTCTACACTTGCAGGATTAAGAGACGTTCCCTCCCCGTCATGTAAGGGGACCTGGAATAATTGCTTCTTTCACGGGAGTGTGAGGTAGAGGTGTAGTGGGCAAAGGTGAAGACTCTGGAGCTGGATAGCCTGGGTTCCGATCCTGGCTGTCACTTACTGTCGAGTTACTGCTCCGGCCCCATTTTCCTCAGCTGTAAAATGGTGATATTAGTGTCTTCCTCACAGGGTTGTGAGAATTAGAATGAGTGTTAGTAACCTGTGGAAAGAGTGTGGAACAGAGTCTGGCACACACCAGGCAATCAGGTGTTACTGCTTTGTTGCTGTCACCGTTGTCATCATGGTCACCATCACTCATGATCCTCATCACCTCCACCACCACCCCATCGCGGATCAGCTCCAGGCACAACTGAACTGGATGGAGTCCATCCCACCGTTCCTCTGGGAAGCTCCATTGATCATAGCGCTTTCTGCCCGTCCTCCCACGGGGATGATATTTCAGGGAGTGATTGATAGGTCTGTGTGTGCGTACGTATGTGGGGAAGGGTGGGCTTGTGCCTGACTCTGGGTACAGAGTGCTTTGTTATGCAGAATAGCCTGCCTGTCATCCTCCACAGGCCCCTTCCTTGAAAAGTTCCAGGCTATTTTTGAGCCCTCATGGCTCACATGTGCCTTTCTACATCGTGTCAATGCCAGGACAGAAAAATTGGAACCTTTCGGCAGAGCATAAAGCGAGAGAGATTTCGAAGTGCGTGGAGAATGAGTGCTGCTCTGAGGACGGGAACTGAGATGTGCCGGGAGTGCTCAGTTTGGAGACTGCAGCAGTGAGTGTGTTTGTATTTAGGTCTTGCTGACTTCTTGGGGAGTCAGTGGAGGCGCCTGAGGTCGAGGTCACTGTCGACTCCCACAAGGCTCCCAGGCACACATGCTTTCTGGACAAGCAGGCAAGGATGTGGGGAAGGGTGGGAGTTTGCCTCAGGTCAGACCTGGGCTCTGACGCAGGTGCCAGTGCTTCTGAGGATGGAACGAAGTGCTTTGTTGCTGGCTGCCTGGGAGTTTTGGGGTTTTGTGTGCTGTACACAGACAGACACTGAATTGTGTGTAAAAAAAGTGGATCTAAGTGGGGTGTGGTGGTGCACGCCTGTGATCCCAGCACTCTGGGAAGTTGAGGCAGTTTGAGCCCAGCCTGGGCAACTTAGAAACTTAGCGAGACCCTGCCTCAAAATAAAAAATAAAAAAGGGCTGAAGATAGAGCTGAGTGTGGAAGCCCTGGGTTCAATGCTCAGCAGCACGCAACACACACACACACACACACACTCACTCATACACAGAAGAAAAATAACAAGTGGATCTAAGAGTAAAGGCACAAAGGTATAAACCCTCACCTTGTGTGTACTTATTTAACTTTCCTATTCTTCCTAGAAGGACAGAGTATGGCTTTGGACACAGATCTGTGTTCAGATCCCTCCCCTGCCTTCCACTAGCTCTTGAATCTTGGGCGAGCGGCTGACTTCTTTCTGGGTCAGAGTTACTTATTGGGAAGGAATCAGTACCACCCTTAGCAGGGCTGTTGACAGGTGTAGAGATCAGGGTGTCCTGGGGCCCCTGAGGCTCCAGACACATTTGCTAGATTGTCGTTTGGGGTTAAATTCTCCTGGTAGTCCCAAGGGAAGGATAAACAAGTAACATTTTCATCTCTCAGAGGAGACCCAGGCCCAGGGACACTTGCACATAGCCGTGCTGGGGTGAGTCCTGGAAACGGACAGGACTCGAGCCTCTGGGCCTCCTGAGGGACGCCATGCTGTGCTATTGACCGCTGCTATAACAATGCCTGAGAGAATTCTGGAGGTTTATTTGGCTCACAGTGTTAGAGATGTCAGCCTGTCATTGGGTGGCCCTGTTGCTTGGGGCCTGTAGCAGCGTGCCATGGTGGATTGCCTGGTGCATTGAAACTGTTCACCTCACAGCTAGAAAGCAAAAGGGGACAGATAAGGGCCTGGGGTCACACTGTCCTCCCGAAGGCCACACTCCAAGGACCTCTTAAAGAGTCTACCACCTCCCAATAGCACCATGCGGGGGAACGAAGCTTTTACTACATGGGGAACACTTCAGCTCCGAGATAGCAAGGGGCTGGGGTTTGCCCAGCTCAGGGTCTGGAGTCCTGTGGGCAGGTTTTCTAGACCTCTGGCTCCAGCCTTTTTTCTTGTGTGTAAAGTGGGGAATAACAATAAAGTTCCTTTCTGTGGTTGTTATGAGGGTTACGTGAGGAAATTCTGTAACCCTTATCATGTGCCTGGGATGTACTGAGCACTCAATGAAGTACTTAGATGTTATTGTTATTTTTAATACTATTAGGGGTCATAGCAATAGCAGTCATAGTTATTGTTGTAGTTGTAATAATCATAGTCAAAGCATGGTTGTGTCACCCAAGATTCACGTGCTGTCCTCTGGAGCATTTCAGATCTTCTCTTTGTTCTTTCCTCCTCCTCTGCCGTGCTGTTACTCTCCACTGGATATTTCCTCTATGGCACCGTTCTGCACCCTGCTCTGTTTTGCCCTGAGTACCAGAAAGTAGACCCTTGGGACTGTGTCTGCTGGACCCCCTCACTGGTTGATTACGTTAAGCCAATGAAAAATGGTAGCAAAAATGTGCAGAGGGTTGGAGGAGGGAGATTTTGATTTTTCTGCCCTCAAGTGCCTCCCTCCATCTGGCCCCTCACAGCTAGGGGACACTTCCCCTTCTAGAGTGCCGGACCTCACTGGGGTCTTGGTACCATTTTATTAGACCTGTAACTCTAGGTGTGGTAACAGTTTTCCATAGTTGCTAGTGTTTTTTAAGTGAACATGTTAAGGGTGAATTCTATTTTCTATTGAGAAACCCTGTGGACATAAAAAACAATGAAAAGGTAACGTATTGGATTATTTTGCTTTGAAAAAACAGAGTGGTCCAACGACTTTGGAAAACAATGGCATTCCTCACAAAGGTGAACAGTTAGTGACTGAGACAGCAGTTCTACTCCTATGTATTCACCCAAGTGAGTTAAATTAGACATCTTCACAAAGACTGACAAACGAAGGCCCATAGCAGCTTTATTCAGAGTAGCCCAGAACTGGAGAAATGTAGTGCATCTATCAATAGTTGAATAAACAAGTGAACTTTGACATAACCATGTAACAGAACGTTACTAAGCTGTAAATATGAACTAACTACTGACGCTGACAAGTACATGGACGACTCTCAAAAACATTACTCTAAGTGCAAGAAGGCAGATACAAAGTAGCACATCCTCTGTGGCTCCATTAATCTACAGTAACAGAAAGCCATGGTTGCCAAGGACTAGGGATGCGGGGAGGATTAATTGTAAAAGGGCAGCAGGGAACTGTGGGGGTGATGCCAGTGTTGTGTATCTTGATTGTAGTGGTAATTACATGGATGCAATATATCTGCCAAAACACGTTGAACTGTACATCTAAAATGAGTGTCTTTTCATGTATTGAACTATGCCTCATGAAGTTGAGGTATAGGAACATTTACATTTCCTTTATTCTATTAAAATATTAGGGGGATTCAGAATTATAAAAAGAAATCCTGAAATTCATAACCAGAGGCAACCACTACCTTCCAGTTTTTTTCTCTAATTAGGTCCCTCACCTCAACCAAGTGTATTTAAATAAAAAAGAAAGAAGTAACAACAAAAAGAAACTCCAAGTGGAGCATATCCATCATGGGGACCTTTTTACTATGATTTTACCCCTAGGATGATAATAAAAAGGTTTTGTCTTCTCTACTCAAAATGTACTGGGAAGAAATGGAAATATGTAGTTGCTGAAGGGGGGTTGTTGACGGAGAGAAAGAGAGGAGCATTGGTTATAGTCATTGGCTTCAAATCTCAGCCAATCAGCCATCCAATTAAACATTATTGAGCTTTTAATTGGTGCCCATGCCAGGGGGATATTGTCGAACAAAGTGTGTGGCTGTTTTGCTGTGTTGGAGGGACCAGTCTGAGAAGGAAACGCATGATGATGATGATGATGGTGATGATGATGACTGGAAACAACAATAATAACAGTGGCTAATATTTACAGGGAACGTGCTATGTGCCAGGTTTTGTTTTAAGGTTTATTTTTTTCTGTAATGTTTTAGCTGTGTTGTCACATTTATTCCTAGTAACTCTATGGGTAGGTATCCTTCTTACTCCCATTTTATTATTGAAAGTAACAAAATGTGTTAGAGAAGTCAGATGGGGATATGCAGTAAACAGGTTACACGTGGACTGGTGGGTGGAGGACTCCCTGAGGAAATTCTATTGGATCTAAAATCTAGAGGATGATAGGAAATAAACAAAAAGCAAACTTCAGACCACAGGCAGGGACTGTTTTTTGGTTTTGTTCTTGCTTTTGGGGAGGGCAGTGGGCTGGTTCTGAGTGGTCATTAATGGGGGGGACTGCACAGAAGTGGGTGGCTGAGAGGGAGGAGTGAAGAGTGGCCCCCAGGGTGAGTGGAGTGGGCATCCCCAGAAGGGAGGCAGAGGCCGAGCTTGGTTTGGGGCGTGTTCAGGCTGAGGTCTACACAGTAGTCCCCGGGGGGGGGCCCACAGGTGTGGGTCTCAAGGGAGAGCTGTGGACCCAGAGTTACACATTTGAAGGTGGATGTGAACAGAGTTACTTAAGTCCAGGGGACTGAGGAACTGGCCTGGGCGTGGGTGCATGGGGAAGGGACCAGCACCCCTCACAGAGTGTTGGGGACCACTAGTGGGGAAGGGCTTGGAGAGCAGCAGCAGCAGGAGAAGGAGCCAGCAAAAGGAGGAAGAGGCCACCGAGGTCAGGATTGGGACCTTCCAGGAAGCCTGACATTTGTGCCAATGTAAGAAAAACGGTTAATATTAAAGGCATCCCTAGGAGGTGAAAGATTCTTGTCCTGAAAGAGTGCAGTGAGAAGCTTGACAACTATTGCATGGGGATGTCCTGGACAGGATCCTGACATCAATGTGGCATGAGAGCAGGTCAGGACTCTGATCATTTGTAAACTAGAGCAATGGACTCAAGTTGTCTGAAGAACAAAAACCAAAAGGAAGGAGGTAGGGTAACATACATGCAGTTCCAGGCCTTAGGAAGCACAGGGTCCAGAGTGGCTCTGGAGTGGTTGGTGTCAGGAGCTAATGGATGACCTTTGCACGGTGACACTGGGTTTAATTAGCTCCAGTGAAGTCCTTGCATCTCCCCACCCAAGAATCACATTCCAGGCACAGAGAGTATGATGCACTGATGTTGGGTCACGTGTAAGGGGAGAAGCCGGGCATCTTGGCTAAAAGTACTACAAGGACTACATACAGTGGAGGAAGGATGATCTCCTGAAGGAAAAGTCAACATTCCAGTTACTAGAAGAAGGAGCAAATGCTGGGCAGGCAAAAGCAACAGATGGCCTCTGTAATCTTCGCGACTTTGTTTCTGATTTGGTGATTATTTTTTTGGTAATACTTGTTCAGCAATCTTTAATCTTCAGTATTTACTTAGCCACATATCTTGCAGTTATTGCTAGTGTTTCACTTCTGCTTGCATCTTCAAAGTGAACTGAGCACCTGGAATTGGCATGAATTTATCTCTGGGCTTTAAGCCACCCGTCTTTGGGGCACAGTTTGGTGGGTGTGGCAAGTTATTGTGGCAAGAAAGGGCATGGCCTTGTGGTCCCATGGTGTCTCCTTCAGCAGCAGGGTAGGAGGCTGGCAGTGGCAGATGGCGTAGATCACTGCTGCTTTGGTGAGCTGGGTGTGCCCATCTCATTTCTGCTGGCACTTTCTTTCACCTGAGCAAACTCCTGCGCACAAGAGGGCTCAGTCTCTGGAGAAACACAGTAAAGGATGGAATTCTCAGTTCATCAACATGGGCTGATTGAGTTGAGTGTTCTTCTTACCAAGCTTTTAAATTAAAAAGGTTGATTTATCAGAACACACGAAATGCAGGAGAAATAGAAGCCTCCACTGCCCATCCTCCAGTTTCTTACATCTGGTTTATTAGTCAGAATTTCTTTGGTGACAAGAGACAAATACAATCCAGATTGGCTCAGGACAAGAGCAATGTTTTGCTTATGTAGAAGTTGAGTTCTTCAGGCCTGGTTGGGTCTAAGTGCTCATATGTGGTTATCAGACACTGTTGACTCTGCTTTTCTCTGTTTTGGCTTCATTCTCAGAACATCCTTTTCTTTGTGATGATAAACATGGAAGAATCAGGCGTCTTCACTAGAAGGTTAGCGCCTCTGCTGGAAAATTATCCTCTTTCCTAATATTTCCAGAACAGTCCTGAAGTGGATTCTCAACCGGTGACCTGAGTCACTTGCCCATTCCCACATCCACGTTGTGGTGGAGGTCCTCCATAGGGCCAGTGGCTGAGGTGGTTTCCTGAAGGACAAGCTCAGCAGATGGAAGCTTCCAACCAGGAATAAGAGATGCCCATCACACTGCGGTGCTGGGGCCGGGCTTTCTCTTGGTCTCAGAGCTCTGGAGATGGAGATGGCTGGTGAGCGAGAGGAGGTTGATGAGCCCTCTTGGCCATGGCATGATGTCTGCTGCCCCATCCTCACGGCCCGTCGGAGAAGGAGAGGATGTGGGCGGGCCCAGTCTCCCCGGTCTCCCTGTGTTGTCTGCTGCTGCCCAGGGGCCTGGCTCCCCCAGACTTGTTTCAGCAGAAAGTGATGGGGGCGAACAACCTTTCTTTTCAAGGATTTTTTTTCCTGATGCCTATTCTTTACACTACTTTACCGTGTTTACTTTAATAGATTTGGTAACGTTATACACGGAAACATACCTGGCCTGTGGTTGCTGACCACTACAAGATGATTGTCTTCCCTTCTTAGTGTTTGGCTGATGGTAAGCAGTGGAAGTTTGCTCTCTCTTTTACAGGAGGAGGAGATAATCATGAGAACTTTAAGAATTCCTTATGAAACAGGATAAACAAAAGTAGCTGAGCCATTTGATGGATTGCTCTCTGCGTATTGAGATGGAACTGGTTCTCAGATGTATTCGTTTGGACCGAAGCAGGCAGTGGAGGCATGCGCAGAGTAGCAATGCTCTACTCTTGAGCACTTTTGGATCACCTGGGAAGAGTTTTGAATGTACTGGTGACTGTCCCCTCTTCCCACAAGTACTGTTAAATCAGAGCCCCTGGGAATAAGACCTGAGCATTTTTTTTCCCAAAAAGCTCCCCAGTTAGCCATAGTGTGTAGCCAGGGCTGATGACCAGTGGCATAGCATGCATGGTATCAGATGGATGTAACAAAAGAGAAATAGAAAACAAAAAGAAAATGGAGACCATCTCATTTCTTACACAGTTGTCCTTGGTATCCACAAGAGATTGTTTCAAGGACCCTCTCAAATACCACAGTCTGCAGATACTCAAGTCCCCTGTATAAAGTGGCATGGTGTTTGTATGTAGCCTACATACATCCTCCAGAACACTTTAAATCATCTCTGGATTACTCATAGCACCCAACACACTGTAGCCACTCTGTGAATAGTTGTTATTTTGTATCGATGAGGGAATAATGACAAGAACGAAAGTCTGCACAGGCGTGGTACAGGTGGAATTTTTTTCCAAATATTTTTGATCCTTGGCTTGCAGCCTCCTCAGATATGGAACCTTTTGGCATGGAAAGCTTACTGTATACATTTAAGTGTGCATTGATCACATGTGGAGGGAATAACTCTAGATTTTACAAAAGAATTACACAAGCAAAAGGAAAGAATAGTTTCCTCTGGTAAGGAGTAGAACAGTGAGTCTCAACTGTGTACTCCTTTGTAATGTTTCAATTTTTAAATGCTATGCATGCTACACTCTTTTAGAAAGAAGTTCTCACTGCATACTGAAAGTTGGCCAAGCAGGGCTAGGAATGACCCTGAACCCACGCAGCTGGTCTGTGGTAGGGCAGCTGCCTACACATTCACAGTCATAGACCCACTGCCTGTGGCCTCAGTTGCCTTCTGCTTGACTCAGCTCTGATGAGCTATTTCTGAGTATGAGAGTGACCACTGATTCATTCATTGCCCATTCATTCATATTTTTATTAAGAATTAGATATGAGCCAGACACACGAATCTTATCTTCACAACCACATGGGAGGTGGGTGGTCTAATTCCCATTCTGTGGTTGGGGATATGTATTAGTTACAATATATGTAACTGAGGTGGAGCTATTTGAGGTAGTTTGGCCATCTGAGGTAGAACTATTTGAGGTAGGCTGGCCATCTGGGACAGAGCTTGTAAACTGGTGACACGCAGATGTGTTTGGATGGTCTCCACAGAGTTTTATCAAACATCCTGCCTAGCCATACTGGACCCATGAACCCAGGCCCACTCTTGGGTGGAGCTAAGTACCCCTTGGAAGGACACGCATCACACCAGGCTTGCTTCACTTAGTCAGAAGGGCTGCCTCTGCAGGCATTTGAGTTTGCAGCCCCTGCATTAGGGTAGAAAGATGAGTGGACCATCCTCTGTCTCACAGGAATTCTGAACTGAACCATCTGTGGAATGTGCCACTTCTGTTCTGTTCTGCTTTTCAGTCTGATGGTTGAAGAACTGAGCTTCTCTGCTTTAAATTTTATCTGAGACTACATGTGAGGGACTGCTGGCATTGTGGAACAATTTTGCACAATCAAGAATGTACAAAATGCCTAAGAGAAAGGGACAGTCATCTGGCCTGGCAGGAGTATGAGGCAGTGGAGGGAGACGATATAGAAGTAAAGTTAGACAGTGGTTATAGCATGGATGGATGCCAGGTTAAGGTATTTGAGCCTTTTCTTTAGGCAACTTCTGTTCACTCAGACTTCCATAGTGATGGAAATGTCATATCTACACTGTCCAGTATGGTAGCTTCTAGCACATGGGGCTATTAAGCACTTCAAATGTAGCTAGCAAGAATGAACTGAATTTTAAATTTTATTTAATTAACTTAGATTTACAAAGCCCCATGTGGCAAGTAGTTACAATGTTGAACAGCACAAATTTAGGCAACAGGCAGCCAGTGAATGTGTTGGACTGGGGAACAGCACAAAAGCTGGGTCTTCAGAGGATAGATTTTCTAGGACTGTGCAGTAGGGTGGAAGAAGTAGGTGGGAGTATCATTGACATTTATTAGGCATTTATTGTGCCCATACACTGTGCTAAGATAAACTCATCGAATTCTCACGATTCTGTGAGAAAAACTACTGTCATTCATTATCTCTATTTTATACACTAGGAAATTGAGACACAGCAAGGTCAACGGGCCTTTCCAGGTCACAGAGCTAAGAAACAGTTGCTGCTGTTCCAGGCAGTTTGGCTGCAGGGCTCTACCACAGGCCTCTCCACTGTGGAGGAAAGTAAATGAACCTGCCTTGAGAGCGTACTTTGTACTGAGCCCTTGGCCGTGTATCCACACGTGATGTTGTGTTTAGATTTCTTAATTATGTGACACTGCCAGTCTTATCTCCTCTATGGTTATGGAAACTTTGGCTCACAGAGATGAGATATCAAGGCAGGCTGATCAGTCTCGGGGGAGATCAGTTAAGGCTCCCTTTCAAAACTCCATCTCTGAGTCGTTGAGGGCAGCTAAGGTGGAATTAGTGGGGAATGTACAGGAGGGTATGGTATAAAAGATGTTGCGAAGGAAGAATCAGTGGGATTTGGCAAATAACTGAATGACGGGGGTGAGGAGGCAGGGGAGGATTTCTTCTGGAACAGTGCGGTGAGTGACAAATACAAATGCACTGTGCAAGTGGAGTGTGGGCTCCACAGGAAGGGAGCCTGGGTTCAGCGTCACCACTGACAAGCGGAAGGACCTCAGGCAAACGGCACCTTTCTGAGCATTAGCATCCCTGCTGATAGAATGAGGATCACAGCACCTTCCTCAGAGGGTTGTGATGAGGCTCAGGTTAAACCTCCAGCGGAAAAGCCCTTTGAGGCTCCAGTAGCGTGGCCACATAACTCACTCTTAATGACAGTGAAGCCAGGAGCTTTGTGGAAATGGTGACCAGACCTTTCCGCATTCCATCGTGGAGACAGTTCCCAGAAGCAGTTAGCAGAGCTGCACTTCATCCTGGGCACTAAGCTGAATGCAGATAGGTCTGCGGGTCAGCTTTGACCAAGGAGGAAAGAAAGCTCCTCTCCATCCATGGCAAAACAAAATCTCATGCTGGTGGCACCAACTCGGACGCCCCTTCCCACCAATCATTTTCTCATTTGATCTTCATAGCATCCCTATAGGACTAAATGCTATTATTTCCATTTTTGGAGGAGGAAAGTTAGGCTCAGAGAGGTGTAGTAACTGGGTCAATCCTTCATCTTATATAAGATGTGATTAAAATACAGTAAAAATAAGTAAAAGATACATTGCTATTAATCCACCTCAAAATACTCCCCTAGCTTCAAACCCACTTATCCCAACATTCTTGCCAGTTTCTGAAGCAGTTATAGAAGTCCCTTTTGTGAATGTCTTTAATTGCACTGTTGTGGAGTGGCTGCTTTGATATCCTGAATCAATTCCGATGTTTACCTTGCATCATCATGATCACTTTGGGGACTAGCCAGAAATTGCAGAGTGCCAGATCTGATAAATTAGGTGGACAAAAACATACCTTAATGTCTTTATGAGCCTGCTTTTCCATTTCATGGCACTCAGCAGCAGCAGTTATGCCATTTTTTATTATACCTCATAAATAAATTCATGAAAGAGGACTTCCAGAACTGCTTTAGAAAGAAAGTGGCAAGAACAATGGGATAAGTATGTTTGAAGGGAGGAAGAATATTTTGAGGGGCACTAGTGGCAATGTGTCTTTTCTATAATACATTTAAAAACCATTTAAACATCCAGTGTAGCTTCTGATCATTCCCTGTAAGGGGTAAAACAAAGGTTCAAACCAAGGTCCACCTAAGTGCAGGTAGTTGACCAATAACTCCTGCAGATGACGGACCTCTCCCGCCAATGCTGGAAGGTTTATGGTATCCTAAGAGAGATGAAACCCTAGGAAAATGCCAAGGGCTCTTCTCTTTGTTATTTCTCCCACCAAAGATACCTGTAGCTACTTCTGGAATTTCTACGTCAGGTTGATATGGATTTAGGGGCAAAAACTGTTCCCCAAGGATGTTTGTCTGTCAGACATGTAATCTGATGACTTTATTTAGTCCTCTTTGGAATGCAATAAATATATTTTTCGTTAAGAGTGGAGAGTTTGGAGAGTGTGAAGCAGAATTAGGGTCTCAATTCTTTCTTGGGGCAGGTACCCAAGGGAGGGCCCTTGAAACTGTCTCCTGGGTTTTTGACTACCAGTAGTTTATCTGTTGTTTCTGGGATCAATCACGTATTCTGATCATTGATTGGTATATTAGTTTCCTGATGCTGCTATAAAAATTCAAACAAGTATAGGTGCCAATAATGTATTGCAGTTCTGGAGACCAGGATTCTGAGAATGGGTCTTCTGGGGTTAAAACCAAGGTGTCAGCAGGACTGCATTCCTTGCAGAGACTCTAGGGGACACACAGATCCTCACCTTTCCCAGCTTCCAGAGGCACCTGCACTCCTTGGCTTGTGTTCTCTTCCACTATAGCATCACTCCACCCTCTGCTTTGCCAGCAGGTCTCATTGTCTGATGCCGACCCTCCTGCCTCCCTCTTTGTAAGGATCTGAATGGTTACACTGGGTCTACACCAATAATTCAACCCAGTTTCACCATGTCGTCATCCTCAATCACCTCTGCAAAGTCCAGTTTGCCCTGCAAAGTAACAGTCACAGATTCCAAGGATTAGGACATGGATATATTTGGGGTGGTGGGCATTATTCTGTCTACACAGCTGGCATGGGACCTTCAGAGCTTCTTTCTATCTAATAAGGGAGGAGTGGGTAAAGATAGAGCTTGGGACCTCTTTCTCATTCTTGGCTGGGGCTGAATAGCATTTCCCCCTTTTAAGCAGGCCATGTTTCCATCTCCCTACCTGCCCCTGACATTTTCATTACTCACCTGGCCCTCTGGCATTTGAGACCCTGTTGTGTAGCCCCACTAAATCCTGTCTGTAGAAGGGTTCAGAGGGCTCCAGGCTGCAGGTGTTCAAACCCTGGAGAGAAGGAGTAATTAAATAAACCATGAAAGGTCCAGGGTTGTTGGCTCTTACAGATACTTGTGTGAAAACAGGACTTGGTACAGTTTTCAGCAGCTCCGTAAATGTTGCCTTATCGTTGAGAAAAGCTAATCTTACCCTGAATTGCCAAACAGAAATGAGGGGGTGTTTATTTGTATCACAAAAGGATGTAGTTTGTTTCTTAAAATAGCCAGGCCTACTTCTTTCTTTGAAGTGTTTTAGTTAATGGGGAATTTGACTTGCACAACTTTTCAGAAACATGCCCTGTGGGTGAATTACCTGCCCAGAAACTCACCAGCTTCCAAAGACTTCCCAGCTGCTCTGTAGTGTACACATAAGGGTGGTCAGGTTACTTGGCCTGTTGACTCCTTCTCAGTGGAGATGGATTAGTTATTGGTGTGGATAGTTGGAAAGCTACCTCAAGAGACCTTATCAATGGTCCATGTGCTATGGCCATGGATAGTGGTTTCACCAGGTGGACCAGCCAGGAGGTATATCTGTCACAAAGTTGGTAATGTTTTTTTCTCTTTCTTCTATTTTCTGTCAAGATGACATTCATTCTTTAGTTCACTCACACACCAAGCACTTTTTACTATTAATTATATGCCAGGACTTGTGGGAGACATTAGAAAATGAAAAATACTTCTACCCCCAAATGGATAAGTATAAATAAGATCATAACTGATATTTTAGAAGTTCTGAAGAACAAAGCAACTACTTGAATATGGGGGAAAGCTTTTCTAAATAGTTCTAGGTCAAGGAAGAAATTTAAACCTTAATAATGGACCACTTAGAAACTTAAAACAATAATGACACTAAATGTAAAACACAAAATGTAGCCAAAATTGTACTTAAAAGAAAGACTTTTAGCCTTAAAATCTTTAAATTTTTAATGAGGAGGAATTGGAATAAATTAATGGAACTGTTACTTCAAGCAGCTTTAAAAATGGCTGCACATGATAGCAGCAGATATTTGTTGAATACTCATGGTATAGTAGGCACAGTTCTGTGTGTGAATTAACTCATTTAATTCTAACAATACCACAATATTGGAACTATTATTATCACTCTCATTTTTCAGAGAAGAAATTGAAGCAGAAAGAGATAAGATAATGTATTCAAATATTATAGTTTGCAATTATGAATGTAGAATCCAAACTTGGCCACCTGACTCTAGAATTCATATTCTTAATCAGTAAGCAATACAAATACAAGTAAGTAATGCTAATGCAGATATGTTGGGGAGGCTAGCAAAAGGAGGAATTAATAAAGTAGGAGAAAACTTAGTGTAATTGATAAATACATCCATGATTTGCTTTTTGAAATAATAGAGCAATAAAATAGACAATAAAGAAGATAAACTTCTGAAAAAAAATGAAGAGATTACTTAACAATATTATACAGGGAAAGAGCAAATACTTAATATCATCCTAGATAAGATGAGCAGTGTGAGCATATTGGGAAGAACACTATACAGGGGTCCAAGGAAAACATAAATTACAAAAGTTAGTTTGAGGAGAGATGAAAAATCATCTGTGAGGTCAAAAGGTAGACAGTGGGGAAGAGGTAAACCTGGGGAAAGCCCAGGAATGGAGCTTTCCCTGCTGTCATTCCTTTATTTCACATTTCTCAGAAAGTTCTAAGTGTGGAAATAAGATAAGGGGAAAGCGAGACATACGTGTCAGAAAGGAAAGAAGAAAATATCATTTGGCACAATATAATGTTCTCTCTGGAAAACGCACAAAAAACTATTGAGAGCTTGTATTGTTTAGGATTCTCTAGAGAAACCAATTCAGTAGAATACACACACACACACATAATATATATATAATATATATGATATATATCATATATATTATATATATATGTGTGAATTATTTCAGAGGGTTTATTAGGCAGGCTTACAGAATCAGACATAGGGGAGTCCACTGTGACCATGTGTGTGCTGGAGAACCAGAGAACCCAGTAGCTGCTCAGTCCAAGAAACCAGAAGCCTCAGAAAAAGAGAAATTAAGTCTATGGGAACAGTTCAAGATCGAAGGCCTGGGGACGCTGTACCACCTCTTCTAGTTCAGAGGAGGAGGCTTCCAGGCTGTCATACCACTGCTCCCAGCAAAGAGGAGGAGGCTTCTGGGCTATACCACCGCTCCCAGCACAGAGGGGGAGGCTTCAGGGCCACCATACCACCACTCCCAGCACAGAGGAGGTGAGCTGCATAGGCACCAGCAGCACATCCCCAACCCCAAAATGAGAAGACACGGAAACAAACCTCAAAACCAGACTTGCAGATCACCTACAGCAACTCCAAAGGGAAATGAGATGAAACACTCTGATACTCAGCCACCTGGACTCCCTGAACTGGCAACGAAAGGGGACCTGGAAAAAAATGAAATCAGAAATAATTTCTCAGATAAAAGCAGAGATTGTGCCCATAGTGCAAGACATGATTGATAAATCTAGAGCAGACACAGGTAAAAAAAATAGATGAGCTGACATGATGGAATCCCAACATAGGAAACAAATGGAATCCATAAAACAGATGCAAACAGATTTCCAGGAGATTAAAAACTCCATTGAAAATCTAC
>NW_004624782.1:9100839-9192914 GCF_000247695.1 Heterocephalus glaber
GGGTTGAAGGGAGGGCAGGGGAAGGGGGAAAAAATTAGAACCAAGAGAGATTATGTAAAGGTGCAAATTTCCAATGATGAGTGTCATTATACTGTATACCTGAAATGTACCAATAAAATTAAATTTTAAAAATCAAAGGCCTAGAAGCTCCCTGGGGAGTTGCTTGTGTGAATCTGTTGGAAGACTGAAAAACCTGGAGTCTGATGTCCGCAGGTAACGACAGCAAGAGGCGCCCCCAGTCAAGCTGAATGAAGCTCTTCAAAATGAGCCACTGCCTTCTTCTCTCCCTTTTATTGCATCCTGAGCACAAGCCTATTGGTTGGTGTCACCCACAACCAGGGTGGGTCTTCCCCTCAGTTTGCTGGCCTACACGCCTGTCATCCAGGGGCTCACCCCATAGACACTCCCGTAACTGTGTTTACTAATCTGCTAGGTGTTTTGTAACCAAGTCAGGTTGACATATCAGGATGAATGGTCACAGAGCTAAAGAATGCTTACAAAGTAAATATACTGAAATTCTATAGCTTCCTTATTTGACCAGTTGGAAAGCAGAATAGGAAAAATGTCAAGTTCGCAATAGCATTAAAAAAAAGAATCCCTTAGATTGTACTAAATGAGAAATATGCAGGAAATTCTTAGAGAAAAGTAATGACTCTATTGAGGGTTATAAAATAAGATTTTCAACAAGGGAAAAATCAATTCCTGATGGAATTACACATTGTTGTAAAAATATCAGTTATCTTGAATTTTATTTCTAAATTAAAGACCATTTCAATCAAGATCCTCGTGTTGTTTGGATGGCAGGGACTGATTAAATACAATTTCAATAAAAATTCCATTGGTATTTAAAAAATCTTGATAAAGTGATTCTAAAGTTCACTTGGAAGAATAAATATGCAGTGATAGCCAAGAAAGTGTTTGAAAATAAGGATAATGAGGGGAGAACTTGCCCTGCCAAGATATAACATATTATAAAGCTACTATAATTACAACCCCTATTGCTCTACTTCAAGGCAGATCAGTGGAACAAAACAGAAGGCCCCAAGACAGGCTCCAGTGTATACAATTATCGAACATATAATAAAGTTGGCATTTGAAATCCATGGGGAAGGGATAAATTATTCAATCAAGATTGCTGGGACAATTGGTTACCTATTTGGAAGAAAATGGCAAGTTAGATTCTCATTTCACATCAGATTCCAAGAAATTACATATGAATTAAAGAGGAAATGATCCCATATAAAAGAAAAAGTGGAATAATATTTATATTATTTATATGACTTTGGGACATGAAGAAGGGCTTTTGAAGTATAGTTGGATTAAGTTTTCTCTGTCTAGTTTTTAATGTAGTGATTTAAAAATTATTTCTGTTCTTTTTCATCCTTAACTGTTAACACACAGTTAAACTTACAGTGTTTTATATGTAGTTTTTTATAGTCTATGATCTCTTAAGGAATATAAGACTCAGCACATTTCAGTTTTATAGCCCTCTTCCACTCCACATCTTATAGCTCAAATTTTTTCTTTTAGTTTATTTCTTTGTCTCTCTCTCTCTTTTAAAATTTTATATTTATGGAAAATATTGAAATGTGTAAAAATAGATTTATATAATGAACCTGTTTGTTTCCTTCACTCAGGTTCAGTAACAACTTAGCATGATCAAAATTTTTCATCAACAGCCCTCACTAGCGTACTGAATTATTCTGACTTGAATTCTTGTATTCATAAAGATTTAAGTTGTATCTTCAATGATAAGAATTCTATTTTAAAAAGTGCAGTGCCATTTTCATGCCAAAAAATCTATTGCCTAACATCAATAATTCTTTAATATCATAAAAACTGTATCCATTTCCCTGGTACGTACCCTCTTATTATTTTATTTTTTATTAAAAAATTTTCATTGGTACTTATTAGTAGTACATAATGATTACGTTCCTTTTGGGGAGTTGGCACATGTGCATAGCAAAGTTTAATTTATTTTTCAACTCCTTCCTTTTCCTCCCTCCACCTTCTTCCCATCTCCTGATCCCTTTCCATTTGAGAAAGATCTATCTCCCTACTTCCTATTATCTATCTTTTATTTTGCTCTTTATAGTTCAGATTTCTCATATAAGAGAGATCACGTGCTATTTAAGGTTGTGTGTCCGATTTATTTCACTTAAGCTTATGGTCTCAATGTGCATTCATTTTCCTAAAGATGACTTGTTTCTTTTTGGCAGAGTAGTGCTCCATTTTGTGTAAATAGAACATTTTCTTTATCCATTCATTTGTTGATGGACATATAAGACCTCATAACTACTACTGGTTTATTCAAATTAGGAGTCAAGTAAGGTCCACAGAGTCATTTGTTGACATGTTTCTTAAATTTCATTGACTATGCCTCTCCTCTTATTCCCCCACCCTCTTGCAGTTTATCTGTTGAAGAAATCATGTTGGTTGCTTTCTTGTGTCTATATTCTGAGGTTTTGGGGGTGAGCGTGTTTGGAGATTACCTCCTTGTGATGAAAGTTAGTATATTTCTCTGCCACATGTATTTTCTGTAAATCTGTAGTTGTATGGAGAGATTTGACCCAGTTTAGACTGGATCATTTGGCAGGAGTACTTCAGAGATGGTGGTGTGGGCTTGTGTGAAGGCATGCAGTATCTTCGGGGGATGTCAGCAGCTACTGATGATTGTGGTTCTGATCCATTGTCTCCCTAGGGATGGCTGGAAGGTTTCCTGTTCTATTTTAATTTACTAAACATGTTCTTTAGCAAGGTTCTGAGCTGGTCCCCAAACTCTGGTGTCTGTCCTCTAATAACCAACAGTCTAGAGATTGTAAAAGGAAGTTTGAACAACAATAACTGTAACAGAAGATTGAACAACAAAAGTAGTTTTATTTTGTATATATTCCCTGACTGTCCCTTTGTCCAGCTGACAAAATCCTCCAGTAGTGAAACCACACCATAGATAAATGTGTACATTTATATGTATTTGATCACAAATGACTAATGTAACAAGGTAAACATCGCAGCCTATTTCTTCCATTCTTCCACTTAATTGACATTGTTCCCAGTCAAGCTCCTAGATGGAGCATGCATTTGCTATTCCTGCTTACTCTTTTTCTGCATTCATTTCATATTATGAAGCATGACTCTAGCATTTCAAGATACGTATTTCTCATGCATTATGAACCCAACACAAGCCAACTGCTTCGTCTGTCTGGTGCCTGATCTAAGAAAGAACATTCTATTTCCAAACCAATAGAAGACCAGGGATCTTCAAGGAGTGTCATTTGGAGCATATGTGATCTTTTGAACCCTGTTTAACTTTAGAAATTTAATGCCTGTGCAGGATACAACATAGTTGTACCCAAGAATATGTCTTCAACAAGGGACAGGAGGCAGAAGCTGAAGCTGCTGTTCGTTTGGGCATAAAGCCTTTATTTGGTGAAGTCCAAGCTTGCTGGTCTCTCCCTCCCTTTTCTGTCTGCCCCCTCCCTTCTTCCCTGTCTCCTAACCTTATTTTCTCTTTTGCAGTTTGCTGCTTTGTTGTGCACAAACGGTGCCATGAATTTGTCACATTCTCCTGCCCTGGAGCTGACAAGGGCCCAGCCTCTGATGTAAGTAATGGGTAGGGGTCAGTTTCCTCTGTCCACAGTCAGTGCATCCTTCTTGGTAATGAGAGTGAGCATGCTTAGACAAACTTTGTTTCCACTTTGGTCCACCTTCCTGGAATTTTCCCTGTTGGCTTTGGCTCCTACTGGCTCCACCACCCACTTAGAATTGAGAGCTGACCTCAGCTTGCCCAAAGCAGTAGTGATACCTTCTCTTACTGAGTTTCTTTAGCCTTCTCCAAGTGGTCATTTGCCATTTTGTTGCAGTTCAGGGTGGGAGACATCTGTTGCTATAGCAACACCAGCACTCTAGAGATTGTGCTGGACAATTTGGCACTTGAAGTTAAGAACTCCAGCAGTGTGGAACATACAAAGCTCTTGTAGGTCTGTTTGCTGAGATGAGGGCTGGGACCATTTGCCATATTCTTTCCAGTCCTACTCTCTGGCCCTTTTAGAACAATTCCTTCTCTCATCCTCAGAAAGACAGGCAGAGAAGTGTTCTGGGAATGATCTAACTCCCTCATGCAGCTCTGAATGTTTTTGCAGATCAAGACTTGGTTCTTAAGTGCAGCCAAGGAGATGCTGTTTCCTAGGTTCTGTCTTTATCTGTCACATTTTTCTGTTGCTAAGACAGAAACTCAGTTCAAATTGGATTATATGGAAAGGGAAATTGTTGGTGTCTGAAATTGAAAAGCCCAAGGATAGACCCAGCTTCTGGCATAATAAATCAAAGTGCTGAAATAAGGTCCTCAGGGTCTCTGTCTCCATTTCCTGGCTCAGCCTTCCTCTGGGTTGGCTTCATTTTCCAGAGCAGCGTGATGGCCGTGGCATCTTTAGTTTTGTATCTCATCCCTGCTGTAACCCCAGGGAAAAGACCTCACCTCTCCTTGGGCCAAGGTCACAGGTTCTAGGGTTTTGGGAATTGAGGAGAGTTCTCCAAAAGGCTGTGTGCATCCTCTCAACCAGCATCCTGTGTATGGTGCTGATTCTCTGACAGCCAGGATTGACAGGCCCAGGAATCAAGGGTGGAAATAAAGTGGTGATCCTTACTATTTCCCCTATTTTCAATTTTTTTTGCTTTATTTTTCCCATGACTTTATGTTCCGCTGACCTAGAGGTTTTAGTTCTGGAGGGAGAAATTGCTCTACCAGGAAACATAACAGTGATTCTGTGGAACTGGAAGTTAAGACTGCCCACAGGTCACTTTGGGCTCTTCATGCTTCTGAGCTAATGAGCCAGGAAGGGACTAATGGGGTGACTGATATGGACTACCAAGGGAAATGAACTACTACTCCACAATGCAGGAAATGGAGAGTATGTCTCAAATACAGGAGATCCCTTAGGGCATCTCTTGGTATTACCATGACTTGTTATTAAGGTCGATGGCAAACTACACCAGCCCTGTGCAGTCAGGGCTACTCATGGGCCAGACCCTTTAAGAATGAAGGTTTGGGTCATCTTGACAGGTAAATAACCACCACCAGCAAGGTGCTTGCTCATGGTAGAGGGAATAAAGAATGGGTAGTAGAAGAGGGTACTTTTAAGGACCAGCTATGACCTTGTGACCAGTTATAGAAAGAAAGACTATAATTGCCATTAGTATTTTCTCCTAATTGTGTTGTATTTTTGTATATACAGTATACATATATTATATATCTTTGTTTTCCTTCCTCTTTTAATATTTTGTCACGTAACATAAGATGCATTGACTGTATATCAGTATTTAAGTATTGTTTATTTTACATCTTGGTATTTAGGTTACACAGTATCAGGAGAAGAGTAATCAATACTTCAAAACTTTATCTCTTTCTCCAGGAAAGAGATTAGTGTGCTTTTCCTTGTTCAAGGTCTAACTATATTGTATCAGATGGAATTATGACCTTGTATTTCTTCATTTGGAAGTGCAGTTTAAAGAGAACTAAGTGTATAGCTGTCAAGTTGGGAAAGGGTGAATGTGTGATGGTTAAATTCCGAGATCAACTTGCCTGAACTGAGAGATGCCCAGATAGCTCATAAAACATTATTTCTGGCTGTGATTCTGAGGGGGTTCCAAGAAAAATATAGTATTTGAATTAGTAGACTGAGTAAATAAGATGATATCTATGGTAGGCATCATCTAGTCCCATGAGGGCCTACATATAACAAAAGGGCAAAGGAAGAGTAAATTCATTCTCTCTCTTTGAGTGGGCACTTCTGTCATTTCCTCCTAGGGGGCATTGGTGCCTTCAGGATGAAGCCTTAGACTTGGACCGGGACTTCTAACATTAGCTCCTCTACTTCTCAGGCCTGTGGGCTCTGCTGTGGACTAAATGATACTGTAGCTTCTCTTGGTTCTCCAGGTTGCAGATGGCAGACCGTGGGATTTCTCAGCCTCCATAATTATGTGAGCCAGTTCATAAGATAAATTTATCCATCTCTGTCCACATCTGTTCTGTTAGCTTTGTTTTCTTGGAGAACCCTGAGTAGTACACTGTGCCTGCTCCTGGAGATGAAGATATGTGTGCTCATTCCATAGTGTGAGAGTGTGGCACAGCTGGTTCCTCAGAGGAAAGCTACAGAAGTAGTATTGCGTACTAGTTAAAATGACAGACTACAGAGACAGCTTCCCTAGTTTCAGACCTGTGTGATCTTGGCAAATTATTTAAGTTTCTTTATGCCTTAGAGTCTTCAGCTGAAAAATGAGGAAAGTAATCATCCCAACCTTGCCCTTACAGCACTGTTATGAGTGTCAAATGCATAAACATCTATGAAACCACTTAGGACAGTGTCTGGTATGGTGCAAGAGCTACCTATACCTCATGATGATGACAGTGATGGAAAACCAGTGAGCACACGGGAGCAGGCAGCAAGGACAGGCCAGGTATGTCTGAAGGGTAGGCAGGTTCTCTGTCTGCCACCTGGCAACCCTTCCTAGGAGTGTGCAGGCTCTGTTAGTTGTATGAGACCCCTCTCTGTATGAATGGAGGCATGCTGCCATTAATTGTTTCAGGCATGGGGAGAGCAGGAAGTACTCCCTGCAGCCAGCATGCACAGGATTTGGCAGCCTACCTGAAGGGATTCTATCTCTGGATACCATTCCAAGAAGGTCAGTTGGCACTAAGGATGATGGATTGGTCCAGACTCCTGAACCAGCTTGACTTGGTTCATTGACCTTTTTCTGCCCATGGTTGGAAGCATGATGAAAGACCTGGCCACACCTGCTTGTCCACCTGGCCAGGCTCTCTCTTGGCCGTCCCTGATACTCATGCAGGGACTGTGTAACCTTGGAGGAACTGGTGTACAGCAAGCCCGCAAAGCAGAAATGCTCAGCTTTGTCCATGAAAAAGGAATGCGATGGGCTCCATTCTCTTCTCCGCTATTCCAAGGCCGATTGGAGCCAGGACATATTCTAGATATTAGTAGAGCTTTGTGTTGACATCATTCTATAGACAGGTCTTCATCACAATATATCAAGGGAACTTCCTGAACTAGGCAGTGGCCTGTGTGCCTAGCTAGCGACCCAGCCATGCAATGGCAGAAGGAATAGACCATGTAAGTGGCACTCAGCAATGGAAGGCCTCAACCCATCACAGCGTTTGGGAAAGACACTTCTGATCATTTGTAGGCATTCTCCTGGTTCTTAGTCTCACCAGGTTGATAAACATCAGTTCTGTTTTTCAGACCTTGCAGAAAGACCATGTGGAACCGCCATAAGCATTACATATGGTCACTATAGGTTACCTAGCACTCGGAGTATAGGCCATGTGTACAGCCTCCTGAGAGATCGCAGAATAAGGGAGAGAAGAATTGCATCTGAGGGCTGAGACTGGGGTTCTTGTCCGTGTCAGTGGTTGTCTGGTAGGTTGGCTGATGACTAGATGTTGTAGGATGGTGTCGCTCACATGACTGGCCTCGAGTAGATTGTTGGCCTAGCCCATCGGTTTCCTCCATGTGGCTCGTCCTCTATGCAGCTGGCTGGCTTCAGCTTGTTTGCATGGAGGTTTCAGGGTGCCATGAAGGGCAACAGAGCATCCCCCAGTGCAAAAGAGCTTTTAATACCTGTGCATTGTGTTCGCTAAGGGTATTAATACCAGCTATATAGGTTTATAGTGTAATTAAAAATATTTAAAATGAAAAAGTTGAAGACAGGGAAGAAAAGACAGATGGATTAATAGCAAAAAGCTGTATGCCCTTGCACAAAGTGCTTGACATTGTGCTTAGTGAGCCCAGGATGCTGTGGTAAGGGCATTGCTGTTGTTCCCTAATCTCCCTAATCATGAACGTACTGATCGTTTTCCACATTTCTCCACTCACAGCATGTCCATGGGAGGCAATTACTGTTTCCATCCCCATTACTTTATACGAATTCTGTGATGCAGTGCTGAGAAGAGAACTCAGACTTTGGAGCCAGAGAACCTTGTGTATCAAATTCTTCCCCTGGCATTTAGTGCTCCAGTGATCTTGGGAAAATAAAATTTAAGTTCTGTGTCTTGATTTTATATCTTTAAAATGGGGGGAAATAATACCTAAATCAGTTTCTTTGGGCAAGTATTCAATGAGATTCCTTGGTTCACATCCAGAGTAGTATTTAGCATAAAAAAGGAACTCAATAAATGCTTTAAAATGATTATTAATATCACAAAGCATCTCTCCTGCCCAAGAAAGGGTGCAGGGCACCCTCTGGCCTGCCAAGGAATAATAGCTGCTCATAATAGCTAACTGTATTGAACAGGGGCTCTGTGCCAGGTAATGCAGAAGTGCAAAAGGACTCTTCAGCTGGCTTGTCTAAAGATACTTTCTTCAATATTTTACAGTTTTAGAAATAATTTGTATGCTAAAAATTACTCAACTTAATCCTTTTTGACCTAAGGATGACAATTCTAGGAATTTCTGTGAAGAGATTATTTAAGGACATGCACCTGTATTTAGAGTAACACTCATTGTGTCAGTATTTATAGTAACAAAATATTGGAAAGGACCCATGTGACTGTTAATTAGGGACTGCACAGTAAATTATATCCACACGATGGCATGTTGTGCAGTGATTACACATCATAGCCTCTGGGTGAGGGGAATGCTCTGTATCTTGACTGAGATGGCTGCTACACAGGTATACACATTTTCCAAAACTCATCCAAAGGTATGCTTAAAATCTGCAAATTATTGTATGGAATTATACTTCAATAAAAAGTCATGGTGACTAAATGTTGTTGGCCTGGGGATATTGTTAGTATATAAAGCTAAGTGAAAAAGAACAAGCCAGGCATGGTGGAACATACCTATAATCTCAGCTACTCAGGAAGCTGAGGCAGGAGGGTCTCAAGTTCAAGGCCAGTTTAAACAATATAGTGAGACCCTGTCTATAAATAAATAAGTGAATAAAATGAGCATATGGCAAAACATCAAGTATGGTATGATATATCAAAACATAATTATATATTTATAGTATTTTAAAATGTTTTGGCATGTGACATTTAATATTAAGTGTACAATAATTCGCATGTAATATGTAGTATTTTACACATGTGAGAACCAAAGGCTGTGTCCCCAAATACAGCAGCCATGGCACAAGTGTCCTTACTTCCTGGCCCCTTGTTAATCCTGCCTCTGTGAGCCTTGGCATGTTCGATTGCTGGCTTCTCTCATTGTTCATTTTGGATCTGCTTCACCACTAGAGTGGACTCAGGTTTCCCACTTAATTCAGAGAGGATCAGATGCGAGTGAAGGCTCAGGTACAGAAGCGACACAAAGACTCACAGTTGCTTCCAGATCTGGCTGCTCTTGAGGTCCTCCAGTTGAGTTCCTGCAATGAGAAAACTGCACGTGCTCGGATAAGATTCTGGGCCCTGATATCTCTCTCTCTCTCTCTCTCTCTCTCTCTCTCTCTCTCTCTCTCTCTCTCTCTCTGTCTCTCTTCTTTGGTAGTCCTGGGGATTGAAACTAGGGCCTTCACACTGAGCTACTTCCCCTCTGCACCCTTGAGACAGGGTTTTTCTCAGTTGCCCAAGCTGATCTTTAACTTGCAATCCTTCTGCCTCAGCTTCCCAGAGTGCTGGGATTACAGGTGTGGGCCTGGCATGTCTTGACCTCAGTTCATCTGTGGTCTCAGAGAAGGAGGGGAAGCCCTGGCTGTGCTGGGCCAATGCTGTACCCATTTCCTGCCTTAGCACATGGTATTGTTCAGACTCTTTGGCTTAGAATAGAGGAAACAACTTACACAACAGTCAAGTGCGCTGCTTTCAAGACCTGGCTCATCCAGTCTTAACTCCAAGTGGGAAACACACGGTTCACTTCTAATACAAATGCTCCAGGCTTGCCTCCCTTTTTCCAGCAGTGAAGCAGCAATTAGGGTGAGCATCCGTTTTGACCTCACTCTCACCTTGAGTGAAAAACCCATCCATATTTCTCAACAGGAGCAATTCACTCTAAACAGTACACTGCTGCCGCCTGTCTTACTCCCTCATTTATGAAATACCTTCCTAAATCTGAAAATGCACCATCTTCCTGAAATTATATCCTACTTATGTAACACTGCAGTCTGTGGCTTCTCCATTCACAGCAAAAGTGCCAGTAACCAAGGTGTAGCTTATCAGATGCCAAAAGGCTGTCTGGAGGGTAGGGGTGGATGGACCGAGAACACTCTGAGTGTTGGCCTGTCTAGCTCAGAGATTGTGCTACCATCAAGTATCCAAAGGGCTGTTGTACAGCTATTTTTTGTGTGTATCTCCAAAGGAAAGAATTAGAATAAAGGGAAACTGCCCCAGCCGACTAACTGATTTCCATATAATAATACTGACTCCTCAACCTAGTAGAGCAAAGATCAGTTACCGAGCATGCCGGTGATTCTGCTAGTTAGTATTGTTTGGTTGCCTACAACAGAAACTACCTCCAGCTAATTTAGGTTAGAAAGGAATTCACTGGAAAGGATGCGGTGCACTTCAGAGACTTAAGAGAAAACTTGGCCAACCAGATAAGCTCCATCTGATTTTGGTTCTTATACCGCTTGGCCCTAAATTCAAATCCTCAAGGGAGATCAATTACTCGGTCAAGTTTAGGTACCTAACCCACCTTGGGTGGGCTTTTAAGGTTTTCCGTCCAGGTCTGAACAGAGTGAGGCAGGTGGACTTTTCAAAGGAGAATTGAGGACAAGAGGAAGCATAGACCTCGGGCAGAGTGAAACGTGTCCACTATAATTTGTAAATGCTACTTTGCAGGTTACAGACAGGTTGAATGTCAAAGGATCATTTAGGTAGCTGTCAAAAACAGGCTTCACCTGAAAGTGTACAGTTAAGGCCTAGAATCTGTGTTATAAAAAGTTATCAGGTACTTCTGATGGGTAGCCAAGTTTGAAAAGCAACGCAAGGCAGTATCATACGATGGATCTGAAACCACGCTGGTTAGATTTGAATTCCAGTTTGCCACTGACTTGACAATCTTGGGCTAGTCACCTCACCTTTCAGCCTTGGTTTCCTCTTCAGGAAAAAATGGGATAAAATGACAGCTACCTTGTAGGGTCTAGGTGAGGATTAAATGAGTTATTCCATAGTAAGTACTTCATTCCATGGCTGGCAATAAAGCATGTTAATTAATGTTGCCACCAATGGTCCTTTCAAATCTTGGACTGTGAGTTTTAAAAATGCAGGCTTATTTTTGGCACGACGTACGTCCATCTTGCTCACCACAGAATGGAAATACAAAGACCTCTTCCATAGGCCGATTGGGAGAAGGGTCTAATAAAATGATGGAAATGTGACTAATGCAAGTCCTTTGAGCATCAACGGAATTTTTCATGATTCTTTTGCTCCCATTTGCCGCAGGCCAGCAATGACTTCTGCCACACAAAACCAGCCTATAAAGGTCAGGATGAATTGCTTCTAAACAGCCCTTGTTCCTCACTGTCTCCTCACAAAGACACAGCGCCTCATGCTGTGCAGGAAGAAGCTAATCGGTGGTGCCAGAGGAGCAGAGAATGGACGCATAGTGCTTCTCCTCTGAGTGAAGGGACTGCTGCTGAGATCTGAAATGAGCTCAGACCCTCTTTCTTAGGGATTGTTTTGGCTTCTCTTGGCTGGGGGCATCCTGAGAGGCAGGACCAGCCCTGCAATTGGACAGAACCAACTTCCCAGGAGACCTCAACTCTGAGCCTACAGACCTAGGGGGAAATGGAGAATCCAAAGGTCGGCTGGCCCTGGAGAGGGCAGCCCGAAGGGATGTGTAAGGCCCCAGTTCTTATGTCAAGAGACCTCATTTCTGCTCCCCTGTCTCTGTCTTCTTGTATTCTCCAGGGCTCCCCACCTCCAGGGGTCTATAATTCTAGGATTTCCAAGTATTTTTTATAATAAATAATACCTAAGAGTCAACATTCATAACTGTAATTCTGTTCTGAGTACATTAGAGATAATAATTCTTCACTCTTCATTACACCTATAAGGCAGGTTCATTCTTGTCGTTATCATCCTCATTTCACAGGTGAGGAAACAGGGGCACTCAGACCCTAAGTGACTTGCCTAACGTCACACGAACATGACTTAACCTGCATTCAAACCTAAGAAGTTTGGTTTCCAGGTCTGTGTTCTTACCTAGGACCCCAGACTGCCTGGTAAGCTCAGCCCTGTGCACCTGGACACAGCTAGCTACAGGTATGTCTGGGTCCATTGGTCCGGCTGCAGGGGAATCCTTTTCCCTGCCCTGAGAGCTGCCTTTCCACGCATGCATCCTCAGAGCTCTGTGGCCCTACACCTGCAGGCCCATGTGGTCCAGGTGCTCGTGGGCACCTCGCCCGAGCTGGACCAATCAGATTCCCTCCTTAGAAATTTAGAACTTGGCATCAAAGAGGCTGGCTTTAGCCTGCACTGGTCACATCATTTTTAAAAATTGTTTATTACAATGAAAAGCATCCAGCTTGGTTAATCCCCACACTGTGAACTTTTCTTTGTGATCAGAATTGCCAGAAACCTCCTGTGCCCCTCTGGTCCCTACATTATCCATCCAATCAGTGGTTTGCCTGTTTTTTCTCCTAGAGTACCATTTCATTTTATTTTATTTTGGAAAGAACATTTCACATGAGCTCTACTCTCTTACTAAATTTTTAAGTGTACAAGATTCTAGTATTTACCATAGGTACACTGTTGTACAACAGATCTATGAGCTTATATGTCTTGCTTGACTAGAACTTTGTTGTGCTTGCTATTAGTAACTCTCCACTTCTTTGTCCTTGCAGCCCCCAGCAGCCACTGTTCCACTCTCTGCTTCCATGCATTTGGCTATTTTAGGTACTTCATATAAATGGAATTATGCAGTATTTGACTTTCCATGCCTGGCTTATTTTACTTAGCATAATATCCCCAGTGTTCATCTATATTGTCTAGTCTTACAGGATTTCCATTCTTCTTAAGGCTGAATAGAATTTCATTGTATGAGTTTCTTTCTCCACTCATCTGTCAATGGGCATTTATGTTGTTTACACATCTTAGCTATTGTGGATAGTGCTGTAATGACTGTGGAAGTGCTAATGTCTCTTCACAGCCCTAATTTCAACTCCTTTGAGAAAATACCAAGAAGTGAATAGATAACACAGTAGTTCCATTTTTAATGTTTTGTGGGACCTCCTTGTGGTTGTGAGCTAAGGAGCTGACTACACATGACTCCAATGAAAACATACAAATGACCAACAGGTATATGCAAAAAATGCTCAACATCACTAATAATCAGGCAGTGCAAATCCAAACCACAGTGAGATAACATCTCATACCTCTCATACCTATTAGGATAAATGTTATTTAAAAACTCCAAAAGTCCACAGGTGTTGGTGAGGATGTGGACAAATTGGATCCCTTCCACAGTGTTGGTGGGAATACAAAATGGTGCAGCCACTGTGGAAAAAGTTTCCTGTGTTTGAACTCAGTAAGATAAAATAATATGGTAGATCCTTTATTGGGCCTGGCTGCTTTTCTCAATGCTTTGTTTGTGGACATGTGACTTTGAAAGGTCACACAGCATCCAATTAATCAGGATGTCCAGCTGTAAAGCCAGCATGTTGGTAAGTGCTCAAGCTAAGTGTGTGATAGCAGAAGTCTCCACCTGGCCCATGCACACCCTGTCTGAGAGCAGTCATTAAGTTCCAGTTTTTTATTCTTGCTGATTAAAGGACCAAGGTCCAGATTTTCCAATTTTTCCAGAGAGGTCTGAGATCCCCTAAATTTAGATGTTGGCAAATAATTTGAGAATTACCACTGTAATGTATTTTTTAAACACTTTTCTGGGCTGGATTCACTCTGTGGATCTCAAGTTTACAACTTCTGTATTTATAGGTGAGGATTATCAGTGGAAGATCTCCCCTTATTTGGTGGATAGAAGGAAAATGCAAATTTAATCAAATCAGCCTTCTTTGAGAGGTGGACAGGGAACAACAGTTCAAGGCAAGGAGCTTTAAAAAAAAGGCAGAGGCTTTTCACTCTCCCGATAGTGCTGAGATCTTCACTGGCCAGAGCACACCCATTTCCTTGACTGCACACAGCCCTTGCTGGGAACCAACTGCTACAGCGCCCCCTGCTGCCATGGGCACCTTCCTGAGTCCAGTCGGATCTGCAAGGGGGTCTGGCATCCACTTGCTTCCCCTGAAGGCTTTGAGAGAAGCCAGTCATCATTCATAATATTTATTACGTACCTTTGAGGAGACAGCACAGCCACCTATCTGCTCACCTTTGCTTCCTATGTTTGGTCAGTTACCTACTCTCTCTATCAGGCCTCCTACTGGGGACCCCTGAAATGTTCCTGGAAACCTCTGCAGTAGGCTCCAGTCTCCTGGCCAGTGTATGATGCAGGCCTGAGGAAAGAACTAAAGGACAGAACTAAGAGGGATAGAAAGTGGGGAGCCAGGATGACCAATGCTGGTACAGCCGACAAAGGCACTGGCCAGTCCAAGCCACTGATTTTTATTGACAATCAATTGGGGTAAAGGTGAGCTATGTGCAAGGGCAGGACTACGTGCAAGGATGAGCTGTTGTGTGGTTTCTGTGGAAATTCATGTAAACATGTAAAAGACAAGGCAAAGCATTCTTGAATTAGGAACAGAATAGACAAAATATGTGGTTATGATTAGGACATTGTCCTTCTAGTAAGAAGGTTTTAATTGTGGGAATGGAATTTGGGGGCAAGTTACTCTGACCTTAGCAGGTAGGCTTTGGCCAGACTCATTTCTATAAACCAGCCAGTTATGGGATTAACTCTTCACAACCTGCACTGCCTACGGCCTGCTTTGGGCATAACCAATATAGTGTTCCCCTGCAACCTCCCACTCTCATGTTTTAAAATTGCAGGGCGGGGGGTGGGGTGGGCAGGTGAACTAGGCTAGGCTGCCCTTGAACTAAAAAATAGTTCAAGAGTTTCTGGCGTGAGTTTGGCACCTTTCCCTGGATCCTGGGCTGAAATAGATTTTCTCCTATTTTTAAACAATGCCTCCTGGACTTCCAGTGATAGTTCAGGGAAGAGGGCAGAGTGAAATATATGAGCTCAGGGTTGTGGTGCTGCATGTTAATTAGGAGCATGGGGTTTGGGTGCCTGCGTCCTCATGGCTCTGCAGCCTACTGTGTGTGCACTGTGGACAAGCCACTCACCTCTCCATTCCTTTGTTTTTTCATTTGTAAGATGGGGCTTATAATATCTGCTTCTTAGGAATTTTGTGAGCATTAAATAAGTTAATATATGCAAAGAGCTTAAGATGGTGGCTGGCATAGGAGTGGTTGCTTCACTCAGATACTCAAACCTGCATTTGCCTTAAATCTTGCCCTGTAGGTTCTGACTCTCCTCCTTAGTTCTGTATCTGAGCCCTTCCTCGTGAAACTTTTCCGCTCCTAGACTGTGAATCTTCCAGAGCCCAGTGAGCAGAGGTCAGTTGTTGGGGTCTCTTCCTGTGTGTCCTCAGGCTTGTGCTCCCCTCATATTCTCTCCATTGCCAAATCCCATTGTACTTCCTAAATAATAATTACAGCCAATGCTTACATAGCGCCTAGCATGCCAGGGCCAAAATGCTTGGGACCAGAGATGTTTCAGATTTCTGGGGGTTTTTTGATTTTAGGATATTTACGTTTACATAATGAGATATCTTGGGAATGGGGGCCAAGCCCAAACATGAAATTCATTTCTGTTTCATATGTACGTTGTACAAATAACCTGAAGGTAATTTAACACAATGTTTTTAGTATTACCGTTGTCTTTTGACTGTGACCTGAGATCAAATGTGGAATTTTCCATTTGTAGTGTCTTACTGGCATTCAGAAAATTTTGTATTTTGGAAATATTTTAGGTTCTGGGATTAGGAATGCTCTCAATCTGTCCTGACTGATGGTTTTTATGCCTGTTTTATAGAGGAAGAAACTGAGGCGCAGAGAAGTTAACTGAATTGCCAGGTCACACGGCTGATAAGAAGCAGCTGGATTTGAACTTGGGCCAGCTCTAGACCTGCTGTTAAGCACTACAGTACCCCACTGCCTCCTGCCCATGCCCACCAAGAGAACCTAGCCCATATCCACCCGCCCAGCCTGGACCAGTTGCCTGTTCCCTCGCTTCCTCTCTGTCTCACCAGCCCATCATTTGCACGTGTTTCTAGGAAACAGATGTGACAATGTCCTCTCCTTGCTGAAAGCATGTCACTGGCTTCCCATTGTTCTTGGGACAGAAAGTCAGTACTATGTGGCATGGCTTATGAGCAAGGTGTTGCACATTCATCTCCCTTTGCCAGCCCTGCCCACAAATAAACTTGGCTTATACCGATCCGTTGGCATCCCAAATGGTTCATGCCCGGACAGTCTCACGAGTCCCCTTTGGATGATTCATGACACAGTGGATGCTCAGGTCTCAAGAGACCCTCCAGCCACTGCTTGTCCTCTCCCTTTCCCACTCTTGGAGCAGCTTCTGTTACTCTTCTCCTAGCCACTGGGTATTTGCACATGCTGTTCCCGCTGCCGGAATGTTCTTCTCTTCCTTCTTTGCCATGAATTCAGTCTTAGTCCTGGTTTAGCCAGCTGCACATAATCCTGGTGTCTGGGCCCATTCCAGATGAATTCAGTCAGTCTCTGATCTAGTCAAAGCCCCAGCTGGTTCAGTGTGCACCAGTGCTGAGAATACAGGGTCACTCATGCCAGTCCTCTGGGCCACAGCTCAAGCATCAGATCAGCTCCTGATACCCTGCAGGTAAAGCACCACATACCTTTCCTTGCTGACACTCATCATAGGAATGACTTTTTATGTAAAGACTCAGCCTTCAGTATTGCAGAGTTTTGCATCTGTGGTTTCAGTCAGCTGTGAATTGAAAATATTTGGCAAAAATTGCAGTTGTCCTGAACATGTGCAAAATGTTTCTTGTCATTGTCCCTAAACTATAGAGTTTAAAACTGAATTACATATCATTTACAGTAATCTACAGGTGATTTAAGAAAGATGTATCTAGGTTATATGCAAGCACTATTCCATTTTAAATGAATGGACTTGAGCATTTTGTTGTCCGCTAGGGTCCTGGGACCACTGTGAGACAACTGTATTTACAAGGTGACAGAGAACTCAGATTCCAGGCCCAAATTGCTCACTGTGTCACCTCAGGATAATAATAAACATATTTCTCATGGTAGGTGAGGATCAAATGAGTTGATGATATGTGAAACCTGTAGAACTGTGCCTAGTGTATGGCAGAAGCACTCTGTTAGGTGTTACTGTCACAGTGATATTTATCACCTTCCACTGGCATCTGTAAGTCCCTGTGGGGGGAGTTGGTGCCTGCTGATGAGTAGCTCCCCACTTAGGAGAGGGTGAGGCAAGGCACGTAATGCCCTGTGTGGTAGCAGAGTGGTGTCCTGACGCTCTGGGTAGTGGTGCAGAGTGGGTGAAGCATAGTCATGAGAGTTGGCATGACAGAACGCATCCTCCTCAGTCCGGGCCCTGTATGTGGATGCCACAGTCCTTTGCTCCTAGGGGCCAGGGCCATGGGAATCAGAGCCTGCAGGTTTGCTGCATCCAGAGTCCCAAGCGCAGATGGTGGCCCAGCAGGCCTTTGCTTCAGCAGCCTCCTTGGCAGTAGCAGGAGGTGCCTCTCTAATGCACAGATTTGCTGTGTTCTCTACCCAAAGGTTCCTCTTGCCCTTCTGGGTGTGCCAAGGCTTCCGTGGCCGAGGGCGCCATCCCTCCGGAAGCCAGGCATTTTGCACTGTGCCAGCTGTATCTTTGCGGGTGGAGTCATCTTGGGTCAGGGTCTTGCATCTGGGTGTCCTCACTTACCATGGAGAGCAGAGTGCCTGGATCATGTCCTTCACTGGCTCATGGCACTGTTTGGGGAAGAGGGCCTGGAGTGGAGAGGACGGGTGTGCATGTTTGCGGGAGATGGAGATTTATTTATAGCTTGAGAATGTGCTGTGCTGCAACATGAGTCCCTGAAAGAACTACTGTGCACTCTCAGTGGGGATGGCACAGTGCAGCCTCCACAGGCTTGCAGCCAGCAGCTTCCACCTTGTGGGTGTCAGCGTTTGAGGGCCCTGGGGAATACCAAGCCCAGCCCCTTTGTCTTCTAAAGGAGGAACTGAGACCAGACCATGGAGATGACTTGCCCAAGATCACAGGTGTCATTTTTATTTTAAGCTAACATGGATCAAGTATATATTCCACACCAGTTACTACACTGGCACAATATAATCACCATGTCATGATCCTCGCAAAGCTACAAAGTAAGAGCATTTACTTATCATACTCCACATACACTTTTTATAGTGTACACTATGTGCTAGACAACTGGGTCAAGCCCTTTAGAAACATTTACCCATTAAGTTCTTAAAATCCCATGAGGATTTAGTGCTATTTCTATTCTTTCCATCGTAAAGATGAGAAACTAGAGCACAGAGAGGTTGGGGAACCTCCCCAAAGCCCTGAGGCTGGGAGGCCACTGAGTGGGAGTGAGACAGTCGGGCCTTGATGCATGCTTCTGTGCTGGTGTCTTTCCACATAACAGCTCCCCTGCCACTTTACAGATGAGAAGATCAAGGCTCATGAAGTCGTTTGCTCAAGGCTGCACACGTGGGAAGTAAAAGAGCTGGGAGTGAACCCAGTTCTCTAGTGTTAGAGTCTGATTCACGATATCTGTACAAAACTCTCTGCCGTCAGGGCTCAGGTCTCCTGGGTGAGGGGTCCAAACCAGGAACAGGGTACAGGGCTGAGACAGAGCCTGAAGCCAGCCAGGTGGCAGAGGTTGTATCATGCAGATCTGCCTGGGGTGAACGGCACCCCATGCCCGGGTTAAGCGCTCAACCTTCAGGTCTCAGCTCAAAGCCCTGTGACCCCCTGGGCCAGTGGAACTCCTCCTCACCCCCTCTCGAGGGTCCCGAGCTTTCCCTTTGCAGCAGCTGAAGTGTGCGTTTGCTTGTGCTTTGCTGCCATCTCTCCCTGTAGACTGGCAGCCCCTGAGGGCAGCCCCCGAGTCTGATTCTGCCCATCAGCTCCTGACCCATGGCTTGTAGCATTTATGGAGGGAATCAGCACAGGGAATCAATGGGAGTATATATGGAGTTTATTGGGAAAGCCACAACATAATAGACAGGGATGCCCTAGACCAGTGGTGGCGAGCCCATGGCACAAGTGCTGCAGCTGGCTGTTTGTTATCATTGTAAGCTCTGAAAGGTTCGACATTACTGCCCTAGACAATGATAATTAATAATAGCAGATATTATTGAGTGCCTGCATCAGGCAATTGTTTTAAAAAATCGCCATTCCCACCCTGTAACAACCACATGAAATAGTATTGTTACCCCTGGCTACAATAAGAAAATAGGGAGAGGTTCAGCAACATGGCCAAGGGACACAGCTAGGATGCTGTGAAGCTGGCTGGATCCAGACCTCCACCAGACACTTGCCTTTTGAAAACCCTTAGAACATTTCTCTGTGGTCCTGAACCCTATGCTAACACAGCATCACCTAACCAGTTCGAAGCCTTTCATGCTTGTTGACCTGGAAGCAAAATTGGAGCTGAATCTTCAGGCCCAGTGCTTGGTGCTCAGATGTCACTTAGGGCTGGGGCTGGCTTGTGCCACTCAGACTTCCAGAAGAAGGCAGACAGCTCTTGTGTGCTGTGAAGAGGAGCACTCCTGTCTTACCCAAGGGTGGGTCCCCTCCGCTCCCTGAGGCTCATTGGTTTCCCTCAGTTACCCTAGTGGGAGCCAGGGTCCACCCAGCGAATGCATGTGGGGGCTGAGCAGTAGGAAGGGCACTGGGTGAAGACCGAGGAAGTGCAGAGTGCAGGTTGAGTATCCGCTACCTGAAAAGCTTGGGACCAGAGGTGTTGGGATTTCAGATACTTTCTGATTTTGGAATATTTGCATATGTAGTAAAATATCTTGGGGGTGGGCTCGAAGTCTAAATTAAAATTCATTTATGTTTGCTATATACCCCCCCCACATGACCTAAAGGTAATTTGTACAATATTTTTAGTGTATGGGCAGAGATCAGAGGTGGGGAGTTTTCCACTGTGACATCGTGGTGGTGCTCAAAAGTTTCAGGTTTTGAAGCATTTCAGATTTGGGGTTGGGGTTAGGGGTGTTAGCTGTCTCGGTGCCTCACACAAGGGGCGCGACCTCAGCTCCGCTCCAGCCCTTGGCTGCCCTCAGGAGAGCTGGCCCCATGTCACGGCTCTCCCCAGATTTGAAACAGAATTCTGAAATCACGACATTTCTCATTAGAATCCAGGCTCGCCATGGCTGTGAGCCTCACCCGGAGACCTAGTGGTTACGATGGGGCTGGAAGAGACCTCACATATGCCCCGGGGATGGTGCAGCTGGGGAAGGAACTGCTGGCCTCACCAATGATCCACTGCACTCTCCGGAAGCACAGGGTAAACCCAGGGCAGAAAAGACCAACTTCACACCCGTGGCACCTGTACTAGGAACACCTGGGAAAATCACTCAGTTTATATACTGTCTGGTTATAAAAGAAATACATACATAACTTTTATGTATTAGTAATCACCAGTTAAAATAAGATGGCAAAAAGTCTCAGATGAAATAGCACTAAGTTAAAGAATAAAATACAGAGAATAAGCTGTTAAGAAGTGGGGCCTTTCTGGAAGGACAGAAAGGGAGGCCCCCATTATGTGTGAACTATTCTCTCCTTCATCCCTCTCTGCTCTCCCTCAGACACTGGTTCTTCATCACTTCCACCTCCACCCTAGCTCAGCCACAGTCCTGGCTGTGCATAGCTCTTTATTCTGATTCTGATCAGCTCAGTTCTTCTTCATAATTGCATATCGCTCACCAGTCTGGGTCCACTCAGCACTGGTGGGAAATGCACAGTTAGGTCATCCAATCTCATCTGATGCTGGGCCTGCCAGCTGGAATTTTCCTGGAAGGAGCAATGAGTACAGCAGGCAGAGACTGGCATTTGTAGCGCAGTCTGGAAGAATACACGTGTATCTGTATTGCAATGTCACATTGGGCCCCATAAATATGTACAGCTATCATGTGATAATCAAAAAGTAGCAAAAAAGTTTAGGAAGGAAAAAGTAACCAAGAAAAATGTAAAAGCAGATAGGAATGCCGGAGGAGGGGTGGGCGGGTATAATATGCATGCCTTTAGATACTAAGACATCACTAACCTATAATATATGAAAATAGTATGGCACAGTAGCAGGAATAGATCAGTGGAGCGTATGAGAACATTTTGAAATGAACAAAGGATATTTAAGAAATTAGCATGTGATAAAGGAAGCATTTCAAATCACCAGGGGAAAGATGCATTCCATACATTTGTTGTTCTGACTGGCTAAACATTAAAAAAAGAAATAAACAGCTTTTCTCAGTGCTCAATGAATTCCAAGGGAAATAATGTGAAAGAGAGAGACAGTGAAAAGACTAGAAAAAAATATTGGGAAGGAACTTTTAAATATGACAGTAGAGACAGAGACCATAAAGGAATAGGGAAAAAAATTTGTACTGTATGCACACATGCAAACACACTCACACACACACACACACACACACACACACACACTTTACCTATTGAGAAATGATCACCGACAAAATAAAGAGACAATAAAAACTGGGAAAACATTTACTGCTTATCTTGTGGGTTAACAGTTGATATCCTTAATTGCATACAGGAGAAATTGTTGCAAATAATTAGAAAAAAATGAACTTGAATTAAAAAATGTGCAAAGGATATCAAAAGAAAATTGATAACAGTGAACATTTATTAAATGTTTATTTTTACTGATGACTGTTAGGTAGTTTCCATGGTGTATCTCACCAAACTCTCATTAACCTCAGAATTAAGATATTATTATCTCATTTTCAGATGAAGAAATAAAAACTAAAAAGGATCAAATAGCTTGCACCAAAGTCAGAAAGCTAATAACTGCCAGAGCCAGGAGTGAAGTTTGAACATGGCTATTCACTAGCCCCTAATATTGACATATATTACAGAACAGATCTTAACTCAGGAAATCACATTTAAAATCCTACCAAGTCTACACAATGGAAGCTTGTTGTGAAATGGAACAATTACTTATTTGCCAGGGGGGCCAGGATTAGAAGAAGGCATGGTGTTTCAAGCCACTTAGGCACACCATTACCAGGCGCACAAGCATTTACGTAGCATTATTAGCTCTATTCTTTCTCTTCTGCAGGAACAAAATGAAAGATCTTCACCAAATTATAGTGTCCCCTTTCATCTGCGGTGTGCGTGTGTAATTACAGCTTCTAATGTTATCCACATTTCAAGTTCACAAAACTCTCAGTCCACCCAGGCGCAATTAAGGGTTCCCTGTTTTTTTTTGTCTCCTGGGAGTTTTTGGCCTTTTGCTTATAGCTGAGGGCAGCGCAGTACTGGAGTGTCCCAGAGGGTGATGGCTCAAGCTTTGCAGTTTTTGTGATAACCCCTGGCATGTTCTACGGTGCAGCAAAACTGGAAAGCTGTCTGTGCAGCAGGCTTCTTCTCTGTTCCTTTCCTTCTCTCCTGCCTCTATAGGTAAACACTTCTATGAGGTTTTCTTGTGCATATCCTCCTAGTGTTCAGCAAGGTGTGAATAATGAATAATACACAGTACTTTCTTACCCTGTTCTCACATAAAAGGTAGCATGCCACACAGGCTCTTCAGCACCTTGGTTTGTTTCATTTTTTCAGATTCACTTACAAAATAAGTCCTTGCTGGGGGTATAGACCATGTGCTTGGCATGTGCAGGGGCCTGGGTTCATCCCTAGCACCCCCGTATATATATATGTGTCTCCTATATATAGCACATGTCTGTGTATATAGGGCATATCTACCCGATATATATGGTATTTTTGAAAATTTTTATTAGTGTATGTTCATGACACATAATAGTTACATTCATTTGGGGATTGGTACGTATATATCATATCCTGATCATTTTTGATTATTTATTCCCCTTATCACCCTCTCCCTTTCCCATGATCCCTTTCATCTTCAAAATGTCTGCCTCCTTGTTTCCTACCATGTTCACTTTATTGTGCGCTTCCATTTATTTATATTTTGGGTTTTTCATAGAGTAATCATTTGATGTTTAACTTATTTCACTTAACATTATGGCCTCAAAATCTATCGACTGTCCTGCAAATGACATGATCCATTTGTCTTTATGTTTAAGTAAAATTCCATTGTGTGTATATACCACATTTTCTTTATCCATTCATCTGTTGATGGACATCTAAGCTGTGTTCTGAGCTTAGCTATTATGAATTTTGCTGCCATGAGTATGCACATATCACTATAGCATGATGTCTTTAACTCTTTCAGGATATATCTGGGAGAGGTATAGCCGAGTTGAAAGGAATTTCTTTTTTTTAGTTTTTTGAGTAATCTCCGTATTGGCTTACGTAGTATGTTTACATTCCCAATAACAGTGTAAAAGGGTTCCCTTCCTCCACTTCTTGATTTTCCCTGATTTGAATATTACACCATGTAAACATGCATCAAAATATCACATGGCACCCCATAAATATGCACAATTTTATGTATCAAATAAATGATTTTAATCATTTAAAATCATTAAGTAATTAAAAGCAAAAACACATACCCTTGAGGTTTTCTCTTTCTTTCTTTCTTTTTTTTTTTTTTTTTTTTGGTACCAGGGATCAAACTCGGGTCCTTGTACTTGCACAGCAGGTGGTGAAACCACTGAGCTAAATCTCTGGCCCTCCTTGAGGTTTTTTTCATATTAGTGTGGAAGGGATGACTGGGTCAAAGGGGAAAAAGGCATTTGTGATTTTTAAAGCATTTATACTTTTGGCAGACAGTGCCAGATTGTCTGGCCCCTCCAGGATAACAGTTCTGCCCACCGACCAGGATGTACAGTGACATCTCAGCTGTCCAGTGGCTCCAAGCTCAAACTTTCCACTACTCCGACAGAAAAGTTTGAAAAGAGTCTGCTTGGTGTTCGTAACTTTAGTCAAACTGAAAATCCAACTTGAAAAGACCTGTGAGTAATGCACTGCGTCGCCCAGGAAAGGAAAGGGTGGCCTTTCCGTCGAGCCCAGAGGAGCGTGCATCAAAACATTCATCATTGTGCTTTTTTGGCTCTTTATTTGCCTAAAATATTGTAACCATGACTCCAAAGAAAGTGAGTGAGACCAGCAGTAAAGCTAAGAGGAAAAGTGAGAACCAGGATAGAGTTAAAGAAAGAAATCATTGCAAAATTTGTTAAAGTCCCAGAAACATGAACTTATAAGTGTAATTTTGGGGCCTCAGAACCAATTATAATTATTTGGTTTTCCATTATTTCTTATGGGAAAAACATGTTCAGTTTTCGAACTTTTCGGTGTTCGAACACGAATTTGGAACGAACGGAGTTCTCCAGCTGTGGTGTCACTGTAGGTATCTGCTCCTCCACAGAATTTACTGGGATGAACATTTCAGTTTCATTGTAAGAGTTGTTGGTTTCACTTTAGGGTGTATTAGAAAAAACGTGGATCCTACAACTTCACACTTTTAAGGGTTTCATTTAAAAATACTTCTACTAAAAAAAAAAAAAATTCTACTGACGTGACAATGACAGGCTGAGCTAAAAGCGCCAAGTAGGCAGTATCATACGTGGTTCAGAGATGTGCAGAGTTATGACGGCTTGTGACTGAATCTGGGGGATGCTGCTATGGTTATGTTTCTTCTTGCGAATAATAAAATCGAGAACTTGTACCACTGAGAACTCTGTCATCAGAACCAGTCCATTAAATGGGTACTGCTTTATGGACAAGGAACTAGAGACTCGGAGAGCTTAGGTCAGTGGCCTATTGCCACACAGCTAACCCACAGCTGTGCCTGTTAGTTTCCCTTTGACAGGAAGGCATTGCCAAGTGGCTCTTCAGTGGGGTTTGGCCCTGCCAGCCTAGCTCTGGAGAATGGACCTCTGCGGGCTTTCGTGGCTGTCAGGGTCCAGGCAGGATGCGGTGTGAGCACAATCCTGCCTCCTTCTCTGACTGACCCTGTTGAGGTGACTCCCTTTGCCTTTGTCTTCAGTTCCGCTTCCTTGTGCCTACAGCTTTGCCTCAGCCTGAGCAGACAGCAGCCCCTGTGAGCCAGGTCACACGGCCCACTCACACTGAGAAGGGGTATTTTAAAATTTGGACTTGGAAATTTACCTTTTTCCCTTTCTTTTACCCTTGCCCCTCTTCCCCCACCCACCGCTCCCTGGCCTTTCCTTTCCCCCTCTCTCTAGCTCTGTCTGTCACTTGCTTGCACCCATCTCTGGTGTGTGCCTCTTCCTCCTCAGCAGCCCCTGTCTGGATTTGGTGATGACTCAGGATGCGGGGCTGGGGTCTGCCTGTCCCTCCCTCGTGCTGGTGACTGGGGCTTCTGTGAGGGTGCTGGTTTGGGGACCCCTGGCCTGTCTCTGGCTGGTGCTGCACTGTGTGAGGTGAGGGTCTCAACTCAGAGAAGGATGAAGAGCAGTGAGACGGCCAAGCGACACTGACCGTATCTCTGGATTCTGGCAAACTTGGATTCCAATCCTGGCTCCTTGCCTTATTTGCTTTGTGACCTTTGACAGGTTACTTCTCTAAGCCTCAGTTTGCTCATCTGGAATACCAGGGCCAGGGTAGTAATAACTCCCAGCATTTAACATGATAGAGAGCACCTAGTGCAGTGCATGGCAGGTGTTATGTGCTCAATTCATAGCCATAATGAAAACCACGGTTGTTGATTATTTTTTGTTGTTATTCAGAAGTCTCTTGAGTGAGGATCAGAAGTGAAAGGGAACTTGGAAGTCTAAGTTTAGTACTGCCTGGGACCAAGCCCATGGAAGTGGAGCCTCAGTGAAATATCGGGGAGAGGACTAAGGACCCTGTAGAAACCCGATTCCTGGGGCGGAGAGATGACGGGACATTGAGGGGTAGGGGAGTAGGGATGCACTAATGCTGAGCTTGTTTGTGAAAGCATTTGACACAGAGCCGATGCACTTTGGGGAGTTCAGCGGATGTGTTCCCACGATACTGGATCCTAGCCTAGGACTGCAGAGGAGCATGGGTGGGGTCAGCCTGGAGTGCTGTAGGGCCAAGTGGGAAGGAGGAGACAGTGAATGGAGCAGGCAGGTGTGGGGTAACAGGGAGTGTCGGAGATGGGAGACCGCAGCTCAGGCCATGGAAATGTGTGCTCGGTGTCTGAGCTGTGATTTCTCAAAGGGAGCCAGAAATGTACATTTTTAATCTGACATTTCATGACTTTTAAAGATAATCAACTAAATCAGATTTTTAGAAAACATCATATGAAACAACCATAGCTTCTCTGCTGGCTTCATATGGCCTTGGCTCCAGATCATGTCCTCTGGGCATGAAGGGGGAACCAAGGACCAGATGGACCCGAAGTGGCCTGGAGGAGACCAGCCGGTGACCTGGGAGGGGGACTGTGACATTCGATGGGGGGGCATAGAGAAGCGCGTCTTGCAGTGGGATCAACACCAGATCCCAGGGAGCGTGAGGACTGAGAGGCTGCTCCTCCCACGGCTGTTGGCAGGTGCGGCCTCAGAGGCTGGCTTTCTGTTAGGGGCAGGGTTGACATTTATTTAAGCTGTATACACCAGCACTCCTGTACCAGCTATAAAAATACTGAAAGATTTTTGAATCAATTAGTAGATAGCCAGGAGCCTGTGAACCTCCTCCTCTACCTTCCCCTCATCTGCACTGCTTCTCGCAGCTCCTTTCCACACCCCTCTCCGTGACCAGCAACTAAAGCGTCAACCCCAGCACACCTGGGCCCTGATGATTGGTCTGGCTCATCCATCCTGATTGGCCGGTGGGCAGAACCTGAGCCAAAGCCAATACAAATACTGAAACTTGACTATCAGTCCCGTTTCAGCAGTCTGCCTCCTTGGATTGGCTGAAGCTCAGAAGAGAACTTTTAGAGGGCACAGAGAGGCAGATGGAACAGGAAGGCAGGGCATCAGTCCTCTGAGGGACTGGAACTAGGAACTCCAACTGAGATCATGTGAACTTTGTCTTTGCTTTTCTCTGTGCTTTGGGGCCTACTCTAAAAATCAGGCACCTTAGGCTGGAACTCCAAATCTCTTGGCCTCTACCCACACCCCAGCAGCTCAGCAAACATGATTGTTTTTTCGTGGTACCAAGGATCAAATGGTGCATGCTAGGCAGGCACTCTACAACTGAACTACACTCCCAGCCCCAAAAGTGATTGCTTGAGCCAAGCATCCACTTCTGCTCCCACCAGCTATGTGCAGGGGTGGATGTCTCAAGGCGCAGGCATGGGTGTTGAGAGGACGGGCACCCTGGAAGATGCTCTTTAGGGGTCATGGGATCCGGAGCTGTTCAGGTGTGGGAATGTGACTGTCCCAGGTGGCAGGTTTGTTTGGGTGGTCTGAGGAAGTGGGGAGATGAGCAGGGGAGCTGGCTGGTACTGACAAGTGTGAGCCCTGCTGAGGGTGAGGCAGGGGAATGAGACTGGAGGCGTCGCTAGCAGCCTGTGGGTAATAAACCGTAGAGAAGGAAACATTTCTCTGCAACTTGCCTACCTGGGCACCTCTCTTGCGTGGCTGTAATCTGCCTTGCACAGCTCTGTGTCACTCATTTTCCTGAAACAACAGGTGCATAACCTGGGGGCTCCAGTGATGAATAGTGATCACTGTGACCCTGTAGCTGCCAACACAACTCACGAGCCTCCTGCTATGTGTGAGTTACTGTGTGAAATTCTGCACTTCTAAAGGCTGGGAAGCCCTGGGCCAGTCGCTTTACCTCTTAGCTCCCTGGTTCCCTCATCTGCAAAATGGGATTGGTAAGTAGTACCTCCTTCATAGGGCTATTGTGAAGATCAAGTGAATTCGTGCCTGACAAATCCCTTAAAATAGCTCCTGGCACAAATAAATTGCTCAGTAAATGATAATTCTCAATCATTAGATATTTATGGAGCACCTGCTATACATCAAGTACAACATAAGTCCTGGGAATATAATGGTTGGCAACATTGTCTCCCGTGGCTTACAGTTCAGAGATGCAATTAAACGCGCAACAACGACTCGGGTTAGACGCTGCAATGCGTAAGATGTGAGGGGACAGGACAGTTGATTCTGTCTTTTCGTTTCTCTCTGGGGTTAGAGGGCAAGCTCCCTGAGAGGGGGCATTCTGTCTCTTTCAGTCACAGCTGTATTCCCCAGTGCCTAGGAAGGACCTGGCCCGCAGTGAACATTTTCTGGGTGAGTGAATGCATGGAGTGAGATTTCAGTTGTGCCTTAAAGATGAGGGGCTAATGGGCTGAAGTTGGGAAGTGAAGAGAGGAGAGTGAGCAATAGGTTGTGGCCCCAGCTGGGTGACCTCGATGAAGTTACTCTCCAGTCTGAGTCCCTGTCATCCTTGCCACAGTGGGCGTGGACAGCACCCTCCACGTGGCAGGTGGTGAGGACTGGCGTGTGCACGGAGACACCAGCAGACGCCTGCACCTCTCAACAGTGCGTTCTCCTGTCCCTTCCCGGTTGTTGTGCCACCTGATATTTCCTATTGTTAAAGAGCTCTGTTGAGATGGAGAAGGTTCTTGATCATATTTGGTCATAAATGCTTGAATCCTTAAGATCTCCCACAGGCATATTTACAAGGGATGCTTGAAAAATACAGTGAATGTTTAAATAAAAATTTTTATTACAGCAAAAGACACATTGCCATCAGTCTCCCTCAGAATATTCCCACTGACTTTGAGCACACGTGTCTCCTTGTTCTTGCCGCTTTCTGAAGCAGTTCTGGAAGTCCTCTTTCATGATTGTCTTTGCCAGATGTGATAAAAGAAATATCCTGAATGTTGCTGCCACGTGCCAATCAATGGAGAGGCAGACTTGTAAAAACATTATGGCATGTCCTCATCCACCTAGTCACCGGATCTGGCACTGTGCAACTTCTGACTCTTCCTCAAAGTCAAAACGATCACACAAGGTAAATGTTTTGAATTGATTCAGGGCATGAAGGCAGCCATGGTAGTGCGGCTGAAGACGCTTACGGAAGAGCACTTCCAGAACTGCTTAAGGAAGTAGAAAGAATGATGGGATAAGTGTGTTTGAAACGAGGGCGAGTATTTTAGGGGGAATTAATGGCAACGTGTCCCTTATTGTAAGAAATTATTTCAAACTTAAACACTAAATTTTTTTCATACCTTGTACATTAAATTCAGCACAGTTGGCAGGTAGATCATTCAGGTCACTAAAATAAGTTCCCAAACGCTGCCCCTGCTTAATCCCTTTCCCTTTTAAACCACGGATCTATTTTCTGTCCCTGTAGGCTTGCCTTTTCAGGAACATCACACAAATGAAACCGTACAGCATGGAGCCCTTTTGTCCCCTGTCTTTCTCTTAGTGTAACACTTCTGAGGCTCAGCATGTCGTGGCGTTTACCAGCGACTCCTTCCTTCTTATTGCTGAGAAGTGTTCCCTTGGGCGGAGGTAGCACTTTTATCCCTTTACTTGCCAAAGGATATTTGGGCTGTTTCCAGTTTGGAGATACTGCGAGTAAAGTGGCTGCTGACCTTCCTACAGGGGTTTTGGATAACAGGTTTCATTTCACTGAGGATCAGATCACAGGCTTGTCTATGGCCGGGGGTGTTTAACTTGATAAGAGACTGGCAACTGTTTTCCACAGCGATTGGACCATTTTGCAACCTTCTCCCAATTGTATCAGAACTCTCCTCACCAGCACCGCCAGATATCTTGACACTGTCAGTTTCAATTTTCTAAAATTTAAAGTAGGTATGTGGAGTATTTATAAAATTTTAAAATAGCAGTTTTCTTAGGAGAACCACTCATCACTTCGCAGCATATAAAATAATGTCACATATTGTATCTATTTACTCCCTCACTTGTTCATTTTCCATCCTGGTGCTGGCGCCTGTGTCCGCACACACGTGTTCCTGATGAGGGGATGGAGAAGAATCCGAAGCTCATGGTACTGACTTCGGCACTGTAGTGCTTCGCAGAGAAGGCAGCTTCTGTGCAGGGCTGTGGAAGAGAAGGAGTTTTGTATTTAGAGCAGAGAAAGGACGTGTGGAACCAGAGGGCAGTGAAGGGCATGGCAGTTGTGGGAGACGATTGGGTTCCGTGCGCTGGGAACACGGTGCATACGCGGGAACATGGGCGGGTCCCAGCCGAGATGTAGTCATCGCAACACGGAAGCGTCCACCTGCGGCTTACTATGTGCCAGGTGTCCCGAGATCTCTACGTGGGTTAATCCACTTACTCTTCCTGACAGTCCTACAAGGTAATGATAGGCTCCGCACTGCCATTATCTCCATTTTATAGACAAGGAAACTGAAGCAGAAAAGGATTAAATAACTTGCCCAGTGCCATTCAAGGAGGAAGAATCCAGGCAGTGCATGTTCTAAAGTCTGGGCCTTTAATCACTGCACTGCCAGGTGGGAGGGGCATGGTTATTAGATAGGGAACAACAAAAGCTGCTGTAACAAATAATCCCCGAAGTACAGTGACTTAAACCAGAAGTAACAGAGAGTGTCTCTCAGGATGAAGCCCAAGGCTGATAGGGTGCATTTGTCCTCTCCACAGTTGGCTCAAGTCTGGGCTCAAGCTGTCACCCTCCTGCAGCCAGCAGAAAAGGGGAAGGCACCAGGGGGCTGAGGCACGTTCCTGGTAAGGGGATGACTGGAAGCACACCCATCCCATTGCCAGCCCCCGGTCCTACGGTCCCACCCGAGCCGCAGGGAGAAGGGAAAATGTGATCTCTAACTACCTGGGCAGCACGCGTGCTGCTAAGTCTCCAGGGCTCTGTTACGTAAGGGAAGGGTGGATGTTGGGGGGAGCTGAGCAGTCTGCCACAGCTTGAACTCTATTCAGTGGACCTGAACCCGGTGCTGCAGGTGATGAGAACTGGCCTGTGGCCTCTAAGTGGGAATGTTGCACTTCTAGAGTTGAGTTTTAAGTCACTCCAGCAGCGTGTTTGGGGAAGAAAGGGAAAGGGAACAGAGGAACGAGGAGGTCTATCAAATTCAGGTGACTGTCACTTTGTTTTGCTGCCTCTGGAGTCGTTGCTGCAGGTGTGAGCCAGTAGTGTGAGTTCTCATGTGGCCCAGAAGGGAGCTTTACAGGCAGCCGAGTGCGCTGGGAGCAGGACTGGAGCGATCGGCAGTCCTACTGATTTGGTCAGCACCATTTGTCCAGCGCTGCGCCTGGGCTCGGGGCTCCCATGATGGCCCCCACGGCTCTGATGTGTGCCGGGGCCACGTCCAGCTCTTGGTGGGTCCCACAGTGACAAAGCAGTGTGAATCTTTCGCACCCCCCACTGACACTGACCTATCTTGTTCGTTTCTCTTGGCCTCAGGACCCCCGGAGCAAACACAAGTTCAAGATCCACACCTACTCCAGCCCCACATTTTGTGACCACTGCGGTTCACTGCTGTATGGACTCATCCACCAGGGCATGAAATGCGACAGTAAGTACTGCCTCGGCCTCTGCCTCCAGAGGGCAGAGGCGACAGGAAGGGAGGAGCTTCCCTTCCTCATGGTTTGGGGCTGGGTCCTCAGTGCGGCTGTCCAGTCCCTGGGGAGCTGGGGCCCCAGTTACTTAGTACTGTGTAAAGGTCCTTTCTCCCCACGACGTAGCGACCCAAGATGATAACCATTTACTTAACTCAGGACCCCGCAAGGCTGTCCTTTGGGTCTGGGTTGGGCTCAGCTGATGGCAGCTGGGTGTCCTCATGCGCACATGGTGGGTTATGGTCTGGGCCTGGTTCCTGGGTTTCTAGATGATGGCCAGTTGTCTCTGGGTGTCTGGCTTCCTGGGCCCCGTGCCTTTATCCTCATTAGGCTGGCTGGGCCGGCTCACATGGAGGCCACAGGTGCTGGGTGCTCCTGGAGGAAAGTCCCATTGGCAAGCACACTTCGGGTCTGTTGGCTCAGCCCTGTGGGTCACAGTGAGGCGCAGGATGACGTGGGTCAGTGCGGGAGGGAGCTGTCCACAGTGTGGGTGCAGAGCAGCCTGTACACAGGGCTTTTCCTGCAGCTGTGCATGACAGCTGCTTCAATGTGGAGGTGTGGGCCGACCCATTCTTCTTGTAGAGAAGACCTGCCTCCCTATAGTGCCCAGCTTTGTGCCAGGAGAGGGAGGAGAACATGATTCTAGGGGTGGGGAGATCTGCAGAGGTCTGCTTGGCCCCTGGGGCTCTGAGCTGTGGGTGCAAAGGGGCAGGGAGGCTCCACCTGCTGGTGGCCCTTAGAACCTGCTGGCCTGCAGCAGGCTGAGCAGTCCTGGGACCAGAGCTCTGCACGTGGACAGAGAAACAGACACAGGAGAGACCAGACCCAAGTGCGGGGTGGAACGGAGCTGTCCGGGATGCAGCGAAGGCAGCGAGGCCCACACAGCCAGGCCAGGGTGCAGTGAAGGCAGAGACACATGACAAAGGCACAGAGGGAGGGACAGAGAGGCCTCAGACAGGGGGAGCAGGGCCCCTGCTATGCCCAGGGGACAGCACAGGGCTGGTGCTTTCTGCCTGCAGGACTTGGATTCCTTTCACCACACAGTGCCCCTCATGTGGGGCCCATGCTCCCGCCTCAAAGCCCAGGCTGACTGGAGAGTGGCTGGCGGCTCAGGCTGGCGATGGGTCCGGGGCCTGCACCTCCTCTCCTGCTCTCCCTCTCAGTTTGGAACCTGCCCGCTGAGTCCTGGAGCCAGGTGCTTCTTAGCATCCCCTCCCAGCTCCCTCTGGTCTCTTGAGATGCAGGCCCAGGGCCCAGCCGCTCCTCCTGGCTTCTCCACCTGGACGGAGCATTCCCCCAGAGAGTGCTGGATTCCAGGCCCAGCTACCCGTAGCTGCCTTTGCTGCGCGAGGGAGGGAGCATACACACACTGCAGAGCATGGGGCAGGGGTTTTAGGGACCATTTGATGCATGAGATGGTGTAGGGCCAGACTCGGTTTACAGGCATGCCTCTTTCCTCTCGCTTTGGTCTGCATTTATTCTTAGGGTTAGTTGTGGTGGACACTGTCGTCCGCCCAGACCTCCTTCGCAAGTGCTTCCCTGTCCCCCAGCTGCTGCGGGCTCACGGTGGCGCCCCCTTCTGGGGAGTTGCCAAATCGGCCAAGGTGACCTGGGGTGGGGGGTAAGCCTCATAAACCACAGTTCCGGTTCATTCGCTTTCCAGAGAACCCAGTCTATTCCCTCTCAGTATTGAAAAGTAGGAACATGTCACACACGTAACCTATTCCTCTTAAAATTAAGTTGAATTAACTCGGAAGATGGACACCTGGACACCTCGGGGCAGGCGTTCGGGGGAGGTGTTCGTGCCAGGCTCGCTGGTGGGGCAGCTGCCCTGTGCTCTCGGCCACAGCCGAGTCTCCCCTCACTCCTGTGTCCGGTGGCCTCTGGCTTCAGAGCCACGAGGGTGCAGAAGATGAACAAGTCCAGACCCCTTTGTCCATCTGGGATGGGGACGACTGGCGAGCCCTTTTGATGGCACCCTGGGCGGTCTCTGTTCCCAGCCAGGCTCGTGGGCCGGGGACGGAAGGGCGCAGCTGGCGTGGGGGGCGAGCCCGTGCCCTGCCCTGAGCCCCCGCTCTGCCCCTGCAGCCTGCATGATGAACGTCCACAAGCGCTGCGTGATGAACGTCCCCAGCCTCTGCGGCACTGACCACACGGAGCGCCGCGGCCGCATCTACATCCAGGCCCACATCGACAGGGACGTCCTCATCGTGGTCGGTAGGTGGCCTTCGGCTCCTGCGCCAGCGCCAGCCGGTGGGCACTGGGGAGGGGAGGGGGGTCGGGGGTCATGACCTGACAGCCCTTCCCTGCCGCGGGCGTCCTTGGGAAATGTGCAGCCCCAGAGCAGAGTTCTCAGCACTGCAGGCTGGCTGAGCTCGGGGAGAGGCCAGCTGGGCCCCCTGGACTGGACTTCCTTAAAAACATCTTTGACGTGTAACAACTGTCCACGCTCACGGGGCACGCTGTGACATTCTGACACACGTGCATAGTGTGTGATGAAGTGCAGAGGCTCAGGGAGGCGAGGGAAGCCGGGGCGGCGGTGACCTGCTCAGATAGCAGCGCTCAGCGCCGTGGGCTTGGGCGAAACTGGAATTCAGCTGTCCAGCTGCATCGGGCTTTATTATTTAATTTTAATTTATTAATTAAATATTATCAATCATTAAATTAAATTAAATTTATTGTTTAATTCCTTTAAAGGAATTCTTTTGCACAGCCTCATGGCACTGCCTTAGACTTTCCGTAACTGATTCAGACGAAAAGGTTTTACGGCTCGGTCGTGAAAGGGACTGGTCTTGCAAAAACAGGTGTTTCTGAGGCCGCAGCGCGGTTCAGCAGCTCTGATGTGCCGAGCTGTGGCTTGGGAGGGGCTTTACCTAAACCGTCTAAAAGTTGAGAAGATATCCCTGTAAAATAGAATTCCTCTTTTAAATTGCAGTGCGTAAGCTCAGCGAGCTATTTAGAACACGTGCATTCCACCACATTATTATTTTTTCCCCTCCAGGAGGGAGGCAGAAGGCTGCTTGCTTCTCGGTGGGATGCTTGGGGTTTACCCAGGGAAGCATCCGCAGTCCCTGTTCAAGGGAAGCAGCTTTTCCCCACGGAGGATAACCCGTGCGGGGCCCAGCAGCAAAAATGAGACTCTGCTACCTCCTAGTGTCGCTCTTCAGGAACTACACTCAAAATGCGCACTACATACGGGGTACACCCTGGTTCTCAGGGTTCAGAATCCTCCGCGTAATCTCCTTCAATTCCCCAGCAGCAGTGCAAGACAGCTCTTCTGTTCGTTCTGTAAATGAAATAGCTGAGGCTCAGAGAAGAATATTTCTAAGAAATGGGCTTCCATTATTAATAATAAAACAATAGCTAACATTTAATAAGATTTTGAATGTGTGAATCACTTAATATGTCAAGGACTTAAGAGCAGTATCTTGTGTAAATTTTTCAGCAGCACTAATGAGGTGAGTGTCATTATCCGTCTGCCCATTAGGGAATGGGCTTGGAGGGCCACATACATCCTCATCTAGGTGTTGTTGGCTCTTCAGTGCTGTTACATACTGGTTTTTTTCTTAAGCTTACTTTTGCTCCTTTGCCCTTCCGCACTATTTATTTATTCCCTTTGTGGTTCAGTTTGAGTGGCTGTTTTGGACCTTCTTTGGGGAGTCTTTGTCCTGATGGGGGGCTCATCCTGTCAAGCTCAAGGTCAGCTTTTCCCCTGTAACCCTAGCTATGCCCTGGGCTCTGAGTGTTTTGGTTCTCGGGCAATCCCAGGACACACTAATGAATAGGAGCCATATTCGTCTTCTAGTGCCACAAACTAGATACCCTAACACCAGACACTCATCGTCTCAGGGCCGTGGAGACCAGAGGTCTGGGCTTGAAGTGTCGGCAGGGTTGGTTTCTTCTGAGGCTCTGAGAGAGCCGTCCCAGGCTTCTGTTGGTGGCTGGCAGTGTCCCTTGGCCTATGGTTTTGTCGCTCCAGTTTCTGCCTCCATCCTCCCATGTGATCTCCCCTGGGTGTCTCTTGCCCAGATTTCTTCTTCTATGAGGACACTGGCCATTGGCTAGGTCCCACCCTGAACTAGTATGACCCCATCGTAACTTGATTACATCTGCAGAGACCCTGGGTCCAGCTAAGGCCACCTTCACGGGTACTGGGACAGGGAGTTGAGCATCTCTTAAGGGATACACAATTCAGCCAGAGTGGAAGGTGGGGGACCTGGGGCTCCCCTGGGGTTAGGGGTAGAATTTCTGCGTGAAGCATTGATTACACAGCTCACAGTGATTCAGGAGCACCCTGGGGTTGGCTGAGTGCATTGATGTTGGATCGCCCGATGGAGGTAGAGTTGTTGCCATCAGAAGGAAGGGGAAACTGAGACTCGGCAAAGCCCAATGCCTGGATCAAGGTCCAGGCAGAGCAGGGAAGCACACCTGGGCCACCGTGTCATTATGGCCTGCCATCTGTAGCCCCTTTACCAGGCTGGGCACAGGATACTCAGCATGCATTTGTTGATTGATCAGTGGTGCAAGAATCCTGATGCTTTGGCTGTTTCTAAGACAGAGCCAGGATGGGGTTTGCTCAGATGACTCAGCTGCTCTCGGGAGAGAAGGGAAGCAGGACAGGGCATGGCAGAGGCTCATGGGGGATTTGGTCTCCATCAAGGCTGTGCGATCCTGGCCCCATGGAGGAGCTCTTGGCCAGATCCTGGAGCACTGACAAAGTCCCACCTGGGGTGAGAGAGGTGGGCTTTCATGCTCTGAGTCAGGACATGCTGAGGGATGATGGCGTCTCCCATGTATGCTGAAGCCGTAATCCCCAGGGGGATAGCATTTGGAGACGGAGCCTTTGGGAGGTAGTTAGGATTAGTTGAGGCGTAAAAGCAGGGACCTTATGATGAGATTAGTGGCCTTAAAGGAGGAGGAAGAGTTAGATGTGGTGGCACACACCTGTAATCCCAGTGCTCTGGGAGGCTGAGGCAGGAGGACCTCAAGTTCAAGCCCAGCCTGGGCAACTTAGTGACTTAGCAAGACTGAGTCTCAAAATAAAAAATATGTGGGGAGAAAGGAACCCTTCTCCACTGTTGGTGGGAGTGCAGACTGGTGCAACCCCTGTGGAAATCCGTATGGAGATACCTCAAAGAACTAGGACTAGAGGTCCCATTTGACCCCGCTATTCCCCTGCTGGGTATCTTCCCAAAAGAATTAAAAGAATCATACCACAGTGATATATGTGCACATGTTTATAGCGGCACAGTTTGTAACAGCTAAAGCTTGGAAACAGCCCAAGTGCCCATCAACTGGAGACTGGATAAAGAAGATGTGGTTTTTTTATAAAAGGGAGTACTACTCAGCCATAAAGAACAAGAAACTAGAGTCATTATAGCTAAATGGATGCATATTGAGGCCATACACTTAAGTGAAATAAATAGGACAGACATGTGTAAATACCAAATAGCTTCTCTGGTGTGAGAAACTGAAAGTCTAAATAAGGATTAAAATGATTAAAATGAATAATTGATAATTTGAAATAGGAAGAAAAGTTCCAAAGGGGTAGGGGAAGTGGGAGGGGAAGGGGAGAGGAAAGAAGGGAAAGGAAAAATTATGAGAAAAGAAACAAATGGAAACAAATTCTTTGTAAATAGGGAAGGGCGGAGTGGGGAAGGGAGGGCAGGGGAAGGAGGAAAAAATAAGAACCAAGACACATCATGTACAGGTACAAGCACCCAATGATAAATGTAAATGTATTGTATACCTAAAATGTACCAATAAAAGAATTTAAGCAAAAAAATAATATAAAAGGGGATAGGGCTGTAGGTCAGTAGGAAGGCCCTGGGATCGATCCCTGTACTGGAAAATAAAGGGGCGTGGGGAAAGGTCCCTGTCTCACTGCTACGTGAGGACACAGCAAGAAGGTGGCCAGGCGAGGAAGTGGGTCCTTTTCAGGGTCTGAACCTGCCCGCACCTTGGCCTTGGATTTCCCCACCTCAATAACTGTGACACATATGTTGTTGTTATTCAAACTGCTCAATCCATGGCATTTTGCTGTAGCAGCCTGGACTGACTAAAATAGTCTTTGCCTTAGGCTGCTGGGGTTGGAGGTAGAGAGGAAGCAGAGCCTCCCAGTTCCGGTTGCTTCTGCCCAGTGGAGGGCATTTACGTGGAGACAGGGCATCTGTGAGCCACTGACTTTCAGGACTCACAGAAGCTGGGGTATGTGTGTGCCAACAAGTATGGAGGGGAGCCGGGCAGGGTTCAAGAGCCTTCATGGCCCGGGGATCCTCTAATCTCCCAAATTTCCTGGTTTTATTGTTGGGACTCTAACTGTCCCGTCCCCCCCCCCCCCGCCTTGATCCTGGCCTGCAGATCAGAGAGGAGAGAGCACTAAAGGTTATTTGGGGCCTTCTCAGCGGTTCCATGCAGAAGAGAGCTTGTGGGAGCTGTTGAATTGTCCCACTTCACCCAGACCCCACAAGCATGTGCAGGGTTAGGACCCGCCAGTCACTACCAGCCCAGGACACTGCCATTAGACCCGAATACCACTAGCTGTTTGGAGACCCCAGCACCTCCAGAGGTGGAAGGTTTTTGTTTCCCTTGGCTACTGAATTCTGGTTGCATATCTGCTCTCTGGGCTCTTGCAAGTCACTACCAGAATGGAGATCTGATCCATTCTTCTTTACACACCCATCGGTGGTTTCCCATTACCTTCAGGACAGCCCAAATCTAACACGATGCTCTCTTCTCCATCCAAGTCCTCTCCCGGCAGGCATCCTCTCCAGACTGCCACCCATCTGCATATTCTGTTTCCTGTTTTAGAAATTTTTTTGCCATCTCCTTTCTCAGCATTTAACTCCTCTTCTTCTAGATCCCAGTTTCTATTAACTCCTGACTACCCTCTGTCATTGATGATCATGATATCTCGAGCTTCTGTCAGCTACAGTTTTGTATTGAGTTTGATTCATGTCTGCATTTCTCACAAGGCATTCACTCCCTGAGGGCAGGGCCACATCTGCTTTTGGTTCACACCTTTATCTCTAGCCTTGGGATAGTGAGGATCCCTAAATATGTGTGGCATGGGTGAATGCGAATACCCCTGGAGGATCCAGATGGATGTCACGTCCCCTCAGATGGCCCCAGAATTAGTGTCTTCTGAAGTCAGCGGCTGAAGGTTCAAAGATAATCTGACTCACACCATTGTTTATAGAGGAAGCACAATACAGAAAATCTTAAGTATCAGCTCCAAGGTCAACAGCGAGTAATAATGGGACAAGGACCCACTCTCTGGAGTCACGGCCACCTTGTTCCCCAGATAATGTAGAAAAGACCCAGAGTAGTGATACTTGTAAAATCATAAAAAGCCGTATTGCCCTCACAAGGCCCAGTGGTCACAGGAGCAGTTAGTGCAGTGTCAGAAAACCAGGTCAGAGTTGTAAAATGCCCGTGAGATTTAGGAAGCCTGGGTCCCTATGTGTGTGACAGTCATACTTTTTACTGTCATTAATATGGTGATGGATTGGTAATTATATTCATCTTTGCATATCTTCCCAAAGTTGAGGCTGTTCTTCAAAAAAGCAAAAGGAGAAACCTTTCTGGAGGCTTCTCTTTTGGATTCCCAATCAGCGTTCTTACCTCTATCAGTATAGTATACTGTACAGAACCTTCTTAGATCGAAACGTCTCTCAGACAGACTCAGGCACTTCCAAAATCCTGGTATTTAAAACCATCCCAAGACCTGGCATCCACACATCAAGAGATGAAGAGCCCCAAAGAGCCAGATCGGCTTGGTATCTCACAGAAGTCCCTGACTTGGATAGTGGTGGGTCTCAGACTTGAGCTCAGGCTGCCCGGCTCCATGCCCCACAGTCTCGCCATGCACCTGCCTTCTCAGTAGAGGAAATAAATTATGCAGAGCCGTGGAGACCAGAAATAGCCGAAGGATGTGGGTGATTTTTTTTTACCTGTTGAGTGTGGGTTCCCTGTCCTATGTTTTGGTATGTAAGCCCCTCTAGAATCTGTTCATTCACTCTCCAAGTTATTAGTTAAATGACTCACTCTGCAATACATATTGAGTTTCTACAGTTTTTCAAGCATATACCAGACCCTCGGGATACAACAGGAGGTAAGATAAGTCTTTTACCTGGGCAGATGCCACAACGTGGAGTCTTGTCAATTCCTTGGGACCTTTCGAGGACTTTTCATCTTTCTTACTTTCATTAGCCATGGAGATGCTCCTGTTCTTTTAAGGCTAAAATTCACTGCCACTCATATTTTTAAAGACACTCTATATCCATAAATTTTTGTTCTTTAATACAATCTGTTCTTTAAACACTGTGAAGTTTGAACATTTGGAGCGCAGAGCCAGAGTGGACCCAAAGGTTTTATTTACTTTTTGCTCTGCCACATATTTCCCCTGGGCCAGATCTCCACTTGAAGTGGAAAGAGAAGAGGGGAAGGAAAGGAAAATGTAATGAAGAAAAGAATTCAGGTAGATGAAATCTCAGAATATACCGAGCCATACATCACTTGCAGGGAGTAGTGTGACCATAAATAAGAGCCTAGCATAGTGGTACACACCATAATCCCAGCGCTTCGGGAAGCTGAGGCAGAACATCTCAGCGTGGGAAACTTAGCGAATTAGTACGACGGTCTCAAAATGGAAAAAAAAAAAAAAAAAGAGATTGGCGATGTAGCTTAGTGCAAAGGCTCTGTGTTCAATACCCAGTACCACAAAAAAAAAAAACCTGAACTGAAACACTAGGGCCCCCCCCCCAAAAAAAGATCCATTCATAGTCATTGTTCATTATGGCAGGTGCTGCAGAGAAGCACTGGGATCACTGAGGCCCAGAGAAAAACCACCCAGACCGTGAGGATGGGCCCAGTGCTGATGACTCTCTGCCTCCCATGTACAATACAGGTTGAGTATCCCTTCTCCAAAATGCCTGGGGCCAAACATGTTTTGGGTTTCAGATCTTTTTTTCTGACCTTGGAATATTTACATATGCATAAAAAGTTATGTTGGAGATGTTTCTTGTACACCTTATACTCATCCTCCAAAGGCTATTTTATGCAATATTTCAAATAATTTTGTGCATGAAACAGAGTTTCATGGTGTGAAAATTTCCACTTACAACCTCATATCAGTGCTCAAAAGGTGTTGGGTTTGAAGCATTTTAGATTTTAGATTTTTGAATTAGGAACACTCAACTGCCCTGGTTCATAATTGTTTTCCTTTTTATTATGAAAAATTTCCAACATAGAGCAAAGTCGAAAGAATTTTGACAGTGAACATCCATTTATCCATCACCTAAATTCCCCCATTGCTCTACAGGACTCTTGTAATCAGATATGCATCCACCTCACTACCCATCAATGCATCTTATTTTTGACATATTTCAGAGTAAATTACAGGCATCAATTTTCCCTGAAACTTCAGCATGCACTGCACATCAGCTAGAATTCAAAATTTATCTACCATTTTTAAACTTTTGAGTTAAGAATTGTGCACAATGGTATACATACATCTGAAATGAATAATAGCGGAGTTTTGACACATGCATATGATGCTTTCACCTTAATCCCTAGCAAATTAATCCTCTTTTTTGATTATCACAGCTGCTATCAAGGATCTGATGAAATTTGTCAACACTGCCCTTGGAGAAATATCCTTGTGTGACAGTGTGCTGGTCCCACACTCCCACACATACCCATGGGCTCTGGGGTTGGGCGCCTGTGATACTCAAGAACCTTAGAACTGCATCACACTTGATAGTTGCTAAGTATGTAAAAGAGCTCCTAGTGCAGTAAAGTAGGTCCCTTGAAAACTCTTCATTGTGTACTCTTTGGAGAGCAAATTCCCATAAAACAAACTCAGCAAGACCTCAGTGTTACTTGGCTTTTCTTCAATATCGCTGTCATGAAGAAGTGGAGTTAAATCACGTAATAAGACTCCGTTGAGAACTGCTGAGCATCTCCTTCATACATTCTGGACAGTTTTCTGCACAGCTGGGCCCCTTGCTCATCCTCTTGGAAGCCCATTGGCTCGTGAAGCTGTGAGTGGTGTTTTGGATACTGAAATTTGGGACACCGGACCCGAGGAGGCAGAGGGAAGCCAATGCCTTGTTACCCAGCATGCCTTCTTGCCTTCCCGGAACCTTCTCATGAGAATAATTGAGGCCAGGCCACCACCTGAGGCCCCCAAACCTCAGGATGAGCTGGGTGCATAGTCATTGTTCCAAACTGTGTGCAGAGTTACACTGAAGAAGACATTGCCGGGACCTGCAAGCCTGACTTGTCACTGTCTTTGGGGAAAGTGGCCCAGTAATATCAGTTAATATATGTATATCTATGCACATTTTGACTTTCAACTTTACCTTTTGGGAATCTAACTTACTGAAATAAAACACCACACAAAGAAATACAGTACAGAATAAGCATGTTTATTGATGGTTTCTTTGCAGTGGCAAAAACTGGAATTGACCTAATTAGTGTATATCCATTTTATGGTATATTATGCACAGTTGTTGAAAACAGTGAATTAAAATAAGCCTGTGGGGCTTCTGTGGAGCTAGTCATGTTCTTTTTGAAATGGGAACTGGTTACCCAGGCGTATTCGCTTTGTGAAAATTCATCAAGCCGCATGATTATAATTTGTACACTTTTCTATATATAGTGTACATCACACTGTTTTTTATTATATTCAAAGCTTCATTAATAAAACTTCTAAATAATTAAAACAAAAAAATCAATGGTTTAGAGCTACAGCTATTGACCAGGATCAGGAGTTTGCAAACAGTGATCAATAGGCCAAATCTAGTCTGCTGTGTTTTTTTGTTTGTTTGTTTGTTTTTGTATTTGTTTTTGGTACTGGGGATCAAATTCGGGTTCTTGTGCTTGCAGGGCAGGCGGGAGAACCACTGAGCTAAATCCCTGGCCCTGCTGCCTGTTTTTATAAAGTTTTATTGGCACACCCATTCATTTACATATTTTCTACGGCTGCTTTTGTGAAACAGTGGCAAAGTTCATGGAGTAGTTGTAATAGTGTCTGTATGGCTTGCAAAGCCTAGAGTATTTACTCTCTGGCTCTCACTGAAGACACTGGCCAATCCCTAACCTGGAGGAACATCTATTGTGTTATTAAGGGATTAGGTTACATAAAATTATATTTTACATGATCTCTTTTAAAGAAATAAACTGGTGCAACAGATGCTTCCTGTGCATGAAGTTATGTTTGCATATTTTTGTCAGTGTAGAAGAAAGGTAAGGAAAGATACAAACCAAGTCGTGAACACTGGGATTGGGCCTGGAGAGAACGTGGCAGGGAAGGGGCTGGTATCATCTCTTCACCTTGGTAAGTGTTCTCTGGTCGCAATAAATACATTTCACTTTTGTAATTTTTGAAAAATAAAAGAAAAAAATCTCTAAATAAGAAAAACAAATTATAAAAAATGATCCCAATGACAATAGCAGTGAAAATTGGATTATGCCAGTGCCGGGTGTGGATTGCATGGAGGAAGTTGTTGAGTGGTCATCACTAATGTCTTTTACTGAGTTTCATGGGTTCTGGGAGCCACTGCCTCTCTGAGCTCTTGCTGGGCAGGTCCCTGTGGCCCCACCCCAGTCGGGGGGACACAGACAGAGGGACACACTGCATCCCATCTGCAGGTCTGGGTTCTTTCACTAAAGACACTTTAGACATTCTCTTCAATTCTGTTTTTGTGGGGAGGCTTTCCAAGCCTCAGAATTTCCCTTGGGACTCTTTACGGTTTAGAACTACTGCAGGCAATGACTGCTAAGTGTCAAGTGTGGTCCAAATATATGGTATATGTTTAAATTTGAAAACACAGTCACAGTAAAGACACATTGCTATTAATCCTCCTCGGAGACTCCTCCTAGCTTCAGACACAACTCCTTGTTCTTGCTATTATTTTTTTCGGTTACATGTATTTTCAATTGAAGGATTACTCAATGAATTTTAACTATAGAAAATACACCAATTTCCAGTGTGTTTTAAAATGTAGGTATCTGTGTCAGTTTACCACAGTAAAACCACCACTTGCATCAAGATACTGCACAAAAATCTTACATATGAATGCCACGTACAGTCCTCAAATGTGAAATATCTGGTAATAGCTTTATTTCTGTTTAATAAAAAATGTTGCCGTCCACTTCTGTGGCCTAAAGAGTTTCTATTACCTTTAAACCCTGCTAACCTTTGTTTTATACAAATGTGAGTATTTTGGATCAGAGATTGATTTTTTACTCAATTTGGATCTTATTGGGAATTTAACCAGTTTTTGACTATAATTCACCTCTATCTCTGTTAATATCTTTTATGCAAATTTTAATGCTTCCTTGGTGTTTTTCTTGGTTTTTCACTTCATTTCAATTCTAGAAACTTGGAATTCATATGTTCTATTTTTGTCCACAACTCAGTGACAAATTGACTTAAAACCACGTGCAGTAATTACTGGTTTTCCCAATTCAGTATTTCAAACATATCCACCTCTCTCCAACCAGTCCTGTGGAATTTTCTCCTTACATTATCAGTATTAACATTATGAACTTGCTAGATTTTTTTAAAGGGGAAATAAAACTACCATGTTCCAATTTTGTCAGATAACATTTAGAATGCCTTCACTGTACCTGTCCAGCCCACAGTGACAGAGCACTTTTATATAACATTTGGCTTAAGCAAATGCATATTTATCTGTAATATTACATGGCAAAAGTAAAACAGTATTTATTTGCCCAATACATTGAATATTTGGCATGTACTTTGACAGTTTAAAGCTACATAAACTAGAAATTTTAGATCTAGCTTACAAATCTATTTTGCACTTAGGTTTATTAGCCTGTATGTAACAATTTTAGGCTTCATGCTTCTTAACTAGTTTTAATGATTACCATCAAATCTTCCATACAATTGTCTCTCTACGCTTTTTAATTTTTCTGTTGGCTACAGCAAATCATTCAGCAAAATTTTCAGAGGTTTTTCATCGATATACTTTCTTAACCTCTTGTTATCTGAGAATGTCTTCCAGTTGCTTTCATATAGAAATAGTAACTTGGCAGGGTGTATGATTATTGGTTCAAAATTATTTTCCCTTAAAACTCAGTAGATGTTGTTCCATTGTCTTCTGGCACTTAGAAGTGCAAGAGAAAAACCTGAGGTCAGTCTGACTTTTGTCCTTTTATTGGTAACCTGCTTTCTCTGTCTAATTACTTGCAAAAATTTTTTCTTTATTCTTTTTTTTTTTTGGTACTGGGGATTGAACTCAGATCCTTCCGCTTGCAAGGCAGGCGGCGGAACCAGTGAGCTAAATCCCTGGCCCCTTTTCTTTATTCTTGAACTATAAAAAAGTCACCAGGATGTGGCTAGTTGTTGCTTTCTTTTCATTAAATTTAAAGGTACCCTGTAAGCCTTCTTCATTGACAGGCCTATTTTGTTTTTCAACTCTGGAAAGTTTTCTTCAATTGGTTTCTTAATTATTGTTTCAGCCTCATTTGCTTGGTCCTGTTTCAGTATTCCTGTTATGCTTAGATTCTATGTCCTGTATAGACCCTCTACATCTCTCTTCTCCTCTTTTCATATTTTAATTCGTTTTTGCCCCTTTCCTCTGCATTCTGTGAGAATTGCTATTGTTTTGCATTTACTTCAGCAGTCTTATGTTGTGACTAACCCCGTTTACATGCTTCCTTTAAGTCCAAGAAATCTTTCCTGTTACAAACAGCACCTGCTTTATAATTGAGTCCACATGGCTAATGAACTCTCTTATAAGAGATTCAACACTTTCCAGACACCTCTGGAGACCAGTACAAGAGCTTCAGGCAGGGGCATTTCCTCCATTACTTGGCTTGAGCCCTTTCTTCTGAAGTGCAGGATTAAGACCTTTTCATTGCTTTTCTTTGCAATGGGATCCGAAACTGCTGTTTTCCCAAATGTGAAGTTGGAGAACCTCTTGCCACTTTCTGAAGCAGTTCTGGAAGTCCTCTTTCATGTCCTTATGAGGTGTGATCCAGAATAAGTTGAATGGTGCTTCTGGGTGCCATCCAATCAAAAGCGAGGCTTGTAAAAATATTACAGTGTGTCTTCATCCACCTTATTCACCGGATCTGGTACCATGGTTGAAATGACCATGAAAAATAAATGTTCTGAATTGATTCAGGACATTGAGGCAGTCAGGACAGCACAACTAAAGACAGTCCTGAAAGAGGACTCCAAGACTCCCAGGACTGCTTCGAAAAGTGGCAAGAAACGAGGGGGAGGAGTACTCTGAGGAGGATTAATTAATGGCAATGTGGCTTTTACTGTAATAAAATTTAAAAATCTAAACATCCACTGTTGGTTTCGATCACACCTCATATGCCCTGCAGAACAGCCGCATGGCCTTTACCTGGGAACTGGCTGGGAATGCAGAATCTCACTTTCCACTCCAGGCCTGCTGAGTCAGAGGCCTAGAATCCCCGTTTTAACAAAACCTGCCAGGGATTTGTACTTCGCAGTGCTGGCCACCCTGGCTATGGCGACGGAACAGCAAGAGCACCTCTTTCCACTAGGTGGCAGCATTGCCCACGCTTGCTCTGGCTTCGGGTGGCCACAGGTGGACGTGCAGGCGTGGTGCCTTGGATAGCTCCAGTGTCAGAGCTACCGGGTCTTCAGTTTGAGACCTCTGCCCAATGGCCCGACACTGCCTCTGTTCGGGTATGGGCTTCATGCCGCGTGCGAGCGCGGCTTGCGCCTTCTGAGTCACCTGACCCAGGGCCTTTCTCCCCGGCTGTGTCTCTGTCCTCCCGACCTGGAGTGAGAAGAGACGTCCCCAGGTGAGCAGACCAGTCACGAACTTGCACTGGCTTTTCTCATGGACCTGCTGCAAGTCTATCTGAATTCCAGACCATGATCCTGGAGGTGGAGCCCTGCTTTGGGGGCAGGCCTGTGTTCAAATTCTGTCTCCCTCACCCCTTCAACCAGTAGTACGTGGGTGCCCGATAGACAAGGCCTCCCTCTCCCGGACCCGCCACCTTTCCTAATGGTGGAGATGAACAGGAAGCAGGCAAAGTGCTTTCAGAACACGAGGAGGGCCAGGAAGAGAACAAAGGAGAGTGGCGTTTTAGAGGGTGTCCTTAGCAGAGCTGATGATGGCACTTAGCTGAGCCTTGGATGACAGACGGGAGCGGACCAGCTTGCTGGGGATTCGAGGGAAGAGCGGGGCAGAGGAGACAGCAGGAAAGGCCTCGAGGGAGGAATGTTACAGGAGGGGACAGAGTGGATGTGGGGCCCGGTGCTGGGGAGGCAGGTCGTCTGGAAAGGGTCTGCTTGGCTTCGGCCTGTTGCCTCGGTGCCTGTGGGCTCAGAATCGCAGAAAGCCCGTGGGGGATGCGTCAAGTTGAGGGAAGAGGAGGGTGGGTGGCTGCCGCTTACTGAGCGCTCATGGTGACCTGTGCAAGATGTGAGTCCAACCCTGGCCCGGCTTCCTGGTCTGTCCGTGCCACCTCTACCAGCAAAAAGAGCAGCACTCAAGGTTAGCGAGTGCTAGGCACTGTTCCTAATCGCCTTGTGTAACCCTGGCTCTATGAACAGCCCCATGAGACAGCTGCTGAATTATCTCCATTGTATAGATGAGGACACTGAGATGGATGGGGAACTAGAGAGACAGAGAGAGAAAGCAGAAGGAGACAGAGGGAGAAAAAAGAGGAGGCAAGAAGAGGAAGAGGAGGAAGTGAAGAAGAATAGAAATAAGGAGGGAAGCAGAAGGAGGAGATGCTGATTAGTTAAGTTGGCCAGGCTGCACTGCTGAGATTTAATTTTAGGTAATTGTGCTTGCAGCTCCATCTAGCCCTGAAAGCATGGAGAGATGTGATGGTACGTAGCATTGGCCATAGCTGCCTTTTCTCAAGCCCTTTCTCCATGCCCGGCTTATGCTGTGAACCTGACCAGCACTCTCGTGCTGAGCCCCCCACGCCACTGTAGTCCTCTGAGGAAACCGAGGCTGAGGACCCGCTGCTCTGTCCTGATGGGGCTGCTGCCCAGGCACCCGGTTCTCCACTGCTCCCTGCTAACCTATTTGCTGCTTTGGGAGCGTGCCAGCCAATGGTTGCAGAACTGTGATCCTAAAGACGATTCCTTCACTTCTCCCTGCCTTTCCGCAGAAGACAGATTTCTTGGGCAAGACCTGATGAAGAGCTGGCTAAGTTCCTAGGCTGGGAGAAGTGGATAGATGGAGAAAGCCTTCTCTCTGAACCCCACTGTGGTAGAGCCAGGGGATGGGTTATTTGATACTGGGGCCCCTCCCTGCTTGGAAGGAATGGAACACACGGTAACCCACAGGCCAAGCTGAGGACAGGGAGAGTGCCCATCGCATAGGGTTGCTGAGAGAATCCGTGGGTAGTGTATGTCAAGTGTTTAGAAAGACACTACAGCCCATGGGGGCACCATATTGTATTTGCTGTCATTTCAGTTGGCATGGTTTAGCCAGCCAACTCTTTCTGAGTTTTCTGGCTGACTTTTGCCTGTTATCCAAATATAGAGTATCCTGTTTAGTGACATTTTATTCCCTCCCCAACTGGCTGTACCTATCTGGAGGTGGAGAGAAATCCAGCTTACTGGAGCCCCTGCCAATGACAGGCAAGTGGAGAGAGCGACCCCTAAGAAATGCCAGCTCTCATTTATTTCTGCACTGCTGTTTTTGGCATAGTGCATGTTGGGAAACTTCTAACACCTAAGTGAAATCTTTTACAAGGAAGTGAGACATTTGGTACAGCTCCTGGTACCCGCACCACTCTAACTACAATGGTTTGAGAGCCAGAATCAATAGCTGAGGTATTCCGAGGACCTGGTTTCTAAACCTGCCACTTTAGGACACTTTTCCAGTCATTAATCTGATATGTTACAGGGAACTTCTCATGGAATTCTCACCTTGAAGTTTTGAGATTTCAGGTGAAGAAGTTGCAGTTTGGAGAGGTTCTGTAACTTATTCAGAATTACACAGTGATTAGGCTGCACATCCATGTAGCTCTGGACTGTCTGATTCCAGAACCTATGCCCTTACCCACTCCCTGTCCTGCCTCCCATGTGCTCTGGGGCATCTCAATCTAGTGGAATTGAGGGCATCCAGAAGGTGAGAGGGAGAGGGATAGAATCAAGTTCACAGCATCCCACGAGGGTGTCCTCGCCTAGAAACGAAAAAGATGCTCACTTTGCATCCAGATGACCTTGGAAAGCATGGGATACAAAGTAGTACTTGAGCACAGAGGCAGGTCTTCATGGCAGAACCAACTTTCCACCTTAGCACTGTGGATTCTGAGTCTTGTAAGACTTCGTATCATTTAGGGAATTGGAGCCACTGTAAGTATGATGGAATAAAGTATTTACTGCAGAAACTGGACCTAGTGCAAGCTTGGAGCAGCTGGTGATGGGAAAGTTGGAAAATCAAATGAAGAGTCAAGGCCCAGGAATCCATGCAGGCACTTTGTGCTGCAAAGCGGATGTTAATCAATTTCGTGAAGCATCTAGTAGCTTCATCCCTTGGGCCATCCAGAACTGATACACTGACAGCCTTCCACTTGCTTGAAGACAGTCCCTGGTTCCTTGGAATCTTTAATTCCTGAGAGAGGCTGCCTCAGTGTCATCAGTCACTTGCTCACAGTCTGGAACATCCCTAACAAGTATCCCATCAGTGACACCGATGGCACTCTAGTTGGAGCGGTTCCCTTAGGGAGCACGGTGCCCAGAGAAAGAGACTCTTCCAGGTGCTGCTCAGCAGAGAGATGATCACTTTCCCCATTCTAGATCAGCAGCTTTCCACATTTTCAGACTGTAGCCTGCTATGTGAAATAGGTCTTGCATATTGATACACACGCAGTGCGAAGCAAGTGCATACTCATAACTGAAAACAACTTATTATGGAGTACTTACCGCCACTTCTGCTAGCTAGGCACTCTGATATATTCTCATTGTTTTGAAGCCATGTATTCTACTCTGTTCTATTTTCTTTAAGAAATCCTTTAAGAAAAATAGCCAACTCTGAATTTATTTCACTAACCATTGACAAATGTGTTATGATTCACCATTGGTGAAACATTCTAATCCAATTGCCTCATACCTGGCCCTGGAGTGCTCAAGTTGGGGGATCAGTTATGGCCTGGAGTGTAGGAGCCAGCAGATGGTGATGCTGGAGGCATGGGCTGGGCTGGCCTGGTTTGCTTAGAGATGCATATTTGCAAGTGGATCCACTACTGTCTCCAGAAACTGGCTAGCCCTGGGAGGGGAGTCTCCCTAGGGTCAGCAAAGCTCTGAGATGACAAAGCATCAGAAACATAGAGACCCAAAGGCATGACTAATACATTTTAAGCATAGAGTTAGTTATACAAATGGATATGCATGGCAGAACTTAATAATGAAAAGCAAAACTCCCTGCCCCGGCCCCAGTTCTACTGTTTAGAGCCTTCCTCTCGCACTTACTTGCACCAGAAGGAACAAGAGAGTGTCCCACTCTGAGTTTCTGACTCAGTAGGTCTGGGAGAGTCTGGACCTCTCAGCTCCCAGGCAATGTTTCTATGTCACCGTCCTGTGGGACCATACCCCGAGAGACACCTCACTGGAGGACACCCTCTGTACCTCTCTCCTCTGCCATCTGGACTCTGTGTAATTTAGTGACATGCTCTATCTCTGTTTCATTTCCTGAACCCGTGGCTCTGACTTGCTGAGGGGGCTTTCAGCTCTCGGCCATGAGGTCCCTGACACCATTCCATTCTCGGTTAGGTTGATGCCTCGTCTCTGGCCCTCCATGTGTCTGCAGCACAGGGGTGCCACCATTTTTAGCTCATTCACTCAATGAGAAGTTCTTACTGAGCATCTTCTGTGTGTCCAGTGCTGCCTTAGTCCCTGACTCACCCCCTGATTTGTCAGAAAACGAGACCAAGTCTTGCCCTTTATGGAACTAATACTCTGGTGCGGGGTTTGGCACTTTTTTTTTTTTTTTCTGTCAGGGGCCAAAGAGGCAGGAGCCATCTGGTCATCATCACAAATACTTAACTCTGCTGTTGTAACACCACAGTGGGAGTGGGCACAGGTAGCATGTTTCTGGGTCCTGATAACATTTTATGTACAAAACAGGGTGACCTTGGTTGGCTGTAGTTTGAGGATCTCAGTTGCAGTGTGTGAGACAGACAATAAAGTAGATGAATAAAATGCAGTCCACCTTTCCTCCCTGTATTCATTGGTTCCCGGTTCACAGATTCAAGTAATCTCAGATCAAAAATAATTTTAAAAAATTACATCTATGCTAAACATGTGCAGATGTTTTTCTTATAATTATTCCTAAACAATATAGCATAACAATTATTTACATTGCGTTTACAATTTTTTAGGTATTATAAATAATCTAGAGGTGAATTAAAGCATATGGCAGGGTGTATGTAGATTATATGAAAACCCTCTGCCATTTTCTGTAAGGGACTTGATTATCCATGTATTATGTTGTCTGTGGGGGTCCCGGAACCAATTTCCCTCAGATACTGAGGGACATCAGATTGTAAGTGCTAGGGAGAAAAATCAAACAGAAAAGGGGGACTTGCAAATTTAGAGATGGTGGCATAAAAGGAATCACTGAGATGGGGATGTTTTAGTAAAGACTTGAAGGAGGTAAAGGAGCGATCAGGGTGCTCCCTGGAGGGAGAAGGTTTCAGGCAGTAGAGCAGTTAGTGCAAAGGCCCTACAGTATAAACTGGCATGCTTGGAAACAGCCAGGAGGCTGGAATGTCTTAGGGGAATGGGTAGAGAGAAGGGAGGGGGAGATGAAGTCAGAGGTAATGGGCTGCTGAACGCTTTGTAATCCTGTCCGAGAAATTGGTCATTTTCTCTGAGTACAATGAGAATCCTTTATTGTGGCTCTAGTAGTTCTGATAGTTCATTAAAGTTGTATCTTTATAACATTTTTTCTCCTTAACTATAGGCAATATCTCTTGACTTTCTATTTTGTAAGCGGTCCTGGGCCTTGGACATGATGATACCATTTCATCCCTTGGAGAGAGGCACTAATATCTCCTGCAATCTGTAGAGGAGGACGCGGAAGCAGAAAGGTTTGTGACCTGGCCAAGGTCATGTAGCAAGAACTGGAGCTGAAATGGAACCCAGGCCTGTGTCACTGTAGAGATCTTAGCACCCAGTTCTACGGAGAAACGGTGCTGTAATTCTTTGGGTGTATTGGGGGGCACCTGTGGCTTTTGAACAACAAAATTGCAGACACTTTGCTGAGGAGGGGTGGGTGTGTGTATCAGCCAAGCCAAATGAGGACCATCCTGAGTGGGAGAGGAAGGCTCTGCTCTATGGGAACTCTGACCATGCTGCTGACAGCTCATTTATGTGATGCTGCTGCAGTCTGACATTCATAGTACAAGACTCGCATGCAATTAGCCCGAGCTGCACTCACACAGACTCCTGAAAACCACTGGAATTTTCCCTCTGTCTGGCCTCGTACATGATGTAACCACAGCTTTATTTAGTTGGTCATCCATCCTGGATCTGTGTGGTCTGCCTCCTTCCACATCGCAGTGGCCTGATGGAGGGCTTGTTTTCCTGGAGGGCAGACGCTGTTGCGCAGACCTGCTCTGCGGTTCTCCTCCCGCAGGATCATTTGCAAACACGGATGGCACAGTCTCTTCGGTGCATGACAATGATTTCTCCAAGCTGAAGCTGAAGTCCTGTTCAGTGTGCAATGCAAATGAGATGCAAATGAGGGGCTGCCTTGGCATGGGTCAGGAGGTCAGAACTCTGGGGCCTTCTGCACCTCTGCTCATCAGCTGGCTGATGAGCCTGACAGTTCCTTTTACAATCATCTTTTCTGCCCACCAAAGGGCTCTTAATGAGGGCAGAAGCTGACTGCTCCTGAAACCCTTCAGACACCTGGTGATTGGAAGCTAGAGAGACAGGGAGTTTTGGATGCGCTGTCAGACGCCGCTGAGTTACATCAGCTGCCTGCTGGGCTCTGAGAAGGGCTGGGAAGGCAGGAGTGGCTGGGTAACTGACTGCCATTGTCTGTTCCTTCCTGCTCCCTGGAGGAGCTGCATGAGGCAGCCGAGGATGGCTGGAGTGGGGCTCTAGCCGCTTTCTCTGGCCCTTGCTGGGTGCCTGCCTAGGCTCAGAGAATGGGTCTCCACAGGGACTCGGAATGAGAACAGAGAGCTTGTTCCCTGGGCTGAGGATCAATGAGCCTTTGATTTTATTTCTTCTTCCACCATCTTCGCCTATAGCTCTGAGAAACCCCAGCCCAAGAGGCCTTTCAAACTGGAGCAAGAAAAGGGAAGAAACCGCAGGAAATTCTGGAACAGTTAGTGGAGAAAGACAAGTGGGCATAATCGCAGGGACCCGGCGTCCTCAGCCTGTGCACTCTCTCTGTGTTTTTCCTCGTTTTGCAGGATGTGAGCAGTATAGTTTCCTCAACAGAACCAGCAACCTTTTCTATGTAAATAAAAAAGCAAGGCTTGCTAAGTGCTTGGCACAGTGCTCTTTGCCCGTATTGACATATTTTATCTCCATTCACAGATGGAGAAACCGAGGCTCAGAGGGGTTAACTGATAGCCCAAGGTCATTTGGCTTGTCCATGGGCCCTGGTCTGCCGTCCTGGGTCAGACCCAGCCCTCACCCACCAGCAGGTTGAATGGGGACTGAAGTCAGGACCTCCACACTAAGCTGTAGCTCAGTCCTTTTTGTTTTTTTTTTATTTTGAGACAGGTCTTGCTGAATTGCCGAGGTGGGTCTCAAACTTGAGATCCTCTTGACTCAGCCTTCCTAAATGCTGGAGTTACAAGTGTGTGCCACTATTCCTGGCTTACATGTGTCTTTTCCTGGGTGTTTTCGGTGGGCAGAAAATGGAGAGTGACCAGGCATGGTAGTGCATACCCATAATCCCAGTACTCAGGAGGCTGAGGCAGGAGGATTGTCACAAGTTGGAGGCCAATCTGAGCTACATAGTGAGTTCAAAGCCAGCCTGAACTGCACAGCGAGACCAGTCTCAAAAAAAAAAGAGGGATGGCTGCAGTAGTGTCTGTGGTCAGTGCTCCACAAACACACGTATACTTTTAAAATGAAAATGTAAACAGGAAGGCAAGACCTCTTTGATAGGTATCAGAGTCTGCCCTTCTCCAACCCAACACACTTTGGGGATGGGAAAAAACCAGCAGAGCTATTTTGGTTTCCTTAGAGCCCATGTGGACTCTGTGAGATAATTCTCATCTCATGCCTGTTACTTTCCCAATCAACAGAAGAAAATGCAGCACAGAGAGGTGAGTTCCCTTCCCCAAACCCAGACTAGAGCAGTGAGGCTGAACGGAAATGCAGATGGGATGGAGTCTAAACCGAGGCTGTTAAGACAGTACTTTCCCGTGGGTTTCAAAGATCTTCCCCCCGACTTCACTCACTCTTCATTCATTCATTCATTCATTCAGTTATTCTTTGAAACTCTCTCCCTGCGAGGCCACTTGCTAGATACCACGAGGGCCCTAGGTATTGTATGCACGGAGAGTTTCACAGCCTCCTAAGAGCAGGAGAACAGTGGAGCTCAGGAGAGGGATCTGTGGCAGCGATACTGGAGCCCCAGCGAAATGCTGGGGGGCCCAGGATGAGAGATGGAGCCCCACCGACAGGGTCAGGCGAGGCCCCCGCGTCAAAGGCGCTGGACTGCACTCTACACGGGGAGGAGACAGATTCGGACTGGAGGCCCAGCCCTCACTGGGAGTCAGCTGGGTACTTTGTCTGCTTAGACTTTGAAGGATGAATAGAAACTTTCATGAGCATTTGGCCTCTGAGCTCCACTCTTCTCACCTGCCAGGGAGATCGTGCAAATTGGACCTGAGACTCCCTGCTTAACCCACTCAGAGGCCTCTCAGTGCTTTCACCTGAGGTCTGACCCCCGACAGCCCCTCCCCGTGTCTGACACAGTCGGCTCTCTCAGCCCCTCTCTGGCCTTACGTCGTTTGCCTCTTTCCATGATGGTCTCATCTCTGAGCCCAATGGATGTTTTTCCTTCCTCCTTGCAATGCTCTTCCTTTGGCCTGGCTGCTCTTTCTTGAACTCTGTATGTTGCTCACTTCTTACTCCCCTTGAGTTGTGTGCTAAATGTCACTGGCTGGGCTGTGTCTTGTCTAGATAAATCCACCTCCTGGCCAGGAGTTGTGATGCACACCCGTAATCCCAGCACCTTGGGAAGCTGAGGCAGGAGGATTGCAAATTTGAGCTCAGGCTGAGTAAGTTAGTGAGACTCTGTTTTAAAATAAAAAATAAATTTAAAATAAAGGGCTGAGGATGTAGGTTAGTGCAAAGGTCCCAATCCCAGTCACACACACACACACACACACACACACACACTCACTCCTCCCAGTCCCTCTCTATCCCATTACTCTGTTTAATACCTACTTTGTATTTGTCACAATCTGTCACTGCATTGTTTGTTTATTTGCTTCTTGCTGGGTTTCTTCCACTGGAAGGAGGGCAAGAACCTGCCCTGTTTTTTATGTCCCTGTACACCGATGCAGTGTGCAGCGGACATGGGCAGATGCACAGTAAGCCTTTGTGGAATACGTGACTCAGCAGGTGGAACAGGTGGGCTGAAGTGGCCATTCATTTGAGGCCCCGGGACAAGGAAGGCACATTGTGTTTCCTGTGTGTTTGGACCATGGAGGGAAACCAGGAAGGTGGCCTGCTCACACCTTCTGTGGAGTTCGGACACAGTGCACCAGTGGTTGGTGTAATGAGCTGATCTAGATAGTGCTGGTGATGACAAAGAAGAGTGGGAGATGCCGGGCGATTCAGAGACTCAGCAGGAGCTGCAGATGCCAGTAGGCTTGGTGAGATGCGGCACACGAATAAAGGAAATTACCATGGAAGTGGAAGGATGCGAATAACTCAGTGTGGGGGATCAGGGAGAGGGTGGGCAAGTCAAGAATTCACGTTCATCCTGGGTAGGAGAAAGCATGGTGGAGGAAGGGCTGGACCTGAATGGGAAGAGAAACAGGAAGTAAGCAGGAGTCAGAGGTCTCATCATCCGGTTGGTGAGTGTTCACATCCCAGCCCTACCACAGAGCGTTAGACCCTTGGAGCTGTTAGCTATCCTGAGTCTCCACCTCCTCATTGTCGGGGAGAGAGGGAGGCTCAGGCCTCACGGAGCATGGAAGGGTTGAAGGGGATGCTTCTCAGGATCTTCCCCGTGCCTAGAACATAGGAGTTTTTAGTCCGTGAACCCTTACTAAGCCCTTCATATGCACCAGCCCTCTGTGGTGAGCATCTTTAGTTGTGCTGTTACGGCTGGCTCGATGTCCTGAATTGACTCAAAATGTTGACTTTCATGGTCTTTTTGACTTTGGGGAAGAGCTAGAAGTCACACAGTGCCGGAGCCAGTGAATAAGGTGGTGACACTTTTACAGGCCCGCCTTTCTGTTGGGTAGCACTCAGAAGCGGCATTCAAGGACACATGATGAGAAGAGGACTTCCGGAACTGCTTCAGACAGTGGCATAAGTGTGTTCAAAGTGAGGGGTGTCTTGAGGGGTCACTGGCAATGTGTCTTGCTGTAATAAACACACATCTTGATCACACCTTGCATCATTTGGAGAATACGCCAGCGGCCAGGCTAACCGCGTCTCGGTTAGATTCCCTAGAGTCCCGGGGCTCAGCTCCACTGACTCCTCAGGTGGGGCTGCTGCAGGAGCCTCTCAGATCGCCTCGGGCCAGACCTGTGCCTGCAGCTGCACAGGAGCCCTCCCTGGAGATCGCCTGAAGGAGCTGCTGTGCCCAAGGTCACGTCCCTCCAGGGAAGCTCACACCCAGAAGGTCTCTGGGGAACAGGGTGAGCACGAGGCCCATCCTTGCCTCAGTCAGAGATGCGCCTGCGGGGCCTCACCACTGCAGAGCCGGCGATGGGTGGGGTGACAGCGGCGTATGCTTCGCCATCCCCTGGGTGGCGCTGTCCCTCTGTTGCCAAGGGTACCTCCCCAGCAGGCTCAAATCCACAGATCTCCAGAGCGGGCTGTGTTTTCAGGGAACAGTTTCAGACACTTCATTTAACGTCTGTGTCTGCACCGACTGACTTGTGTCACCAGTTCTGGGTGCCTAATAGGTGCTCATTAGTTATTGGATGCGTAAGTGAATGACAGGTTTTCTAGATATACATGGAGGAGTACTTTGATATGCGTAATTTTTCAGAGTTGTGAATTTCAGAACAAGGGATCTGAACCTTGCCTTTCTGTGGGTGCAAGAGCCTGCCTGGGCCCACCCAGGCTGAAACCATCTCTAGAAATGACTCTGTCTGCCGTGAGCTATTTCCAGGGCTCTGTCAGCAAGCAGTAGCCACGATTTATAAAATGTTCACACAAGAACATTTGGGCTGCGTTCGACATCATTTTGGTCCAGAGAGGTTGTTCCTTGGGGCCTTTAATTTTCTAGCTTTCATTATTGGGAGAGTAAAATGTATCACTTGCATTCCAAAATTGATTTTTATTTGCCAAAAGAAGCCCATAAAAATAAATAACTTCCCGGGAGGGAAAATAGAAAAGAACTCTTTACACTGGGCAATTTGTTAAAGAAGAAAAGAAAGCCTGAAGGGGCAAAGCAATCTAAACATGTAGATGTATTTTCTCTCTCTTTCCCTCCTTCTGTCTCCCCCGCTCTCTTCCCACCCCCTCAATTTGAGGCTTACTAGACGTCGAGAGCACCCAAAGTTCACTCGGGACAGCATCACGAGTCAGGTCACCGGAGCATTCCCCGGCAGGTGAAGCCGCCTTGTTTCCTCTCCTCGTGTCCCAACACGTTGGTCTCTTATAGTCCCACCCTGCCACTAATTGCTAATGGCTAGGGAATATATTGCCAGGATCCTCCTGCTAATTCTATCAGTAAGTTTTTGCTGTACGACAAAGTCTCCCCAATGTAGCAGACAAACATTTGTCTTTCAGTTTTGTGGGTCTGCTGGAAGGTTCTTAGGAGCTGGGCCGGGTCGTCTGCGGCTGGGTGGTGGAGGAAGTCCTCACGCCCACGTCTGGGTGCACAGCCAGGCAGAATGCCAAGGAGACTCACTGTGTAGGGACACAGCAAGCCAAGACCCTTCTGTGTGCATTCGCTCTGCTCGTTCTGTCCGCTCTTCCTCCAGATGGCTGTTCTTCTTTTATCCGTGTTCATTCTTACCGCTGCTGTGCTGATTGGCGGCTTCTCACACCCCCACCCCCTCCTCCACTCTGCTCTTTTTTTGCCATGTGGACGACGGCAATAGGGCACTGGGCAGATGATAGGATCCTTGGAGAGAGAGGAGGCACTTTCCTTCCATCCCCTCTGCTCTTGGCCCCGTCTCCCACAGAGCTGGAAGGCCCCCACTCTGCAGCTCCGATTTCCCTGTCTCTGGTTCCACTCTCCTCTACCTCTGCCTCTCCAGGCCTGGGAGTAGCAGTGCGTCCCAGTGGTGCCCACTCGGTCTCACCATCCGCTAATGGTTCTTTTGGTCCTGCTCTCACACACTGCCTGTCCCTTGATTACAGGCTCTTGAACTGAGCTGGATTTTTGTTTCCTGCTTGGGTTTATCCTGAATCACTCATTAGGTTTTGTCTTCTTATGAGGGAGAAGAATGACGTTTGCATTATGCACTTAAGGAACCAAATATCATGCTGGGCTTGCCCATGAGAAGCAGGGTGTGGTCCACTGGACTGCTACTGTGGAGGAATGTTTGAGAACTGTAGCACGACCTGTGATTTCCAAGGGTCTAGGCTCTGCCCCGGGAATTCTGAGGATTCCGGGGAAGACATGCAGTGGTGTTTATGGCATCATTGTTTTTGGTGGGCCAAAAGCTAATAAGCTACTGAATGCCTATTGTTAGAGGAATGAATGGCTGGACTCACTGAGGCCTTCCGTGCTGTGGTCTAATATGCAGCTTAGGAAGAATGAGTTGGTTCCAAACTGACTGGTGTGAAGAAATACAGACAATGCATTGTTGCGGGGGGGGGGGGCGGGGGGGGAAGCATTTTGCAGAGCAGTGTGTGTAGTGTGATTTCAATTTTGCAGAATAATCCTCTTAATCCATTTGTTTCTGGGTGATTGTCTCCAATAAAAAGAAAGGCAGGTAGGGTAAGCATCAGGCCACACTCTTCTCAGCTAGGAATGGCGGAGGGGACAGAAGCAGGACGGGAGAGGAAACTGGAAAAAGAACTGTAGCAAAATGGAAAAGAACACATGGCTTTAATTTGCTGGATTTCTTTTTCTCCTTTTTGAGATAGATGGGTAGATCATTGATTTTCAGCCTGTCAGTTTCCCTTATTATATGAGTTAAGACTGAACATTTTTCTTTATGCACAGCTTTAGTTGACTTTCAGAAGTTTTGAATATGTTTGAATTTCCACTGTGATTTCTTCTTTTTCTGATTGTTTATTCAAAAGCATATATTTAATTTTCAAACATTTGCAAATATTCTAGTTACCTTTTAGTTAATGACTTCTAGTTTATTTCTACCATGGACAGAAGACATACAAAATTTCATTCCTTTGAAATATGAGTGAATATTCCATGTGTACTTGTAAAGAATATATATTCTGCAGTTGTTACTGCAGTATTCCCCGTGTGTAAATTGGTCAAGTTTGATTATTGGGTTTTCACATTTTCTGTGTTGATTTTTATTTTGTTTGCTTATTCTATCTGTTACTAAAAGAGTTATCTTCTGTTTTTATTTCAGATTTTTCCTTTTGTTTTTCCATTTTTGCATATTTCCTTGGTGGATTTTTTTTTTTTATCAGTTTGAAGTATGTATCTCACATAATGCTTCTTGCTTTAAACTCTACTTTGTTTAATAGAAAGATACCAGATTGCTTTTGGTTTACTTTTCTTTTCACTTTCAAATTTTCTGTAACCTTATATTTAGTGTGATTACTTAGAAGCGTAATTTTTAATCCAGACTGAAAATACTTGATTTGTGTGGGGGGGGGCAGGTATGTGTGTGTGGTATTAGGGATTGAATTCATGGCCTTTGCTCTGAGGTGTATCTCTAGAGTCTTTTTTTAATTTTTATTTTGATACCAGGTCTCACTAAGTCTTTAAATTGCCTAGGCTGGGCTCACATTCACCATTCTTCTGCCCCAGGCTCTCACAGTGCTGGGATTACAGGCATGCAGCACCACACCTAGCTAATATTTGATTTTTAATTTGAACATTTAGACCATTTACATTTAATGCAAATGCTGACACAGTATTTTTAGGTTTATATCTGTGATCTTCGTATTTCTTCTCCATTTGTCCTATGTGTTTTTCATTCATTGTTCTTTCTTTTTGAGATCACTTACGTATACTTTTTAACATTTAATTCCCCCTTCTCTAAGCAAATCAGTCATGTTTATTTTGACTGTTGAGATTTCAACATGTGTCTTTGAATATTTAAGAGTGAATTCTATTAATATTTTTATTATTTTCAGTAACTTTAGATTCTCAACATTTTAGTTCCATTGCCTCTATCCCACCTTACACATTTTAATTTTACATGACATTTAAGATACACATTATTATTGACCCATATAATGAACATTCATTTAGATTGACTAATATATTTCTCCTTTCTGTTGTTTTTCATTCCTTCTAACACTTGCATTTTCATGTGAAGTCATTTGTTTTCTTTTCTTTTTTTTCTGGTACCATGGATGGATTGAACTCAGGACCTTGCACTTGCGAGGCAGGCACTGGAACCATTGAGCTAAATCCCCATCCCTGGAGTCATTTGTTTTCTATCTAAAGAACTCTGTTAATATTTACTTCAGTTTAAGCCTTATGGAAATATATTTAAAGATATCTTTATTTCATATTTACTTTTGAAAAATGTTTTTGCTGGGCATAGAATTCAAAATTGGCAATCATTCTCTTTCAGCTCTTCAGAGATGCTATCCTGTTCCTCTTCTTTCACCATTTTTGTTCTTCTGTCAGTCTTCTTGTTGCTTTTTTAAAGGTGCTGTGTCTTTCTTTAATCTGGTTGACTTTTAGATTTTCTTATATTTCCAATTTTCAGCAGTTTGACTACAATATTCTGTGTGCATGCCTGTGTGTGTTTATCCTGTTTGCTATTTGTATATTTCTTGACTCCTTAGCTTGACGTCTTTTATCACATTGAACAATTCCTTTCCAACCTGTGCTTTATTCTTCCTCTCCTTTCATGCTGGGCTTTGATTATACGTGTTAGATCTTTTCACCTGTCTCTGGGTCTCTGATAACTCTCTTTATACTTTTCATCTTTTAAAAAAATTTCTATCCTTTAGTCTGAGTGTTCTCATGACCTGGTTTTCAACTTACTAAACTCTTTTCCAACAACTTCCCATTTGCTGCTAGGCCCATGTAATGACTTTTAATTTTAATTGTTGTATTTTAATAATTTAATTTAAATGTAGTGTAGTCATAGATTTATAGAGTAATTGCAGAGTCTGGCGTTCTCGTGTACCCTCATCCGGCTCCTCTATTGTTAACATCTTGCATTACCATAGCACATTTATCAAAACAAACTAGCATTAATTAGTACTTCACTGTTAGCTAAGTTTGGACTTTTAATTTGGATTTAACTATTTTTTTTTCATTAATGTCCTGTATCCCAGGATCTAGTCCAGGAGATGAAACTACATTTAATTTTCATGTTTCCTTGGTCTCCTAAGAATTGAGGGTTATTTATGACAGGTTTGCAATATTCCTTATTTTCTACGACCTTGAGAGTTTTGAGAGGTATCAGTCAGGTATTTTGTAAAATATCCCTCAATTTGGGAATTGTTGTATTTTTAGTTGTGAAGTTTACCTTTGTTTCTTTTCTATAACTTATAGTTACCTAGTGGAATTCTCCATGTTGTCATTTTTGTTTCTGAATCACAGTTCAAAAAACTTTCTGTGTTAAACCGTTTAAAAAGTCTGTAGACCTCTTCTGTTGATGTTTCTTGTTTGTTTGTTGTTTGGTTTACATTCTGGTGCTAGTTCTTGTCATGTTCAGTGCTTGTGTTTGCATGCCAGCCTTTCCCTGTGCTGAATGAGAGAGCCATGGGTGAGGCGATCGTGGAGGCTGAGCTCATTGCATGCTGGTTTACAGTCTTTGTAAGGTTCATTCTATCTCCATTCCTGCTCCTATGATGTTTCCAATTACGAGGCTGAAGACTTCCTACAACTCTCCTCCTTACTAGGTCTTTAACTCCAATCTTTGTCCAGCACCACAAGACTCTTCCAAGGCCCCAGCTGATTCCTGTTTTGTGTCTCATTCTCTGCAGTTGAATTGACAAAGCTTCTAAAGAAAACCAGTGCCCAGTGTCTAGCTCCCTTCTTTGCCTTTTCTTTCTGTCTAGGGTCTTGGCCCCTCCAGGCCTGCTTTCTTGGAAGCTTTTCGTACCTCCAAGAGAGTGCTCAAGTCCTGCCGGATACCCTGATTATTTTTTGCTGCTGCCCTCTGCCTCCATGCCAAGAAGTGGCTTATGCCTCGAGCAAAAAGTGGCCCACAGAATGTTGGGCTGTCCCAATTCCTATTCTTTCAGTTTCAACTCCTTGAAAAATAGTTTATTTGTTTACCCCGTTTTTATGATTGTTCTCAGTGGGAATGTTGAGCTTCTACAGTCTACTTCATCGTAGCCCCAAGTGGTATGATGCTAAGTGAGAATATAAAATAGATTTACAGTTTTATGATTCTGTAAAAATTGAATGTTAATGAGGATAAAGACTGGAAGGTGAATGTACAAATTAAAGCATTTATTTAACTTTGGAATTGGATCTAAGAAAATATTTTCTTTGGATTCTGTTACATATGCTGTTAAGTTTTTTAAAAAGTGTATTTTTAAAAAAGAGGGTAGTAAAAGCTTAAGTAATAAAGAGAAGAATGCTCATTTCTTTCAGGCACTGATGAGGGAACTCAGGGATGAAGATACTGAGGTTAAGGTCACTGAGAATTCTGCTGGAACATTGTAGAGTGTTCACACAGAATAATGGCCAATAATAGCAAGCTAAAACACATTGAATGTTTACTATATGGTGGATAGGATAGCTTATTCATTCCTTTAATGATGACAGCGTCCTTATGAGACAACATTCTTATCATAAGCCCTGTTTTTTGGGACCAGGAACCTGAGTCACTGAGAAGTTAGGTGACTTTTGGGCATGCAGCAGCTCAATGGCTGAGCTTCTATTAAATTCCAGGATCTCTGGTTTTAATGCCTGAGGTCTCCCTCATCACAGTTTACTAACTCAGTAATGACAGTAGCTTTAGATCAGATACACCCACGTGAAAGGCAAGAGATGATGTACTAGAGAACACTTTAGTCCAGTCCTAATGTCTACTGCCTTTCCTGCATGGCCTGGATCCTCCCTTCCAGAGAGAGGTGATGAAGTGTGGCCATGAAGGGCTAGAGTTCTGGGGATGAGCAACCCATGATACATAAAAAGTGTTTAACATAGTGGCTGACATGGCATGTATTTAGTAAATGTTGTTGTCATGGTTATTATCATCATCAGAGGCCAAAACAAATCGCAAAGCTGTAAATTCTCCCAGGCTATAGGCCTTAGGATTCTTCTTTTCCATGCCCAGAGGAAGGACACCTCCAAGGTGACGTGATTCATGGCCAGCCATTCTTTCCTTCTGTGCGGGCCTCACAGTGAGTTGGGTTATGGAGTCACCATTGCCCATATGAAAGGTGAATGGGTAGTTGCAGTAAAGTGTGGTGAGTGCTGTCAGACACAAGTGTAAAATAGCCTTGGGGAATTGGAGGAGGGGCATCATCAGTGGGATTTATGATGGTTTTAGGACTTATCAGTTCATTGCTCAACCATTTATTGACCACCTACTGTGTGCTAGACACTGCTAGGACTAGGAATATGAATGTGGTCACCATAGAAATAGATGAAGCTTTTAATCTTGCAGGGAATTGAGGAATTTAGTAACTCTAACCATTTATTGAGTATCTACAAAACACATACAAAAGATTATCCTAGGTATTTAATAGGTCATAATAATAGCAATAATAACAAGAACACCAGTTAATAAGAGTTGCTGAGAATAGAGTAGGTTGTAGTCATTATAATGCATAGGATGTCATCTATTCTAACCTGTAAGCCTTTTCGACAACCCCATGAAGTGGCACTGTTACTATTCTACTACAGAGGAGGAAACTGAGGCTCAGAGAGGACAAGATCACACAGCTGGTAGTATCACTTTGACTCAGTCAAGGCTGCCTCATCTTGAGGGCCAAGCTCCACTGTACAAAGCTTCTTTCAGAGATATTATGAAGTCGTAGGCCTTTCTTTTGAGGAGCTCTATTAAGTATAATAGAACAAGGCAAATGAAAATATGCTAAAGTATACTGAGATGTTGGAAATAAAAAAGGAGAAAATCTTCTGTATGTGCGTGCGCGCGTGTTGGGTGGAGGTGTCAGATGAAGTCACCAAATCCCTTAGGGAAGAGGTGGCATTAGGGACCAGCTGGAAAGCAGCAAGGCAGGGAGCCCTCTGAGAGGAGGGTAGTGCACACGCTGACCTCTAGGGGGAGCCCAAAGCGCCTGCACTCTGTGGCTCGGAGGTTGGGAGTGGGGAGTAAGCGGCTAGGTGACGTCACGGGTAATGAGCGCCAGCTAGTGGACAGCTAGGGCTTTCCGAGATGGAGGAGGAGCTTAGTAACTTCGTCCTCCTCTACACCCATAGTGTCCTCTTGGGTTTCTGCTGGAGGCTTACTCTGCCTTCAGAACCCCATCTGGCCAGTAGGTTAAGGGCAGCCAGCACCTGTCTCCGAACAGGATATCCTACTTTTTCTGAATCGCCATAAAAACAAATAGGGCTTTGGGAAAGGGAGCCAAAGGAGCCCATCCAATTTCCACGGATTCCAGCATATGTCCATCCAGAACTGAGAACTCTGTCCTAGCCCAAGTCACCAGGGCCAGTGGTTCCACTTGTGATTTGGGGTAAAGGTCCCGGTGCAGAAAATAGAAGGAGCGTCTGCCCAGCTTGTCCATGCTGCACGTATATTTCTTGAACAGTAGCTGTGGGACTCAGCCTTGCAAATTAGATCCCGGCCTCTCCTCCTGTGAAGGCAGGGAACGAGGAGAGTCCAGCGTGACAGGAACGTGGAGGTAATAGCAGGGCAGGGTGGAAGCTGTGGTGGGACAGAAGCGTGTCCTGCATTGCGGTGACCATGGCTGAGGCCAGTGATTGCAATGGGCGTGTTCTGCAGGGGCAGTAGGGCGTCTTTGTGTTCTGCCAGGGGCCTTAGCCAGGGTGTTATCATCGTCGTGAAGACGCCCAATTCAGATTGGGCTGATTACAGATTGGATTGAGCTAAACAGACCCTCTCTGTCTCTGTCTCTGTCCCTGACCCTGTCTCTGTCTGTCTTATTGATGTGCAATTAAAATAACATAAAAGCTAACATCTTGGAGTGAGCAATTTATTGGCATTTAGTACCTTCACAGTGTTGTGTAATCATGGCCTCTACTTAGCTCCAAACCTTCCCATCCCTCCACAATAAACCCACACTATTAAGCAGTCATTCCCCATTCCTGCCTCCTTCCCAACCCCTGACAACTATCTATCTGCCTTCTTTAACCCTCTCTTTTAAAGACTGCTTTAAAATGAGACCATTCAGTACCTCCAATTTGTTTTACCACACAGAGCCTGTTCAGTGCTTGGTTTCTTGATTGGGGTGGTTGTCAAGATAGCAAAATATTTGTATACCAATCGGCAAACAGTCAATACTCTGAGAGCCTTCTGCTTGTCTAGCCCGTTAGTGCCATTGGTAGCATCCCTGGGGATGTCCAGCAGTGAACGGGTTAATGTCTAGTGCAGTGGGCACCAGCACTCTCCTTGGGGCTTTGACCTGTCCGTTCTGATGGGGATTTGCTTACCAAGTATTTTGGCTGTCAGCCCTACAAAGGAGGTTGAGATTAGAATTCTTCTAGCTGCCAGAGCCTTTTCCAGTCTAGAGCTTAGCTGTTTGGATTCCACCTGCCTTAAACATTTTTACCATTTAAAAAAATGTCTTAGTCTAAAGTTCAATACTCACCCCTCATTGTGTTTTTCACACCTTGATGAATGATGCGCTGATGTTACCCAAGATGTGCCAGATACACCTTCTGAGATAGAAAAATGCTATTTTGGGGATAGATACTGTATGTTGATCTTTCCCTGAAGGAGTCCAAAACATCTGACGATAGTTTTCGCTTGTTCACTACAGAAGAGCAAGGGATGTGTTTAGAGCAGCCCTAGAAGCTGCTGCTGTAGAACTTGGGACCAAAGTTACGGATTGAATAAGGGGCACATTTGGAGAATGAAAACAAAAAACCTTGACCCAGGTGGGTTTTCCACAGCAATGTGATGTCTTGGTGATGGTTAATTGTGCAGTATTTAGTGCCAGAGAGCCTGGGTTCAAATCCTGCTGCACTCTTACCAGCTGAGTGTCCTTGGAAAAGCCATTCAGCCTTCTCACTTCTCAGTTCCCACATCAGTGACATGGAGAAATAGCCATACTCGTCTTTTAAAGTTCTGAGTGAGGATTAAATGAGATAATGCATGTATAGCGCTTAGGGCAGGTCTTGGCTTATATGAGGTACCCATTCACCTTTATTATTTAATCTTTTTTTCTATCATCTTTTGGGATAATAGTTAGCTTTATGAAAAAGAACAAAAAGAACATGAACTTAAAATCAGTAGTCAATGGTGAGTCACTGAGGATGTTCTGAGAGTGGGAATAACACGATAAGATCTGTGCCCTGGGAAGATTAATTTGTGTGCAGCTCATAGACTGACCTGGGAGGGGGAGATGGTGCAGGGGGGTGGGGGGTCCATCAGGAGGCTGCCACAGTGGTCCAGCCACTCTGGACACTGTGGCAGCCACCAACCTCCTGTGGCTATTTACATTCAAATTAATAAAAAATAAAGGAAGCACAAAAACCCAGATCTTGCAACACAGTAGTCACCTTTCAAGTACTGGGGGCCAGGGGCCAGTGGCTGCTAAATTGGAGGGCACATGTCTCCATTGTTTCAGAGAGATCTAGTGGGTAGCACTGGTCAAAAGCAGTGGTTCTCATCCTTGCGTGTGTGCCAGAGTAACCCGGATGGTGAGTTAGAATGCCGATTCCTGGGCTCCAACATTGATTCAGGAGGCCTGGGTGGGTTTGCATTTCTAATGTTCTACAGTTACTCGGAGGACCAGACTTTGGTGACCGCTGTTCAGTCTGTGGTGTGAGGGAAAGAGGGATTGTTTTGAGCATGTTGAAAATTGTGTGTATCTTAGTAGCTCACCCCACTTGGGATTTGAACTTAGCCTTTTTCCAGGGCTTACAGGCTGGGGCCACCTTGAGATATGCGTGGAGGAGGGATATGCATTAGGGTTTTGGCTTTTCTAGCTGAAGAAGGTGAAAGATGGGGTTTAGTCAGTATGATTAGCAGAGGGACAAGTAATAGAGTAAAGAAGGGATTATCTGCTTCTTAGTCTGCACTTGCTGTCACCTTAGAGCTCAGCTTTGGAGGTCTGATGGAGAGGAAGGTAGAGACAGAACCTTTCAGAGATGAGAAGTCAAGACTTTGCTGCCTTTGTTCCTCAGTCATATTTCCATGACTTCCTCCCTGGGGCAGAACATGACTCATGTCTCTCTCCTTGGTCTGGGGGGGAAGGGCCTCAGGACACAGCAGACAGAATTTGGTGAAGCAGGAAATGGGAGAAACACATCCCTTCAAACCTCAGCATGTCACCCTGCTTCAGTGTACCTTAAACTCACAGCGCTTCGGGAAGTAACAAGCTAGGATCTGTTCTCCCTGACCCAAAGTAGGGAGGTTTCTGCTGATAGGTGGGTCCCACAATGTCCTCTTGCCTCCAGCTGAGTGTGGAGTGTCAAGTAGAGGCATGGTGGGGGCTGGGCACTCCTTTCAGAAGTGCTCACTGGATGGGTCTGGGTGCAGCTGGACCTGCTTCCAGGACACTCCAGCAGTGCTTCTGCACCAGCTGATGAAGAGCCGCAACCCTGCTGAGGTGGCTCTTCCCACTGTCCCCACCCTGTCCCTGATGTCCCCTGGATGTCTCCATAGCCTGGCAACTAAGGCCAGCACTGGGCATGTCAGGTCCTCCAGGAAGGGCCCTGTTCCAATGCTGAGTGTGGCTGGGGTCCTGGTTAGGTGGTGCCTGGGCTGTGGCATTTGCAAGTGTTTTGAATATAACGTTTGTTTCTCTGTGTGTGCATGTGCGTTCATGCGTGCATGCGTGTGTGTGTGTGTGTGTGTGTGTGCGCGCGCGCACGCGCCCAAGAGGGAAGAACTGCTTCAAAGTGAATGGCTTTGAGATATGGATAGTTTGGTAAAATTAGAATAAAAAGAAAACGAGAAGGATGCCAGCTTCCTTCAGGCTGGTTAATACCCGTCATTTTAATCATCCATCTCCCCAGTCTGTCCATCCGTCCACCCATCTGTCTGTCCATCCACTTAGGATAAATGGGTTCAGCGGGGAAAGTTTCCCTTTTTCAGCACTTCTGTACCTTGACGATGTCTGACAGTATGTAAGGGCGCTATATTCTCTGTAGGGACGCCTGCTAACAGATGTTTTCTTCCTCCATCGCCCCTGAACGACAGAAGAAACAGAAAACTTATCTTCCAATGACAGCCCTTTCCTCTGACTGCCTGGGGAATGTGATGTGAGGATGTGGCTGTCAGGTTTTCAAAAATCCGTCAAATTCCAAGACTCCTTCATGCGGTTAATGTAGATCGGGCTCTGCTATCAAAGTTGGGAGCCCACTGAAGAAATGAGAAGCGATGTACTGTTTGTCTGAGAAGGGCAGTAAGCCTGCCTGCCTCAGAGCTGGGGGTGCTTTTGTCCCAAGCCTCTGGAAATTAAACCCATCACTTAGTGATCACAGGGAGCGGACTGCAGGCCTTCCAGCTTTTGCTGCTTGGGCTGTGCAAAGCCGTCGTCAGGCAGTTTTGATTGAATGTCCAAATTAAGCTGCCAAGTAGCGACTCTGCAGCTCCAGGGACCCTGTGTTAGTATTTATGTCACATCTTTAGGAATAATCACATTGTGAAGCAGCGCCCAAAGCCGTGTCATCAGCCACCACAATGAAGGGGCTGAACACTGCAAGCCGCGCTGTGTGCTTCTTGCTACCTGGACTCAGCAGCCAGACAAGGGTGGGGCCCTACGGGACCTGCCTCTTCCCAGTTCCTGTCCCTAGGACGTGAGCAAGGAAGCGGTATGCTAGTCTGTCCTTGCCTCTGCTCAGCTTGAGGCATGAGGAAGGTGGGCTTCAAATGAGAGTAAAGCTGGCCATTCTCCAAACCACCTGTCCCGAGCATGAGGAAAGAACCTCAGGGCAGCTGGAGAAGAGCGGATGTTCCTGGTACTGGGCGGGGGCGGGGGGGGGGCGTCCTCCTCTTCATCCAAGCTGGTCTGAAGGGTTCCTTCTCTGTCTGCATCCAGCCTTCCCCCAAGTGACGTGTTATATCTCCAGAGACACCTGGTGGTGACCTTGCCCGCACTGCTGGGCAGTGAATTTAGAGATGGGCTTATGAGACCTCAAGGGGACCAGCGCAGACGCTCCCTGTGGCGGGAGCCATCTCTGGACTTGTGAGTTGTGTCTTTGTGGAGTGAGAGTAGACACAGAGCAGCCTGGCAGGCAGGGGCACCTGTGTACAATGTGGCTGACACTGAACTGGGTTTTGTGTGTTATAACCCCCCACATTGCCAAGTTTCTTGTTCCAGGGTTCAGAACCTAGTAACTGAGCACAAAAGTTGTATGATATTGAGCAGTGACACACACACTCAGAACTTGGGGGAGTCAGCAGGGCTGAATTGGGGGCATCCAAGTGGTATCCAATTCCAGGTTATCAAGAATAATGTACACAAGACTGGCCTTCCATTTTACAATGAGTCCTTTCTCTCTGATTTACAGTAACTTATTTTTTTCTAATTAGAAAAAACAATTCGTGTTCAGTCAGGAGCATATATATTTAATGTCTTTCTTCTTCCAAATTCCCACTGAAATGACTGAGATTAAAAATGGAAAAAATTGATCGTGGCTACAAACTAGAAAAATGATGTCAATCACATACTGGCACCTTTGGGAATTTCTCAAAGGTACAATCGGACAATGCTGGCTAATTTAATGTGCTCATTTTCAACATGCAAGCCTCTTCTACTTTTCTTTTATGTAATTGCATTGGTTGGTACTTCCAGACAGATGTTAAATTATAGTGCTGATGCTGTACACTCTTAATTTGATTGTGGTCTTAATAGATTTGCCTCTAGAGTTTTACCAGACTGAACGATGATAGCCATTGATATATTTATTATATCAAGAAAAGCATTCATCTATTCCCATTTTTTAAGTGTTAGATGAAATAGTTGCTACTGGGTTTTGTCAGTTGGTTATTTTGTCATTTTTTGAGATAATTATATAGTTTTTTTTATTTTGACCTAGTTTTATAATGAATAATATTATTAATAGACTTTCTAAAATGATGAAATGTTTTTGTTTTGAGAGTCTGTGATCAGATTGGAATTTTTTTTTTTTTTTTTTGGTACCGGGGATTGAACTCGGGTCCTTGCGCTTGCGCAGCAGGAGGCAAAACCACTGAGCTAAATCCCTGGCCCAGATTGGAATTTTTGAAGGATTGCTTTGATTAGAGTGTGGAGGAAGGGCTGGGTAACATAAGACTGGAGTCAAGAAACCAAGTAGGAAAGCTTAATTTCTCCAGGAGAGCAAAAATGAATTCCCATCAACAACTGGAGAAGTAACTGCTGTTTACGAACCTCTCATCACCTGCCAAGCACAGTATCAGCCTTCAAATAGAACTTAGAGTCACAATAACCCCATGCTATTATTATTCATAAGGTGGTAGCAGTATGGGTGGTGAGAAAGACCCAGGTGCATGAAATTATAAAGAGGTAGAACCAACAGTACCTAGTCATAGACTGTGCCAAGGGCAGGCGGTCAGCTTGATTCCCACCACTTGGATGGATGGTTGGACACTAAGACTGGAATCAAAAGACAGGGAACAGATATGGCGGTAGGAGAAAGCAGGGAGATAATGAGATTGCTGGGCATGTCAAATTTGGTGTGCATATTGACAGCCAGCACAAGACATTCCAGAGATAACTGTAAGTGTGGTTCTGAAGCTCAGTACAGAAGTAGGGGTAGGAGTTTCCAGTATTTAGGTAGAAGTTAAAATCATGGGAGTAGAACCCTCGGGAAAATAGAAGGATTAAAAAACAAACTTCTAAATAATCCACAGCTTGATTCAAAGAGGAAATCTCTAAGGAATTTCTTGAATTTGAAAATATCTTGAATTGAAAAAGATGAAAATGCAGCACATCAAACTATGTGGAATCAAGATAAAGAAATGCTTTTAAATGACACTTATACTGGTAAATTCTACCAAAGATTTAAAGAAGTAACAGCAATTCTTCTAAGAAGTAGAAGAGGAAGATACACTTCTCAACTTACTTTGTGAAGCAATTATTACCCTGATAACAAAGCCAGATGAAAACAGCACAGGAAAACTATAAACAAATATCTCTCATGAGTGCAAATACAAAAATTTTTAGCAAAATATTGGCAAATAAAATCTAACAACATAAAAATAATATACCTCAATCAAATGAATTTTACCCTGGGAATGAAAAACTGGTCCAGTAACCAAAAATCAATTGATATAATCCACCATATTAATAATCTAAAGAGAGAGAGAAAAAGGCAATGAGCCTATCAATTGATGCAGAAAAGGCATTTAACAAAATTCAGTGTTGGTTCGTGTTGGATGAGCTCAACACATTAGAAATGGAAGGAAACTTCTTTGGCCTAATAAAGGGAATCTGCAAGAGACTGGAAATACAGTAAACAATGTATTGTATGGTGCAGGGCTGCATGTTTTCCTCCTCATCTATGGACTGTTGCAAGGCTGTCTACCCTCCCTACTCCTGTCCAATCTCATATTGGAATATCTAGCTAGTGTGATAAGACAATAAACATAAAATGCATATAGACTGAAAAAAGAAAAAAAAACAACTGTCTTTACACACAGAAAACATATTGTCTATATAGAAAATCCATAGGTATCTACAAAAAATTCCTAGAACCAATAAGTGAGTTTTGCTACATTGTAGAATACAAAGTCAACAAACCAAAAATTGTATTTCGGCATATTAACAACAAGTAACTAGAAACCAAAAATTTTTTTAAATGCCATTTACAATAACTCTAAAACCAAGGGAATATGTAATTTTACATGTAAGAACACATGCTTATAAATGCTTAATATTACAAAACATGGAAAGAAATTCTAAAAATACCTAAATAAATGAAGAGACATATCGTGTTCATGTATTGGATGACTCAGTAAAGATGTCAGCTTTTTGTTTTTGTTTTTCTCAGAGCCTTGAACATATTAAGCAAGTGTTGTACCACTGAGCCACATCCCCAGCCAAAAATGTCAGTTCCTAAGTATTATTTATAGGTTCCAATTCAAATACAAGCAGGAATTTTTGTTGATTATGAACAGGGTGACTCTAAAATTTATATCAAAATGCAAAGGAACTAGTATTGCTAAAACCATGTTTAAGATGAAGAATAAAGTTGGAAGAATCACAATATCCACTCTTAAAACTTGCCACATGAAACTTCACGCATCAAGCAATGTGGTTTCAGTGAAACCATAGATATAGAAACCAATGAAATAGCATAGAGAGTCCAGAAATAGACCCACATATATAACCAACTGATTTTAACAGAAGCATAAAGTAAATGAAATCAGGAAGAGGGTAGTCTTTCAACAAACAATGTCAGGATGATTGGACATCTTATGCAACTTTATTTTTTGGTACTGGGGATTAAACTCAGAGCCTTGCGCATGCTAGCCAAGTGCTCTGCTCCTGAGCCAGAGACACCCCCAGGCCCTGATCAGACAGCTAAATGCAAACAAAATGAACTTGACCTCCACTTCACACATTATACAAGAACCAGCTCAAAATAGGCTACAGATCTAAATGGAAAATATAAAGGTATGAAAGTTTAGAAAACACAGAGGGAAATTTTTATGACCTGCAGTTAGACAAAGAGTTCTTAGACATGACTAAAAATATGACTCATACAAGCAAAAAAATGTTGAGCCTCATTAAAATTAAAAAGCTTTTGTTCTACAAAGACACAGAATGAAAAGACAAATTACATACTGAAAGAAAATATTAGCAAATCACGTACTCAACAAAGAGTTTGTATGCTGAGTAAAGAAATCTCATACTGATTGACATAAAAACAAACAACTTCACCAAAAACATGGGCCAAAGTCTTGAACAAACACTTCACCCACGATGACATAAGAATGGTAAATACATTCGTGTAAAGCTATTCAATAGCATTAGAAATTATAGGAATGCAAATTAAAATCATGGAGAGACACTATTTATTACACACCTGTTTGACAATGGCTAAAATAATGATGTGATGATGGTGACATTTGGCAAGGGTGCAGAACAAACACCACTGCATCTGTCATTGGTACAAATGCAGAATGGTACAGACACTCTGGAAAACAGTTTTTTGATTTCCAATTCCATTCACAATAGTTTATATAAATATACTTAACATATGACCCCAGTCATCCCATTCCTGGGTATTTATTTTCCCAAGAAAAATAAAACTTCAAGTTCACACAAAAACCTGTGAGTATAGGATAATGATCAGTGAATTTGGAGACTGCTCAGGTGTCTTCAGCCATGGGGTGGATAAACACACTGTGGCACATCCATACAATGGAACACTACTCAGCCACAAAAAGGAATAGTGACCCATACAAATAACAGCTTGGATGACTCTCCAAGGCATATACTGAGTGAGAAAACCAAATCTCAAATAGTTTTATACAGTATCATTTCATTTTATGTGATCCTTATAAAAATAAAACTATAGTGATAAGAAAGAGATCAGTGGTTGCCTGGGGATGGGTGTAGGGGAAGTGACTACAGAGAAGAATGAGGGATTTTCCTAACACTTGTGGAACTGTTCTGTGCCCAGATTTTGTGTAGTTACATGAATCTATACATATGTTAAAATTCACTAGGCCATATTCCCCCAAAAGTCAAGTTTACTTCATGCCAATGTGAAAAGGATTTTGTAAATGCTATAGGCAGAAAATAAACCGATAAAACTCGCAGAGAGAGAGAGAGAGAGAGAGAGAGAGAGAGAGAGAGAGAATATGAATGAATGGTGCTCTGAGATAAAAAAACGAAGCTGGCTAAGAAGAAAGAGTAAGGGTAGAAGAACCCACTCATTGGTGGTAAGTAGATCTCAAATGTTACTAGAGCCAATGAAAAACCACCCAGTTCAAGTTAGAGTTCAAGACAAACAAGTAATAAATGATATAAAGGAACCTGTTAATTACGAAAGGTAAAATCTAAGAATAAAAAAGAACTCATAACCTTGGATCAAAATACATGAGGCAAAACCACTAGAAGTGAAAGGAGAGATTTTTCAAAAATACCATGAGATCAGAAAGAAGTCAAATTATTTGCAGATGATGTGATCCTTTATGCAGAAGATCCAAAAAATTCCACCAGGAGACTCTTAGAGCTCTTAAGCCAATGCAGCAAGTGGCGGGATACAGAATCAACAAGGAAAAGTCAGTAGCCTTCCTGTGCAGTGGTAATGAACTCACTTAGAAAGAAATCAGGGAAAGGATCCCATTCACAATAGTTTAAAAAATTAAATGCCTAGAAACAAATTAACCCAGGGAATGAATGACCTGTAAAATGAAAATTACAGAACTCCAAAGAAAGAAATGGAAGAGGACACTAGAAAATTAAAAGACATTTCTTGTTCCTGGACAGGCAGATTTAATATAGTCAAAATGGTCATGTTGCCAAAAGCAACCTATAGATTGAATGTAATTTCTATGAAAATAACATTCTCACAAAACTAGAAAAACAATCCTAGAATGTATATTGAATCAGAAGGGAACCACAATAGCCACAGCAATCCTGATCATAAAGAGCAAAGTGGGAGACATCAAAAGTCCAGATTCAAGTTACACTACAAAGTTGTTTTTCTTGTATATCCTTTTATTGGTACATTTTAGGTGTACAATATAATGACATTCATGATTGGAGATATGCACCTTTACATAATCTCTTGGTTCTTATTTTTTCTCCCTTCCCCTGCCCTTCCTTCAACCCCATACACTACAAAATTATAGTAACAAAAGCAGCATGGTACTGACAAAAATAAACATGGAGACCAATGGAATAAAACAGAAGACACGGAAATAGCCCCAGGCACTTTCAGCCATTTGATTTTTGACAAAGAGGTCAAAAATGTAAGCTGGAGAAAAGATAGCCTCTTCAACAAATGGTGCTGGGAAAACTGGTTATCCAAGTGCAGAAGACTGAAACTAGATCCGTATTTCTCACCTTGTACTAAAATAAAATTAAAATGGATCAAAGACTTAGATCTAAAAACAGAAACTTTGCTGGAATATAATATAGGGGAAACACTTGAAACCACAAGGACAAGAAAAGGGTTCCTGAAAAGGACTCCAGTAGCATAGAAAATGATACCAAAAATCAACAAAGGGGATTACAGCAAAGGAAACAATCGGCAGAGTAAAAACACAACCTAAACAATCAAAAAAATTATTATAAGCTACTCTTCTGATAGAGGTCTAATATCTAGACTACATAAAGAACTCAAAAAAAATAACCTCCCTTCTTCAAATGATCCAATCAAAATATGCACAAATGAACTGCAGGCATTTCTCAAAAGAAGTACAAACAGTAAATAAGTACACAAAAAAATGTTCATCATCTTTAGCGATTAAGGAAATGCGAGTCAAAATAATTCAGAGATTCCATCTTTCCTCAGGAAGAATGGCTATCATCAAAAACACAAAAAAACAATAAATGCTGCTGAGGATATGGGGAGAAGTAATCCTCTACTATTCCACTGCCGGTGGGAATATAAACTAGTGCAGTCACTATGGAAATCACTATGGAGTTTCCTTGAAAACCCAAAACTAGAAATTCCGTTTGACCCAGGCGTACCCCTCCTGGGTATATTCCTGAGAGTTAAAGACAGCATACTGTAGTAATACAGGTATTTCTATGTTTATATCAGTGCAATTCACAATAGCCAAGCTCTGTAAAGATCCTACCTGCTCATCAGCAGATGAATGGGTAAAGAAAAGATGTGATAGATATAGATGATATAGATATAACGAAAAAGAAAATCTGGTTATATACACCATAGAATTTTATTCAGCCATAAAGAGAATTAAATAATGTCATTTGCAGGAAAATAGGTAGAGCTTGAGACCGTAATATTAAGTGAAATAAATCAGATACAGAAAGTTAAATATCATATGGTTTCTTTCACATGAGAAAACTAATATATAAATAAATAAAAGGGTAGGGCCAGGGGTTTAGCTCAGTGGCACCATGCCTGCCTCACAAGCTCAAGGTCCTGAGTTCGATCTCCAGTGCCAAAAAAAAACACCCCACAAGAAACAAAATAAATAAAAGGGTAAAACAAAGGAGATACAGTAGGAAACAAAAAGGCAGAATTTTAGAGATGGGGAAGGGAGTTCAGGGAAGGGAGGGGCTAGAGAAACAGGTAAGAGGACTGGTACACACATGACTATTATGCATTAAAACATACACTAATAAAAGTGCCACCAGAGGAGGATTTTAAAGACATACTTTGCTAGTCTTCGACAGATAAAACAGGTTGAAAATTGCATATATATATATGTATATATATATATATACATATATATATGTATCTTAAATACAATTTAACTAGATATCAAATACCTCTGACTTGAGCCCCGAACCCTTCAGTAGGAGAATTACCTTCTTTTCTGGTTTTCATAGACTTCATGATATATTCATTTCCTGGAGAGACTGTAAAGTTAGCCCCTAGAAATTTCTCAGCACACATCATCGAAAGGAGAACTAGAGGTTAATGGTAAAAACACACAGTATGGAAGAGATCAGATGAGCAAGGTAGAGGTAGCAATTCAATGAAGTCTCAAGAATGGAAATCTTGAAAATGCTTCTGTAGGGAATGGAACCTTCTGTAGGGACCTCAGGGGTGACAGGCAGGTGAAGGCCCACACAGTGGGTGGAGACCTTGAGTCCATGGTGACACCAAGCCTTCTGTGCACGATGCTTTCTGGAACACCCTCTAAGGCAGACATCACTGATGGCTAGAGATCAGCAAAAGGGATGCTGATGGAGACAAGGAATATAGACGATGAAAGGCTTTGCTTTATGACAGGGTTAGGAATGAAATAAATCATAGCAGTGCATTAATGGACCAGAGGAAAGGAAACAGTTAAGAAGCTTCAGGGTTGGATGGAGGTTAAAGAGAAAAGTACAAGAAAATGGTATAAAGGGAGCAGAGAAGTAAAAAGACAAAATAATCCAAGATAGCTAGAAGAGAAGATTTTGAATGTTCCTGTCACAAAGAAATGATAAAGGTTTGAGATGATGGATAACTGAAGTATCCTGAGTTAATCAGTATGTAACATGTGAATGCACCAAACTATCACATGGTAGCCCATAAAGATGTGTAATTGTTATTATCAATAAAAAAGACTGTTGGGGAACTCAGAGGTGATGCTATTCCAGTAGATGCTCCAAAGGGGCTGGATTGGAATAGAAAGAAGCTCAGACTAATAAGGAGTAGTAGATTTATTGCATTCAGCTTCACATCATCTATCATGTTCATACTATCTCCTCCAAGACCATTTGTATGAAAATCACATTGAAAGGATACTTTTTTAGCCCTGAAATTTATCTTGATCATTATAAATTTTTGTTCTATGGTTTGGTGTGAATTCTCTCAAAGGAGAAAGGAAATCAACATTTGCTGGGCCTCTGCTATGTGCTTTACATTCTACTTTAACGTTACTACCCTCTATAATTAGGGAGGTCATATAATTTATTGTCAAAACTTAAACTCCTTTAAGAGTGAAAGGACAGTAAGGCCCAATAGCTCAGGGGTTAGAGCACTGGTCTTTTTGGGGGGGGAGGGGTACCAGGGATCGAACTCAGGACCTTGCGCTTGTGAGGCAGGCAGCAGAACCATTGAGCTAAATCCCCAGCCCGAGCTCTGGTCTTGTAAGAGTGAAAGGAAAACAGGTACAGGCCAAGGCTGTCCCGGGGAAACCGAGGTGTACGGCCACCCTAGCTACGACCCAATGGGCCATTTGAGTTGGCTGTAGTCTTACCAGCATTTGGGAGACAGGACACCGAGGCCCAGAGGAGTGTTTTGCTGAAGAACTCTCTGCTGGTGAGAGTCACGGCCAAGTCTGGCCCTGGCTTATTTACATCTCCACTCATCTGCACCAGCTCCCACCACTCTCACTTGCTACTGCTTGACAAGCTTTCTTCTTGATAGACAGTGACAATCCCAGTGGGAAGTCTGTCTCAGCATGGATAATTCAACGTGTGATAATTGTACCTTTGTCGGCAGTGAGGGGAAGCCAGCTGTGCTAGGAGCCTCGGGATGACTTGGAAGCTGCTCACGGGCTGCCCAAGGACCCTGGGTTTGTTTGCTTTGTAATCAGAACCTGTCACAGGACGACCAGCTAAGGGGGCAGGACTCTGAGGGGTTCCAGGGCTCCCCCAAACCACACAGTATCAGAGAAGCTGGGGGTTAGAAACCCTGAGGGTTAGAGGTGGTAAGCATGCAGGAATCAAAGTGACACAAACAGGTGGAAAAGCAGACGTCTAAGGCAGCTTCCCACGTGAGAAGGTGTGGCAAGGAGGTGAGTTATCCGAAGGCCCGGTGAGCGGTCAGCCACAGGCGGCCACGGTACCTGGGAGAGGCAGCAGAGCGGAGCTGGGCCCCGCCTCTGAAACTGTTCGCTTAGTCATGGTCTGTCTCCAGCCCTGAGCTGACATGGGCCGTAGGCTGAGAGTCACACTGATCTCCACGCGGGAATCTCGGGTCTCTGTGTTACTCAGCGTGGAGCCGTGTTCTGGGTTCTGGGTTCTGTGATCGGAAGCAGGGCTCTGATCCATACCCTGCAGATCCAGCTGCTGCAGGAAGCCTCTGATGAGAACAGGCTGGGTCCCAGAGGGCAAGGGCAGTGGCTTCTCAGAAGCTGGCGATACGCAACTGGATTTTTAAATTAAGTTTTAATAACACAACCAACACAGGAATGCATTCTTTGTGTAGGAAATTAGAGAGTGACAGAAAAGGCTGAAGTCTTTCTGCTCCCAGCGCCAGGCCAGCCTCCTTTATCGCATGCTCAGAAGGGACCATTCCTTAAATTCAACTTCCAGTCTACTCTTCCCGACTATTTTCTGTTTATTTACACTCATTTATGACCTTGTGGAAAATGTGTTTTATTTTATCATACCTTTCTTTTGAAGATTTGGAATGCTTTTCGAAAAACATTTTATTTTGACATAAACTTGACATTACAGAAAAGTGTCAAGAACAGAGAAAGGAACTTCTGACTTCTCTTTACCTGATTGACTAATTGTTCAGGTTATATTCCATTTGGCTTACCATTCTCTCTATTAGATATCTTTATAAATGTGCATTTTTCTGAGCCACTTGAGACTAAGTTGGGGTCATGGCTCCCATTAACCCCAGAATGCTTCAGTATGTAATTCCCCAGCACAAGGACACAGTTCACATATGTATAGTACAGTTGTCTGTATGGGGGTGACCCTGACCCACCGCCACCATATCAAAGCTCAGGTCTGGATTTCACTCAGGGAACCACTCCGTTTTTTTTCTCAGAGGCATTATATTGTAATCAGTTGCCTTCTTCTTGCTTTTTATTTCTTCAAAAATGTTAATATGTGTGGACAGCCCCATGTTATCAGCATGTGCATAGTAGTTCTTGTATGAATATGCTGGAGATCATTGACTCCTTCTAGGTTCCCTTTTCTTTTCCTGTGTGTGTGTGTGTGTGTGTGTGTGTGTGTGTGTGTGTGTGTGTGTTTTGAAGCCAGGGCCTTGTGCATGCTATGCAAGTGCTTTACCACTGAGCATTCAGCCCTTTTTCTTTTTTTTGTTGGTACTGGGGATTGAACTCAGGACCTTGCACTTTTGAGGCAGGCAGAGGCACCACTGAGCTAAACCCCTGGCCAGCCCTTTTAATTTTAGTTTGAGACAGGGTCTTGCTGAGTTGCCCGCACTGCCTTTGAATTTGAGGCAATCCTTCTGCTTCAGCCTCCAGGTAGTTGAGATTATAGGCATAGGCTATCATGCCTGACACAGCAAACATTCTCAAATTGAGTGTTGGTGGGTATGGCTCTGAATCACAGTTCTCCAGACACATACTGCAAAGAGTAAGAGCTCATGTTGTTGAGGAAAGTTTCTTCAAATGGAGTTTTTTTGATTCATTAAGTTTATTGATACATTTTAGGTATATAATATGATGACATTCATCATTGGGAATTTGCACCTTTACGTGATTTATCTTGGTTCTTATTTTTCCCCATTCCCCTGCCCTCCCTTCACCCCCTCCACTCCTCCCTATTTACAAAGACTTTGTTTCCATTTTTCCCTTTTCTCATATTTATTCCTTTCTTCTACCCCTCACACTTCCCCTTCCCCTTTAGACCTTTTCTTCCTATTTCATATTATCTATATGCATATTGATCCTCATTTACACTTTCAGTTTCTCACACCGGAGAAACTCTCCGGCCTTTACCCATGTGTGTCCTATTTATTTCACTTAAGAGCATCACCTCAATGTGTCTTCAAATAGAGTTTTAATAAACAGTCACCCCCGATTCACACAATGAGAGGTCAATGCAAGCAAAAATTTTTCCAAAATTTTTTTTGGGGGAAAAAAAATTAGGAAAGTTCTTTTTTCCCCCCGCTTTACTGGGGATCGAACTCAGGACCTTGCAGTTGCGAGGCAGGCGCGGCACCACTGAACTAAATCTCCGGCCCAGGAAAGTTCTTGCTGAAGACCAATTTTTAGGAAGCTCTTTAACATTAATGCTATCGTTTTATGGATTAATCCTATCTTAAGCAATTTGTCACCAGAATGCAGAAGCCTTGCTTACTCTCATTTTTGTTGTTGTTCTAGGGATTGAACTCAGGGCTTTCATGCTGAGCTACACCCCTAGCCCTTTTTTATTTTTATTTTGAGACAGTGTCTCAGTAAGTTGCTAAATTGCCCAGGCTGGGCTTGACCTTGTGATCCTCCTGTCTCAGCCTCTCAGAGTGCTAAGATTTCAGGGAGGTACCACCATGCCCAGCTTCACTTGCTCTAAAGTGATGGAAACAGTTTTTAGCCCCACTCAGCTTCATGTCCAAAGTGAGCAGTGTTCCCCAGGCCGGGCAGCTCATCTTCCGTACATTTAGCGTACTTCCAGCAGAGGGGAAGGTTGCTATTTCTGCTGCATGTGAAGCACTCTGTACCATCTGGGCTGGCTGGATTTCAACGGAGACAGTAAAGAAACATTTATCAAGAAAAATCAAAGATGGTCTTGCCAAGTGTGGTCTAGAGAGATTTGCTTTCTTGATACATTGTGGCTCTCACTGCTGGGTGACATGACTTGACTTTGAAAAGCCTCACGAGGGCCAGGTCTTTGGAGCAAGCCTGCCACTGCTGTCAGCTGCTAAGATGATGTGACACAGTGGTTTTGGTAGTTGGAGTTTGGAGACGTGAATACCAACAGTTCCAGAATCAGCTCCCATCCACTCTTTCCAACTGAATTTTTTTGCCCCCTTTCGTAGGTAGGGAATAGACTCAAATGAACAGAGGTAGAAAAAAGCCCTGGAAGAGTGAGGGGAGAGGAAGTCATGCCTCAATCAGGAATGACTGGCACAAGAAGGAGTAAATGCCTAAGGAAAGGAAATTCTTTTTTTAATATCACATTTTTCCTAATGTATGTCTTAGTTATTTCCTGGTTGCTGGGACACAATTCTCACCAGCCACAACTTAGGAAGGAGAGGTTCATTGGCCCATGTTTCAGTCCGTAGTCAGCTGCTCCAAGGCAGAAAGGCCTGGCAGAGAAGCTGCTCACAGTGTGGCTGACAGGAAGCAGAGAATAAGGGAGGGGCGGGGGCGGGAGACGAGCCTTCCGGAAGGCCAGGCCCCCGACCCACCCCTCGGGTCAGGCTCCACCCCCTGATGTCTCATTCAGCTACGAACTCATCAGTGGACTCATCCACTAAGGAGCATCGCATACCCATGATCTGGTCACCTCCCAGAACCCCCAGCTCTGACCGCACGAAGCTTCAGAGGCATACTTAGATAGGAACCATAACAGTATATGTTTATGATATAAAATAAATACATTCATTAGGAGGAATTGGTACATGTGCATATCGCATCTTGATTCTTTCTACTTCCCCTCCCCTCTCCCCCATTTCCCCATCCCCAAATCCACTTCCCGTCTCCATAAAATCTGTTTCTTATCATCTGTCTTTTATTTTGCTCTTTAAAGTATTTAATTTGATTTAATTTTTTGGTTTTTTGAGACAGGATCTCACTTTGTAGTTCAGGCTGGCCCTGAACTCACTATGTAACCCAGACTGGCCTCAAACTCAGAGTGATCCTCCGGCCTCAGCCTCCTGAGTGCTAGGATTACAGGCGTGTGCCACCATGCCTGGCTTTTTAAAGTATTTATTTGGGTTTCTCATAGAAGAGAAACCATGTGATATTTAGCCTTCTGTCTGATTTATTTCACTTAGCATTATGGTCCAGCTCAAGGTGCATCAATTTTCCTACAAATGACTCAAATTTATGGCCGATTAGTACTCCATTAGGTATAAATGCCACACTTTCTTTATCCATTTGTCTGTTGATGGACAGAGAGGCCACTTCCAAGATCTAGCTATTGTGAGTTGTGCTGCTGTAAACATGAATGTGCACGTAATATGATGTCTTTAAGTCTCTCAGGAAGATGCCTAGAAGTACAGTTGAGTCAAATGGAATCTGTATTTTTAGTCTTCTGAGGCATCTCTATATAGATTTCCAAAGTCATCGCACCAGTTTATATTCCCACCAAAAATGTAGAAAGGTTCCTTTTCCCCCACAACCTCACTGGCATTTGTTGTCTTTTGAGTCTGTGATGATAGCCATTGGAAGAGGACCTTCTTCCCCAGCTGATCTGGAGATGGCAGCCTTGGCACGAAGCACTCTACTGTCCTTCAGCAAGGCCTGGGGAACCCTAAACTTCCAAGACAAGACTTCTCCCCAGGGATTCTCTGTGTGGCATTTGCTCATCAGACAAGGAGGCAAGGAGTGTCCTCAACAGAAACAAGAAAGAGGAGCAGTTTTCACTTGCCTGCGTTGCCAGTCAACCAGACCGACAAGTTTCTGGCACTTCAGCATCTCCAATCATGTTTTTACGGAGGGAGCTCACTGTGTGATAGAAGTGTCATCCCCAGACTAGAAACTGGCACATGCTATTTTCCTTGGAAAGCTCAAGAAATGAGAGCAAATAACAGTTGGGGATTGTACTCTGTGGGGAAAATGCTCTGGTATCCTAAGAAAGCATCACTCTACAGAGCAGCATTACTCAGTGTATGCTCTGTGGGCCAGCAGCTTCAACCTCACATGGAATCTTGTTAGCAAAGCAAACGAACAGACCCCAGCCAGACCGAGAGCATCAGCATCCATGTGTGTGTGTGGGGGGGGGCAGGAATCTCTCTCAGTCCCTTAGGCATTCGAAGGGTTGAGAAGCACTGTTCTGGAAGAATTCAAATGGGAAGACTGAATACCCTGTTCTCAAGAAGAAAGAGCACAGGTGGTTCTATCTTATACTGATCATTTGGAAATGGTTAAGCATTTGGAATAGAAATAGGCAAATGTAGTTAAAGAAGGCAGTGGATAGTAATGATGAACAGCAGTAAGAGAGCTAGCATTTATTGAGTATTTTCTTAGGTTCCGGATTCTGTGCTAAACATGTCAGTTTTACTTTTTAGCAGCCAATTATTGTGCAAGAAAGTGAGGTTTAAATACGAGAGGCAACTGCTAGGTAAAATGTCCACCCCAGTGTCTTGGAGCCCTGTACCCAGGACACTATGCAGTCTGTCCGGGATTAGAACTCTCTAGATGTCTTCCTTCCTGCCTTCCTTTCCTCTCTCTCTCTCTCTTTCTCTCTCTCTCTCTCTCTCTGCCTCCCTCCCTACCTCCTTTCCTCCCTTCCTTCCTTCTCTCGGCAATTGTCAGCTGCTTAGGGTTTTGTCAGATAAGTAAGATAACTAAGATGGAAAGAAACAGGGGCAACAGAGTTGAGAGTGTTTTCCAGGGAGTAATTATAATGCACAAAGTTTAAACTGGGGGTAAATGGAGAACAAACAAGAGGGGATGGGAATTTAGAGAGTGTATGTATATGTTGGGCGCAGTGGATGGACTGATGGAGCGGACTTTTTGCAGGGGGTAATAGAGTTAATGAACTAGGAAATAGGAAGTGACATGCTAGAGAGATATGTGATGTCTAATTTAGGGGATGAAATGCTCCAGGATGTGACCATGGGAGGTGATGACTGAAAATTAGAGGAAGTGAGCTGGTGCTTTATTCCGCTTTCTAATTTTCTGTCTTTTCTGTGTTTGTCTTGCCATCTTGAACTAGTATAATTCCCGTTTTCATTGTCTTATTGCACTGGTGGCTCATTTAGAAAAAGCTGTTGAATAATGGCTGTGGTAATGGGTATCTTTGTCTTATTCCCAACTTTAATGGGATTGCGTTTATTACAAACTGTGGCACTGTTATTTCACATATCCTGGATCCCATTAAGAAATTTCATTGCTATTTTCACATGACTGCAATGATCTTACGGTTTTCTCCTTTCACCTACAAATTGATGAATATATTAATAATAGATTTGCAAAGGTTGAATCATCTTTGCATTTCTGGTTGGAGTCATTATATATTTAACTTCTAGTAGATAGTTTGATTTGTTTTGGATTGAATGCATTACCTGGGATTTTTCTACTGTAAGTGAGATGGTTCACTTTGTATCCTTAAGATCTGTACACCTCTCATTTTCTAGTTGCCTTTCCCGGACATCTTACATCCCTGGCTTTTGAAATGACTCTGATTAATCTTTCCCTCTTTCTCTAGGCTGATGTTTTATTCTACCGCATCCTTTCCATGGCTGGTTGCATTTTTAATGCTGGTCCTCCACTTCCTTTCCTTCCCTAAGCCAGACAGAGGAAGAAGTCTTGCTACAATTCTGCCAGTATTTTTCCTGCCTTCTCTCTCTGGACTGTCAGGGTGCTGGTTAGCAGGTGCACCTTGATTTGGCTGGCAGCTCGAATTTGTTTTTAGCTTTTTGTTTCTGAATTGAGGTAAAATTCACATCACATAAAATTAACCATTAACTTTTTAAAGTGTCAAGTGTGGCGGCATTTAGTACTTTCACAGTGTTGTGCAGTCATCATCTCTATCTCGAATAAAGTTCCAGCACCCCTAAAACACTGTACTCAAAAGCAGTAGCTCCCCCTTCTCCCTCTGCCCTCAGCCTGGGGTAACTACTAGTTTGCTATATGTCTCTGTGGATTTACCTCTTTGGGAAATTTCATGTAAATAGAATCATATAATTGGTGACTTTTTGTGTCTGGTACATATATGTTCACAGTGACACTATTCCCAATAGTCAAAAAGTAGAAATAACACAAGTGTCGATCCACAGATGAGTGTATAAGCAAAATGTCATCGATTTGTACAGTGGGATATTATTGAGCCTGCAAAGGGAATGAAGAGGTGATCCGTGCTGTCACATGGGCCTTGGGAACATTATGCTAAGTGGAAGAAGCCAGTCTTTCTGTGGGCTTTGTAGAAGACAAGCTTAGCAAACTCACAGTTATTCTTGGGTGTGGTGTAGGAAGAGCAAAATGGAATCAGAAATCACTTTGTAGCCAGTGTACAACAGAATCTACATGTTATGAGCTTATCCTCTTTGTACACCCCTAGCTGTTGATATTAATAAAAGTAAAATTCCCAGGAAGCAAGTGTGGGGCCAGGGACCCTGCCTGCTGTGTGTTCTGCAGACGCTACTGCTTGGGAAACATTTTGGGCACTGTTAATGTTAGAACTTCTTTTCCTTTTCAGTAAGAGATGCGAAAAACCTGGTTCCCATGGACCCCAATGGCCTGTCGGATCCCTATGTAAAACTGAAACTGATTCCTGATCCCAAAAGTGAGAGCAAGCAGAAAACCAAAACCATCAAGTGCTCCCTCAACCCTGAGTGGAACGAGACATTTCGATTGTAAGTTGACGTCTCGGTGGCCCAGCGTGGAAGGGAGAGGCGGATGTGGGATACCGGAAACTGGGGGTTCCTCTCTCCTTGCCTTCTGTGTCCTTCCCTCCTTCTTCCCCTGCCTTGTTGCCTCCCTCCCTCATTCCTTCCTTCCTTTTTATCTCTTCTATCTGCATCTTTTTGGTGTTGTGAGCCAAGCAAAAATTCAAACATATTTTTAAAATAGAGTTCAGAAGGCCTGTGATGTGAGGCGTGCGTGGGATGGGAATAGCGCAATGTGTTGCTAGGTGAAGTTGTGGGACTTAACCAACAGTGCGATATACCTGCAGGGTGTGGTGACAACCTCTCTAGGGCTCAGTTTGGGGGGTAATGCTGGGTCTTCAGACTGCGGGAGATCTCCATTAGCTTCCCTGGCCAGTGCCCCAAAATGTGGGCCAACAAGTCTGGCGTTAATTACAACAGCTGATATTTATTAAGCATATACTATGCCTAACACACACAAGTTAAGCGATCTAAATGCATGGGCGTGTAGAGGTTCTGTAGCAAACCTGAGGTGCAGTGGGCTTCAGGACAGTCTGACAGCAGAGCCCCTGCTGCAGTCACAGGGGAAAGCGCGTGACTCTGGATAGCCCCATTTCCCAGAGCACACTAGGAACTGTCTCAGCTTTAATCAGGTGCCTCAGACCAGACAGTTTCCCTACACACTGCTTCAGCCTCGACCCACACATGTGCAAATACACACGCACACCCCCAGTGATGTAACCTCTATCTGTATTCAGTAGATTCCTGAACACTGCGGACCCTATTAAGACAGACAGCAGAAGCAGGGGCTGCTCCTGTCGGACTGGCCTAGGTCCTCCTCCTGTGCGAGCCACAGGCTGTCAGACAGGAAAAACTCCTGTCTCTGGGGAATGGAAACCTCCCATGTTTCTCAAAGCAGCTTGTAAGGTTTAAAAATTTCTACCTCCAGGTCTCGTCCTCTTGTACATTTCATCTGCTTGAGAAGTCACCACGGCCTCTGCTGCCTTCTCTTTTTTCTCTCTTCCAGTCAGCTGAAAGAGTCAGACAAAGACAGACGACTGTCCGTGGAGATTTGGGATTGGGATCTGACCAGCAGGAATGACTTCATGGGGTCTTTGTCCTTCGGGATTTCTGAGCTGCAGAAGGCTGGTGTTGATGGATGGTAAGAAAGATCTGGCTTTGGGAACTACAATACAATTCAGTCCAGCCGGCACGGGATCGAGTACGTCTTCCTTTTCTTCCTGAAAGTGAAACATGAAAGCAGTCCCACAGTGAGGGCTGGTAGTTTGGGTCAGCCTCACAGACATGCCTGACTTGATCCTTCTACTTACACAGGAATAATAAGCTGCCAGCATTTTAGAAACCTGAGGCTACAAGGAAACAGTTGAGACCAGCTGAATAGCGAATGCCCCATCAGACAAGACGTGGTTTTCCATTTGTTGCGGTCCTCACTGCTCCCTGCTTGTCACATTTGCCCTACTTGACACCATTAGGTGATTTGACTGGCACTAAAGTGGCTCTCAGTTTACCCCAAAGCCCTGAACAATCCATTGTCAGATTTTGGCCTTTTGAGGAGGTGCATCTTCATTGAGAGCTGGCTACAGTCAGCTTCACAGTCAGCTGCAATATTTCCTTTGTTCTGGAATCTTTTCTTTTTATCTCTTTTTCCTTTTCCTTCCTTCCTTCCTTCCTTCCCTGTTGTACTAGGGATTGAACCCAGGACTTTTTCATTATTTTACTTTTTATTTTGAGACAGAGTGTTACTAAGTTTAAATTGCCCAGGCTGGGCTTGAACTCAAGATCAAGATCCCTCCCTCCCTCCCTGCACTACTGTGAACTGAACCCATGGTCTTTGTACTGGACTATAGCTTCATATCTTCAGCCCTTTTTCAACTTTTTATTTTGAGACAGAATCTTGCTAAGTTGCTAAGTTGCTTGGGCTGAGCTTGGACTTGCGAGCCTCCTGCCTCAGCTTCCCAGAGTACTGAGATTCCAGGAGCACCACACACCCAAACACACCTCCGTTTTCTAAAAGTTAACATCTCTGCAGATGTGGGAGACCATCTGGCCCTGATCTGGTTGCGAGTAGTAAGTTAAACAGAAGAATATTGCCGTGAGGAAAGAGAGACCCAATTAGAAAATGCTCTAGCATGACATTAAAAGGTCACCCAATCATCTTTTCCCCAATATTTGGATATTTCTTCCTAACATATGGATAATTTGACTTTGTACTGGATCCCACCTTCATTGACTCACAGATTGGATGTTACTTCCTCTTTAAGTCAAGTTGAAAGAGGTTAAAGACAAAGAAGGCATGATCCCCAGGGGGTAGAAGCAGCTAGGAGAGAACATAATAATAATAATTACAGTAAAGATAGCTACCACTTATTGGCTCTCACTGGATGCCAACGAGCGGGCTGAGCATTCGTACAGCACTCACTAATCAGATGTGCAGAAAAATACGAATTTTTTTCTCTGAAATGGACTCACACTTTGCCATGTAATTCTGTGACCTCGAGATGGCCGGAGAGGGGTCCCTTGTTGCACAAGGCACCTTCTGGGCCCTGCTGTTGCAGAGTGGCCATCCTGCTGGTCCCTGGACTGGTCCCCACTGGCTTTGGGAGCCCTGGTACCCAGCCTGTTGCATTCTACCGAGAGGTCCTTCCACAAGGTCCGCTCTTTGTCCCTGTCCCAGGCCACCACCTGGCCCCATTTTTCTCAGCACTCCCAGGACCCCATGGAGAGCCAAGGGTGCTGGCACAGAGCCCTGAGCCTTTCCCTTCCTCCTGCTGCTGGGAAGGCAGTGTCCTCCGGCTGAAAGCCAACTCCCTGGGGTGCCACCTCATACCTACCTCTCCTGCCCCTCTTGCTTCTCCCAAGACAGAAACACATATCTCAGCCTTCCTTCTGGGCTAGCACCTGAAACAATTTTAAATAATTGTTGGCTTCAAACAGTTGTCTACCCAAACAGTTTTACTGGGAGAACTTTAATAAGCATGCTACATTTAGCTCAGGCGAATAAAAAGAAAATATAAAGGCATAAAAGACCTGGACATCATAATAAGCTGAAGTTCAGCAATGACAGTGGAGAGCAGGGACACAAAAATGGCTAAATGGTAAGGGTTGCTGCCTCAGGGGTAAGTCCAAAACGCGACCACGGTTGCCCTTAGGTCATTGCTGAATTCTCCCAACAGTCCCAGCTGGAGCATCATTTCCAAGAACCAGAGTCGGACAGTGCTGGAGTTTGGGTCCAGGCATCTGTGATGCCAGAGCCGAAGTATATATAGGTCCTGTTCTGTCTCTTGATCTAGGGGTAGGCAGAAGCTGGAGGAAGACCATGGGTCTCCTAACTGGATGGATGTTTTGTGACCTCAGGAACGTCACCTGCCCTCTCTGTGCCGCAGCCCTTTCGGCAGATATCATGCCACCCACCAGATTGGCAAAAAAACCCTCTCCCCGTGCTTAGGATGTTGGTCAAGTTGATGAAATAATAGTTAGTAGGGAACTTTTGCAAAATACAAGCCATCTTCCAGATTTTGCTGATGAAAGATACAGGGTCAAGGGATCTATGATGCTGCCTTTGGCTCTAAATGAATCAAACTTTACAAATCTGGATTCTATTAGCATCATGTGATCTTCAGCAAGTCACGTGTCCTCTCCAAGACTTGGTTTCCCCAGATGTAAGGGGAGGGGCTTCTCTCATTATTCTGTTGTGTGGTACAATTATGCATCATATAATCATGGTACAGCCAGCAACAGTCCTATAAGATTACAGTGGAGACAGGCATGGTGGCATATGCCCATAATCCTAGCACTCTGGGAGGCTGAGGCAGGAGGATCATAAGCTTGAGCCCATCCTGGGCAACTGAATGACTTAGGGAGATCTTTTCTCAAAATAAAAAGTATAAAAGGGCTGGGGACATAGTTTAGTGTGAAGGCCCTGGGTTCAATCCCTAGTACTGGAAAAAGAAAAGATTTCAAAGGAGCTAAAGAATTCCTGTCACCTAGAGATGTCATTCATTCCAGTGTGCTACAATTGCCCGTGCTATTCAGTGCGCTGATGTGCTATCCAGATTGGAAGCCCAGGGACAGCAGGTAGACCACACAGTGCGGGCATGCAGTGGGCTACAGCAGCTAGGTTCAGGTCTGATGGTCATACAGTAAGGACATCATCTAATGACACACCCCTCGGAATGCGTCCTGCTCACTAAGTGTCACATAAATGTAATTTAAGACCACGTGGCAGAGACCGCAGGAGCAGCCATGAGCAGCCCAGATGGGTGTGCCTGCCCCAGGCTCCTCATGTGCCTCTTTACCACCAGCTCTGGCTCTGCTGTCAAATCCTCTTCTCTGTTTCTAATTTTGTTTATTTATGCTGTCTCCTTTTTTCCCTCTTGATTTTCTGGAGGTTCATCTGTTTTACTTATTTATTTTTTTCTTCAAAGAATTAGCTCCAGGAATTGTGTATCAACTCTGCTTGTTTTCTCCTTTTTTGTGGGTTTTACTTTGTACTTGTCTTTGAATTTCAGTCAAATGTTTTGCTCATTTGTCTTTCTTCTTCCACCTTATTCTACACTTTAAAAATAATAAACGAATATTTAAAGGAATAGATATTTCCTCTATGTTTCAATATGTCATGTTCTGCCTGTTTTGTTTCTTTCTCAAGGTGTCTGCAGTTGTCTTAAATTTCCTTTCTATCATTCTCTTAGGCATCTTTTTTAGCTTCTCAAATTAGCTTTTTGTTTAAATTTTTATTACTAATGTTAAATTATAGCTGTGGTATTTTATAGGCAGAGAATATGGCCTGTGTGTTCCTCTTTCTTTTCCTCTTCCTTTTGTTTTCTTTTTTTTTTTCAGTTTAGCTTGGTGAATATTTAATGTTGCTAAATGTTCTGTAAACATGACTGTAAAAATATTAGTCAGGTTTTTGATACTGGGACAAAAACCTCATGTCTGCAACATAAAGGAGCAGTGGTGTAATTAGACTCATGGTTTCAGAAAGTTCAGTCCATGGTTGGCTGGCTCCAAGGCAGGAACATCATGACAGAGAAAAGCTGTTTGTCTCATGGCATCTGGAAAACAGAGCACAGGGAAGAGCCCAAGAGGAGAGGGCCAGGAGCCAGATATAGTCCTCAGGGTCATGACCATATGACCCACCCAATCACACCCAGAATGCACTTAACTAATCTCCCAGGTTTCTCTCCTGGCAACCAAGTTTGTAATCAAGATTAACCATCTCAATCATATTAACCATTTGTAGGGTATACATTTCAACTTTTATTGATTCCACTTTATGATAATGGCCAGATCTTTTATGCCTTTATATTTTGTTTTGTTTGCTTGAGCTAAATGTATAATATTTGTTACACCTTTTCTAGAAAAATCACTTAAAATGTTAGTATTTCTAATTTTTTTGCCTTCTATGTATGCAATATTATTAGCCGTATAACTGTCCAAGCTTTATTACATTAAAATTATCTTTGTTGCAGTTAATATTTTTTCTCTATAGTTTTAGCTTGTTGCTGGCATTCATTCACTCACTCATTTATTCATTGAAAATATATAGCTAGAACCTACTGTGCTAAGATGATACCAGTGAAAAGACAGACTAGAACCTTTGGCTTCTAGAGTTTTCTTTCTAGCTGGAGAAAAAGATAAAACATTTTTAAATGATAAAAAAGGAGTACAACATAGCATGTTTGCAACTGAAAATGCTGTGAAGAAAAGTAAATAAGAAATGGGGATAGGGAATTCTAGGGGAGTGGTAGTCAGATTTAGTTTAGGTTCTCAGGAAAAAGACTCACTGACAACATGACATTAGCAAAGACCTAAAGGTGAACCACGTGGGTAGATAGGGAGAGATTGCCAGACAGAACAGCAAGTGCAAAGGCCCTGAGGCAAGAGTGTTCCTCATGAGTTTGAGGATCTGGAGGAGGACCAGTGAGAGGGCGAGCAGTGACGACTGGATGTGGGTCAGTGGGGTGGCTAAGCATTCCGTGTGGGATGTTGTAAGGACTTTGTCATCTACTCTGAGTAAAAGGGCCAGGGAATTAATGAGATCTCTTTTACCATTTAAGGTCTTCATTTTGATGCAGAGTGGTAGATCCTTCAGCCTACACCCTTGTCTACTCTTTCATGTTAAATCTTTCACAGTCTTTGATCTTGGATAATAAGTGATGTGCTGTTCCATGTAAAAAAAAGAAAAAGAAAAAGACAAAAACTGAATCTGGAAGTTTTTTCCTTTTTCTATTGGGAAGTGTTTTCTTTCCTTTTTCTGACAAGGTTGGCCAAAGGTTTGTCAATTTTGTTGATTCTTTCAAAGAACCAACTCTTGGCTTCATTGATTTTTTTGTATCGTTCTCTTAGTC
>NW_004624782.1:9195064-9376713 GCF_000247695.1 Heterocephalus glaber
GCTGTTAGCGCCTGCACGGATTACCTCCTCTGAGCTGGGAGAGGTGGGACAGGGGCCGGGAGCAGCGGCAGGGATGGTGACCAAAAAGCCCTTTCCTGTGGGCTGGGAGCAGCCGGAGGGATAGTGGCCGGGAAGCCCCTTCCTCTGGACCAGGAGCAGTGGGATGGTGGCTCAGAAGCCCCACCTCTGGGCCAGGAACAGCGGGACTCAGTACCTTGGTCTGGTGGTCTGGTGTCCTCTGCATCTTTGTAGTGTGGAACCAGGTGGCTGGCTGTCTGCAGCGGGGTGATTCGGTGTCTTCCGCATGACCCAGGACCTCGGTAGGGCGTACACAGACCTTCCTGTGTGCAGCGGACTGATTCGGTGTATTCCGCGCGCCCTTGGGAAGTGTTTTCACATGTATGGCCTTTGTCATATTCTATTATGAAGTTTCTGTTTCTAAAAATTTTTTTCTTTCCTATTTTATTCTATTTTACATCTCTTTCTAAATCCATAACTATTCTCTGTAATCACTGTTACCTTAAAATTGTATTTCTTTAAACTTTCTTTTGTTATTATTAATAATGACATTTTGGTATTGTTACAAAAAAACAAGGATGATGATGTTTTGAAATCAGACTCTCCGAGTTAGGATTTCTGCTCCACACTATTTTGTAGCTGTGTAGCCTCCGGCAAGCTATTTAGCTTCTCTGTGCCTCCCTTCCTTTTTAGGAGATAATAGTGGTGATTATGACACAGAATTGTTATGGTATCAAAGTGCTTAATCTAAGGCTCCCCGTGTGTGGGAAAGAGTAAGCACTCAGCAAGTGTCAGTTATCATTGCTAACTGAGTAATTATTGGAAAGTATACATGAGCAAACAAGAAATATTTTCCAGAACCCCATTGCCCAGAAATAAACACTATAATAGTATTATAGTTTTTCCTGTGTGTATGTATGAAAAAAGCTGAAAGCTTGCAGCAGATCTGTCTGGTAATCTGCCTTTTCCACCTAACAGTGTATCATGGACTTTTTTCTTTGTCACTCAGTACTCTTGGGAAAAATCATTTTAGTAGCTTCATGTGATCCATTCTGTGGTTCTATCTCAATTATATGATCATAAGATGGCAATGCTTATCTATAAATATAATTTTACAGTAAACATACTTGTAGTGAAACCTTTGTGTGCCTAGCTTTAATTATTTCCTAATAAATTCCTAGGCCTGGAATTGATGACTTTGAAAATGTATGCATTAATAAAGACTCTATTAACACATCCTACATTTTTAAAAAAATCACTTTATATCTTAATGTTGTGTCAGACTTTTTATTTTACTCATACTTATCAACATGTTATTATAAATTTTGAACATATGATGCAAATATACATATTTTATATTTTAATTATTTTGAGCATTTTTATTTGTGTGTTGCCATTTATTTTTGTAAATGACTGTCCTGTCTTTAACCTTTTTATTGATTTATATGAACTTTTTATATAAGAAGGATATGAATATGTCTTTGCTAACATATATACAGTCTGCCAAAAAATGTATACACACTAAAGCAGTTCACCCTGCTAATAAACGACTGGAAGATAATGGCTACAATTCTGAGCACCTTTTATAGCTGTCAAGGCCAAAGGTAACTTTTATTATGCTCATGATATCTCAATAAATTTTGTATTAAAATATTGATACAAGTTTTACTTTTCCTGATGTATACATTTTTTTGGGAGACTCTGCAGTATTTCTCCCTTTCATGTAGCATGTTAATTTTGATAGTATGCATTTTTTGAACACAAGCATTTAGTTCAGCTCTAATCTAGTAAGTATCAAACCAACTGCCAGAAAATTTTCTCAGCTTTGTCATCTAATTCACTAATTGTTATCTGAATTATCTTCCTTGTATTTTCTATATCCAATGGGTTTTTAAAATTCAGTGATTAGATTTTTCTTCTGAAAGTAATCTTTCCAGTTTTTTTCCTTTTCATAGATGCATTAATCTCTGGACATTGACAATATGACTTTCTAGAATTTTCTTTGGGCAAGAGTTCTTTTTCATGAGAGGTAGTGATGAGATTCCCCATTGTCTGTTTCTGTTTGAATGACTGAGTTTTTCATATATCCTGTTGTCTTTCTCTATTTGTTGCCCATCCTTTCAGAAATGACAAATGTTCCTGTTCTAATCTTTCAGATCCAGATGAAGGGAGGCAGGGGTCTTTTGTATTTTTTTTGAATTTTGGTTTTGTCAAATTGGATGTCTTGTCCTATGGGCATATTTGAGAGATGCTACAGTTAGAGACAGCTGTGTAACAAGCAGCCTACTGCCTGATGGAGAAGCATCTTCTCCAAGTTGGTTCTGTGCATCCCAAAGTTCAGAGGAATTCCCAATCTTCTCTTCTAATGAGTACCAGTGTCCTTATTCAGGGGCGATAAGACCTCACTCTGAAGTCCAGCAGGACCTCATTTGCTCTGTGCCATCCTGCTTGTACTGAGTGACTCCAGGGAGCCTTGCCTTTGCCTCTGCTTTGGGTACGGATGCCTCTCATTGTGTCCCGAGTACAGATGACAATTGGTGGCCTCCATTCACTCCCTGAGGTCAGATCCAGGGTTGCAAATCAGATTCTTCGGGGTTCTCTCCACTGATCACAGCTGATCATTTTCCCTCAATCTGTACTTTCCAAAGTGTGATGCCCCAAATGATTTTGGAAAGCATGTAATTTGTGCCTAAATAATAGCATCTTGTACCTGAAAGAAGCTATTCTTTTGTCAGTGCTCCTTCCACTTTTCAAATAACTGCAAAAACAAGGTCTCAGGAAGTTCTGGCATATTCTTAAATGATTCTCTTTGCCACATGGTTTTTGCTGAGCTCCCATTTTAAAAAGGGGAGGGGTCAGGTTTAGGCTTGGAGCCTTTGGTAAGCAATACTACCTACTTAGACTTGAATAACATTGGTTTGCATTGGTTTACATTTTTAACAGTTAATTTTAATTTGCTATAAGGGGCTTTCATTTTTTTTCAAGAAAGAGATAGAAAGTGTCCTGTGTATTCATTCATTTTTTGTGCTGGGGATTAAACACGAGGCATCACGTGTGCTAAGCAAATGTACTACCACTAAATTACATCCCAGCCCAGAAAGTGACTTTAAAAGTGAATTTATTATTTAAGACCAAGATGTTTTAATGAAGAGCAATAAGTCAAAATCATACACAGGTTAGCAAAATCCTCAAAGGTAGCATATGAACACATAAAGTTTGCCCATTGCCTCTCTGTATTTTTTTTTTTTTTGCTACTACTTTACTTTTCAGAATTTCCTGGAAGTCTCTGCTGCATGGAGAGCACCTTTCTTAATTTCCAGCAAAGATACTGGTGTTCTGTTATTTTTGTATTTCTTTTGGTGACTTCAGGGGAAATTTGAGGAAGAGAATATTAACTGTGGAGGTGGCATTTCTGCTTTGAATCACCTGTCCTCCTATTTTTGGAAGCTGCCTAGGATTTGTGAATGGAGAAAAGAAATTGTGATGAAAATTATAAATTTTGGTTAGGAGGTATCTGGGAGTGGGGAGTTTGGGGATCTCTTTCCTCCCCTGGTTCCTCAAATGCCTTTGGAACGCCACTTTTCCTTCCTCTTTTTCATCCTCTAACTAGCTGGAAGTGTCTGGTGTTCAGGAGACAAACTGAAGCCGCCCTGATTGTGATAAGAAAGTTAATGTCATTAATAGTGATGGCGATGAGAATCCTTCATTAGCACTTGCTGAATGCTGAACACTGCAGTTATTCACATGTGTCAGCTTCACCACAATTCTTTGAAAGGGGATTTTTAGTTCAGTGTGTGAATGTGAGATACAAAGGCTCAGTGAGCCTAACCAAATTAATCTAAGGTCACCTAAGGTCGAGAGGCAGGGACAGGGACAAGGTTTGGACCTGGGCTTGTGACGTAATCACGCAGGAGTAAGGTTTCTTAAGAGGGTGAATGCAGAAGCCTTTGGGCAGCTGCTGCAGAGAAGAGTGGTCCTGGGGAGCCCATGCTCACCCATGTGCAGCCCGATGCCGGGATGGCAAGGGGTCCACGTGGGACGTGGAAGGTGGCAGAAGCGCTGGGAAAGCTGACAGGGATGCATGGGGCATCTGCAGTAGGGGCTCTCAGAATGGAAAGCACGCAGCGGACAAAACTTGGATAAAAACACCAGTAATCTAATGGATATAACTAAGGAATCTGTGCGTGTGAAGAAAGAGAGAGAACTTACACCCTACAGACATAGACTGTGCATTTTTTTTCTGATATCCATGGATTAAGGTACAGTGTGTTTTTCCCAGAAAGCTTGGGACTAGAAGTTTTTCAGATTTCAGATGTTTTTCAGAGGTTGGAGAGAGAGAGAGAGACAGAGAGAGAGAGAGAGTGTGTGTGTGTGTATGTGTGTGTGTGCGCACGCGTGCACGTGATGGGGAAGGGATATTAATGTAAAAGCAAAATTTATGTTTCACATATACCTTATACATACAGTCTGAAGGTAATTTTATATAATTACTTTTAATTTGCACAAAATCAAGGTTTCATGGTGTGGAATGTTCCACTCATGCTGTCATGTTGCCAATGAAAAGGTTTGGCTATTGGAGCATTGTGGATTTTGAATTTTTGAGTGAGGAATGCACAATCTATAGTTATAAATATATATATAAATAATGTATATACTGTACTTGGCCATTCACATGACACAACAAAAGCCAACAAAACCAAAACCCCTCCACGCATTGTTTAAAGTGGAGCCTTTTATAGGCCTTTTTCTCGTACTCGGCTCCACATAATGATACCAAGCAGAGACTCCTGGAGTTGTCCTGACCTCTTGTCTCCCTTTAGGTTTAAGTTACTGAGCCAGGAGGAAGGCGAGTACTTCAATGTGCCTGTGCCGCCAGAAGGAAGCGAGGGCAATGAAGAGCTTCGGCAGAAGTTTGAGGTGAGCTCGCTTTTTTCTTTTTCTTTTTTTTTTTTTTTGGTGCCAGGGATCGAACTGAGGACCTTGTGCTTATGAGGGAGGGGTGGTGCCACTGAGCTAAATCCCAGGCCCCTCCTCTTTCTCTTTTTCTATCTCTGTCTCCCTTTCTTTCTTTTCTTTCTCTCTCTTTCTCTTCCTTTCTTTTTCTTTCTTTCTCTTCCTTTCTGCCATCAATGAGAACCAGGTGAATCTACACTATGCCGTTTTTTTCTGTTGATGGAGTGGTTTCTACCATAGGCTTTTCCTGACTTTCAGCCTTTGCCGTGCTGTTCTAGTTCCTAGAAAACTCCTATTTCTGCTGGACGACCCCAGTGCAATGCCTCCTTGCCTTATGCCACCATTCCTGCTTCTCTGTCCCTCATTCAGACTTAGACATTTCCTCCAAAGTGCTCATTCACTGCCCTGGTGATTTCGAGGGTGGTTTGCACTGAAACGGTAGTAATAGTAAATGAAAGAAGTGGACCGAGTTGTAATATATTTTTTAAAATTTTATTTTATTGGTACATTTTAGGTATACAATATAATGACATTCATCACTGGAAATTTGCACCTTTACATAATCTCTCTTGGTTGTTATTTTTCCCCCTTCCCCTGCCCTCCCTTCAGCCCCTCCATGCCTCCCTATTTACAAAGACTTTGTTTCCATTTTTTTGTTTTCTCATATTAATTCTATTCCCTTCTTTCCTTTCCCCTACCTTTCCCACTTCCCCTTCACCCCTTTTCTTCCTATTTCACGTTATCTATTATACTTTTAGTCCTTGTATACACTTTCAGTTTCTCACACTAGAGAAACTATTCAGTATTTACACATGTGTCCTATTTATTTCACTTAAGAGTATCGCCTCAATGTGCATCCATTTAGCTATAAATGTGTCTAATTTCTCACTCTTTATGGCTGAGTAGTTCTCCATTTTATAAAAAAACCACATTTTCTGAGGCCAAGTGAGCTAGGCTTGCCAACAGATTTGGACCCATGGGGCCATGCTGTACTCTTCACAAGTGGAATTGGTGGTGCCAGTGATTCTGTGAAATGCCTAGTGTGTGGCTCATCCCAGAGAATAATTGTATCAAATAGACTGCCCTTGGCTCTGACCTTGGGCTGTCAGATAACCCCCTTCCCTTCTCTGGGGACAAATGAACCCCATATTCAGCTATGTGGGAGCAGCAAGTATGCAGAACACATCCTAGTTTTATAAAGAAAATGTTTTGGAAGAGATAAGGTTGTGTACATACATTACACGTGTGCTGAGTGATTTCAAAGTGGTTTCAGGAAGGAAAGCACATTATTTTGTTCACATAAATTTAATGTACAGTGTGGTGGGAAATCATCAATTCTAGATAAGAACGATAGCCCACCAACCTTGAAAAGACAGATAAAATAGCATAGCTAAAATGAGATGGATTGTTGCTCTTCATTAAATAACAACACCAGAAAATTTAAAAATTACGATCACATAGAGTTCTGTGAAAGAGAGATCATGTATCTTGGGAACATACAAAAGGAATGGACCCTTGTCTGAGAAGACATGGAAAATATCATGGAAAAAAACTGCAGTGGTAATGAACCAAGTAAAGAGGGGGGAAAGCATTCCATTCAGTGAGAACAGCATGTGCATGAGCCCTGTGGCAGGGAGCTACATAGCAACCAGGTGAGGCCAACAAAAGGCCAAGGAGTGAGTTCAAGGCAAGGCTGGAGGTGGGGGGGGGCCCAGAGAGGCAGGGCTGTGCCTGTCTTGCCAAGGATGTTGGCATTTATCTTCAGAGTCATGTTAGTTTCCCCCTCGACTGGAGAGAAACAGCCCTTGAGCATCCGCAGGCTCCTCCTTGTCTTGATCCTGTGCTGTCCACACAGCTGGGTGACGGTGCTGGTTCTGACCCAGTCAGCTCTTCCTGAAAATGCGTGGCGTGAACTCAGGGGCTTGTGCGTGTCAGCCATTCCCCAGGGGCCTTCATCCTGGAAGGCCGGTCTCTCCGTGCCTGCTCAGCCCAAAGGAATGGAGAGAAGGGCCCTCCTGCCAGGCAGAGCAGAGGCCTGGATGCTTTGACAGCAGTTAGACCGGACAGCGGTCCTTCCAGAGACCCATCTTACCTAGAAGGAACAACTGCCTGGTGATCTCTCCACCTCTCTGTCTCGTCTTCTGAGTACGCAGTGTCCATTTGCTGCTGTGTTAAAACTACCATTGTGGGTGAAACCAAGACTTTTTTTCTTGTATAGAAAGAAGGCTCAGTTTTGCAAAATGATTCCTTCTGTCCTGGGGCAACTTGGGTGATATTTCAGAACACCGAGGATGACATTTTCTACTTGAGCAGAGCATTTGTCTGAGCCAGTAATTGGCTTGAAGTAAAGGACTGTTTTATCTGCATGCGACAAAATTTGTCCTTCTTTCTAGCGAGAGCCTGCAAACACTTGTTTATGCCCAAATTATAATCACTCCATACCATAGTCGTTGATTAAAAAAAATGCTTCCAACAGACCGAAAATTGTTCTCAGGCACACAGAGGGATTTCAGTTGACCTTGACTGAACGTGAGGAATATAATCCCTGTGCAGTAACCAATTAGCACCCGGAATCACTTAGAAATTACCTGCAAGCCTCTTATCTGGAGGAATTCTGAGTGCCAGTAAAATCCAGTGGCTGGAGCTGGGGTAATGGAGTTTCACAGCAGGGTGAGCCTGAGCAGTGGACACTCACTCTGGCCCTGAGCATTGGGTGCTGCCTGCGAGGCCTGTAGCCCAGCTGTGACCTCCTGGTGCACAGGGATGGGAGGACCCCGCGCTGGGCGCTCTGAGTAGGGATTTCTGACAGCCTTAGAATTCATTTATTCAACGAAGCACTTAGCATGCACTGCTTATTATTCTAAGTGCTTTATAAATATTAACTCAGTTTAATTTTCATAACCACCCCAAGTGGTAGGTACTATTATCATTCCCCTTTTTTTGCAGATGAGGAAACTGAGGTGCAGAGAAGTTAAGCAATTTTCCAAGGTCCCAGAGCAGCTCGTTGTCCAGGCTTTGAGTTTCCCCAGAAACAGACTACAGAATGCTGACTTCCCCCGTGTAAATGATGTAGTATTTGCATATAACCTGTGCACGCTCTCCCAAGTACTTTAAATCATCTCTAGATTCCTTATAATACCTAACGTAATGTCAAAGCTCTGTGAATAGTTATTATGCGGTACTGTTAAGGGAATAACGATAAGGAAAAGAAGTCTGTACATGTTTAATATAGATGCTTTTTCAAATGAATATTTTGGATCCATGGTTGGACGAACTGCAGATGCAGAACCTGCGGATGCCGAGGGCCTGCTGTGCAGTCAAGCTCGCTGCGCTGGCTGGCCCTAGGCCACTGGAGTTGAATCCCATAGCACTCTGGGAGTCCTGCCCAGAATGCAGGCTTGAGTCTCCCCACAGAGTGATTAGCCATGGCCCCCTCCTCCTGCTGCGGGTGAGGCCTGAGTCCAGGGAATTCAGTTCATACTTCAGCATCACATACCAGGGCCCTGCTGGTGGGAGGTGTTTGCTCCTGCAACCAGAAGATGAGCACAAAGGCCAGGTCGCAGGTGCTGGCAGTGAGCTGCCCCAGGTGTGGGACCAGAGCGCCTGAGGGTCTTGGCTGGGCACTGGTACACATCTGTGCAACAGAGCCTGGCATCCAGAGCAGGCTGCCTGGTTTTGAATCCCTGTTCTGCCACTTCCTTGCTGAGTGACTGGCAGCATGCTGCTAACTCACTGTGCACTTCTGTCCAACTGTATGTAAAATGGGGAATTAGGACTCTTCTGACATCAGAGGGCTGTGAGGGCTGAACAGGCAATGCATTTGGAAGCATCTTGCATCTTATGAGCATTCAGATGTCAGGGGCTGCTGGCAGTGTTACTGTCAGCTTCCCCCTCGTAATAAATACAGCTCGGAATATGCTTCCCCTGGGAGGGGTAGGAGACTGTCCATAGTCCTCCAGCTGGCCAGGGCCTTCCTCCAATGCTGGGTAGCAGAGAGTGCCACCTAGTAGCTCCTTATGAAGACTGGGTGCAGAGGAGTGTGTAGCTGAAGCCAGGACAGGCAGTAAATATCATTTCCAGGAGCCTGGGCCTGCTGCTGAGGAGCCTTCGCTGCCCTCGGAGCATCCTGGAAAGTGGCTACCTCTCTTCTTGGAAATGCTCTCCATTTGCTTTCTCTTTGAGCACTGAGTTCTAGGGCTCCACACTGCAGACGTGAAAGACAAGCATTAGTGATTCCTGTCCTGAAGGCACAGCCTACCCAGCAAGAGAAAGGACCCCCTTTTACCCCACTTGCTCGCTGATGGGAGCGTCTGCAAAGCACGAGGCGCATAGAGCTGTGGCGTCCTTGGAGGGACATGCGGCAGGGTCTTGTCCTCTGGAAGCTCACTGTGTTGGGGTCACAGGCCCAAATGCTTGCAAGAGCCAGGCTAACAACCAGACAGGCGAAAAGCTTGATCTACACTGTGCTGCTAGATCTACTTTCTCAAAAGAAGCTAGGAGTATGGGTTTCTATGAGGTGTCTTCCTGACTTTCAACAGTTGGCAACTGATTTATGTATGAAAATAGCAACAAACACTGTGCAGAACAGATTGGCGGCATTATTAGACTTCTGATCAAGATTCTGGAAGCTTAAATGACATGCTGGATGGCTCTGTCTTCTCTTGCTATAGCAAAATACCTGAAGCTGGGTACTTTAAGAAGGAAAAAAAAGTTTTTTAAAGCTCACTGTTACGTAGGCTGAGAGCTCAAGATTGGGTAACCTCATCAGTTTGGCCTCTGTTGAGGAGCTGGGTCACAGCGTGGTGGAGAAACAGAAAAGGATCTGGATGTACACTGGAGGGCCAGGCACGTGAGGTGGCTTTGCCAGCTCTTGAACAACTGACTCCACAAGGCCAGCATTACCTTTGCAGGTGCTCCCCAGTCACCCAGTCCCCTTCCACTTGCCTCCACCTCCTGAAGGTCCTACTACCTCTCACATCACAGTGGGGACTGAACCTTCCAGTGCGGAAGACTTTGGGGCCACTCCCGGGCCATATCCAAAGCAGAGCGCACGCTGGTGAGCAGGGGCACAAAGGAAACAGGAGGGAGGGAGCTACCGGCCCCGACTGAAAGGAGAGAAGGGAATTTATGGGCTGAGGGATGAGACTGTCAGCCACTTGCTGCTCTTTGAAAGACAGGGGGAAAAGCCCAAACCAAAATTAAAATAATCAGCAACTTTCAAGCAGAGCCAAAGAGGAAGTTGGAAACTGTGAGCCCCATGCCTCGGTTTCCAGTGGGCCTGTGCCCAGGACCTCCAGGTGTGTGAGCGTACACTTCCAAAGGGCTGGCACGGGCCCTGGGGTCCGCACAGGCTGGAGAGCAGTGTGTGAGTCTGACGGCTCCTCAGTCAGGGCTCAAAGGAGGCAGGAGAAAGCGGTAAAGCAGTGAGGTGCTGGGTGGGGAGGCTGCAGGGAATGTGTGCTAGGCAGGCCAGGGTGGGCAAAATCCTGTGCCTGGAGAGACAGGATTTGGGGTGCTGTGAGCATGTGGCCTGAGAGAGGCAGTACAGCTTCTGCCTGGGGTCTCATGTGTGGTCTCCACTGCAAATAAGACATCTTATCTTGTGGTTTTAATTACTCCCTTTTGCTTATAACCCCTATGTCTCTGTCTCCAATTCAGATATCTTTTCTTAACCGCAGAGCCACAAGTACCACTGCTTCCTGGGTATATCCCAGTAAGGAAGTAGCTGGGACTTAGCTGTCCCAGAAACACGTAACCCTCAGCATATTTTCACTGCTAAATAACCTTCTTGTATTAGTCAGCTTTTCCATTACTGGGACCACATGTCACACTTAACAGGCGCAATTTAAAGGGTTTACTTTGACTCAGGCTTCAGCCTGCAGTCAGCTGGCTCTGAGGCAGAAACATCATGGCGAAGGGTTTGATGGACCAAAGCTGGTCAGCCCACGGCAGCAAGGAAAACACGGAGAGTAAGACAGTCAGAGAAAAGAAAGAGGGAGGGGTGAGCATGAGAATACATTCTTGCAGGTCACTTGCCCAGTGACCATCTCTTCATCCAGGTCCCTTCCCATGGCTCCTCTGGCTACATACTCAGCCAAGGGTTGATCCACTCATGAGGTTGGCACTCTCAGTACTCAAATGAGTCTTTGCAGCAAACTTCATCTTTAAACCATTGCCTGTCAGCTGTTTCACAGCAGTTTTGTTAGCATCCCTGAAGTCTAAACGATGCAAATGCTCATAAAACAGAATAATGAACATCAACGATGAATGATACTCAGCAGTACAAAGTGCCTCGACCTGCACAGCAAAGGGTCCGAAGCCCGGGAGGGCGGTGGGAGATGAAGAAAGATGAAGGAGACCAAGATCACTCTTAGCTGGGACCACGTGGAACCATAGCTTGTCGGGAGCTAATGGCCACCTGGAGCACCAGGCGCTCTTTATAGTGGAAGGCAACTAGGAAGAGAAGGCGGGGCAAATAGTGCTACGTGGCCTACGTGGTCTAGGCGGAACGTAGTGTGATTGTCTCGTGATGGGGCATGCGCAGGAAGGAAACAGGGAAGATACAATGTAACTGCCTCCCGGGCTGTGCCATCCAGGGTCTACAATATGAGTCAAACAGACTGTCTGACAACAGACAGGATCTGTTTGGCTCTCTAATCTGTGGGGGAGAAAGGGATTAGGGAAGAGATGAAGGGCCATCTTCAGGCTTGGCCGGAGGCACAAAGAAACAAAACAACCGGTCATGGTGGCACACGCCTTTAATTCCAGCACTTTGGGAGGCCGGTGGGAGGATTGCAAGTTCGAGCCTAGCGTGGCAACTTAGCAAGATCCTGTCTCAGAATAAAAGTTTTCCAAAAGGTCTGGGGGCCTAGTTCAGTTCGAAGGCCCAGGGTTCAGTTCCCAGTACTGCCCACACAAAAGAAGACAAATTACTGATTCATGCAACATGGATGAATTTCAGTAATAGTTTGATGTGTGAAAGACATCAGACATGAAAGAGTGTGTATTCTTTGATTCTACTTAGATAGAATTCAAGAAAGACAAAATTGACCTATGAGGCTAGGGAGCGGAGCACAGGTGGCTTGTGTTGTTTGGTTGGGGACTTCCGTGGGATGGGATGGAGACATTTTATTTTGTCTGGGGTATGGGTTACGTGAGCGAATAGACTTGTCAAAATTCGTGGAAACGTGCACTTAAGATTTGTGTACTTTACCGTATGTATCTCAATTTTTAAAACACTAGTTATAAAAAGAAGAAAGTGTGGCGGATGCTTTGTCAGCACTCGAGAAAGGGCTGCGCCCTGTAGGCCATTGTGGGAGAAGAGGAATCTCCAACTCGTCTGCAGTCAGACTGCCGTCTCTCCCAACCTCTTGTCTACACTTCCAAGCTCCTCCTCCTCCTCTTCCCCATGGAAAGAACCATCTCCCCAGTTGCTCCGAACAGAAGCTGGGTGTGATAAGTCTCCCGGCCCATCAGGCCGCTCCATTCAGTCTGCAGATGACACTGGATTCAGAGTCTCATTTTCCACCTTGATGACCACAGTCAGTCCCTGACAGTCTCCAAACTCGTGTCCTTCACGTGGATCCCTTGACTCTCTGCAACCTTCTTAAAATCTTTGAGGAGTGGCCAGTCCTGCTCAGAAGCAGCCTGGACTCCTCCATGTGCAGGACAAGGACTTTCTACCCTTCCGGCCACATCTCATGCAACTGTGCCGTGTGCCTCTTGCTCCAGCCAGGCGTTTTGACTCCATGAAGGTGTCTTGCTGTCTGACCCATAAATTCTGCTCCTGCTGCCAACACAGTTCCTTCCCCTGGGTAATTCCAATATGTCTTTTGGTCACAGCGAGGGGACCCATTCCCTGCTAAAGTGCCCCCCAGTATCTGTTTTACTACTTACCCTCAGCACCTAGAGCAATACCTGGCTGGCAGTCGTCACTCAACCAGTACTTCCTGATTTAATGAGTCATCTTCCTCAGCATTCAAAGCCCAGAAAGGTATCTGTTGCCTGTTTGTCTTCAAAAGGCAACTGGATAATGCAATAATCTTAACAGCTGCCATTCACTGAGCATCTACTATGTGTTGGTCATGGTTGCAGAGAACTCTGTGACCCCTTACCTGATGGCATTATCTCCATTTTCTTGACCAGGAGACGGAGGATTAGAAAAGTTCATCCTCAAAGTGCAAGTAAGTTCCAGGCACTGGTCCAAGAACCAGGGAACAGTGGAGAAGAGCACAGACAAAAATCCTCATTTTCGGGGAGCTTATGTTCTAGTGAGAAGGGAAAGACCATCAACTGAGAAACAAGTAAACATACGGCTTTTAAAATGGAGAGAGTGACAGGGAGAAAAGAAAGCAAACAGGGATGGATGTTGCTGAGCTCTTTCATGTTTGTGATCAGGGAAGGGCTCTTCTATTAGAGATGAGGGTCCCTGCACGCGGGCATGCTTAGTGCCTTCAGAGAACAGCAACAAGGCCAGTGTGGAAGTAACAAGGAGGAGAGGCAGACATCAGAGAAGGCACGAAGGGGCCAGGTCATCTGTGGCCGTGGCTTCTGCTATGGGAGAAATTGGAAGTCCGAGGATGTCAAGGGCCACACAGCTGATCCAAGTCAGAGGCAGCACTCCGATCTGACCCAGGCTTTTAACACCTCGGTTTTCCCTGTCCTAGAATCAAACTCCTGAACAAGACTCTGGTGGCCACAGGTCTCCCGCTGTGGCCTCCTGTGCGCTCCTCATTCCAAAGCATTTGCTGCCATTGGAGCGCTGGCAGCAGGGAGCTGTTCCCCCTGTGGCACCGAGGACCAACATGGCCTCACTCATCCATCTAGCCAGCAGACAGTTAGCTGGGACTGGATTTGTCAGGAAAGCTTCAGAGGACGAGCTCTATTCCATCCTTGCACTTTCCAGTTTCATAGAGGGAAATGAGTGAGCAGGGTTTAGTCCGACATTAATGAGAAGCGACGCAGGGGAGGGGAGCAGACTGAAGGGGGCAGAGTCAAAAGGAGAATAGAGGGTCAGGGAGGGCTTCACTGAAGCAGTGGGTGCCTAGGCCGGTGAAGGGGAAACAGCAGCTGTTCATAGGGCAGCAACAGCAGCTCCAAAGGCCCCGAGGCAGGAAAGGCCCGAGACGTTTGTATTTGTGAGCTTTCTGTTACTGTGAAAAGTGCCTAAGATGGATCAGTGTAGGAAGAGGAAGAGTCCATTTAGGCTCATGCTTGCGGAGGTTTTAGGCACGGTCCGGTGGCCCATTGCTCTGGGCCTGGATGAGGCTGCTGGATGCCAAAAGTGGGGAGCACACAGCGGAGCAAACTCATGGCCAGAGGCCAAAGTGAAAGAGGAAGGGGCAGGGGTCCCACAGTCCCCCAGAACCTGAGACCTCCCACAAGGACCTACTAAGGTCCCTCCTCCATCTCCCAGTAGAACCTCCCTGGGGACTGTGCCGTCAGTGCCCAGGCCTTTGGGGATGTTTAGCCGACGATAGCCCCAGATCAGACCTGGTCTCACGGGCCATGAGAGGATCTTGGTCTTTGCCCTAAGGTTAATGGGGCACTGCACTGACGGAGCATTGTAAGCAGGAGGCAGCTTGGTTGGGTGAGAAGCTCACTATGGCTGCATGTGAGTCCAATACGGGGGGCGGGGGGACGGACAGGTGGGCTGTCCAGGGGAGAGATGAAGGCAGGTGGTGTTGGTGGGGAGGAAAAGTAGATTCTAGAAACAGCTAGGAGGGGGGAAATGGCAGCTCGTGGTGATGGGCAAGGCATGAGGGATAAAAGTGTCAAGCTTTCCTTGGGATGAGCATGACCTGCAGACCCAGCTTCTGGTGTGATTGTGTCTCCCTACGAGAGTCCCCCTAAGCCCTAACCTTGTCTTCCATGTGCTTCCTCCTCCAGAGGGCCAAGATCGGCCAGGGAACCAAGACTCCAGAAGAAAAGACGACTAACACTGTCTCTAAATTTGACAACAATGGCAACCGGGACCGGATGAAACTGACTGATTTCAACTTTCTGATGGTGCTGGGGAAGGGCAGCTTTGGCAAGGTACAGTGTGACTGGGTGGGCGGCAGTGTCCCTCCCAGAGGCAACGGCTGCTCGTATGGGGCTTATGTTTCAGTGCAGGACAGAGGAAAAAGTAGATAGATCCACCTGCAGTTCGTAATGAATACTGTAAAATAAACAAATAGACTGCTCTGTCACAAACTCTTGATTGTCTAAGAAGGTGACTTCTGAACTCAGATGTGAAGAGTCACAATGAACCAGACTTGCTTTCCAAGTTAGGAAGGAATGTTCCCAGCAGAGAGAACAGCAAGGGCAAAGGTTTTGAGGTAGGAAGAGCGGGGTATATGCTAGGTGCCATCAAAAAGTGTAGGGACCAAACTGCTGAGAGCAGGTGGAGGTGGCAGATGGGAGACAGCAGAGAGAAGCGGGGGTCTGATTATGCGAAACCTTATGAGTTACAAAGAGAGCCTTGGATTTTATTCACGGTGCAGTGGGGAGCCACTGAAAGTTTTTTAAGCAGAGAAGTGACATGATTAGATTTGCCTTTTGGAAAACATCGCTGTGGCAGCTGACAATGGAAACAATTCCTTTCAAATAGCTGTATGGTTGAAAGATGACTCTGGGAGTCGTAGACCCATTCTGGATGCCTTTATAGATACCATGAGACACTGTTTTACCAAAGTTGAGATTGTGTTGTAAGTATTCCTGACTTGTTTAGTGTTTTGGGCAGCCTTTTAATCCCTTTGTGTGCCACAAAGATGTTCAGTGTAAATCTCATACCATGAACTCAGGTGTACAAAAAATATAAATTTCTTCTCCATCTCTGAAACCGAAGCCAGAAATCTGGGAGTTATCCTTAAATTTCCCTATTTCCTTCATCCTTGACCTCACAGCCACCCCCTCCCCCGCCAAGCTCTGAACAACCCACGGTGAATCCTGCCAACTCCTCCCAAATACATCCCATGTCCACTAAACCTGCCCCACGTCTGCTAACACAGCCTACCTCTATTCTGCACCATGTGTCACTGGGGCCACTGCAGATCCTCCTCATTTGTTTCCCACTCTCAGCCTTGTTATCTGTAGTCAATATTCCTTCCATCTGGCAGCAGATGTAATTTTTAAAACTTAGGCTAACTCAAGGTCAAGGTGCCCTCCCGCCCAGAACCCTCCGGTGACTTCCATCACAGAATAAATTCTCTGCTAAGTTTTTGGCTCCCATTGCCTTTTATAATCTAACTTTCGTTCTCTGCTTGACACTTTCTTTTTTTTCTTTTTCTTTTCCCTATCACCCTTTTTTTTTATGCTACTCCATTATACTTAATCCTCTCATGGAATCCATCATTGGGTGATACTTTGCTTATTTCCTTTTTGGTGTATCCCTCTTTCTTTGTAAGATTTAAGTTCCAGAAGAGAATGGATCTTCTGTGCTGTGACTACCACTCCACTGTATTTTTAGGGCTATGGATTGAATTCATTCACTGCCTAAATGGAAGGCATGCATTTTTCCTCTGCGGGTAGCCAGGTCGTCTGATATGATGGAATAAAGAATCTGAGACGCTTGGAATGAGAATAGGGAGTAAGGACACTCAGTGATATTGTGGAGCAGCCCTGAAGTCTGAAAGGTTAGAAAATATGTAGCTGACACTGGTCCACAACATTGTGTGATTTTTTTTTCCCAGCAGCTCTGAGCAGCTTGGGCGTCAGGATGGAGAAGGAGCTGTTGAGTTTGAGCTAAGGGTGGAGATTAGCAGTCACTGGACCAGAAGATCAGGGTGCAAGGAGCTGGGGATTCTGGAAGAGGGATGACCGCTGCAGATCCATGGAGCATGGGCTGTAGTGGGTGTTCAGCAAAAGAGTATTAAACAAGTGATTGAAAATAGTACCGTGCCTGGGTCAGAAGGAAATCTAGCAGGAAGAGGCTCATCATCTGAGTAGGAGAGAAGATGCCTAGAGGCTTGGGGGTGAGAGACAAGTGAGTGAGTCAAGATAGTTGAAATATTAGGAAGAATGGAAACATTTGACTTTCAGAGAAGGAGCAGTTTCTCTGATCACAAAGCAGAGATCAGCCTAGTGAGGAAGGGATTCTAATAGGCAGAGTCATTTTTTCTTTCTCTCTCTCTCTTCTCTCTTTCTCTCCTTCCCTTCCTCCCTCCCTTCCTTCCTTCCTTTTGGTTGTTGGTTTTGTTCTCTCTTTGCAGCACTGTGGATTAAGCCCAGGTGCTCACAATGCTAGGTATGGTTTCTACCACTGAATGGCCTCAGCTCCACCCCTTTAAATTTAGGTTTTGCGGAGATAAAATCCCACTATGCAGTCCAAGCTGGCCTTGAACTTGTGATCCTCTTGCATCCGCCTTCCAAGTGCTGGGATTACCGGTGTGTGCTACCATGCCCAGCGACTGAGCAGGTTTTAAAATTTAAACTTTTAAACTGGGTGCAGTGGCGCACCTCTGTAGTCCCAGCCAGTTGGGAGGCTGAGGCAGGAGTTGAGCCCAGGGGTTTGAGGCCAACCTGGGCAACATCGTGAGACCCCAACTCAAAGAAAAAATTTATGCATATATTTTTCTTATTTACATACATATTAAGATAGCGTTATTGAGATATAATTCACAAATCACTCTACCCACATAAGGGGTACGATCCAGTGGTTTTGATTGTGTTCCCACACTTGTGTAATCATCAGCACAGTTAGTTTTAGAACATTTTCATCATCTATAAAAGAAACTTCATAACCATTAATAGTTATGCCTCATTGCTCTCCCCAGTTTTGTTTTTACTAAGTCTTGTATTCACATGGTTCATAATTGAAATTATATTAAAGGAATAGCATCGAGGTCTTGCTCCCACCCAAGTTCACCTCTTTCTGTGACCACTTGCTGCCACTGTCTCTGTATGTGAAGTTCAGTTCATTTAACTTGCTCCTTTCCAGTCTCTGTCCTAATTTAACATTCTTATTTCTGTTCTCATTAACGCAGAAGTCAGCGTCCTGTGCACGTGTGTTTGATCACTTAACAGTATAGGTTGGAGAATTTTTTATAGAGGAATGGATACTCCTGAGGGCTTTGTGGAAAAGATCAGAGTGGGGAGGGTAGGAGAATGGATCACTGGGGAATAGGGAGGGAATATGAGAGAATAGATCCTATGTTTCCATAGTAACTGTGATAATAATCGAGAGTTCTCTTCCAAGCTATGGATGTAGCATCAGATAAATCATAGGGGAAAACAACAGCATGTCATGAAAGCAAAATAGAGTAACAAACACCTCTGTGATCCTTTAAAACATCTAGTAATCCTATGCACCTCTAGTTTTGGCAATCATAGTTTTAAATGAATGTAGTTTCAAATTTGAATGCCCACTTTGAACATTTTGCACAGCCTGGTAAGGTACAGAGACCAAATTCCTTAGACAGAAGAGCTCGCAGCAGTGGTCGGCTCGTTCCCTTCTGAAGATGAAAGAGACCAGCCTTGGGGTTCACAAGGTTCCCTGGATCAGATCTGGCCCAGAAAAACAGGCCCTGAAGCACTGTAATAATTTGCAGAGTAACTAGGGAGTGACACACGCATTTTGTTAAGATCTGTGAAAATGAAACAAAGGAGAAAGTGAGTGTGAAGGCCATTATTCCAAATGTGTTGGCCCCATTTAAAAGACTTTCCAAAGAAGAGCATCCGGAGAGGTGGCTCTCTTGGACAGTGAGGGGGCGTCTTCCAGAAAGGGTGTCCTAGTGGAGCAGGCCTCGCTAGCCTGTCTGGCTTACCTGGAGACAGGTGCTTCCTAGGACTTTTATGCTAGAGCATTGGATGCATTATTTATTCATAATTATTTGACCCTGCTTTTTAGAGTTTCATTCTCCACCCTCTATTTTTTTATGATTCTTTCAACTTTTAACTTTAGCTTTGCCAAACTCTGTACCTTTCAGAGATTTAATCTCTGTGGTGGTTGAAATTTTCTGGAGTTGAAACTACACTGTCTGTCCGTCCATCTATCATCTATCTGCATATATAGTTGGGCAATTTGTGTTGTCCAGTGGATTATACAGGTTGACCTTATAAAGTAAACACAGCAAGTAATCCACAAAGTATACACACAAATACAACTCTTTACAGTGTAGATTTGGTGCCTGTCATCCTAATGTGCTGCTATAATAAACATATATTAAATATTTAATTAATGGTAGTATTGCTTGTCTCCTGAGATTTCATCTGTGCTTGTGGTGATGTTTTGTGTGATCTACATCTTTTTAAAAAGTTATACCGGTGAGTTTGAAAGAAAGCTTTCTTATCCTCTTATTCTGCTGACTCCTGGCTGTGGAAGGGAATACACTAGTATGGGCATAGGACAGAGCTGGGGGAGGCAGCCAGCGTGCTGTTACAGGGATAGATCTGCAGGCATGAAGAAGCTCAAACCCAATAGCACAAAGATCTATGCAGAATGATGTTTATTGGAACATACTTGATAATAGGAAAAATTGAAATTGTTCCTATAATGTGAAGGTTAAATATATAATGGTGCACCCAAGCTACATTCAAAAGAATGAAGCATCTTCCTTTCATGCACATATTCTCTCTCTCTCTCTTTCTCTCATCATGGAAGGATTTATACAATGTCAAGAAATAGTAATAACAAAAAACAAACATTGTGATTAGTAACATGAAATATGATGTATGTAGACTAAATGCCTTTATGTAATGTATTCATGATCCCTACTCTCATTTACCTTTTCCTCCAGTATTATATTTTTTAAAAAACAAAGAAATTGAAAGAATTTTACAATGAGCATCCACAACACCTATCACATGGATTCTAAAATTAATATTTGACTATATTTGCTTTATCACATATGTATCCATACATTCACCTGTCTTGCTACCAGTCCACTTTTCATGGATCTCAAAGCTAGTTATTAGACCTCAGTACACTTTACACCTAAACTGCCAGGCATGATGGTGCATGCCTGTAATCCCAGCACTCGAGAGGCTGAGGCAGGAGGACTGACATGAGTTCAAGGTCAGGATGGACTACACAGTGAGTTCAAAGCCAGCCTGAGCTACAGACCCTGTCTCAAAAAACAAAAACAAAAACAAAAATCTTCCCAACTTTATATCTAAACTCATCAGCACATAAACCATTAGGTAGGACTCAATATTTTTAATGATTTTAAGGTGAAATTTACGTACAAGAAAATGCATTTTCAGTGTGCCATTCTGTGAATTTTGAAAGATGCATACTTTAGAATACAGTGGGGTGTAAACATGAATAAAAGATCGCACTATCAGATGTAAAGTGCAGCTGTGATGAGCTACAGGAGCCTGCCAGAGTGTGACTTGCCCGACTCAGTCAGGGAAGGCTTTGCTGAGAAAGTGGCTTGAGCTCTGTCTAAAGGATGAGTTGGCTAATAAGCAGAGGGGAGGGAGTAGATGGAAAATATCAGGATGTCTTTTTCTTTCTGGTTCCCACCCCAAAACAAGCTTGATTACTCTGTGTGGCAGCCAGGGTGCCAAGGTCCTTTCAGTGGGGAGGATTCTACTGCTGTAACAAACAGACCCCAAAGGTACACTGCCTCGGGTACAGTAGAAGTTTAATATTCATTCACCTCACAGTCTAAGATGAGTGTTCCCGGCCCCACCCACTCGCTCCATATGGTGATTAAAGATGAGAATCCTTCCATCTTATATGGCTCCATTAATCCTTAGGGCCCTGTTTTTCTCTGCATTGAGTGTGGAGGGGGAAGAGAGGAAGGAGGAGGCACAAGCTGCTTCTTAAATGTCTTTGTTCTGGGAGTAAAACCCATGATGTCTGCCCACGGGCCATCAGAGAAACCATAGTCCCATGGCCACACCTCAACACAGGGAGGCCGGGAGCTCAGTTCAGGTAGGCAGTGAGTGGCCTCCAGTATATTCCCTGCTTTTTGGCTCTGGTTGGAATTTTTCATAGCAACACAAGGGACCTTCTGACTTTTCCCTTTATAACTCCCAATTTGTCTCACCCCACAAACAAGAAACTTGAAGCGCCTCTTCTCTGTGACATTTCCTTGTGTTCAAATCATGGAACATGCCAGGTGTTAGTGCTGCCTTTCCTGAAGCATAGCATAAGCCAGGAATAAATCAAGTAGGAAGAAGCCAGCAGCTTATGAAATTAAAGGAAAAAGTCCCTAGAGACTAGGTGCCTAGGTATTGCATTTATTGTTTTTTTTTAAATCCTATCCCATTCCGTGGTTGTGTTTGCATTTCATATCATCTAAAATCAAAAGCAGAGAGGTGAGAAGAAAACCATTAAGCTTCTTCTAGTGCTTGACTTTCCTGGAAGAATGCCCCAGTGCCTGACTGTTACTAAGAAGGCCACTGAGAGTTAGCTGATGCCTTCTTCCACTGAGGTTCCCCTCGGAGACTTAGCATCCGGGACCCACTCTCTCAGGTGCTAGCTCAAAATTCAGACTGAGCCAGAGTTGACTACAGCCATGGCCAAGCTTCCCAATAGCAATCAGGGAGGAACCTGTTTATTTTTTTACCATCTCTATGTCTCCTTTTAAGGAAGATGTTTTTCTTTAAATTGACTTTAAATTGACTTCATTTTCGTCTTCTTAGCATGGCCATAACCAATAATATATGTAAAACTACAGGTTTGATATACCAGTTATATATTTTAGTGTGCTTTAGAGGACCTATTACAAGAGTGATAATTTCGTCCTTGTGCTGCCAGTAGTACCAATATTACATTTTGTGACAAACTGTCTTAAATGCTTATGCTCACATGAAGATTTGACCCCTTGATTTCTACTCTGTTTTGAAGAACATGAAGCCCTTAGCTATGAGTTTTGTGCATGTATGTAAAGTATGGAAAGTCCCTGGTCTTGCCACTCCTCCTTAGCCTTCCTTTACAGCAGGGGCATGTTCCACATTTCCTACGTTCTTAAACATCTTCCCCATGATCTTGACGTTGCTCCTCCCTCCTTTGCTCTGAATAGATCCAAAGGGTCAAACTGCACTTGTGAGATTTGTGCCTCTTGTTCTTCCCTGCCCACTCATTCCTTATCCTTTTGCACAGTGAATCCCCCCAGCCACTTTCTGTTATCCTGTCCAGGTTATCAGTCATCTCCTTACCATCCCTGTCCAGATCTGACACAAGGCTTGTTGGCTCATGTATGAGAACAGAGTGCAGGCCCAAAGGAACAGGAATCGGGACTTGGACTGAAATCCATCCCCACACCACAGTGGCAAGTGGTGAGCACTTTTATACTAATTGCCCACTGATAGGCATGAGTAATGATTCATTTATTCAAGAAGTACTTATTGAGCATCTGCTATGTACCAGGCACTCTTAAATAGAGAAGTGAATAAAACAGATGAAAATATCTGTGCCTCCTCCTCGGTTAGACTTGGTGGTGCACACCTATAATCCCGACACTGTGGGAGACCGAGGCAGACGGATGGAGAGTTTCAGTCTAGCCTGAGCAAGTTAATAAGTTAGAGGGACCCTGTCTGGAAAGAAAAAAGGCTGGAGATGTAGCTCAGTGTGAAGACCCTGGGATCAACCCCAGCACCACTAACTAACTAACTAACTAGTACTAAATATCTGCCTTCATGAATGTATAGGCTCTTGGTGGTGGTGGTGATGGTGAAGATGTATTACCTAACGTTTTTTGAGTCTTTACTATGTGTCAGGCTCTGTTCTAAGTGCTCTGTGTGGGAAACCTCACATTTCTTCTATAATGTTGCTAGTTTTACCCCTATGTTACAGATGGGGAGGAGGAAGAGACCCAAAACGTTGGAACGACTTGCTAAAGTCCCAAGTTCGTCAATGTTGTTTAGTGGATGAAATTATGATTTGGTGCTCTTGTTTGCTTGGTACCTGGCACATATAAAACACCCAAGAGTCTGGGAGGTTAACCATCCTCCCTGCTTTCTCTTCTTTCCCACTGAGTGTCAGGAAGAGGTTGCGTGTCGTGTTTTTTGTCCTGAGCTGCCATCACTGGACAAACTGGCCACTGTGACGATGGGGTTGGGACCTTCTGTCCTCTCTCGTCACGTCACTCTGCCCGCACTGGTCACCCGTCCCTGTCGAGTACCTGCTGGAACTCCGAGCTAAGAGCAAGTCTCCTGAGAGGGCCCATGAGAAGGACCTCCGTCCTCCATCCTGCAGGCACTGCCCTTCCCAGCCTCTTGGGATCCTCCCCGTCTCAGAGACATTTCTGGCACATGCAGTCTCTCCGCAGAGGGTTCCTTTTAGGCCCTCAACCTCCATTCTTCTAACACTCACTGCTGCACCGCCGTCCCACCCAGCCCTCTCCCACTCCCACTCTCCTGATTGTCCCTGATGTTTATGGAACCTGCACCAATTGCCGGAGACCATGCTGCGGATTTACATGCATTGCACCGTATAGTTGTCATCACGATTCTGTGAGGTAGCTACTGATAATAACCTTACGATACCTACACAGAAATTGTAAATCAGAGGTTAAGTGAATTCTGCAAGATCACATGGCTGGGAAGAGGCAGGGTCAGGACTTGAAACCTGGATTTGTGATTCCAGTTTCCTCTTCCCATTTCTAACAGCACACATCTCCACTTTGGGCTCTGCATGTCTCCCAAGCCACTAGTCTTCTTTCTTCTTCTTGTCTCTCTCAATCATTTGAAACAGCATTTACAAAACAACTAGAAGAGCTGCATAATGACATTTGTGGTTTCCTCCTTCCTCTATGAAAAAGTTCAGAATGATATCTTATGATTGCACTGGTATAGAGGCAAACATACTAATATTACATATTAAAACATTTCCTTCTGCCTTAAAGTTGTTTTTTCCATATGATTTTAAAGAAAATCAATGCTTCTATGAACCCCTGAAAGGGCAGTGGAGCCTAAGGGCTGTGCCTGGTATACTCAGTGGAAAAGTCACCCTGGTTTCGACAGCAGCTTCTGTCCCAGTAGCCTGTCCCTGGCCACCTTCAGCTCACTCCCAGAGGTCAGGGGTCACTAGGGTGCTCTGAAGGCACAAGAGAACAGTCCAGACCTCCAAGCTTCAGACAACAGTGCCTTCTGCTGGAGCCAAGCTCAGCACTGAGTTTCAGACAGGAAGCAATTGCCTGAGGAGATTAAAAGGCAGTTCAATTCGTGCCAGTAGCTAAGGTCTTCTCTAAAGTCTTTGAGCTCCAGTTGTGGGAGTCTATCCTAATTTTAATCTCATTAGTGCTATGTACACACACACACACACACACACACACACACACACACACACGACACGGTTATATAATCCTACACCCAAAAGCACTTCCCTTTACTCCAATCCGCTTTGCTGTCTTCCTGCACCATATGGTGAATTCCTTTATCACATGGTTCACAGATAGCTGCGAGTCTTTGCTACCTGTTCCCTTAATCCTCTTCCAGAGAACCTTTTGACATTTGCTGTCTGATCCGGGGTTCCTGCCTTCTCTTTGAATCCATCCCAATTATGGCACCTTCCCCTCCGCTCCCAAACTTTCATATGCAGTTCTGATTGCAGCACGGTTTTGCCAGCTCATCTTTCCCAAATCGCTTTCCTCTGCTTCCCAGGCCTCTCTTCAGTGAAGTGATCTGCTGCTTTTCTACCGCTCCTTTGCTCCTCAGCAGATAGTAAATCATTGTAAAGACCATTTTCCTCAATTAAATTAACCTCACAATGAAAATGAAAATATCAGGAATTCAGGGTTTACAACTCTCCACCTGCTGCAAGTAGGTGATCGTGCCAGAGTAAGTGGGGGCGTACTGAGTGGACATATGTGGCTCCTTTCTGTGTCTCTCACAATGCCCAAAGGCAGGAAGTGCAGTCTGGGTGCGATAAATTGAAGGAGCCCAACTACCAGGTGTCTCTCAGGAGCCTTCAACCCTTCACCTTGCTCTTCGCTGTGGTCTCTATGGAGATGCATCTGTGCCACCTCTTAGCCTTGTCACTTCTCAAGTCTCCATGTCTAACTCCCAAATCTCAAATACCCTCTAAGTCCAAGATCCAAGAAGGAGAGGCTGATGGGCCCACCCCTGTGGCTCAGGGATCCATATTCCATTAGCTGTACCCATGGACGAGAGTCACTTTCTCATGTCAGGAAGGGTGACAGGAACAGTCTCTCTAGACAGAAGATGTATGGGAAATTTCTAGAAGAGAAGGAAGAAAGTGACTGTCCTGCCTGGTACACAGGCCAAAATAGGAGTTGTCTTTAAGTCTGCGTCTTATTTAAGATATTACCTGATTCTTTGCAGCAAATATCATCAAGTTAAGTTAAGTCCTTTTCCTGAGGAGCCAGGTAGCGCTTATTAACATGGAAGCTGTCTCATGGTTCCTGGCACCTTCTGCATATCTATCTTCACTGCATCCCTACACACTAGTCCAGAAATCCATAGTCCTCTTAAAGTGAACCCCAACAGCAGAGCCTTTCCGTAATATTCTCTAGAACAAACATCATAACATGAACTTGTAGATTGTAATTCTGTTAGTCACTTTCCCATCACTAGTACAGAATCCCCAACTCCCACAACTTAAAGAAAGGAAGATTTATTTTGGCTCACAGTTTCACTGGGTTCAGTCCCTGGTTAGCTGGCAGCAAGGCAGAAATGGCATGGTGAAAAGGCATGGCAGTGGAAGCCAGGAAGCAGAGAGAGAAGAGGAGGAGCCACAGAAAGAATCCACTCTTCCAGGTCACACCCCCAGAACATGTTCCTTCTCACCAGGCCCCACCTCTGAGTGGCACAGTTGGCAACGAACTCACTAATGGACTAATCCACTCTTGAGTAAAACACCTCCATGATCCAGTCACTCCAAGATCCCACTTTGGACCTCAAGAGTTTTGGGGGACCTTTTAGATCTAAACCATAACAGTTACCATCCAACACTCATGGTGCATATTTTGGATGTACACATGTGGATGGCTCCTAGGATTAAAAGTGCCATAGTTGGTTTCAATCCTCCATGGCCCTCCTCCAGTGTCACCTTATGTCCTAATGTCCCTGAACACCTCTGCAGGGATTGATAATATATGTTGAACACTAGAAACTCATCTGAGTGTTTTACATGTGTTGCTCATTTTGTTTGCACAACAGTCTTAGGAGGTAGATGAGATAACAGAGGCTCAGAGCGGGGAACAACTTGTAGTCAGGCAGCATGGAGGTAGTTTGAGCCCTGGGAGCTACACAGCCTCCGCTGTGCCCAGTGTGATCCATTCTGGCCCTGGAGAAACCGCAGTCTCTGCTAGCAGTGGTCTGCACCACCCACAACCAAGCCAGCCTTGTGCTCACACACAGATCAGATTATGGAGAAACAGGCTTTCTTTGTGCAACCTAATTGTTGAAATGAATGACAGACCCTTAAGGATTTCATTTCATAATCTTTTTGGTAAAAGCAATCAATTACTGGCTTGTTTTCCCAGAAACACAGTCAAATTAAATCAGCTTTTATTTTAACCATCTAGCTTTGTCAAATTTAACATATGACTCAAGGAAATTTGTGTAAGCCATACATGTCACCGAGGTTTATTGTGTTGTATTTATTTTTTAGGCATTTCTGTGGATTTTTTTCTTACAGTGAGAACACTTAGGATCACCACTGGTGAATTTCACGTAGACAACATGGTGTCATTAACCAGAGTCCCCATGCCATACATTACATCTCTAGTGCTCATTCATCTTAGTATTGCAAGTTTATAGCCTCTGACCAACATCTCCCCATTCCCACACCCCTCCAGCCCTTGGTAATGAGCATTCTATTCTGTTTCTCCAAGTTTGACTGTTTCAGATGCTCCATATAAGTGAGATCCTGCAGTGTTAGTCTTTCTGTGCCTGGCTTATTTCATTTAGCATAAGGTCCTCCAAGTTCACCAATGTATATTTTTAGCTCCGAAAAACCCCTTTAATAGCTCAAATGGATGCTTATCAGTTTTATTAATGTCAATAGAGTTGGTACAGCCCTGAGTGCTGTTATAGTAGTTCTTTCACATTTCTTATTAGAACCCAATTAAATAGTTTTACTAGACTCAATCAAACATCTTCATTTAGAACACGGTGCTAAGTGTCTCAGGCTAAAGTCTCCTTGTTGCCTCTCCTCCCCTTTGCCAGTAGTTGCTGTGAGTCACCCCTTCTGTTGGCATAGTGACATTTGCTTAACAAAAGCAAGTCTGAAGGGGCCACAGGCGGCCAGGCCGAACACATGTCCATTCTTCACTTCCTTTTGCACTTCCATGGTCTTCTGTTAGTGGGCAAAAACACAACTTGATTAAATCGAAGGTGTGACAGGGCATCATTTTAAAGGCTTTATATCTGAATGTGCCTGCTGTCCTGACCTCTGAAATGAAAACTCAGCTTATCTTTCACATAGATCTGTGCCTTTATCATCTATAGTGAGATTTTTTAAATACGGAAGACCTTACATAATAAATAGCCAAGTTATAGCATCTGAGTTGATCTGCATGCTGGGTATTGCTGCTCCTCTTTTTGTCAAGCCAACCTGAAGATTGTATCCAGGAAGTGATTCAGTCCCACCCAGCTTTACTCGGTTAACTCTATTAACTCCCAAGTAGCATCATTTCCCCATTGTACTACTTTTCAATTTTTCCTTAAGTATGTATTCACTAAGTGAAGTCTATTCAGCTGCTTGCTCCAAAACAAGCTATTAGAAGCCTGAAATCATTTCTAGACTACTCACTTCCTCCTTGCTGCTAGAGGCAAATGGACTGATCTCCTCAAGCCACATGACTTTGTATTAAACTAGTAGGGCCACAATCCAATGCAAAATTTAGACATACTATGCTTAGAAAATTTAACCATAAGAGAGAATTAGAATTAGGGCCTTCAAAATAATCTACATTGTGTCTGGTGAAATTTAAAGTTGGGAGAGCCTTAGAAGTTGAGAATTCACAAACAACCATGGTGAACCATGTATTGTTACTATATGTTAAGCCTCTAATCTTGGATCGTGGCCCTATGAATCGATGGACTGGTGTCTATATTTTACTCGCACATCCAGAATGCTGTAAGATCTGGGTGGAGCAGATTTCCAGGGAAGGTGAGGTTACTTTAGCCCCTCAGCACTTCATCCTTGGTCCATTCTGAAGGAGGGGCTTGGTAAGTCTGCATTTCAGACAAGATGGATCTAGGGGCCTGGAAAGTAGGGTATGTAGTTCTTCTCTCCCTCTCCAAGGTTGGTAGATGCTCTGCTGGTTCCACAGGAAGTTCCTGCCTGTAACTGGGCATGTGGATCCCTGAGGGAGGATCCTCTTCATACCTCCTGGAGAGCTTGGGTCCATCCCTACTTCTGAGAAGACAAGAAGACTTCACCTTTTATTCTCAGCCTTGCATTAGGGCCTCCTACATCATAGATTTCACAGAAATATTGGTTTTTCCTACTCATTTTCTTCCTTTCCCTTTTCCATGTATAGAGAATGTGGGGAAGAACCCCTTATACCCATGGAAGGAATTAGAAAGTCTTTCTTATTCTCTGTGAATGTGCCTTTGTTTCAATGCTTACGTCTCGCTGGGTGCCACACACTGAGCTTTGCCTGGGTTAATGTCATTTGATCTTACAAGAGCCTTGTGAGGGAGAGACTGATCATTATTTGTCTTTCTTAGATGAGGGAACTGCGGCTCAAAGAGGCTGAGAAACTTGCCCGAGAATACAGAGTATTCAGAGTATACGGTAGAGTCAGGATTTGAACGCATGATTCCAGAGTCTGAACTTGTACTACTGTGATTTTACAATTCTCACTAGATACAAGCTTCCAGATCACTAGACTCAGCTGGTACCATAATCTCATTCTTACATGGCAAAGATTGTCAGGCTACCTACCTACCATGTTATATAGATGAGGATGCTAAAATGAACAGTCATGCTAGAACCAGGCCACACTCAATATTCTCTCAACATCCTGCTCCTGGGTGGGTGCATGCCCTTGGGAGAGCAAGGCCACAGGGTTTGGCCCAAGCTCCAGCTTCTGATTACAACATAGCCCGATGGCCTCAGGCCAACTTACCTCCCTGACCTTCTCCAGCTCAGGCCAGGCCTGGCACAGGAAGGACCCAAATATTTAGAAGATTCTGATTTAATTGGTCTGGAGTGTGGTCGAAAAATCAGCTTCTAAAAGCTCTGCAGGGAATTCTAATGTGCACTGTGGACAAACGACAGCTTGGTAGAAGCAGGCAGGGAAAGCCCAGTGAATGCATGTGGGCCGGAAGGAGATGGTATTCGCCTTAAAACTGAGAGCTAAGCTGGTCTAAAGTCCCCTCTGCAGGGCTTTGGTGGGGGAAGGTAGAATCCAAGCAGGAGACAGCCCCAGAGGGAATGGGATCATCAGAGAGATGGAGCCCTAGAATAGAAGGGTACCGCAGAGAAACCCTCGTCCTGCACTCAGCCTTGGCCCCAAGCTCCCCCTGGGGTCCTGGGCATGGGCGAGGAGGACTATCCCAGTGTCACAACCCCTTGGAGGGCTGCGCTGTAGGCACAGATGCTTCAGCTTGCTCGCCTGTCCCCCTTCCATGCTGACCTCCTCTCGTTGCACCCTGCTTCCCCAAGTCGGTGTGTGGAGACCCCGTGAGCCTCGGTTATCTCCTTCTCTACATCAGATGCACTGTCAGGAGCCATCAAGCCGGAATCTTTCCCCCATGTCCGTTCGTTAGCTGAGCAAGCTTGCATATCCTGCGATGCTGATGCGCTGGCCTCTCCTCACTCTCCTCCCCTCTGACCCCGATGTCTGGAGTCATTAAGAGCACCCTGCACCAAAGCACTGCTCACAGAAATCTGTGCTTTCAGACCCAAGTTCTAAGAAAGCTAGTTTTTCTCCTCAAAAAGTTATTTTGCTTATAGGAAATAATGACTTGGTATGTTTCATTTATCCCCAGGAAGTAAAGAGAAAGAGGGAGGGAGGGAGAGGGAGAGAGAAAGAATATGTGAGTGTGTTTCATGTGTATATATAATACATGTACACATGTACAATACACATGTATTTACTGCACAGTGTATAATTCTGATCCACCTGTGTGGATATAGTTTGCATACCATAAATTATCTTTTTAAATGATATAATCTAGAGTGCTGTCTTAATTTCTTCATGAAATGTGAATGGATAGAACCATATATGAATTGAGCAGTGCTGAGCTCTAAGTAACTGAAGCTCAAGTAACTAGATCTTGTGACCTAGACTAGAGGTTTTTAAAGCTGTTTTCTCCACTGAGATCTTTTTGTTCATTATTCAAAAAGCACTCATTGAGTATGTACTATGTACTAGATGCTGGGAATATGACAATGAGCAAGTCAGACAAAATCTGACCTCATGGAACTCACATTAGTAAGAAAGAAAATTAGACGTGCCAGGTAATACAGTGCCAGGTGTGATAAGTACTGTGAAGAAAAAATTAAGTTGGGAGAGGGAAATTGCAGAGGGATGTATGTTTAGAGAAAGGAGGTGCAGAGGGAACTGAAATCACCTCGTACCGTGACGTAAACAAGGTGAGGGAGCAAATGATTGAGTGTGTCTGGGGACAGAGTCCTGAAGTCAGGAAAAGCCAAAGCAGGGGCCTCGAGAGATGGGATTTCATTGTAAGTACAGTCAGAAGACTGAAGAGGGTCTTAGGGAGAAGGAATGACACGATCTGGCTTGAGATTCTAAGGCACTGGTCAGTTTGTGGGAAGTATAGTGGGTGTGGAGTTTAGGACCAAGCAGAATGGAAGCAGAGAGCTGGTCGGGAAGCAGTTGTAGGCGGCCGGGCTGAGGGTGACAATGGCTTTGATCAGCAAGGGGCTGGTATTGGGAAAATATTTGGAACACAGAGCTGACAAAACTTGGGCTGTACTAGATGAAAAGTGTAGGAGAGAATTAAGGGTAACTCAATCAGGCTTTGCATTTTTGACAAGTGTCTATTAGTGTTGGGGATGCTGTGGTAGGTAGGGTCTTTGATTCTCACTGTCTCTGTCCTCTCCCGTTAGTGAACACATGAACACACAGTTCCCTTATGGCAAAGTCCCTCAGCCAGCCAAAAACTGGAAACTGGGGCTTTGTTCAAGGGTAACCATCAATCCCCTTGGTCCTTCTCGGGATTGTTGAGGAAGCCACTAAGTGGATAAAAATGTATTCTCCCCCCAAGTGTACATTCAATCCCTTACCTATGCATGTGACCTTATTTGGCTACAAAGTCTTTGAAGATGTAATTGAGTTAAGATGAGGTCATCTTGGCTTAGAGTGGATCCAGATCCAATGGCTGGAGTCCTTATAAGAGAGACATTTGGACACAGAACATACAGGGAAGAGCACCATGTGAAGACAGAGGCAGAATTGGAGTGATGTATCTATACACCAAGGAATGCCAAGGATTGCTGGCAGTCATTAGAGGCTAGGAGAGAGGCACGGAACAGATTTTCCCTCGGAGTCTCCAGAAGCAACCAATTCTGCCAACACCTTCATTTTGGACTTCTGACCTCCTGAACTTGGAGAGAATACATTTCTATTCCTTGCTATGACCCCTCAGGAAACAAATCTGGTCCCCAGGTGTGAAGCACTCCTTGTTTGCCAGGTGTGGTGCTGAGGTGAGGTGTGTACTCTGCTCCCTCTATCTGTACCCTGAATATTATTGGCATCCCTGATTCACAGATGAGAAAACTGAGGCTTAGGAAGGTGAAGTGAATTCCCCTAGTACATGGTAGAACTTGTACACATACCAGTCATATCAGTTAAAGTTTACTACAGGAACAGACTTAATATATGTGGTATGAAAAGGATTTACAAGAAGGCTTTAAACAGCTGCCTGTGGAGTCAGGGGTGGAAGAATACAAAATGGCCGTGCAGAGGATCCAGTCAAAAGTTGAAGCCCGGGAGCTCACTGCAGAAGGGTCTGCATTGGAAGGCTGAAGGGTCTGCGCTGGTGGCCTGAAAGAAATGGAGATAAATGTTCAAAGGTGATGGTGAAGACCAGAGCTCCTCAGAAGAAGCAAAAGGGAAGACTTCCTTCTTCTTTCCCCATTTGTTTCATCAAGGCTTTAGGCCTGTCGGTTCTGCCACCACATCTGAGTGGGTTTTCCTTCCTCAGTTTTCATCCTACAGGTCACCCATCCATAGACAGACACACCCAGAACTGTGCTCCACTGACCTGCTAGGCGTTTCTTAATCCATGCAGGTCAACCTCACAATTAACTATCACACCAGGTCTTCTAACTCTGAAGTCCATACCCTACCAGTGTAGGGCTCCACCCCATGGGCAGAGGCCAAGATTCTCAAGCACACTTCACCTTTGGGATTTGCCAGTAAAGTTCACCACAAGAAACTTTCTATCCAGGGACTCCTGGCTACTTTCCTCTGTTTTATTTGCTGTCAGTGCTATTTATCACATCTATCCCAGAAGATTCTTGGGTAACAGATGTGTCTTGGAAATTGATAAGAACATCACTTCAACACATCCTTTCAATCTGTTTGGAATCCTCACCCTGGAGAGGGAGGGACAGCTGAATAAACAGCCCACGCCCTCAATGTTGGTATTAAGGTTTCTGGAAGCTCCAGAAACTACACATTACAATTAAATACAAGATAATTTCCACTTACAAGAGCACTGTAGAATGTAGCCTTCACCCTTGCTAGTGCTATGGCTATTTTTTATTTTTCTTTCCCATGTAAACATAAGTGCCTAGGATGTGCCAGAGGCATGATTAGATTTTTAAATGCTAAGCGAACAACAGTGTAGGGGGCAGGAAAAATGTGGACAAGGCACACAAATGATTGATATTTAGAAAGGCCTATATCGAAGTAAGTGACAAAGGTACAAAGCAGTCTGGGTGCACCGAGGCAGGAGTGGCCACATTTTGCTAAGTGGATCATCAAATCTATAGGCAGAGGTGACATCTGAGCTGAGTCTCAGATTTTTTAGGCAGTAGAAGCGTATAGAAAGGCCTTGCAGACAGTGGGAATGGAATGTTCAAAGGCAAGAAAAGAACTGGATACCGTTTGGCCCTTGGTTGCCATTGAGGACTTTCCACATCCAAGTAGCATGGTCTGGGCTGCAGTTTTAGAAAATTTGCTTGCCTGGGTAAGGTATCCTCTCTGGGCCTTGAGTTGTTTACCTGCCCAGTGGGCATGACTGAAACAGAGGTAGGATGTTACCTTTGCTCCCAGGAGATGCTCCCAGCCCTCTGTCCTGCTTCTCTTCCATGCAGAGGGCTAAGACATCTTACCATGACTGCATCTGCAAGTGTAGTGTCCAAGAACTCTCCTGTCTGTTCTGAGTGGAGAAGCAGGGGACACACAAGCTTTCAGGACTCCTGAGTGCTGACTCGACCGCTGGCCGTAGTCAGGGAAGGGGTCCACCACTGAGGACAGCTCAGGACTGAGCCCTTCCTGCTGCACCCCATGAGTCTCCGACTGAAGGCTCTCCCTGCTCCCTCCTGCAGGCCTGCTGCCTGTTTGCATGCCATCTGTGTTGCCTCTCTGCTTCTTCTGTACCTGCATAGCCCCCAGCTTTCTCTGAATTTTGAGAGCAGAAAATCCCCTCTCTCAATCCAGCTCTTCCGCCTTTGGCCAGTGGCCTCCTTCAGACAGTGAAAGAGCTGGGGAAAGGAAAACAGCCCTTGGGCACCAGGGGGAGAACAGAGGGAGGGAATAAATTCAAAACACACATTTTAACTCTGTGAGCTTGCCTTGTCACCGAAGCTGGTGGCTCTGTTTGGGGGATTGAGTCAATACTCCACTCAGATGAGCGGCTTTTATATTTTCATGTGCCAAAAGCCTTCTTAGCGTGCCCTAAATCCCTGTGTCTGCTGGCCCCTGCCGGCTGATGAGAGAAGATAGAGGAAGCAGGAGATGGGGACTCTGCACATGCGTGAGGCCTGGATGCCTCAGTACAGGAACACAGCAGTCCAGAGCCTGCAGTGCACAAACCCAGTCGGGCCTCTGACACGAGGAAGGTGGGGTGTGCTGAGCTTCTCGCCTGCAAGCCCATTCTGTACGTCACTGCCTCTGGTCCCCGGGCTAAATCAAGTCTGAGAACTTCATTTCCTTCACCTAAACTCTTTGAGGGTTTTTCTGGATCTCAAGTGGAGCATTAGAGATAGGAACTTCAGCCAGGTAGACCGGAGTTCAAATCATGGCCCTGTCTCAGCTGAATTGTGGTGTGGCAGATTGCTTACCTTCCTATGCCTCGGTTTCCTGTGAAATAGGACTCATATTGTTACCTAGACTCTGATGCAAAGTAAATGGGGATTAACAAGTGAAAGCCAATAATTATTTAGTGCATTCATAAGTGATCAAAAATACAGTGGTGACTAACATTATTGCTTGCAAAGGATCCAGCACAGTGCATGCTATAAATACTTCACTGTTATTGTTCCTTCTGTCAGGAAGCCTCCTGGGAGCTCCCAGGCCAAGTTAGGCCTCTCCACTGGGTAATCCTGCCTTGGGCTTCCAAAAAGCTTCCTGAGAGTAGTACCTGCTGGCCGTAATTCCCCTTGGCATGCTCAGTACCCATGAAATAATGATGGATCTGTAAGCTGTACCAGTTAGCTGGCTCTGATTGTGACCACAGCTCACAGAAGGAAACCCCAAGACAACAGGAGATGCTGTGCAAATGTTACAGTAATCACCCGTTTAATTAATTGTCCAAAGTCTTTCTTCCCCTCTGGAGTTCAGGGTCAGAGAATGTGTTGAATGTGTCTGCTTTTTTTTTTGCTGCCTCCCCAGGGCTTAGCAGGCTCTTAAAGAACATTGCATAATTGAATGAATACAGGAACAAGTGTCCCAAATGCAGTTTTATTAAACACTCACTGATTTCCTCACTCAGTAAGCCTGTATTGAATATCCACGGCATGCCCAGTACCATTGTAGGCTCTTGGGTTATGCCACTGAACAGAACAGGCAAAGACACTATCTTCATGGGTCATTATTCTAGCCACATTGGCTAGGCATTGATACATATCCCAAAGGAGTCAATACTTGGTGACCTTTCCTGGAATCCTCCTCTTTTGGTTAGACTTGGCCATTCAAAGCACGAGGTTGGTGGAAAGTGCCATTGTTGTCTCAGTTAGCAGAGGGCATCTGTGCACAGCTGGGAGCCGGTTTCAGTGGACACCAGCTGCCCAGCGCTGTCCCCCAGGCCCCTCTAACTGCCCAATGGCCTCCCTGTCCTCTCCAGGTCATGCTGTCAGAGCGGAAGGGCACAGACGAGCTCTACGCCGTGAAGATCCTGAAGAAGGATGTGGTGATCCAAGATGACGACGTGGAGTGCACCATGGTGGAGAAACGGGTGCTGGCCCTGCCTGGGAAGCCACCGTTCCTGACCCAGCTGCACTCCTGCTTCCAGACCATGGTAACTTGTCCAGTGGCCCGGGACAGCTGCCTCTTGGGTTCCCCTGGGCTTTGGCCAAGGCTATACCCACAGCACCCACCCAGCGAGACACCTGGGCCCTTCCCATTCTAGAAACAGAAAGATTCTGGGCCCCAGGGAGTCAGCTGAGGATTCCCAAGGTTGCCACTGAGAAACACTTTCCCTGGAGCAGATTCTGTCCAAACTCAGATAAAGGAACTCAAGCAATTTGTTTTCTAATCAACAGAGCAGAGCCTTTCTCTAACAGCAAGGGTGACTTGGGGACAGGAACTCAGGGAGAAGGTCCACAGACTGCCTCTAGATAGTTACAGTCATTCCTCCAGACCCTTTGGAAAAATGCATCAGTGCCTCTCTGCAGGTTGCCTGAGGTCTTGGCAGGGCCTCCTGGAGGTCGAGGTGCTGAGAGCGCGGCCTCGGGGACAGCTGGGGCTAGGCACAATGTCCTAGGCGTGAGCCCGCGCTTAGAGCCAGGGCTGCCCCGATGAGAAGGGAACATTTGTGCACTGTCTGCCATTGCCCGTGATTCCAGCTCTGTCTGTGAAAGTGAGAGATCTCTCTGGGTAAATCCTTACTTTTGTCTAGTTCACTTTAGTCCTTGGCCTCCATAGCTGAGGAGGAAAAGGACAGAGCCCAAGTGCAAAGTGGTGCAAAGTTAATTCTTGCAGCTGTGGCTTCAAAGGCGACTAGTCTAATGACTTAAGGGATTCTTCAAGATTACCCTTAACTCTTCAGTTCTCAACTTACATGCTGGTTTTAGAACCCCCTTTCTATGTGAGGTGGGCTGCCATTGCATTTTGCATCTAATTTGACATGTCTTTTAAGTGTTTGGTGATCCTCTAATCCCTCCCATCATTTTCTTGGATCTGCTTTTTACCTGCTGAAGATCCTGGGCTGTTTGGCCCATGGCATTTTCACACTCTGGCCTTTGCTGACTGTGTACTCTTGAGGCACCTCAGCATGCTTCCTCTGTCCTCCCAGTTTCCCGTCAATTGGCAGCTGGACCTAAAGCTTGGTCCAGCTCAGCTCTGGTCCCTTTGGCAAGGCCATAGATGGTGGATGTGTTCTTCCATCCCAAGGCATACAATGTCCAGTTGTCTCTCCGTGATATTGGCAGCAGTTGACACTCAGTACCTTGACCCATTAATTTGTTAGGTACTGTAAGATAGTGATATCCTGATTCTACCATTTCGTTTTCATTTACTGGTTGGAATGCTTTATAAAGAGAGGCTTCCCCATGTTGGTTCCCTGATGCTCCAGTTCATGCAGAAAAGGAAAAATAAATACTTGATTCTTTCCCTTTAACAGTTTTCAAGATGATGAATTGGTTCACTATTATGCTCTAAACGGAACTAGAGTTACTTTTAAAATAAAATTTTTTTTACTATAACAAGAGTCAATGTAAAGAAAAATATCAAGTAAATGATAACTTATATGAGGACCTGACAAAGTCAGGGAAAGAACGGAATCTAACTTTCTAGCTTTGCCTTTGGGAATTAAGTTATTCTCTTACCTGAAATTTCTAGCTTTGCCTTGGGAAATTAAGACCTAAAGGTATTTAGGTGGTAACAGAGGCCGGGCTTAAACCTCTAGACTAGCGGTGGCAAACCTTTAAGGGCTTTCGATGATACAAAGAGCCCCTGGGGCACTCGAGCCCCCGATTCGCCACCTCTGGGACCCCCAATCTCTACTGTCCCTTGTCCGTGGGTGGGCGGTCCCCAAACTGAGTCATGGGCATCAGCAGATGAAGGACAGTCTCAGCCTGCTCAGTGGACTAAGGGAAAAACCTCCATCTTAAGGAAGAGGCTGTGCAGACCTGGAGCAGCGGTTTTCAATTTCAGCTGATGGTGTTGAGATTCAGAGCAATTAGTCATTTGTGACTAATACTCATTAAAGTTAGCCTGTTCGCTGCTGATCGACTATTTTGATAGTGACAACATAGAGTGGATTTGAGGTTGCTCCTTTAGTATTGAGCTGCCTCACACACGTATATTTCAGTACATGAGAGAGCAGGAGCTGGAATTACCTGGAAATTGTGCAGAACTGTAGTTGTCACCTCAAGGAGTCGTCACCTGCTGGGAAGGAGAAATGAGCACCAGGAGAGCCCAGAATGCAGGAGCTCAGGAGAGTCCTGTCCTGTGTGGGGTGAAGGCCCGTGTTGGGGACCACACAGTCCCGCAGGCCAGCAAGGCCAGGGATGGAGCAGACTGCTTTCTGGCCATTTGAGGAACAGATGAAGCGATTGACCTGGGACTATATTGTTCGGTGGGGAAAATCCTTCAAGAAATGCACTTGCTGCAAGCAAGGAGCCAGGGGGTCGGGCTGAGGGCCAGGCAGACACCCGTCCATCTCACCTGCATTCTGCGCACGTGCTCGTGGAGTGAATTCCCCCAGTTTAAGTTACATTTTTCTCACTTTTTTGGGGCTAAGCACATGAATTTTAATTTTGCATGAATTAAATTTGTCTTTAAGACTTATAATAATACCTACTCCATATGAGGCACAGAGCTAACAATTTTAAGCTGCACGACAACTCTCACGGATCTCATCATCATCCCCATTTTGAGGGCGCACAGCCGGTCCACGTCAGGGTCAGGATTTGAATCCAGGCAGTGCAGCTCTCAGGGACCCTGCTGCACTCTGCGGTGCCCTGTGTGGGGATCACTTGTCTGCCACTGCTCCTGACACCCGGGGTGGAATCCCCACCAGCCAGCCTGTTTCTAGTTCCCCCGGGGCTCAAGCTCTACCTCAGCCCTGCTCACCTCTCACCTGCTCAGTGAAGTCGCATGGTGCCTCTGTCCCTCGGTTTCTCCATCTCTGGGGCGGAGCTGGTTTCCACCTGAGCATCTGCCATATATGGGTCTTCAAAAGTGTTTCATTCTAGCCACACAAAATCTTCCCATGGAAGGGATTATCTGTCATTGCACTTGACAGGCGAAAGGGTTGAGGATTGAGTATGCAGGGCAAGTTTTCCCTGGACACAGCACTGGGTCACCAGCCCATTGGACTTAGAGCCCACCCTTTTGTTAGTATATTGTACTGAGCCATGTCAAGACGGCCTTGATGGGGCAGTGTTCTGAACGAGAAACACAAGCAGCAGAGAGTACCAGTGTGTGCTGCTTCCCGTGCTAAGCCTTCTATTGCATTGTCTCACTGTCCCCTGCCAACACCTCTGCCGGAGAGGCACTGTTATCAATCCCAATTTATACTTAGTGTAAAGACCAGTGATGTATACTGTATGTTATATATATTATTAGTATATTTATACCAGTGACGTAACTTGTGCGGTGCCAAACAATTGGTCAGATACCTAGAAGGGGAATAGCAGGGTCGTGTGGAATTTCTAGTTTTAGTCTTTTGAGGAATCTCCACACTGACCTTCATCATGGTGGTACTAGTTTAATTCCCATCGACAAGGCTTCCTTTCCCCCCACCATCTGTTACTGATTTCTTGGTGATAGCTATTTTTTCTGGAGTCAAGTACTATCTCAATGTTGTTTTGATTTGCATTTCTGTAACAGCCAGCAATGTTGAACATTTTTTTTCATGTATTTATTGGCCATTTGTACTTTTGAGAAGTGTATTACCCATTTTTGATTGGGTCTTGTATTTGGAGGGGTCTAATTTTTTTGAACTCTTTATATATTCTAGATATTTGTCTTCTGTCTGAGAAATAGCTGGCTAATTTTTTTCCCATTCGGTAGGTTGTCTCTTCACTTTGCTGGTTGTTTCCTTTGCTGGGCAGAAGCTCATAGTTAAAAACTTCATATTACAATGACACAGGCATACCCATGTTAAGAGCACACAACTCAAAATAGCTAAATCTTGGAAGCAGCTTATATGCCCATCAGCAGGTGAATGGATGAAGAAAATATGTATTTCTACACAATGAAGTACTATTGTGCCATAAAAAGGATAGACTTGAGTCATTTTTAGGAAAATGGATGCACCTGGAGACCATAATGTTAAGTGAAGTAAAAAGACACACAAGCAGGGCTGGGGATTTAGCTCAGTGGCACCTCGCCTGTCTTGCAAGCACAAGGTCCTGAGTTCAATCCCCAGTACCTGAAAAAAAAAAAAAGACACACAAGCTTAAGTATTGCATGATTTCTCTTATATAAGAAACCCAAATATAAATAAAGAGTAAAATAAAAGCTAGACGTGGTGACACACGCCTGTGATCCCTGCACCCGGGGGGGCTGAGGCAGGAGGATTGCTGTTGTGTTCAAGGCCAGCCTGTGCTACATGGTGAGACTCTGTCTCAAAAAAACCAAGAGTAAAATAAAAGATAGATAATAGGAAGTAGGGAGCTAGATCTTTTGCAAATGGGAAGGGGAGCGAGAAATGGGGGGAAGAGGAGGAAGAGGAAGGGAATGAAAAAAAGAATTCAGATGCATTATGTACATGTACCAGCTCCCCACCAGGAATGTGATCATTATATAAACAAGTACTTATAAAAAATAAAAGTTCTTTTAAAAACAAACAATTAGTCGGTAGCGGAGATGGGATTTGTTCTGCAGGGCTCCAGAATCCCAGAGTGGGAAATCTTTGCTATACTTGCCATGTTTTAACTCCACATTACTGTCTCTGGCTTACAAAATACTTTCCCTTTCATAATCACTTCTAATCTTCACTAGAACTCTCTCAGTGTTAAACCACCCATATTTCTATCCAAGGGAAGCCAATTCCCAGAAAGATAACAGTGTCTCAGGTTATCTGATTGGTAAGTGGGAGTCCTAGAACTTGAGCCCAGGTCTCCTATTGGCCCTTTGCATGTTCTTTCTACTATGAAAAGAATCTCCCTCCTAGCCTACATGGATATTGCAAAAATTAGATAAGATTCTCTCCATAGGAGTGATTAACATTAGGAAACACTTATGCAAATAAGAGGTGATTGAAAGATACAGTGTGTTTAAATTTTAAAAATGTATTATAGTAAAAGACAGATTGCCATTAATTCCCCTCAAACTACTCCCTATTATTCTTGCCACTTTCTGGAGCAGTTCTGGAAGTCCTTTTTTATAAGTGTCTTTATAAGTATAATCAAAAATACTGTGACTGCTGCTGCCCAGTGTCATTCAGTGGAAAGGCAGCTCATAAAAAGATTATGGTCCTCTTCCACCCTTTTCACTGGATTTGGCACCGTGTAGCTTCCGGCTGTTCCCCAAAGTCAAAACAATCATGAAAAGTGTTTTGCATTATTCCAGGACATCGAGGCATCCACGACTGTGCAGTTAGACACAAAGGAAGACTTCCAGTACTAGTTCAGAAAGGGGCAAGAATGATCCCATAAGTGTGCTTGAGCCCAGGGCAAGTATTTTGATACAAATTAGTGACAATGTATCTTTTTGGGGGGTACCGGGTATCGAACTTGGGTCCTTGAGCTTGCAAGGCAGCTGGCGGAACCACTGAGCTAAATCCCCGGTCCAACAATGTATCTTTTACTATGAGAAAACTTTTTAAAACATTGGAACATTGACCTTATTTGTGGTCATAGCGAGTATGAAGCAAGTCATTGGCTCTGATCCCCTTGGCTGGGAGTGGTGCTTCAGATGGGGCAGTGGCGTGGAAAAGGCCATGTCCCTAACAGCCAGGTCATCTCTGCCTTGCAGAGGGTGCCAGTGCCTATTGATTATCTCAACAAATATTTATTTGTTGAACTAAACGTTTGGGGCTCCAGCTGCATAGCCATCTGGGGCACATCAGTGAACAACAGAGATAAAGTCCCTGTTCCCTTGGAATTTACATTCTAATGGGGGAGACAGATAAATGTCAGCAGGAACACAAAGTAAGGGGGTAGAGATGGATGGACTGCTGCAGTGAGATGTTACTTTTGATAGGATCATCAGGGAAGTCGTCCCTGATGAGGTTGACATCTGAGCAGGGAGCAGAGCTGGCTAGCAAGGCAAGAGCTGTCTAGAGGCAAGGCAACACGGACAGCTGGAAGAGCGTGTGTGAATGCCTGAACGCTGGAGGCAGGAGCATGCTCCGCAGCGGGAAGGCCGGTGCAGGCCGAGCAGATTGCCACTTCGTATTCTGTGACCCAGAATTCCTTTATGAATCAGCTATCTTTGAAAGAATGACAAATCTAGTGTAACATGCTGCAAATGTGATACACTTCGTAATTTTTACTGGAGACTTCGAATTTTGAAGATTAGAGATCCTCAATAGAATTTTAAAAATTCCTTTAATATGTTTAAAATGGTAAAGAATGGAAAACATCCAGCAATACACAAAACAATTTTTGCTATTCTTCATATGGTCCAAATTTAATTTTTAAAAAAGTTGTTTAGAAAGTCAAAGTTATATCAGAATTATTCTTATATTGGAGTTTAAAATCTTTCAAAACTACACATGGCATATTAACAGACAATGTAGGAAATTGATTCTATTTAATACGTGATTCCAAATGTGTTGAAATTGAATGTGTGCATGGAAAAGAATCAGAAGGGGGCCTGGAGAAATCAAAACATTGATTTGATTTAGGGGGCAATTATCTTTCTTTAAATTTATATTATCATACGAGTGTCTATGGTACGGCAGTTGAATAATTTTTTAATGTGCCATAAGATGGCAAAGTTAAGACCAAATAGATGTAGAAGCTTTCAGAAGGGAGTTGAATGTTTAGAGATTGCTCACTGGGTGAACTGGTCTTTGGCAGATGGGGTTAGGGGAATTATCTCTGAAGAGGCAGACAGGGATCGGGCCATCCTCCTCTTGATTACTGGCTTTGGGACCTCTGTATACTCACTAAACTGTTCTGAATTTATTTCAGCACTTTAAAAATGAGCATAATAAGTGAGGATTAAAAGATACTGTGGGTAAAGTATAATAAACATCAAATGGAGGTCGCCTCCTTTAATAGGCTTGGGGCACCTTGCTGTACAGGCACAAGAGAATTAATATCTTTCCTCCAATCTTTTTGCAGTTTTTCTCAGGGACAATTGTCAGCCCAGCACATTCACGCAATTTCCCAACTGCCAGTGGGCACAGGCAGTTAAGTTTCTTCAGCAAAACATCTATTTTAACTGTTTTCTTTTCAATTGAACATATGCACCTCTTTTTTTTTTTTTAAATAGAATTAGATTTTATGAGTCATTGAAGGACAGAAGTTACTTCCTCCCTAAATTTGCTGCCATGGCCCAGCAATAACTCAGTTGCAAGGCATGCTGGGAGAAACATCAACCTAGAATGCAGGCATGACAAGGAGAGGATGAAGCAGGCTCCTACTTGCAGCGCTGACCCCTGAGGGCATGTCTGCTGCGTCCAGGAGCATCCAAGGGGTCGGATGACACAGGTCCGCTCTGTGTTGGCAGTAGTGTCCAGGCTGTGGTTGGACTGCAGGGGGTTGCTGCAGGAGGCTCTGGCAGGTGTTTCACAGATAACTGGATCATAAGAAACAGAGTACCACGAAGACCAGGGTGTACCTGAGCCCATGAGAACTGTGAGGTGTAATTTCAAAGCCATCTAAAATAGACTTACGGTTCTTTTTCCTTGCTTTGTTTCTCACTGGTTGTGTTAAATATGGCTTCTGTTGCCCCTGGAAGTCTGTCTATCCACCAAATTCCCTAAGTTCCTTTTCATACTCATAAGAAAGATTGGTTCAGCTTCAGTCAGGTGTTTATTCATGGTCCAATCAGCTGCTACTGGCTACAAACTCAGTAGGAGCACTGTAACGGGGGTGTTATCTACAAGGGAGGAATAATTGGAGCTCCTGTCAGGTGGGAGGTGTCATCTTGAGTCCAAGGAGACTCACTGGGTGGAAGCTGGACATGATGGTACACATATGGCATTTGTCATCTCCAAGGAGAGTAGCTGAGGAGAGCTTGGCAGGTGTCAGGACTTCAGTCAACTAAGGCCATTGGAGGATCCCAAGAGCAGATGAGGAACCAGGAAAGCAGCCCAAGCATTAAGAGCTGGGTGGGTTGGAAGAGAAACAGCTTGACTCTTTCTGCTTTCTTGGTGGTGGCCTTCACATATTCATTCAATAATCAAAGTCTGTGGAAGCCTGAGGAAGAGGAGAGGTGGTTCCAGCCCTTGAGAACTTTGATCTCTACGTGGAAGGACAAGGCTTTCAAAGCTGAAACAAAAATACAGAGAAGCATCAATCGTTACATTCTGACAATGATTCTAAGGCTATAAAATACAGAGGAAAGGAATACTGTGTGTGTGAACACGTGTTCTTGACCATGTATTCTCTCTGGTGAAGCTCTGTGAGTTTGCATGAACTCAGCAGGCCTCGTCGGATTTCTTTCGGGAGCTGCTATTCCCCAGCCCCCTTCAGGAAGGCAGACAGAGCTTAAGTGACCAGCCCAGTGTCTTGAAGCAAGTATACAGTTTAACTTCACTGGTGAGAAATAGATGACTCTGAGAAATAAAGGGAGCAGCTTAAGACAGGCTGAATTTATCAACTAGCTTGGAAAAATCATTAAAAATTATTAAATAGACAAATTTTTATAGCAGTTCACCTTAGTACATGGTATTTAGTGGAACTACCCACGTGGTTGATTTTCTGCATCCATAGTATGTTATTAAAAGTGTCAGGTGTCCCCTGACACTCACTCGGGCATCCTGTCACACTCCACTTTGCACTGCCTTTGGAGAAGATTGTCTCCCTGATGAATTCTGCCATGCCACCCAATCATCACTGGACATCAGACTGTCCTCATATTCATCTTCCAGACTTGGGAGAGTCTAGCCAGCCATTTTGCATGATATGATGACAGACAGACATTCAGTTTTATTAATTTACTGATTGAATATGAGAGATAAAGGCGAAAAGGGAATTTAAAATGAACTGAAGTCACTTCAAGCTTAGAGGACAAGGGTAATGGTGTAATGAAGAGTCGCAGCAACAATAATTTTGGAGGCACTTGAAGGGTGAGCAGACTGGATAGTTTAAAGAGAAAAATGGTGAGTTTGCTTTTCTGAGCTTTTAATTGGAGATGACAGTGGAACACCCACATAGAAACGTCCTGGAGCCAGCTGGAGCTGCCTGGAGGGAGGGAGAGGACGGAAATATAAGTCAAGATTCGTCAGCCCAGAGAGATGGAAAGTGGAAGCTCTGAGGTGTACCTGCCTTCCTTAGGAAACCACGCAAGCGAGAGAGAGCCGAGCTGGGCCTCAGATAAATACTCAATACTTTCTGATTTTTACGTGGTAGAGTCCAACAAATGAGCCCTAATGAAAAACCACAGGATGTGGTGATAAGAAAGATCTTTTGAGGATTTGCAATAATTTTATAGGAAGAGAACGGAACAAAGCCAAACTCCAGGGAGCTATGGAGTGGGATAATTGTGTAGGAATTGGAGGCAGTAGGAGAGGGTCCTTTCAGTTAGCAGAAGCCCCTGATGTTTACTCCTTGGACCTCTTATGCAATTCCTTTTATCACAGTCTATCTTAAATTAAGGTTTGAATTAGTTATGTTTGTTTTAACCAGGATTTTAAATTCTCTGAGGGCAAGGCCTGTAGCGTATTCATCGTTTGGGCTCCCTTAATGTCTAATACCATGACTTCCAAAAATAAATCCTCAATGAAAGTTCTAGAACTCACACTCCACTCTAGACCAGCTCTGGATTGGCTTTGGCAGTGTTCCCCAGACTTTGATGTTCTTCACCATGGAGGAAGAGATGAACTTGGTAGCACATGGACAAATGACATTTTTTTTTAAGTAAGCCATTTAAGGGATTGATTTCCAAAGCCAGGCTGGAAATAGCATACAGATGATATATTCCAGACACAAGTTTATTTTTCACAGAGACAGTGAATTTCCATTTATGACTTTATTACAATGTTTTAGATTTTTAAAGTAATTGTCTAAAAATAAAAAATCAATTTCTGAAGCTATTTTAAATTAGACAAACCTGATTGAGATCTTGAAGCTGATTGGGATATGACTGAAATTTTATTTTCTCCTTTATCTTTCATATTTAGATGTCATCTTGTCCCACCCAAACTTGACTCCACCCCTTATTTGGTTCCAAGTATTTTATTCTCCCTTTTCAGCAATAATAGACATACAATCAGGAGCTTAACATGCTTAGTTATGCTTTCCACACCAGGCATTAAGACAAACACAGTTATAAAGGTAATACCACATCCATGCATGGACTACCTAGAATTATCTCCTTCCCATTTGGGGAAACAGTGCCTTTTGGAAGTGTATCTGGACCCCCTGCTTGTCTGGGGGATCCTCAGCGTGGCACACCGTGGAGTATTCTCAGCAGCATCTCTGGCAGAGCAGTAGAGCCTGGCACAGACCAGGTGTCATTAGGTGCTCAGATTGAAGACGCTGAGATGCCAGCCATGGCACTTCATAGCTGCAGAACTGCTGGGCCAATGCCAGCCTCAGGACAGTGCAGGGTGCTGCATCTCGGGGCTTCCCTACACATGGTTATTGGTGGAAATGGACCACAAAGTGCACCCGCACTGCAGCTGTCCCCAGGGCTGGGATTCTGCTAGTGAGCTTGGGGGGCAAGTTGTGTTCATCCAGGCAGAAATCAAGCAAATGAAATCTCTCCCTCACTTCTCTCGGTGGCCGATGCCATCTGCTAGTTTTAAAAATAATTTTTAAAAGCGAGTGTTTTGGTTCTCTTCAATGTGCAGCAGAGACAGATGCTAATTTTAGGCTTGTTTTCTATCAAAATCCCCCTAAAGAACCAGGGCTGGATGTCGGCAGCTCTGGCTTACCGTCTGCATTCTGCCACCAAATTTTATGTGACCTTTGTGCAAATCTCATAGCCCTTGGGTTCTGAGGACAGAAGCAATCACTCCACTCCCCTCTGTGCCTCTCTTTCGGATGTTAAGAGGGTGGAATAGTGTTGGTCTGAGAAAGAAAAGTTATTTTTTTAAAAAAATGTTTACCTTGTGTTCCTTCCTTATACCCTGCTATCTCTGGCTTGCTGCATGGACAGACCTCTGCATTCCTCCTGTCTCCTTCTGGACTGGAGGCTCTAACTTGAGGACACATCCACACACCCATCCATACACATGATGGAGGTCTAGCTCAGAATCTTACATGCAACACATACTCAGCGGAAGCAGCATAAGAAGAGGTGGCCAGCATAAGAAGAGGTGGCCAGCATAGACTTTGGAACCAAACTGCCTGGATTCAAATCCTGGCTGTACACTTTACCATGACAAGTTCTTTACCCTCTCTGGGCTTCAAACTTCACATCTTAGAATGAAGGGAATGATGGTACTCCTTGTCATGTCAGGCTGTTTAGAGACATGAGTAAGACACACTATATAAACCCCTTAGCTTGGCTATGTATCAAGAGCCCCAAATTTGGTAGCTTTATTTTACTACTGTGATTATTCTATTAGGCACTCAGTATACACTGGAAAAATGCACATGCACCTGCTATATACAAGATAAACTTCTATGCAATGGAAGGAAAATTTTTTAAAACAAGATCTGACTGTGTAGCCCAGGCTGTCCTTGAACTCATGGCAATCCTCCTGCCTCAGCTTCTCCAGTGCTGGAATTATAGGCGTGCCCACCACGGCTGGCAGAAGATTTTTAAAGAGGTGAATTAAATGGCCAACCACATGTTGAATATTTTTTGTTTATTACACGATGGAGCAGGTGAAGAGGAGGCTAGAGATTAGAGAGGTTAGGTAATTGCTCAGCCTGCACAGGGAGTATGCAGTGGAATAAGATTTCAAATCCTATATTGACGCTAAAGGTCGAGCCTTTGCCATACACCTCACCCCCACGTGTTCCCCTCCTTTATAGCCCCTCATAATACTTTGCAGCTTTTGACAGCAAACCCCCTTTTATATTGAGAACTAACCAAGCAAACACACAAATATAACTCAAGCCCACATTGCCCAGAATTATACTTAGTGGCACCCTGTTCTTTCTCTTCTTTTAAAGTTGATTACGATCCACCGGGTTAATCAGAGGATCGGTTAGAGTGAGATCAATTTGAATTTGGAAAGCACTGGCTTAGGTGACCAGGCGGTGGCCCCAGGACGACCTGGCCTGCTCACACCTACAGATGGTAGCGCTGGGTGCCTTTCACGGGAGCCCCTCCCTCGGCTACTGTGCTGGAGAAGGTTGATTGTGTGGTCTTCATCTTATGAGGAAAGATATCAAACCTGGGATGCAAAGTGGTCCTCCTAGGCCCATGCTGCTACAAACTGTGGGGGGGAGGCTTCCAGACTAACTCCGCACCATGTTGCAGGTGTTTAGGAACCCATGCACTCCTGGTGCCTCGAATCACTCATCCATTTGTTCGGTTATTGCGCATTGAGGTACTTTAGCCAGGTACAGTGCTGGGTTCTGGGTAGAGAGGTAAATAGATTTGACATGGTCACTGGCTGTGGAGCCTCCATTCGTATCTGGCATTAGACAATTTCTTGCAGAGTAAAAGCCACAGTTTTTAGCCCATGAACTTTGACATGATCTGAGTTCCCCACACCTCTCTGGCCTTCTCTGTCACTATGTCTCCTTTCTTCTCTCTTCTCCAATTATGCTGGTTCCCTGTGGGTCCTAATGAGCATCAGGTGTGCTGTGGCCTCAGGGCCTTTGCACATGCTGTTTCTGCCACCTGGTAAGTTCTTTTCCTAGATATATTCATAGCTGCTTCCATCACCTCCTTCAAATATTGGCTGAGGCATGCTCTTCTCAATAAGTGATACCCTGAATACTTCATTGAAATTGGAAGTCTTTTCTTCCATCTCATCAGCTGGCATTCCTAGTCCCCCTTAATCTGGGGTGTCAGATTTCCCATAGCACTTAGTACCTTATAATAAATAATGTATTTATTATGTCTAATGTTATCTTGATCCCTATTACTTGAACCAAAATGAAAGATAAAGGCAAGGAATTTTTGTTGATTTTGTTCACTGTTTCCCTAGCACCTATATAACCTGGTGCCCAGTAGGACTTTACAAATATTTTTATTTAATTAAAGAGTGAATAAGTAGATGAAATCTGCAACCATCCAGTTAAATATATAATTACAAGTTATGATGTGATCAGAGGGGAAAAAATAACCCATGAGGTTCATGAAAGAACATGACAAGCAGACCTAATTTAGATTAGGTGGGTTAAAGAAAATGATTTTTTTTAGTCTAAGAACATGAGGGGGACTTCAGCTCACTGCAAATAGTGCAGACCCTGCCATTTTGAGCCGAAGGAAAGTCGCATAAAGGAGTGGTTTACCCCAAGCAGAAGTCTCTAAGAAGAGATGAGATCATTTGTTCATTTAACAAGCCCCCTTCCTGGAAGGAGGGAAAGCAAATCACAGGTAGGTGGCACTCAAAGAGTGTGACAGCTGTCTGTCTCATTGATCCCAACAAAAACTCTGGAGTTGCTACTATCTCCACTTCCAGATGAGCACAGCCACATATTAAATGACTGTGCCACATGTTCCCAGCTCTCAGGAGGTAGACCCAGGTATCTGTGTCATCTTTTTGACACTCAGCCTGTTCTCTTTCGCCCTCTGGGCACCTGCTCTGGATTAGAAGCAGGAGCAGGCTTGTTTTTCAGCCAAAGAGGGCATGGCCCTTGTCAAAGAAGTTCACGCTATCCCTTCAAAGATGTATGAGAAAAAGTTCCTAAGGGGGTACAGATTTCCTTTTCTGTCTCCAATTTTTAAAATTTCTGAATATGTCTTTCTAGACTACTGCTTTTCAAACTTTGATAATTCTTGTTTTGTTTTGCTTTCGATGGGCACTGTGTTAGCTATCTATTGCTGAGTACCTCGAAACTCAGGGGCTTAAAACAGCAGGGCCTCACCTCCAGGGACTCTGTCTTTGGGTTTAGGATGAAGTTCCAGTCAAATGGTTGGCTGGGACAACTGAGGCTTCCCCCGGGCAGAATAACCTGTTTCCAAGGTGACTCGCTTACATGAGTACGGAATGGTGCTGACTGTTGGCAGGAGGCCTCAGTGCTTTGCCAAATGTACTTTTCCATAGCACCTAAGTGTCTTCATGGCATAGTGGCTGCGTTTCCCCCAGGAAGAGTGACCCCAGAAATAGCAGAGCAGAGGCTGTAAGGTCTTTTATGACCAGGTCTCAGAAGTCATGTGTCCTGTTGGCTATACAAGTCAGTCCTATTCCTTGTACGAAGGTCCAATACCAGAACATGACCACTAGGAAGTGAAAAATCACTGGAGGACCAACGTGGAGGCTTTTGCCATAGCTACTTATTGACCATAATATTATTTACTTACTATTTTCCACTTTTTGCTACAATTAACGTTATCCTAAACAATAATACCAGTTAAATCATGAGATTAACGTGGAAATTATATTTTCCAGGACAAATTAATTTAAACTTGCAGTTATTAATGAAACCATGATTTGTGTCCAACCTTGCTTGTTTGCATCTTTGAGGGGTGCAGATTTTACCCTTGAGGAGCTGCTGGGCCCCACATGCCGGGATTTGTCAGAGTCCTGGGAGGCTTGATAGAAATCTCAGCTGTTTGCTGCCCTCCCCATGGAAGCTGAGCAGTCGCAGGATGCTGACTCTGCCCTTTGCTTTCCTTCCCCAGGACCGCTTGTACTTCGTGATGGAGTATGTGAACGGGGGCGACCTCATGTACCACATCCAGCAGGTTGGCCGGTTCAAGGAGCCCCATGCTGTGTAAGGGAGAACTTCCTCTTCCTCGTACTTTTTCCTTGGGGTAAATGGGTTGTTAGTCCCTTTGGGGTACTAGCCAAAGATGGATTTTTAAATTTCTGAGGCTTCTTTGTGAGAAATGTTTGGCCAAGGAGAAAAGTGTTCTGCTTGAGATGCTCGCCCATGCCCTCATTCTGCTAAGAACATTACATCCTAGATCCACCGCTACTTCTTTATCTCTTTTTGCCTCTGGTTCCTGGGGGAGGTCTTATAGCTTCCCTGGGGAATGTCACTGTAGGGTTTGTTTGTTCATTTGCTAATGTTTATTAAGAGCTTACTCTGTTCCAGGCCCTAGGTGCTCAATAAACATGGTTTCATTTAGTTCCAAAAGTAAAACTAGCAAGTAGATTATCACCTCTGTTTTACAACAATGAGACTGAGACTCGGAGGGTTTGGGGACTTGCACAGGATCCCAAAGTTGGTGTGAAGATGTTCCAGAATTCTGAACCCCACTTTTCGTCCATCTTCACCCTCCTACACCACTCTGCCTCTTAGATGTCTTCACTCCGGGAAGATGGGGGAAGGATCCAGTCGAATAGCGGCAGTATTCTGTGGTTCCTGGAATGGGGTAACTAGTTCTAGGGTTTTGGAAATGTGTTTCTCCTGCTGGTCCATTTTGTTCCTCTCAGTCCACAAGCCAGCCCCAGTCTTTTATCTTTAGGACAAAAATCTCATCATGTTCCTTTCCCACTTAGAACCCTGTGGGTGAACATGGCAAGTCATGGGAAACAGTATCTATACCCTTTCCTGGGGAGTTGCTGAGATCCTGCTGCCCCCTGGAAAGTCCCCAGGGCTTGTCTAGAACCCCACTCCACCATCCCAAAGGCTTTCCGGCTCCTGTTACATCCATCCTGTTCCCTCTCCTCCCTTGTGCCAAGGCCGTGAGCCCTGTGTTCTGGTAGGGTTCACGTCATTCTGATGCCTCCCGAGCCAGCCACTTGTGTCTCTTGGCCCAACTCTAATGAGACCTTAGAGCTGGCTCTCCTTTTATTTATGAAATCAAACTGGCCACAGTTTTAAATCCATTATCACATGAGACATAGCATCAGAATTTAACATAGTTCCCCAAAGCCCTGGTCAACCCTTGCTGGGCTTTCTATTTTTCTCACATCCCCTTTTCTTCTGAGTGACAATTCACGTGTCTCGGTTACATGAACTCAACACGTGCCGTTTCTGGTCTTGGCTGTGTCATTCGTTCGCACCTATCTTGGTCAAGCTCATCCTAGAGTCAATTTCTCTAAGCCTCAGGTTCCTCATTTAAAGATCAGGCCAGTACTAGTAGGACTGGTAGGATTCTAATTAGAAATAAACCAAATGATGCTTACAACAGTGCGAGGAAGATGGTAAGCCTTCAACAGATGTTAACTGTTATTAATACTGAAACTTGTGAGAGTCTGAAGTTATTCTCCCACCCAGTCCACTGCAACCCAAGGCATCCTCCCTGCTAGGAAATTGCTGAACCTTTGCATCCAGTTTGTACGCAAGGCAGCCTCGTGGCTCCTTCAATCACCTTGCTCGTCCATCCATATTCTCAGCTTTTCATGAGATGTAATTGCCATTCATGGTGAGACTTTAATGCCTTGCACCTAGTTCAATATTATATTGAATTCTGAGCATTGCCAAGCATATGGTGTCCTTGAATTTCTCCATCTTTTCTTTCAATTCCAGATTTTACGCTGCAGAAATTGCCATCGGTCTGTTCTTCTTGCAGAGCAAGGGCATCATTTACCGGTGAGTAAACACTGCTATACTTCCCATCTCCTGCTCTCCCTCAGCCCCTGCCTTCCCTGCCTCTTTCTTCAACTGCTTTTAAAATTAGAATCTATGGTGGGGGAGGAATCCTCCAGCACTAACTTGGGCATGTGTTCTGCCAGGCAGCATCGCCCACTGCCCTGGCAAAGTGTGGGGAGCTCTGTACGGTGACAGGAGAATCTTGATTGGCTGTGATAGTTGGTGTTACCAAAGATGGCTCGGGGCCTCAAACAGGGGCCACTTGCTGTAAGCAGAGTCTCACCAACAGGGCCTCCGTACTTCGTTCTCTTGCCTGTGGACCCCACATTTAAAAAGCAAGCAAAGAATCTTGGCTGGACAAATGTGGTAGATCGTATTATTATGAAAGAAAAAAAATTTTTTGCGTGTAACTACAGTTTGGAGATGGATCTCCGAGTAGCTTGCCCTGAAAGACGAGATTAAGCTCAGAACTTGGCATTTGCCAGTTTTTGAAGGAGCACGTGTATGATCATAGCTGTATGAGTCATACCATTTTATATTTTATACAAGGCTGAACAAGATGACTGAGCCCAAGACTGCCGTTTGTCAGCAAGTCCAAGGCATACAATTCTCCATGTGCAACATGCATGCAAATGGTGCGGGCAGCAGGCCTTGGCAGTTTGTTATACCAGAGGGGCTGGCAGGGGCATGGGGCTTCCTCATGGTACTTGGCATGGATGAGGGTCTATTTAAAAGATCTTGAAGAGCCATGAAAATCTATTTCATTAATTCAATTGACAAATATTTATCAAAAGCCTACTATGTGCTAGGCACTACTGTGGTTAGAGGAAATAGAGCAGGAAAGAAAGGAGATATTTCTTACCCCTGTGGAACTTATTTTCTCCTGGTGGGAGACTAATAAGTTAGTTAACCCTAAAAATATGATCTGTCAAGTGGTTGTATAGTGCCCAGGAGAAAAGTCAAGCAAGGAAAGGAGCTGCTGTGTGCTGGGTGGCGGACGGTTGCCTCTCAGTCTGTAGAGAGCATGGCACTTAGGGTCTGGAGAGCCAGAGGTAACCTGGGAGTCCTGGGCCTCTTGCTGCAAGTGAAGGCTGTGGGACCAAAAGACACGAAGGATTGGCTCAGGCACTTCCTGGGCAGACAGTGGAGGTAAAGGCTAGGGGTGCTGGTGGGGTGGAGGGACAGAAGGTGGGGGCCTTGGAAGATGCCTCCAGAGTCCTGGGGTTCTATTCACTCCTGGAAGTGGGCTATGAAATCCACTGGGGGCTAATATTATTCTGTGCACGTAGGGTCCCTGTTATCCCTGTGGTCTCTTGATAATGGAGGGGTGAAGGTCAGGAAAAGTAGTTTTGCCTGGCTCATAGGTGATCCCAGTGAAGGACAATAATTCAAATTTGAAATAATAACAGTCGTCTGTCCATGCTTGCTTCAATGAACATGTACCACCATGTGAGCATGAGATAGGATATGTAGGTCCTCAGATTCCTCAGTTTCCCTTTCCACCCTCAAAGTGAGATCCTCTTGTGCTGAATGTATTGGTGGTCTTGTTACTTGATGGTAAACAGCAAAAATCAAAATCAAAAGTCAGGTGTCATGGTTTTCCTCTGTTTCTTGTATTTCTGGTCCTAACTGTTATGTAAAATGTTCCTCTAAATGAAAAGAACCAATCAGGTTCTTCAGAAGATTAAATATGGAACTCCAACTATATCAGAAGAAAATCTAGCCATAGGGTAGAACCCTGGAGATGAAATAAATAGAGTTCTTGTCAGCTGAGGTGAGATTTAGGGCTGGTTTCCAGTCTCACAGGAAGCTAGATTGGGATCTGATGTACATAAATGCAGGTCATAACTGTGACCACAGGATGGATCAGTTAGATACTAAAGCCCTAAAATTATGATTTTAAGTCCTAAAACCATATGTAATTCCAAACTCTTTCTCCCAACCTAACCACACATTCCCCCTTTTGCCCTCCATTATTAATATGATTTTAAAGGTATACATGTGATTATTTCAAGCCAATCAACATCAGAATCCTTTTCCTTTGTGTGTAAGAAAAGAGTCCATTTCCTACTATAAAGATGAGAAATGCCAGGTGCTTATTTTCTAGCCTCCCTCTAGCAAGGGTATGACCCAGCTCAGACTCCCAGTAGGTCAGAAACTAGTGGCCCAAGAGCTGTGACCACAGAATTGAGCATGACCATAGTAATCAGCCACAGCTGGTTTCCAGAGGCAAGAGGAGATGGAGTTCTTGGCAGCAACATGCAGAGTCCAGCATTCGCGCTTCATGGAATGAAGGGTGATGTTTCTCCAGCTTCCTTGGAGATTTTATGAGTGCCTCAATATCTTTTTATAGATTCCTTTTCAGATCAAAGTCATGAGAGTTGGTTTTTGCTGTTCACCATCAACTAACTCAATTGAGACAGAATTCTTGAAATTGATAATCAAATGAAAGCTATAAAAAGTTACACGACAAAAGATATACAGCTTTAGAATTTTGTAAGGATTGTCTCAGCGGTGGTAAAGTCTTTTAAAATGTTACACATCACTCTCTTCTTCATTTAGCTTTCTACTTAATTGGACAGTTCTTAAGGAAAGAGAATGAGGAATTATGCTAGAGATTCTCTTCCTGAGGAACATCACTGGGTATGGGGGAGGGTTCTTCTTGTCAAACTTAGTGTCTGACTTGTTGATCATTTCCTCTGGATTATGTGTTGATTTTACCCTTAATGAATTTCTCAAAAATGAAGACAATTGCTCCAGCCTCCTTTTGAATCGGAAATGAGGATTTGTTACAGGGAACAAAAGGGTGCAGTGCAATATCAAAGCTCTGTTTGTGTCAGTGAATATGACTGGGGTACCTCTCACCCCGCTCCCTGCAGGACCTGCTGGCTTTTGCCTCCTGAAACTTTTCATGAAGACATCGTTTCTCTAGTTGACCCTGCTGCCTGTTTCTGGGCACATGGTCAAGCTGAGAGGACATCATGTGTTATTATTAATGAAATAATATGTAGAACTAGTATGTTCAGTTGAAGGAAGTTGCTGTAAGTCTAGCATTTCTAAGGTCCAGCATGGCATTTGGAATCTAGCATGGCTTGCAGATAAGCATAAAGGCTGGCCATGGATGGTACCATGGACAGCAGTGGCAACATGGACAGACGGTGAAAGGAAATGCTGCTGTTGGCAGTGAGTGCAGAAGGACCTCCCCTTGGATGGAGAGACTTTGCAGATACAGATAAGAGATGCAGGGATATATTTTCAGGCTGTGTCCTTTTAGTTGGAAGTGATGATAGCAACTCAGTTCAAACTATGCTGAAAGAGGCGTTGATCAGCCACCATAACAGGAATGTCCAAGCAAAATCTGAACTTCAACCTGGATAGATGCAGGAGTTCAAATGATGCTATGAGTTGCTTTATCACCTCCCTTCCAGCTCTGCTTATCTTTACCGCCCTATTCTCTCCATCAAGTGACCCCTGGAGCTTTTAGGCTTATATTCCATCCAGTCCCAATGTAAAAAGAACTTCTTTCCTGCAAAATTGCCAGAGTTTTGATAGCTACAGATCAGGTCATATGTCTATTCCTGAACCCATCTATGGTCAGCAAGATGTGGTATTTCCACTGGCCAAAAAGGCTCATGCCCACTCCTGGGGCCAGAAGTTAGGGCCAGAACCTCTAGGTTACATGGTTCAAGAATCAGGAGAGGATAGACTCATCCCAAGATGCTTAAATAAGCAGAAACCACAGACATCCACAACCCAGCCAAGAACCTCTAGGGAAGAGCACTCAGGAAATTAAGCTTCTTTGTCTTCTGTTGGGGCTGAGACGGTGTGACCCACAGGTTATACCTGCTCACTGGTGCTGGAGCACAAAGAGTTAACATTGGAAAATGTGTTTATAAGGAAACTATTGATATTAAGGTCATCTTATATACTGGAGACAGGCACGTGTTCCCCCAAAACATCAAGCTCTCCTCATCAACACAAATGGAAATAACAGAATGAGATTGTAGCACACATCCTTTAGTTAAAGCTCGACTGATATTGCCTAAGAGAATCAATGAAAGCTCTTGGATCATGTCCCAGGAAGTGGCCTCGAAACACCCGAAGCGCTCGGAGTTAAATAAGTTTCTCTCCATCATTTTTTTCTAACCATGATTTTCAGAGGTACTTTAAAGCTAATTTTGTGAAAATCGTATCTTCGTACAACATGTAAGGGGTCCATAAATTACAATGTCCGACTCTTGGAATTCTCCTGGATATAAGAAGCCTCTTTGGATGCTGTGGCCTTTGTTTAACTTTCTGTGAATCTTTCTCTTTTCTTGGAGTTCCCTTTTCACTGTGTCCTCATGAGACCCTGAGCACAGTAGACTCAGTAGAAAAAGAAAAACACAGAGGTTTAGAGGACTCGCTCATCTCTCTGCCAGACTGGAAACTGCCAGAGGACAGGGCGGGTTTAAAGCTACCTTTGTGACCCAACAACACCTAGCAGAATGTTTTGTATATAATGAGTAATGAATGGTTGGGTTGAAATAAATAATATTTAAATAAATCCCTATATTCTTATGTCTGCTGGTGCAGGGACCTAAAACTTGACAATGTGATGCTGGACTCTGAGGGCCACATCAAGATCGCTGACTTTGGCATGTGTAAGGAGAACATCTGGGATGGGGTGACCACCAAGACATTCTGTGGCACTCCAGACTACATTGCCCCTGAGGTGAGCGCTGCTGGGATGCCTCACACATAGCCACCCATGACACTGTGTCCCTCCACCCCAGATGGCTGTGTGAGGCCGGAAAGGGTGAAGACAGTACCTGGCATAGAACCCCAGGCTGGTCCTTATCCTGTACTCTGAATCGTTCCTTTGAGATTACTTATGCAAATTGACATAGCATACATCCAGAAGCTCAGGCCTAAAATACCTCGAGGTTTGGGAGAAAATTTAAATAAAACTCAAAAGAACCATCCAACACACATCAGTAAAATTCTTCCTCGGGCTGCTGTGGCTCGTGACCATATGAGACCTCCTAATTATGACGTTGGAATGTATGTTGAGAGAGAAAGAGAAAGGGAGACAGAGAGGGCAGATTCTCTGGCTGACGTATGACACAGGTCTGTGTACTTTGTGTGTGGTCATTTTGATAAATCCTGGGAGACTCCAGATTTTTCTTCCTGTGCTAAAGATGCAAATGAAAGCCTAACATTTGTTTGTAGAGCCTTCCTGCTCTTCCCAGAGGATGCGGTCAGTGAAGAGATTTTTTTTCTCCAACATGACACAGGACAATAATTTGTGCCAGGCTATTGTGTTGCTTTTTATCTGAATTGATGCTTGGAAAACCGGCATAGAACTGAGGCCCCGTCACAGAATCTTGGAAAAAACATTCTAAAACGCCTGTCAGTCACTTGATATGTAACAAGGGGATGTGAATCCCTGCTTAAATAACTTGGCATAAAGTTTAAAGCCCCTGTGCTCTTGTTCCCAGACGGTCCCTTTCCCAGGAGCCTGGCTAGTTTACAAACAACCCCCAGCACACACACACACACACACACACAGACACACACACACACACACACGCACGCACGCACGCACGTCAGCACACAGAGACACACATATACACAAGAGCAGAAGGATATGTGTTCAAAGCCCTTCCTTCATCCCAACATTATTTCTAATAACGAAAAATGGGAGTCAACCTCAAAGACTATCAATAAAGGAAAAATTGGCTAACATATGCTGCATTCACATTAGAAAGTCCTATACAGCCCTTAGAGTACACCTGTGTATATTAATGTGAAACAGTACCCCTCAATAGGGGTGAGGGCAGTCGACTGTAATTTCTTTATAGTATAAAATACTACTTTGGTGGGGGTGGAGGCCCATACCTGTAATCCCCAGTTACTCAGGAGGCTGAGGTAGTAAGATTTCAGGCCTGGGTGACTTAGCAAGGCCTTGTCTTAAAATAACATTTTTATAACAGGGCTGGGAATGTAGCTCAGCATACTTGTGTGGTGTCTGTGAGGCCCTGGTTCATTCCCCAGTACTACACACACACACACACACACACAAATCCAGGACAAATCTAGGCATCAGTTCAAAAGAGTGAGTTAGATACATATGTACATAACAAATATCTCCACAACATACTGTAAAAAGAAAAAAATCTGGGTAGAGAATGATAAATATAGTGTGATACCATTTGTGGGCAATAACAGCAATATGTAGGACACTGCGGTGTCTTTGATGAGTGTGCGTATGTGCGTGCAAAGGCGTAGAACACCTGCATGCTTGCAGAATGATCTGTAACACTGGTGGCCTCCGAGGAGAAGTGCAGGTAAAGGGAAATCTCACCCCACTGGAATACTGTTTACATTTCCCACAAGGCAAATGTGTGTATCTCTTGAATAATAACAAGGTAATCTATTTTTTACAAATTGATTATGAGGACCCAGCAGAATTTTCCCTATGTGGCACCCTTTGCTCTGTTACCATTTGGTTAGTTCGTTGGGACATCAGCTGCGAGCTATCACACAATTCCCAGATATGTCATGAGTTTGATAACCTCTGGTGTCAACTCTAGCTGCACATTAGAGTCCTGGGGAGAGCTTTTCAAATGCAGCCCAGCTGGCCAGCACCCTAGAGCTACTGAGTGAGAATGCACCGTGGGGCTGGGCTGGGGTCTTCAGGATTGCGTCATTCCCAGTGAGTCCTGATGCCTGGTGCCCAAGCTGCCTCCTCCTCCTGCCCAAGATCAGAAAGAGCATACACAGGCCAGGGCAGGCTTTGCTACTAACTAGCCACATCACCTTTGGCAACTCCTTTCTCCTCCCAGGCGCTATTTTCCTCCATAAGAGGATTAACTTGTTGGATTGTCATGAGCCGCGAAGTCGCGAAGTACCTTAAAAGTGTGAAAACACTTCAGTGAGAAGTGTTCTTACAGAAGGCTTTCGAGTCTTGCACTTACTTCTCTGCTTTTTATTTATTTGTTTATTTACTTGTTTATTTTTATTTAGCAAAAAATTATATAAATACTTTTCATATACAAAATATTTTGAAACAGAGATACATTTGTGGTGAAGATAATTAAAATCTACACCCAGCAATTTTTAAGAAAACACTTCAGAGCTGGGCGTGCCAGTGCATGCCTATGATCCCAGCACCACTCAGGGAGGCTGAGGCAGGAGGATCGCAAGTTCAAGTCTTATCTGGACAACTTAGCAAGACCCTGTCTAAAAAGGGCTGGGGATGTAGTTCAGTGTAGAAACCCTGAGTTCAATCCTCAGTGTTGCAAAAATTTTAAAAAGAATACCATTATTGCTATAAACTATAGTCATGTACGGTACTTTAGATTTTGGCGGGTTTATTCTTTTTATCTAACTCAAATTATGTATCCTTCCAACAACATCTCTGGATTTCTTATTTTAGAGTAGAGGCAGGGGTGGGAGATGGAGTGTGAGAAATAGTCATTCACTTTACAGCCAGGTTTGCTCCAGCACCTTTACTGAGAAAAACAAGCAATCACTGCGTTAGAGAACATTCTCAAAATGCTAACACTGGGGGACATAATATGTGAGCGGTCCCTGGTGTATCCTTCATCCTTCTCAAACCCCTGTGACACAGATATTGTGGTGAATCTCATTTTGTAGAAGAGGAAACAGGCTAGGAGTAGTTACATAGCTTCCCTCAAGGTCACGCACCTGGTAAATAAAAAACAGCCATCAAAATTAGACTGTTTGACCCACAGCCTCAGCCTTCGACCTTTGCTGTGTCATCTCTGTATCCCTTAGACACAGACGTTTCGGTGGCCAGACATACTGAAAGGTGGACAGCCGTATACCTACTAGACTTCCCCATCAGATCCCTCACATGTTCTATCTAGTCCACTAATTCTACTCCTAGGAACTTATCTAATGGAGATAATTGGACAGAGGTCCATGTATAATTGCAAGAATATGAATGTAGCATCAGAACAAACCTAATCAATTGGGAATTAAGAAGATAGATTTTGGTACATCCTTCCAGTGGAATGCTATGCGGAGGTAAAAACCAATTTTGTCAGTGTACAAATGTTAGCAAGGAAAACTTAAGTGAATCACACACTTTATTAAAAGTCCACTTACTAGAGTGTTTATGCTTATGTAAATCACACGTACGTGCAGTTTAATATATATTCATAGAAAAGAGCCTAGAAGGAGGTAAATCAAATATTAGCCATAATTTCCTCTTGACAAAGGCTTATGGGTGATTTTCATTTTATTCTCATAGCTTATCTGTATTTTCTAAATAAATAGTAAAATAGTAACAAATGTTATTATTCTTAAAGTGTTTTTATTTTTAATTGTGGTTTTAAAAAACCACATGGCATGAAATTTACCATCTTAATCATTTCTAAATATGCAGCTTAGTAGTGTTACGTAGATTCACATTATCATATAAATGTACAATGAAACAGAAATAGCTTTTCTTCTTTAAAATCCCATACATAGGTTTTGAAATGGCACTCACACATACACAAATACACACACACGCACACACACACAAACATACACACCATACCATAGTCAGTGCTCGAAAAGGCACCATGACACACACAGGTGTTGCCTGGTGCAGGTTTATCTGTGAAGCCTGCCCGTCATTCCCTGGGTAGCCGAAGTAGAGAAATAGCTCTGTGGGCAGTGGGCTTCCTGTCCCTTCCTTGAGATCCTGCTCTGGACTGTGACAGGCGCTGTGTCTCACAGTAGGCAGGTGACATGCCAGCCAAGACCTGTCCCCACCCCACCCGCCCCAGTGAAGGTCCACCCCTCTGGTAAGAGAAGTGTGAATTTGGTCTCCAGCTGCATGAACTGAGCCTTCCTAACAGGTGCTTTCTGCTTTCCAGATAATTGCGTACCAGCCCTATGGGAAGTCTGTAGACTGGTGGGCATTCGGAGTCCTGCTGTATGAAATGTTGGCCGGGCAGGTAACTCAGTCTCCAGTGATCTGTAAGAGCAGTCCTCCTCTACTCCAGTCCACACGGCTTCCTTAGAATCTGATAACTTGGTAACAGCTCATAAATCTGAACTTCTAAGACTTTCCTGCACTTGGGGTTATCCAAGTTTGTTGGGTATTTTCTTCTCTTCTTGAAAACACGGCGTGCAGCCTCGCTTTGGGCCAGGGAGGAAGCCCTGCAGGCTAGGGGCAGGTTGGGGGAGGGCAAGGCAGGAACCCTTCTCCCACCCTGCCCTCTGTCCCACAGGCCCCATTCGAGGGAGAAGATGAAGATGAACTTTTCCAGTCCATCATGGAGCACAATGTGGCTTATCCAAAGTCCATGTCCAAGGAAGCCGTAGCCATCTGCAAAGGGGTGAGTAGCCCTTCAGGCTGGTGGCCAGAACTGCCACATCCAAAGTGTAGCTTATGCTCCGTTGAGGGGAGCGGCGTCAGAACGCTGCCTTTCACTGTTCTTGCCAATATCAGAGCCCTGATGGGGAGCTACCGCTTCCCACAGGAAAGGGAGCTGTTTTCCGCTCTGCACAGAAGCAAGGTAGAGGTACACCTGCGGCTGCATCTTGCTGCTGGCTGGGCTCCAGCTCCTGGCCCAGCACAAGGGAATGAATGCTTAATGAATGAGAGGTGGGAAGCAAGACTTCACTTAAGAGCTGGAGCTCGTGTGAGGGGGCAGGACACTGTCTACCTTGCTCTGCGCCATATGTGTTTTGTTAATGCTAGGTGTGTGTAACTTCTGTTCTAAGAAAATGTCAGGCAGTATTGACTTTAAGATATTCTCTAATAAACTGACCCAAATTCAGTGTCCCCAAACCCCTGTTCTCCCCCTCCTTCAATCCCAATATGCACATAAAGTATGCTCAGTCACACACCTGCGGCATATGCAAATTGCCTTTGTGAAGAAAGAAGGCACAAGTTTCCAGGTAAGGATTATTTGTCATGCATCTTGTGCTGGACCCAGGTATGCTCTTGGCGACCCATGTGAGACCCTAGAGAGCTGTGGTCCTCACTTTGGAGCCGTCAGGTGACCTGGAGTACTTTTGCAGAATGCATAGACCTCAGTCTCACTCCAAAGATTAAGTCTGAGCCTTGCAGTATTTTGAGAGAGTCCCTCTGTGGCTTGAAAACCACTACCTTTAAATGTGTCGTCAAATGAAGTAATCTTTCAACTCTGATGGAAGTGTGAAAGCAACACTGTGAGATTCTCAGAAAATACCACCCAAGGAGGCTGCCTTTGGGAAAGATTTGCTCTGCTGCCAACCAGCGGTGCAGGCAAGTTCTCAGGCTAGCACTCGGCTGTTCCTTGACAGTGGGCTCCCGTCTCCGTGTCGGGACAGACCTAGATCTTGGGGTGTTTGCACATTTCCCACACCCTACCTGGCTTGGTCTCCTTCACCCCAGTCTGAAGCCATAGGAGCTGGATTAAGTGAGGGGCAGCTGGAACAATCAGGGCGCCCAGACCGAGGCTTGGCCAGATTAGAAGAGCCGGGCCAACCTCTCAGCCTAAATGGCAGCACCTTGCCACACCACCCAATTCCCACTCTCCACGAATCACACAAGCTTTGTGTTTCTGCTACACAGGTTCAGATGCAAATATCCCTGGGGAAACCACATGGGAATTAGTCTCAGACCCTAGCATCATATAGTGAATTGGCTGAAAATACTCTCTTTGAGGGTGAGAGGCAGGGAGAGGAAAAATGAGCAGCAGAGGAGAGACCCAGGGGTTCATTAAGAGAATAGACAAAGCCTGTAGATAAAAGAGGGCACAGACTAAGGCCTGTGCGCACCCTTAGAGACATTTCATTGGCAGAGTAGTGGAAAGAGGTCATACACTGAGTTTTAGTTTGCTTAATAGTTCCCCACATTTAAAGATCAGGAGGTTTCCCATAAACATTCCGTTTTCCAGCTTCTCTTGAAAAATCAGATCTTGACACATCAGCCAGTCGTTTCTGCAAAGCATCAGTCAGCTGAACTGGAACCCCCTGCCCCCTTTGTATGGGACATACCCTCTCCAATTTGCAAAAAGCCCGATCTGGCCGAGTGCCATCTGGGTTCAAATCCAGGTCCAGGCATTATTAGTGGTGTGGTCACAGGGAGGGAGGTTGTTTGACCTGATTTGCAGATTGAGGACCATAACAGCATCACACTAAGGTTCTTTGATGAGTTAATACCTATAAATCTCGTAGACCAGAGGCTGGCATTGTGCTCTGGAACTGTCGGGCCTTCTTACTGTTACTGATGCTGTCACTTCTGTGTTACAGGCCACGCTCCTCTTGGCATTTGGGTTTGCATCCTCTGTGATAGGAATTTTTAAAGAGGGGCGACTTTGAAGATCAAGAGACCCTTTTCAGATCTCACCCATTCCACTTCTTAGGTGCATGGTCTTGAGCAAATTCCTTTCCATCTCTGGCTTCTGTTTCTTTATCTCTTAGAAAATTGAGCAAAACTGCTTACTAAACAGAGTGCCAAAGAGCGTTAAATGAGGTAACATGAGAGGCGCTTCTTGCATGGTGCTGGCACGTAGTAGGTGCTCAGTTCATGGTCAAGGTCTTCCCCTTCTCGAGCCTGCCCTGCCTGGACAGCTAGGGGTTCTAAGTGGGTCATGAGGAGAGAGAATTTTCCAGGTCAGCTGCATTCAGCTTCAGCTCCAATTAGCAGTTTCCCTGGTAGAGCAGTTTTCTATTAATTCAGGACCCATAACCTTCAGGATGAACTGGGGTGACTTCTTGCTGTTAGGTTTGGGGACCATTTTAAATTGAGTGGGTTAAGTCCAGTGTGGGCTTTTTCTTCAGGGCTGATGTTCTGAAGAAGAGGTGATGCCTGAGTAAACAGATAGCAGCCTTCTCCTAAACAGCAGCCCCAGGGAATGCATCTGGGAGGTGATCAGAGAGTAGAGCGGTGATTAAATCCAGCTGTCTGCCTGGCTTCAGACACAGCAGGGCCGAATGCAGGAACTGGGCAGAGACTCAAAATGAGTGCTGGGTGTTTCTACGGTGGCATTTCTTAGCTTGGCATCCTCCTGCTTGCATAGAAAGGAGCTAGGCTTTTGAAAACAATCACCTTCCCCATGGAAGCAGGTCCTTTACATGTCCATCTTGTTAAAGCCCCTATTTCCTACCGTAAAAAAATGCCAAAACTTTGCTCCGGTTGCCTTGTCCACATGGAACGAGCTTAAAGCAGACAAGAGCCCATGTTGGCTGCAGGTTAGAATGGAAACGAGCAGAGATTGGTCTGCAGGGAATTCTGGTCAGGCAGATCTGTTCCAAACCCAGCACTGCTCCCTGCCTGCAGAACCTTAGACAAATACCGTTCCTTCTCTGAACCCGGTTTCTGTAGTATTGGGAACATAATTGCTGAAGCCTCACAGTGTTGTTATAAAGACTAATAAATAAAAAATAAATAAATAAGGGCTGGTGAGACTTCCTCACAGAAGTTGGACACACACAGTATACTCAATACCTAGAAGCCATTATTGATATTATTATTATCAGTCCTGCCCTCCATTAACCTTTTCCGACCAAGCCAGACAACAAATATCTCTGGAGAACCACAAGAAACAGGAGCACTCTTCTGTTTCTCTTAAAAGCCTATGTTTTAGAGCTAGGCAGAGGGGGATCCGATCCTTTACTAGCTCTGTGAGTCCTTGAGGTTGTTTAACCTCTCTGCTGTCAACTGCCTTGTCATTTCACCGGGGAAAAATAACAGGCTCACCTCTGGGGTTATTGTAACAATCAGGCAAGATCATGCTAGTAATAAAGAAGTAGCTTAGAACATTAAGAGCCTAATTATTTTTCCCTGTGGAAGATGAATTGTATTTGGAAATTATATGCTTATGAATATGAACATAAATTATCTTGTAAGTAGGAAACAGCCAAAGCTGAGTGTCCCACAGTATAGGGGAGCATTTCTAAGATCATTCCTTTCCTGTAATCAGCCAGTCCTGGGCAAAGTCATAGCTACTCCACGAAGCCTCTTGGGCCTGTGTGGTCCAATTGCTTTGTTTTCTCTTTTGATGCTTTCTTATTAGTCTTTTTTTAAAACCATCAACTCCTCTGTCTTGACTGCACTTGCTGAAGTCTTGAGATCAGAGATATTTTCCTGCTGCTTTGGATTCATTTATAAGAGGAAGCCTGTCTGGTTTCATCTCAGAGCATCTATTCATCTTGTTATTTAGCACTGGCTCAGAGACCCAAAGATGGAGAGTTTTGATAATTCAGTAATTTAAACAGAACACCAAAGAAATCTCAACGGAGTTTAGTGTAATGTGTGATACAGGGAAAAGAGCCAGGCTAGGTTTTGACTGTTTAATGAGCTTTCTGAAAGTAATTACTCGAAACTTGGGTCCATTTGACTAATATTTTTTTCTTTTGTTTTGTCATCTTCACAAGCGCTTTATTAGAAATGCAAACAATACCTGAACGAACGCATCTTTTGCTTTGGTCAAACGTCACTTTTCTTGTCGTGGGAGCGGGGAATTTAAAGATATTGAAACTCTTCTCATTAGATACACCAATAATTGCATAGAAGTCCTTTTTGAACCAAAATGGATTTTGTGACATTTCTAGCTTGAAGTTCAGAGCTACATTTAGGCTTTGATTTGATTACTGTAAGATATCACATTTTTGGGCGACTAGAACAGGCACTAGTGCAGGTCCCCTCGTACAAAGGCCTGGCTAGGGAAAGTATTCCTGAGATGAAAAGCAAAAAAGTCGAATTACTTACAATTCTTCAGTGCTCTTTCTGGAATAATAATTTCTCAGTGTCTCACATTTCTTTCTCTGAAATTCACTTAACTCAGTGTCTTTCTTTCTCCTAAAGCTGATGACCAAACACCCAGGCAAACGTCTGGGTTGTGGGCCTGAAGGCGAACGTGACATCAAAGAGCACGCATTTTTCCGGTATATTGATTGGGAGAAACTTGAACGCAAGGAGATCCAGCCTCCATATAAACCAAAAGCTGTAAGTAAATGGTTCTCTCTGGCTGTCAAGCCTCACACACAACACACTCTTTCTCCGGCCCACTGTGCGCTCCGAATGCTCTCAGGGGAGTTGGATATATGTAGCCATTCACATTTATACTAGAAGTCACTATGTAGCCATTCACATTTATAGTATAAGTTACTATGTAGCCACTCAACATTTATACTAGAAGTTACTGGGTGCAGACCTGGAGATTTCCATTCACACACCCTGGCCTCTGTAATAAGGGGAAAGAACGTTGCTATTGGGTTTTTGTTGTATCAATTCAATTATTGTTAACTGTCTCAGCAGACAACTTTTGGGGAAGGGTTCTTTAGTGAGCAGAGTTCAGATCTATTTGGGGGCTGTGATAAAAAATCTAATTCTGCCTTCCTTTTCTTGGTTCAACTGTGTCATTTTCTCTTCATACTGACATTGAAAAGGTCATGTTGTTTATCCCAACAGTATTTAAATTTAATTCTGAAACATAACACTACTGTGTCTGAGTCAGTGAATAAGAGCAATTCAACCAGCAGCTTCTACCCAAGGAGAAAGAAAATAAAACAGAAACTGGCATGGTCCTGAACTACAGCCCTACTGGAAGCTTGGGGTGTAGCCATGGCTTTGTGATAATTTGTATAATTCAAGAATAAAAGCTTCCCTTTCCCTCATAGTCTTGCACCCACGGGAGGGTTTTCCATCTCCAGAGACCCAGCAGGGAGGACTTGTCAATGTCGGGAGGAGGAGTTTGCACCTGAATTCATCAGAGCGGTGATTCTGTCTGGGAGGATATTTCTTTGTTAAATTAAGTAGAGCACAGACCGGTGACTTTATTATGGGTTGTACAACCACCTACTGAGGCTGAAAAGTGAACATAAACATTGTCACTGAAACCTAAAGTCGTAAGGTCTTGGTGTTGAGGAGAGGAAGGCGATCATGCTAGTTACTTTGATACTGTAATTGTTAATTTCATGAGCACTTATTATGTGCTAGGCACCATGTTTAGCACCTCATGTGCAACATCTAATTAAATCCTCACATGAGCCTAACAAAGCAGGTGCCACTACCCCATGTGATGGAAGAGGAGACAGAGGCTGGGAAGGTGTGATGAAATCCAGGGTGTGATGAAGGGAGGATCCAGACTCTGGAGTCTGCCCCACTCCCCTGGAGGCTTACCACAGGCCCAGGGCCAAGGGCACACAGCTGAAGAGTGTCACAGTGGGGTCTCGCATCTCCCCAGTGCTGCCCTTTCCCTCATTTGGGGTGGGGAAATCACAGCTCTGCAGCACCCTGCCTGAGTCCTGGATCCTCCAGGTGTTGAGAAGCCAGGTGTGTTAGAGCAGCCAGTCCCATTGTGTGGCCCTTCTACTTGCTGCGGATGAATATGTTAATTCCTAATCAGCCTCCCAGAAGTGCCGCCCAGCCCCAAGCTTTAGATTTGTGCCGATGCTGACTCATCTTCTCTCACTCTGTGCTGCCCCGGCTGGGTCCTGGCCCTCTCCTCCTAGGAGCGCATCTCTTCTGATGGGACTTCTAGGGGCCTGCAATTCTGCAGGTCTTCAACTTTCATCTTCAAATGTTGTGAAGGGATGGGCACAACATTCCTCACTTTATTTCAGTAAATAAAGTGAGTCAGCCTGCCTGGTATTCCAGAGCTGGTGCGTTGGACCAGTCAGTTCTCCTCTCCGAGCCGTTGCTTCATCATTTATGCTACGGCAATGATAATAGTTTCTATGTCAGAGGCTCCTTGCAATGCCCAAAGCATTGGGGATGTGCCTGGGAGATAGTAGGACAGCTGATTGTGTCGTTAGTGGTGTTTTGCAGTAGTGACTGTCTCGGGCACAGGGTCTTTCAGGGGTGCATCTGTATGGCATACTGGCCACGCTGTCTTAAGATAATGTCTGTGTGCAGATTTGGACTTGGGGAGCATCTTGCTTATCCTGGGCAGTATCACCACTTACACTTTTACTGAACCATTCTGAAGAAAGATCAAAAGGTGACCTGGAAGAGAAGGTGACGTTTTGTTCAGGACACCAGCATCTCGGAGGTGGAACCCATTTGGTTTTTTGCGTCGGTATTTATGAGTTGTCAAAATGTGGATCTTCTCCTTTCCTTACTTGGCCAGTGAAAAGATACAAATGCTCCCAATCCCACCTGCCCTGAACCTCTGGGACTCATTCTGAACTTGCAGATCAGCGGTTTTCAAAGTGTGTTCCTTGGGCCAGCGCTGTTAACTTGATGTTGGATGTCACAGGAGGAATGCATTTCTAGGACTCCATTGTAGACCTCCTGAACCAGAAATTCCAGGGTGGAGCCTAATGTTCTATGTTGAGCAAGGCCTCTTTCCGGTCTGGGAATGAGAGCCAGCCTTTGGTGGCTTCTGGGCTAGGCCACAGACCCAGAGGCCTGGAGGGCCAGGAGAGTGCTGGGAAGGAAGGACAAGACCCTGTGAGTTAGAAGAGGGAGTGGGGGAGACAAGGAAGCTGGGGAACCCTGAGCTAGCTAAAGGCTCTGCAGGTGTCTGGTGCCCACTGAGCCTGACTCCATTGCATAGTTTAATGAGAAACTGGAAATCAGATTTTTAGAGAAATTCTCCCTATTTCTTGCTGTGTTGGCACAAAATGTTTCAAAATTAAACCTATGTGTGGCCTGTGGACTGTTTGTCATCTCTGGATTGCTGATGATTCTGGCCAGGATGACATTTAGCCAGTGCCCATTAGTGCTAGTTATTGACAGCCGAAGTCCATTCTGACTGGGCAACTATTGTAAATGTGCCTGCAAAGGGATAATGACTCTAAAAGGTCCAGCTCATAGAAGGTGCTCAGGAAAAGGTAGTTCTAGCTATTGCTGATAAAATAAACCTGATTTCAGTAAGTATCGACTGTTTGATATTACTTCCAAGTGACCAGTGTCCTGATTTCCCTCTGTGGGCTTCACAATGAGTTTCAAAATACTGCAGCTGGATTGGGCTATGTACTGAGAGATGTTCTGCCCCCAGCTCTAACAGGAAGCGGACCCTGCTCTGGGTGTCCTTTGCCTGAATTAGGAAGATAGTTCTCCCTGGGTTATCTTCAGGGGTTGGTTTCAGGGTCTCTCGAAGATCCGGAATCCACAGATGCTCAGGTCCCTAGAATGAAATGCAGAGTATCTGCATATAACCTACACACATCTTCCCGAGCACTCGAAACCATCTCTCGAGTACTTACAATGCCTGATAAATGTAAATGCTATGTAAATAGTTGCTATACTGTATCGCTTAGGGAATAATGACAAGAAAAAATTCTGTTCAAGTTCAGGGTAGACACAATTTTTTAAAAATCATTTTGATCTACAGTTGGGGGAATCTGAGAATGTGGAACCTGGGAATACAGAGGGTTGACTGTGACAGTTGTGGATACACCACATACCCACTGGGCTCAACCTGCTCATATGTTTTACATTGTAGACCTGGGCCTTAGAGCCCTCACTCCCACCCCAGGGTTTTACCTTTCCCCTTCTCCACCCCTTCTTATCCGCCACTTCTGGAAGGCCCGGGGTGAGTGTGTGCAGAGTTCTGTGTGCCTTGTGGGACAGTAAGAGGCACACATGCATCTGTCACTGCACCTGATTCATGCATGCTATTAAGTCAAGAGAAACACGGGGCAATAACAGGATTACATTGCAATCTCAGTGAAGGGTGCTATTATTGGAGGTTCATTAAAATCACTTTAAATGTTTTTTTTTTAAAGTTGTTCCAGTGCCATCTCTCATTGTGGCAAGGAACTGTTTGCAGAACAGTGTTTGAAACTGTATTGAAAGACATTAGTTACGGTGCATTGTTGTAGGGTACAAAGTACTTTTCCTTTCATGCGCATCGGCTTGTGGCAGTCTTTTACTACAAGTCCCCCCACAGCTTTCTGCTGTCCCAGGGTGACATCCATTGCTCCTTAGCATAAGTGCTTTTTGAGTCTTCCCAGCCCAGGCCTCTGTCCTCCTAAGAGCCTGTGTTCCTAGGCTTCCTTGGTTGTTTGCACTGCAGCCTGCTGTCCCGGGGGTGGCTCTGCCTGTGGGGAGCCCTCTCCCCGGGACGCCCAGAGCCCTTTCCCATGCCCTGTCTTCCATTCTGGGGACTGGCTGCTCCCCTCATCACATAGGTAGAACATCAGCTCAGGAGGATCCTCCTGACTCCTAAGCAGGAGCGCATCCCATGCTGTTTCCATTGCACCTTCCATGCAACACCTGTCTTGTCGACTGGACTACAGGGTCGTACCTTCCTCAGGGCCAAATCTCAGTGCTCTGTGTGAGGCTTAGCACATCATAGGTACTCAAGAATGTTTATCAAATGAATGGATAAATGTATAACCATAAAGCAGATGTTGTAATACATGGATATATATTAGCACGCAGGGCGTTTTCCTGTGTACAGCAGGATGTCTGAAATAAATTGGTTGTTGTGTGAGTTACTACCCTGTTTATATAGGGCTATCATTTGGTTGCTGACTTTGCAAACTGTCACAGCACCCTGTGCTTTTGTGGTGTGGTCCTGGACAGCATGTGGTGAGGGACTGGAGGAGGCAGTGCGTGGAGTGCTGGATTCGGGTGGAGAAGGCTGCAGATTCCTGGCGTGTCCTTGCGAAGGCCAGTCCGGCACTACAGCTGCCAGGATGCAGCCTAGCAGGACTTCTTCAACTCGAACCTGCACACAGTGGTCAGTAGGTTAAAATGCAGATTTCGATTCATCTGGTCTGGGGTGAGCCTGAGGTGTTGCCCTTCTCACAAGCTCTCCCGGTGGTAGGAGGCTGCCGGAGCACTTGCTGTACTTTGTGTGAGCAGGGCAGGCGCTGTAGGGTGTAGCCAGCTCCGAGCTGAATGGCAGATCCTGTTGCTGCAGGTGTCTGCGTGCAGTGTGCAGATCTAGTGCAGCCCAGGGCTGTAGTGAATGGGAATAAAAAGCAAGGTACAGAATGTTCTGGTGAAGAGTTACGTAGGGCACGTGGCACACCCCTGTGGGTTGAGGTGTAGAGGGAGGCAGGCGGTGGCTTGTGTGTTACCACCTCCAGTGCATGGTGCAGCTAACGGTGGCCAAGAGGCACGCGCTGCTTTTGTCTTCCAGCGGGGACATCACGTCAGGTGCTGAGTCATCCTTGAAGCAGATGATGAGGTTAAAAAAAAAAAATCCCTGCCCTTACGGAGCTTATCTTCTAGGCTGCAAGGGAAACAATAAACACAGAAGCAAGTGAACTTTGCAACGTGTTAGAAGTCGATAAGCATTATGGAAGAGACAAGAGCAGGGAGAGAGTTTGGGAGAGTCACGATGGGCCAAGCGCAGTTCTGAATAAAGTGGGTGGAAAGCTTTGCTGAGGAAGTGACGTCTTAGCAAACACAGGAAGAAGGAGAGGGAGGTAAAGAGCCATGGGGGCCGGGGCAGGGTGGAGATGGTTCCCGGGGGCAGCAACAGATGCGAAGGCCCTGAGGCAGGAGCTTGCCTGGCAGGTTCAAGGCAGAGCAGAATTCCAGGTGGCTGGGTTAGGTGGTTAAGGGAGAGGGTTAAAGGGCCGGAGACCAGAGAGGGCCTGCGAAGGATAGATCCCGCGGAGCATTGTAGGGTCTTTAGCTTTTACCCCAACCCTTAAGTGGGCAGATGGCAGCTCGATCTTTTTAAGATCACCGTGAGTGCTGAAGAGGTCAGGGGAAGCCAGGAAGGCCAGTTAGGACCAACACATGCTCCTTGCCATGAGATAGGCCCTCGATGGTGGGAACTGGGACAGGTTGGAACAATGTGAGAGCACAGGCTGTGTTCATTTTGGCTTTCCCAACTCCTCCCAGCTCCGGGAGCCTCACAGGCCCTTAGGGTTTGTTCCTTGAAGCGTGGAGACATAGGTGAACTCTAATCCCTTTAGACCTCATAATTTCTCAAGTGAGAAGCCAGAGGGCCCAGAGTTGGTCCTGGCAAGAGGCAGGTGAATGGATAAAATGGGCTGGCAAGAAGCTTCTGAGGTCTGGAGAGCTGCTTTGTAGGCCACAGAGCAGAAGGCACATGTGCGGTGGGTCGCACTTCCTCTTCTCAGTGTGAAGACGACAGCAGCCAAGGAGGCTCCTGGTGCTGCGGGCTATGACCAGGGAGTTTCCTCCTGGCTGGGAGGTCCAGCTCTGGACTCTGTAGTGCTGTAGTGGACAGAGCGTGCATTAAGGCTGTGCCATTTTGCGTGTTTGCATTTTGCATGTTTTATGGCACAGACTGTAGTACATGGTGCTACAATGTCAGTACAGGAAGTGCTAATGTAGTATGTTGAAATTGGAGGGCCTGATCGAGACTTTGACGGCATTCATATTATCATGAATTGCCTTAATGAAATGCTGTCACCCTCCCTCTGAGAGGCTCCCAATAATGTTCTAATGTTATGGTGTCCTAATGGCCTTGCTGTGGAAGTGCCTGGGGGCCCTTGTCTGGCTTCCCTGACAATGCAGCCCTGGGGTCAGCTTACCCAGCTAGCAATGCAGGAGCTACTGGAAGAGGGAGAAGAAAGTAGGTGGGCCCCAAGGACATCCTGGTTCGCTGTAATCCCCGGAGCCCTAAGAGCTGTGCTGCGTATATAGTGATCTGCCCCCTGGTAAATGTGGCTCTGTCGGTCTCTGGAAATATGACCACTCCGGTCATCAGTCCGACCGATCTGATTGTCAGTTCTCTCAAAAATGGAGCCTCCTCTCCCTGCCTCCCCACAGAGACCTGAGCAGCTTGCTCCCTCCCTACCTCCCTGCCTCCTGTATCAGGCCTCACACCTGTGACAGACTGATTCCAGTGATTTCTGTTCTTGTTACCTATTTTTACCTTCACTTTACATAAACCCTCGTCATTTTGAGGCATCTGCACATCAGGAAAGCCTGGAAATCTTGCATGCCAAAAATATAAGGTCCCTCACCTTGTTCAACTGTAGCATCATTTCCAAAACGATACACAGGTTAGCTGCTCTAGCATGTTGCCCATCTCCTGGGAGGGTGGAAGTGCTTACACGCGCAGGCCCTGGTTTCTCAGTAATTCTGTCATCCGAAAGTATTGTTTATGTAGCGGAGGTCAGAAGCTTCAAGTGCTGCTTTAATGAGCCCCGTCTCTGTTCGCATGGCATTCTCTTCCAAACCCATTGCCCTTTACCCAGCACAAGTGAGTGTTTCTGTGTGCGCGTCTGAAGGTGTGTGTTTGATGAGCTGACATTTCTGAATTGAAGCCAGGAAGTGTAACCTTTGTATGTTTGCTACTAAAACTCCAAATTCAAGGCTTTCGAAAGGGATCTAAGTTTTACTCAGTATGATTTATTTAGGTGTTGAACCTAACTCCCCCAGAGTACCAAATACTCAAGAGAACAGTACCTGTTTGAAAATGGTAATTTAAAATAGTTCTTCTAAAACTTGTTCTATGTCCCTGTTACCATATTACAGATGAGGGAACGGAGCTTGGGAAGGTCTTGACCTTGAGCATTTGCTCAAGATCTAGCAGGTGGCAGAGCGGGACTTGAACCCTGAACTCAACAGGGCCTACTATCCTTGGAAAGACTAGCAGAAAAACTCAGAGCCCCCGAGAAGTTGTGTGGTGGCACTCACAAGAGAGAACCGTGATTACACCACCTAATGGTGTTTGTTACATAAGAGAAAACGACTGAGGATTCTTCCAATTCAAATGTCTTAAAATTTATTTTAAAATGTTGCAACAAACACGTAGCATATTCACACCTTTTACAGTTCACTGGCAGGATTTGGAAAGATGCAGATCTCTCTTGTTCCTTAAGGCTTTGATTTTGAGGCTGACAAAGACAGCAGACTTTGGCCAGCCCTTGGCAGGGTGGCATCTGAGAGGAGGAGCAGGTCAGGGGCTCGGCGAGGAGGAGATGTTCCCCCAGCAGAAATCTTAATTAAAAAAAATTACTCTACATTCATAACAAATAGCCTACAATCATGTAGGCCCTGCAGGCTGGAAGCTGCCTGTCTGTTCTTGTTTCCCTCTCTCCACATCTCTGCCAAGAAGGACCTACTTAAACTGCAGATCAAACCAGGCTCCCGTTGGATGGTTGGAATTGGCAGGCCCCTGGGCCAAGTGAAATTCCTAAATCATCTGCCAGATGCATGACTTTGAGCTGTCCCCTGGAAGAGAAGCCAACAGTGTGAACTGAAATGGAAGAAGAGAAGGTCACATGCCAAGAGGGAGTTTGGAACTGATAGGATATGTCTGGCAGTAACCACTGGAGTATAATATCATAGAAATCAAAAGTTGAAAGATTACCTTAGAAGTGGAATTCAACTTCTTCTTCCTACAGATGAGAAAACAGGGCCAAGAGATTTGCTAAGTGACCTACCCAGGGAATATAACATAATTAGGGTAAGAAAACTGGCCTTCCATTTAATGAAGAAGACTTTACTAATAACACTATTTACAACCCTAACATTAAAGCAAGTCATGCATGCTCTGTTAAATTATTTACCTCTACTAAAGAGTAGAACTCTATTTGTGCTTTCATTTCATCCTCAAAGAATACCGTGAGATGGGTGCTGTTATTACCACCCGTGACAGTAGAGGAACAGGCTAAGGGAGCCCAAGTAATTTGCCCGTGGCCACACAGCTGCTAAGTCCTAATGTCAATATAAAGTCTTTTTCTTCACCCCAAAGCCCATACTCTTAGGCACTGTAGTATTTATTCTCTCATCTACCGAAAGTGCTAACACTCGGCTATGGAATTTAAACTGCTCTCCCTCCAATCTTGAGTTTAAATATTTTCCTGGGGGACAGACTCTTCTGGGTGGGTAGCCATGAAGTTCACCTTCTGCTGTCAACCCTGCCAGGTTGTCACGATCACAGGACTCCAGAAAGCTGTTGGCAGAAGGGTGGGAGAACTTGAGAAGATGAGCAGATGCACCCCGGAAATCTGAGTCAAGCAGGAAGAATGTGGACGGAGAGTCAGATAGACCCAGGGTTCCACACGAGCTCGGCTGCTTAGCTGAGTAGCGGTGGGCAGTAAGGACCCCGCTGAGCCTCCACGTTTGTAGGTTCCCATCTCAGCTGTGCCCTTTGCCTTCCCCGTCAGTCTGTCCGAAGTCTCGGGTGCCATCTCCGAACATCTTTTCTCAATTCCTTCTCCCTGAAGTTCCAGCGCCCGTGGTCCCAGTTGGTAGCCCCATCTCCTAACGTCACTGGGAAACTGAGGCTGTGGGGGCCGTGGGTAGGTGGGTTTCAACTTCTTGCCCTGCTCTTGGCCTTGTGTGGCCCACCCCCGAAGTAAAGGTGAACCTCCATCCCTGCTCTGGGGCTCCTCCCTCCCTCTTCCCACGCCCCTCTGCCTGGTCTAGTTTGGGTCTGCGGCTTCTCTCGGTGTTAACCAAAGCCCTGTGTTGCAAACAGAAATTGGACTCAGACTGACTTAAAACAACCAACAAAAAGTGAGTGTGCAGATGTGTGTGGCGGAGTGATCTCCGCAGAATGCCTCTCTGCTTTGCTGGGTGCCGACTCCGCCCTGCGTTCTCAGAGGGCTTTCTCGGGCACACAGCACTAACCAGTCAGGCCCCGTTGCCTCAGTAATCTCTACCAAAAGACAATGTTTTCCCTAAAATTCCCAGCAGCTCGGGGCTGGCTCTTACTAGAATATCCTGGGTCATGTGTTTACCTTTAATTCCATGTGACTCGGGCTGCTGATTGGCTGGGCCAGGGTCACCTGCCCGCCTTAGCCAAAGAATTTGTTCTTTTCCTGTCTAAACCAGGCATCTTGGGAGAGGAGAAGAGTTGAGTCCTCGAATGACCAGAGGAGGAGGATGCCTGCTGGGTGACAAAAGCAGCAGCCATTCATTCACTCCTTCCTCCCTGGCTCCTTAGCACAGAAACACACTACATTTTCTCCATGTTTCATTTTATTTTTTGTTGTTGTTCTGAGACAAGATCTGCTAAGTCACTAAATTACCCAGGCGGGGCTCCAACTTGCAGTCTTCCTGCCTCAGCTTCCCCGAGTGCTGGGATTACAGGCACGTACCACCATGCTTGGCTCTTTTCCATCTTGAAGATCCAATCCTTCAAGCCTGGGATTCCTTATTCCTATTGCTAAGCCTTCTGCCCTGTCGTACTTTGCATACAAACAAACTTTTGAAAGAGTTGCCAGTTGCTTTTTCTACCTGAGGACAATTAATTCTTCCCTCAATTCTGGTGCAACCTGGCATCTTCTCCCACCATTCCATTATCATTTCTTTCTGAGTCATCAACATCCTGAAAATCGCCTCCTCTTCTCGGCTTGTGTTATCTTTCTTGACCTTACCACATTATTTCATACTTTGATCTTCCCTTCTTTAAAAAAAAAAAATCTGAAAAAGAAAATATTCATGCAGCATCAAAAGTTGTGCAGTGAAATGAAGTCTTCCTTTTCCCTGACCCCCAGCTGGGCTTGGTCCTCCTTCCCGGAGTCACCAGGTCTGCCGAGCCCCTGTGTGACACTGTAGAGGGGATGGATGCAGTCTCAAAAACACTGCACATCGCACAAGGAGATATTAGCAGGCTGCATACCATTTCCGTGCTTTGCTTTACTCCTTCCTGCCTTGGAGAGGATGCTTAAGCTCACTTCTCGCTCTACTTCATTCTTTTGATAGCTGCTTATACCTGTGAGTGAGTCAGCCTTCCTGATCCCTGGGTTCCACGTCATAGATCAAAAATACAAATAAATAGATCAGGAAACAAATAAAGAGCATCGCCTCTGTAGCGGACACATAGAGGATTCTTTTTTACATTGTTTCTTAGATAATGTGGTGTAACAACTGCCTACTCCAGTGTTTCATTGTATGATACGATAAAGTGCACGGGCGGGAGGTGCAGGTTCAAAGCAAACACTGTACCGCTTCACATATCACGCCTGGACAGCCACAGGTCTTGGTAGCTGAGGAGAGGAAAGATCCTGCGAGCCAGTCCCCCACGGTGCCCAGGGGACAGCTGCGTGCCTCACAGCTAGACTCCGAGTCCCTGCCTCCTTTTGAAGCCCTTCTTCTCACTCATTTCTAGCCCAGTGCTTGGCTTGCCGATTTCCCTCCTACCTCCCCAGCCACTGCTGGGAGACATTCTGGCTCCTGGTGACTCCGGGTCAGAGTGGAATTTGGAGAGTTGAGACCTGCCTGTGAGCCAGAAGGGAAATAAAAAAGCTCATTTCTAGTTTATTTATGAATGTGGTCTCTACACTGCCCCCCCCCATAAACTACGACAAACATAACCGAGAGGTGGTTTGTGCATCTGTTTTAAAGGCTTCCCGGGGGCTGGAGGCTTAGTGGGACTACAGGTGGGTCCCTCTGTCCCCAGACGCACACCTTCCCCCTGAGCTCCAGTGGGGAGCGCCAGGCCTGGCTCCCCAGCCCACCGCCCTGCCATGTCTCGCCAGCTTGGCAGGCAGATTTTTGTCTCCTGTGTTAAGTGAGGCAGATCTGCCTTATGCTTGTAACTGGGATGGGAGTGCACTGGGCAGGTGGGGGTGGCAGAGCCCGAAGACCTTCCCCAGCTGGGGTGCAGCCAAGTCCAACAGGCTCATACCCTGGATAGCACCCGGGCAGCACTCAGGGCAATCACTCACTACCGTGCTCAGTATTGGATGCGCACTTCTTTTTGGTACCAGGGATGGAACTCAGGACCTTCTGCTTGCGAGGCAGGCACGGTGCCACTGAGCTGAATCCCTGGCCTTGGTGTGCACCTTTTTTTAAAAAAAACTTTATTTAAAAATTTTGATTAGGGCCGGGGATTTAGCTCAGTGGTTCTGCCGCCTGCCTCACAAGTCGTAAGTGAAAGGACCTGAGTTCGATCCCCAGTACAAAAAAAAATTGTTTTGATTCGTTTGCTTTCTTTTTTCTAACATGTCTGCTGTTTCACCTCTCAGGATTAAAAGAAAGCAATTATTAAGATTCTGAAGAATTAAACAGCAAAGGAATGTCAAGGGCAGGGCCTATCTGCCCCATTTCCGGAGGTGTAATAACTATTCCAGTTTAATACCTGACTTCAAAGCAAAACACAATTTATGTTCTTTTTAATAAGAGAATATGCAACCACTACATTCATCTAAGTTTTAATTACTTTTAAACACAAAGCTTCCACATAAGCTGGGTACAAAGCAGTAATGGGGAGTGGCTTTGCTATGTAGTGTGTACCTAACAGAAAATCTTAACATTCCTAACAGTAATAATACTGTTAATAACAAATTCCTCGACACAGAATCGGGAGCATTCTTCCATCACTGCACCCTGCAAGGTGGCTTCCTCTGACACGAACAGGAAACTGGAGTCTGAGGAAATTAGCTCATTTGGTTAAAGGTCATACAGCCTTTAAGGCCATCGCTAGGGCCCGGCTTGGTGCCCAGGGCATCCTGATTTGTGAGTCCTCGCCACAGGATCATGTGTTCTGGAGTAGAGCAGCAAGTGTACTGGAAGCCTGGGGTCTTTGGAATGGAGCCAACCAATCTCTGGATCTTGGCTCTCCTCATATGACCTGGGACAAATTCCCTTTTCAAATTATCTGTTAAGTGGAGATTATTTTTCCCACCTATCTCACAGAATTGTGAGAATCAAATCTTTAAAAACATAGGCAAGCAAAAAGGATAATTAGTATTTGAGGGTGAGTTTAACACCACCAATATTAGTTTAGGGTGCATGTTGAAAATAGATAAGAAAAAGATGGTAATATTGTCAACAGAGAAAATGTTCACAGTATATTTCATGTAGCTTCTTTTAAAAAGCTGGTTAGAGAATAAAGTAATGATTCCATGCCTGTTTAAAAAGTAGAAAGCATCCATCCATCTTTCATCCAGCCACCCAGAACACAAACCAAATGCTCACCTAATTAGGCTGGTAGAGTTACACAGAGCTTTGTTTCTTCTTGTTGCTTTGTAACAGCTTGTTTGTTCTGCAGTACATGGAGAAGACCAGTAGAAGAAGCTAGATCACATCTGCGACCAAACCAGTCAGATGCTTAACCCCTCTAAACCCACTGCCTCGTTGTCCACAGGTTTTATAGAGCTGATGAAGGACTCAAGGAGATAGTGCTTCCAAATCACTTAGCACAGTACCTGGCTCCCAGTAAGCACTTAAGATACGATTATCTGTCCATTCAGTAATAAGGAGTGCCCATACTGGGTCTTGGAAATGCAGTGGTGAACAAACTTTGCTCTCGTGGAGTTTACAGTCTAGATGGGAATGGAGCCAATAAGCAGATCAGCAAAGAAAGGAACAGGTATGTTCTTTCTATGAAAGAAATGAACAAGGATGCCCTTGTGGAGAACAGGAGGAAAGGAGAAGGTGGATTGGCTTTACTTGGAGTTGACCCAGAGCAGCTTCTCTGAGGAGGCGGCATTTACGCCGAGACCTGAAAGGAAATAAAACATTGCATGTTATTTTTCAATAAAAATTAAGAAAAAACAAAGCCAAAACAAACTTACTATCAAACATAAAAATACTCCTGGCTGCCAAGTTCCTCCTAAATAGACAGAAAAGATAAATATTCTTATTGTAGGGGCCTTCATTGTTATCAGGAAAAAGGAGGTTTTCATCTTTCTTTTTTCTGCCAAAGGCCAGACCATGCTGAATATTTTGGGCCTCTTTGCTGGAGAGAAAAGCTGTCGTCCACAAATGGCTTTTGAAAATGATCAGATGTGTGTGCCGCTCTGTGCTCCGCTAGCTGGTTCTCACCGGCAGATCCCTCACCTCCTCGTCCTCTGCTGTGGAGAACTGCAGGGTGGAGAAAGGACCTTCCGCTTCACTGGATATGCACATTTTAAAAGTGCTTCTTTGAGTTTTGTCTGGCTGGGATGACTTCTCTGTGACCTTCTAGTCTTGGTGCCTCAAGGTGCCCTCACATCATGAGGCCGGAACTGGCAGCTCCTCTGGGCCATTGGCTTCTTGTTGTCAGACTCGTTAAGCAACAAACAACATGACATAGGCGCTCATCTTCTTCTCCAGCATCTTGCCCATCTGCCATTTTTTTTTTTTTGGTACCGGGAGTTGAACTCAGAGCCTTCTCACTGAGCTACATCCCAACCATTTTTTAGTTTTCTTCCGAGCCAGAATGCTGTGATTGCAGGGGAGCACTGCCACGCTGGGCTTCTACCTGTCATCTTTTCACTTCCCTTTCTTCCCAGACTCTTTCCATCCGCCCGCAAAGAAGCAGTGTCTTTCCCTCAGCTCCCACTCAGCTTGGATGTCACCTCCTTCAAGTGGTCTTGGGGCTCTTCTTGGGCTCCTCACCGCAAGTCCAGTGGCAGCAGCTGTCCCTTGGTGCCGTGCAGTGAGTGGCCCGTGGGTAACTGCCCCTTCTGCTGGGCCAGAGGCTCCGTGAGGACAGGATTCTTTGATCTTCAGTGTCCAGGCAAAGGATGTACACGACCCAAACAGCCTTCTTCATCATCCTTTAGCAATGAAACACTCACTAGGGAGCGGGTTGGGAGACTTTGCCTCTGAGTCTTTGACTAAACAAAGGCATGTTAAACAGCACCAGGCTGCCCCTGACAATCTGGCTAAACGTTCCTGTTCTCTTTATTTTCCCCTTTCTTCCATGGTAATAGCTCTCACTTATAAAATAGCTTTTGTAGAGTCTTATTATAAAATAATGATAGTAGTTGATATTTAAATTTTCACCAATACAATCGGGCATAAAAGATAAAGGAGAAAATTAAAACAATCTGTTAACTCTCCTAATCTCTGTAAACATGTATAAATAGGCATATAAATAATACTTATACATTTGTGTATATAGTTTATAGAATGGAAACATATATTCTTTTAGTAATTATATATAACCATGTCATTTAGTAGTCTTCTATATCTTTAAATTTTTCAAAGTGTTTTGCATGGTAATAAATGTATCATTATTTATTTAACTGTGTCTCTCTATTTGTTGGTAGCTGATACCAAATTTTTTTCTCTGATGATTTATTCGATTAACATACTTTATTTTGAGGAAATACTCCCAGGAGTATGAAGGAAGCATCAAGAATAGCATCCTGGGGCCAGGGATGTAGCTCAGTGGTTCCGCCGCCTGCTTCGCAAGTGCAAGGTCCCGAGTTTGATCCCCGGCACCAAAAAAAAAAAAAAGAATAGCATCCTGGGAGAAGGGACACTTTTCTGAAAACAGGGGAGATGGGTTGGGTTGGAGGTAGCTGGATGAAGGGAGAAGGTGGGGCCCGGGTGTCCCTCACAGGAGAAATGGCAAATGCGGAGGCGTGTGGGTGAGAGAGGTATGAATGTCCTAGGACCAGAAATGTTCCAGTACAGCTGCAGAATGTGTCAAGGGCATCGAGGGGTCTACAGACCAGGTTACCAGTCCGAAGTCCCACAGAGCCCTGTAAGCCATTGTAAAAAGTGTGGGCTTTGGGATTTGGGGGTCCCTGGATTAAGAGCAGGAGAATGACGTACAGTGATCCCCTTATCCGTGGCTGTCCTTTCCAGGATTCCAGCCACCTGTTGTCAACTGTGGTCAAAAATATTAAATGGAAAATTTCAGAAACATTCTGTAAGTGTTAAATAACTTTTCGTGTATATACTATTGTAAGTGCTGTAGTCTGTCATCTAGCTATTGTTATCAGTCTCTTACTGTGCCTCATTTCTAAGTTAAGCTTCATCTTCTGTATGTGTGTACAGGAAAAAACCATAGTCTGTTTAGGGTTCAGTCCTATGTGTGGTTTCAGACATCCATTGTGCATCTTGGAACATGCTCTCCAAAGATGGGGCAGCTACTGTAACCTGCCTGACATTTTGCAAAGATCTCTCTGGCTGGTGTGGCTGAGCAGACTCTGCGTGTGTTTGTTTGTTTGTTTGTGTGGAGCTGGTGGTTGAGTTGAACCCACAGCCTCTTATATACCAAGCACCTGCTGTACCTCCGAGCCCCACCCCAGGCCCACATTTGAGAGCTAGACTCCTATTTATACAGCAGAACAGAAATTAGAAGGAAGAGGAGTCAAAAAAAGACTTCACATGTAATAGCTCACGGATTTACTTTCTTTCCTCCTTGAGTTCAGGAGCACAGTTCCGAAAGTCAAAATTCTTACTACCCCTTCCAACCCTGGAAAAACTGTGTTTGGTTGAAATAACCTAGTTGGTTTGGAGCCCCCATCCCTGTTCCAGAGGCCTTATTGGGGTACCCACATTACAGGGAGTTGGAATTTTCTTTCAGTGACTAAAAGAGGCTGAAGCATCCACCCAAGATAGAGAGGCTGGTGTGGTGCACACCATCCATGTCTATAATCAGATTCCAGCCACCAGGCTGCCCATTCTCCAAGGACCCAGCAGGCTCCAGCTGAACCTGGCTGTGCCTCCCAAGGGCTGACGTCTCCATTTAGGGAGTGCTCCTGAAGCTAATGGGCAGTGACAGCTCCATTTGAAAAACACAGAAACACTTAACAGGGAAGCTGAGATCTGCCAGCCTGTAAGCTGCTGATTAGCAGGGAAATCACATCCCGCTGTAAGGTGCCCCCTCGGTTAACCCCTGTCCCTGCATATCCTCTGTGCTATCTCACTTAAAGATTTCATTGTTCTCCGAGGCAGTGGGGTGGGGGTGGTGAGCTGCCAGAAGCTGTTTCACACTCAGTCCCAGCCTCTGGGGGGCCCGGGAGGATCAGCAGCTTTCTGGTGTGAACAGGAAATGGATGGTTTTTAAAGAAGAAATGGCCCCAGAAGACTCTCTGTGTCTCAGCTACTATGCTGACGGACCATACTGGCTGGATTGGGTCCTAACATCCGGGCCAGAGAAAAACACCTGCAGATCTGCCGGGTGGCGTGCCACCTCCCACCAGCAATCCTGCCACCCTCCAGTACCCCTTTATCTTCTCTCAGCTACATCCCCTCGGCCCCAAACCCATTTCACAGCCCTGTCCACCCTTTCTCTCCTCTGGGGGACTGGGACATCCCCCTCTGTCATGTCCCTGGGCTCGGTCTAGCTCCTTGCACCTCTCCTTCGCCCCCTTCTCCTCTTCTGCCCCGAGGTCCCCACCAGCATCTTTGGCGTGGCTGCCGGAGCCCCAGATGTACATAAACGAGTTCAGTTTCTCTCCGTGAATATGCTCTACACCGGTGACCTCCACTTACCAAGGAGCTCAGGCCAGAAACCTTGGGGACACCTACGGTACCTCTCTTCTCTCACCAGCCACACCAGCAAGCCTCAGGGTCACTCGGTTCCCTGCAGTCCCCTCCCTTCATACTCTCATCCTCTCCTACCTGGATCCTCGCAGCAGCCTCAGATTGGGCTCATCGTTTCCATGGTTGCTTCCATTCATGCAGTTTATTTTATACACAGCACCAATGATGCTCTTAGAATGTCAGACCGTGTCACTTAGAGCTTGGAACTTTCAGTGATTTCTCATCAAGCTAAGATGAACATCCGCTGTCCTTGCATGGCCAGTGAGGACCATGCTTTGGCTCCTGGCGCCTCTGTGACCTCACCTATCCACCTTGCCCTTGGGCTGCTGTGCCATGCTGGCTTCATTGCTGTTTGGTGGTTACAGTAAGAGAGTGTCTGCCTCAGGGCCTTTGCACTTGCAGTTCCCCTGCCTACAATGCTCTTCCTACTGACATCCAAAGGACACCTTCTCTCACTTCACTGAGCTTGTATTTAAAGGTCATTTCTTCGTTGCTTGTATATATCTCCTTAGTTATGAATGAGATTTGAGCATATTCTCATATATTTTGACTTTTCAAAATTAGTTTTCTCCCTTTTCAATTTTTCATTTGGACTATCTTTTCTAACTAATGCATTTGAGTTCTTTACAAAGAGCTTTTTTCCTTTTGTAAGTGTTACAAATATGGTTTTAACCTCTAATTTGTTCTTAGCCTTTAGATTTATTTTGGTTTTTTTTAAACCGTACATAAATTTTTAATTTTATGTAGTCAGACTTAATCAGCTTTTTTTCTTTATTGCTTCTTGGTTTATGTCCTGTTGAAATATCTTTTCCACTATCATAATATAAATACATTCACTTAATCTTTTTTTCTACAAGATTTTTGTGTGTCCATGTCTTTGCTTCATTTGGAATTTGATCTCCACATCCTTTTATCCAGTTTGTTTTTAAAATTCCCACCACAAAACCAATATGAAATGTGTTCTGTAACATGGAGGTTGTTTTCTTTTTCTATTAACATGACAATGAAGGGAAAAAGCAGTTTAGCTCAGAGTAGCGAGTATGTTTGTTTAAGTCTAACAAGAGGCTTTTTTAAATTCAAGGCTGTTCTTCAGTGTTTAAAACTTAAGCACCATGAAAATATCCTATCGTAAGAAGCATATATTGTCTGCAGGGAACCTTGGTGGAAAACAAGAACCAGAAAGTCCTTACGGGGTAATGCGTGACACCCACCCAGTGAGTCGCGTGCGTGATCTCATTTTATCTTTGTCCTCACTTCATAAGATACGAATTGCAGTTGCTCCTGTTTTACAAAAGAGGAACCTGAGACCTTAGGAAGCTTACCTGGAATTGCACAGTGCATGAGCAGCAATATTTCAGGATTCACATCCCCATCTGCCAGCTAGGGACCCCTGGGCTCATTGCTACCCAAGTAAGAAGCAACCCGGAGGCCAAGGCTTTCTGAGAACTACATCCCCTCTGCACACACACACCAAGTGTGTCTGGTTCCCCTTGAAGGCCTAAGGGGAGCGTGCACTCCTTGACTCTCTCAGTGCACCCATTGTCCCAGCAAGGAGTTCAGAGCCACCCTTCCTGGCTCCTCATCCGTCCGTCCGTCCAGTTGCCAAGTTCAATGGCCCACTTTCAGCGATTTTCCTGCTTGGCCCGCTGGACGCAATTCAGTTATGACAGTGCCTTTGTCCTTGGGTTCTCTCAATCCTTAGTTTGTCTGCTGCTGCTCTCTCTTAGTTCTCCTACTGCTCAACAACTTTATCCTCGGCAAATGGGAATAAAATGCTTACCTCACAGGGTCATTACGTAAATTAAAAAGGAAACGTGTACAGAAACACTTAGCAAATGTCTGCATAAAAAGTACTCAGTGGCTGTTATCACTCTTAGCATCATCTATCCTCCTTATTTTGTTGTTTGAATTTATTTTTGAGATCGCTCTTCTGAGCCTCAGAAGCTGAACTTCTGTCCCTCTCTGGTCCTCACCTAGAATCTCACTGGCCTCCCCAAGTCATCATGTCCAAAGTGGAAATCATCGTCTTTCTGATTACAAATGACACAATCTCCCTGGTCTCAGTTTCTTCACCTATAAAGTGGGGAGGACAATAATACCCACTTTCTAGGGTCACTGGGAGTATTAAATACAATAATGCAAGTAAAGAGCTTTGCAAAGTGCCTACCTATAGCAAATGAACAATAAATATTAACTGTCGTTATTATGACCACTACTACTACTCCTACTGCTACTACTATGATATTATTATTAGGGTGTAGTTGCCTCCTATTTTAACGTCTACTGAACTACTTAGAGCTTTTGTGCAAATGGGTTTTACTGATGAAGAACAAGGGACCCCAGAGTTAGTGACTTATAGGTATGAATTAGTGTGTGCACTCATGTATACATTACCCACACACATGCTATAATTTTGCCTCTGACCACTGTCTACTCATATAGAAGGACCAGCAGGATAGGTGAAAAAGGGGATTGGTTTTCTCTCTGGAGACTGATTGCTTCACTCAGCACTGGTTTGTTTCCTTCCACACTTCTTGGTATTTGGAAAGAGGACAGCAGAGTTTACCTCCTGGCACCATGTACTTAAGGGTCAATGACTGATGCAGTTAGCAGGGCCTTGTGTTGCCCAGGCAGTGCGGGCACCAAGCCCAGGTCTTGTGGCTGGGATCTTCCTCCACTGGTCGGAGTTTATAAGCTGTATCCTGTTGAGTTGGAAACTTCTGTTGTTCCTGATCAAGAGCCACAGGACAGCATGTTAAGGGAACTGCTGCTAGAAATATTGAGACTTCCCAGGTGATGTATGATGGGTTATTTTGCATCTTGTAGCACATAAAACATTCAGGTACATTCCATCTTTTCCAGCAGATGAGCTTGACTGAATCTTCAGGGTAGGGGTGGGGGGACATGCCACGTACCACTGGCCCCACCATCTCATGCCTTTGCCATACATCTTCTGATTGCCCAGAAGGAAACCAGGGGCAACGCATGAGCTACAGCAATTCAACATGCGGAGTGCAAGGTCATTGTACCTAAGGTCATGAGAATGTTGCATTTTATGTTGCTCTCATTTCTGATCACTGAAACAACTTCTCTGAGTTGGGAAGGGGTTGGAGAAAACCACACCCAACTTGGTTGGTTCTGTTTTGTTTTGGCTTTTGTTTTTGTTTTTCCCACCCACCACAAGTTCTTTTCTTCCCCTCTCATAGTGTGGGCGAAATGCTGAGAACTTCGACCGATTTTTCACCCGCCACCCACCAGTCCTAACACCTCCTGACCAGGAAGTCATCAGGAATATTGACCAGTCAGAATTCGAAGGATTTTCCTTTGTTAACTCTGAATTTTTAAAACCTGAAGTCAAGAGCTAAGTAGATGTGTAGATCTCCGTCCTTCATTTCTGTCATTCAAGCTCAACAGCTGTTGTGGTGACTTCTTTTCTTTCATTGCCAAGTTGCATCCATGTTTTGTTTTCTGATGAGCCTAGAGTGACCATGTTTCGGAACCCAAATGTCCTCAGGTAGTTTGGAGCATCTCTACGAGATGGAATTATGCAGATGACATATAGAAAATACTGCTGCATAATTGAGACATTATCCAAGTCTTTGTGTTCTCAGCATGTCGGCTAAGTCAACCCAATGGGGAGAGAAAATGCCTGCTTTCTTTCCCTCATTTCCTGCACTGCTGTATTCACCCCATCGTCCAATCTAGATTCTTTCCTACAAAATGGGTAGATGAATCAGACGCTAGCAGTATTCTTCCCCTTCCAGGCTTGGAACTTGGCTTGTATCCAGGTGTATGCTTGCTTTGCCCTGAAGGGAATCCCTCCACTCTGCCTGTTCTGGAGGCAGCAGAGCTTTGAAAAGAACATGCTAAAAATAAAAATGTATTTTTATTTTTTTAACTCAAAGTTAAGAAGCTTATCTAAGTCCTTCTAAAATTTCAGCTGTGTTTTTAGACAGTTATGATCTAAAAACACTTCCAGGGGTCAGAAGACAACCAGCTTTGGTACTAACCCCACAACACACACACACTGATTCCTGGTGTTATATGTTCCTGGTCACCCTTGTCCCCAAACTTCTCAAAGAGGGCATTTGGTACCATTCCCCAGAACAACATGGTCACTCTAGAAGGTCCCCAAGGGCCATGGTTTTACATTACATTTCAAACTTTATTTGCTTTGGGGTTTTATTTCTGTTGTTCAAATGCAAAAAAAAAAAAAAAAAAAAAAAAAGAAGGTTCCTCACTTTGTTACATGTGCTTTAAAATATATGTCCAGATGTTATTAACCACAATGACCTGCTTTGATTCATCCAAGAAGATAGCTGTGGATCCCAGGAGACTCATACCTGTTGGGAGATTATTTGTGTAGGTTTGTCAATGGCTTTGAAAAACTAAGTGCTCTGAGAAAGAGAGCATCTCGTGGAACAAAGATAGTTGTATTCTTCACTTTGATGTTGTTTTGCAAGATGTTTCTGGAAATGTTCATTTGTATCTGGATATCTGTTATGTGCCATTTTTCTTCTAGCATCAAGATACAATAAAAAGAGAAAGGAAAGAAGAAATGCTATTTCAAGGAAAACTACTCCCTTTGAAAAATGTGGACCCAAACTACAAATTAGGGCCCAAGGAAGGAACTTGGGAGAAAAGAACTAAATCCAGAGCTCCAATTCAGCTCCAGTGTTCCACCAGAGAGAAGGGGGCTGTGGACTATTCAGGGACTTCTGGTGGCCTGGAGCGAGGTGGAGTGGCCTGGCTGGGGTTCTGACACATTTCTCACCAGAGTCAAGTTCAGAAGCCAGCTGGGAATGGCTAGGCTCTTGATTTTCTCATCAAAATCACTAGACCTCCCAGCTTGGACTAACTTAACTGTTCTTTCTAGTAAGCAACTCTGTGAGCTCCCAGAAGCCCGAGCAAAACCCTTGGGTGGGAGAAATGTCACTGCTGTCTGAATAGATGGGATGACAGGGGACTCCTCGTCCTTGGCTATCGCTTCCTGGTAGTCTTAGTTAGCCCTGCAGAGAATTCTTATCACAGCTCAAGAGATTCTCAGAAGCTTCAGGGCTCCTGAGAGATCATCAAGGGAACTTTAAAAACCTGGCAAATATGCTCAAAGACTTCTCATCCCTTAGACAACAGTGCCTCTGGTTTCGGGTTGGGCAAAGTGCCTCGAAGTCTGCTCTTTTCTGCCCTCTCATTTCACCTTGCGTCAGGCTTGCGGACCATCCCCGTGGTTGCCATTGAGGTAGCGATCTGGACCGAAGGTGAACAATAGTGAAATCTTACCTGACAATTAGGAGGCTAGAGGAGGAAGGGAATCTGGACAAAACCCCTTCACTTGATGATTGGGGAAACTGGCATCTGGAGAGGGGAAGAAACTTGCCCATGCTCGGTTATTTGCCATCCAACCCCAGGTGTCCTGCCCCTTCGTGCAGGACTCTTCCTGCTCTGGAACAACATGACTAGAACCTCTGAGCTATGCCCACCACCTGGCCAGTTATTGAGGTCCTTCACCCTTCCTGTTGGGTTGCCAGGCCTTTCATGGGCATGCTCTCAGGGTAAAAATCATGGAGAAACACTGGCTCATTGACCAGTGGTTTGAGACAACCTTAGAACACAATATAGGATGGATAGATAGATAAGTAGGTAGATAGATACAATATAGTGGAGATATATATATTATATGATGCCATATATAATATATATATATTGCACTCTAAATTTTCCAAATTCTTGCCATTATTTTTTTCAAGTTTCATAGTTTGCAGAAATAGAAACTCAAGCCAAAGTCTCTGCTCCCCTAGCGTACTTTGCTGAGGGCTGGTCAGAGAAGCCTTTTGCGGAAGTGAGGAATCATTAATCAGACTTCCTGCTATTTCCTTTCTATCAACATTTCCAGTACAGAAGATATCAAGAAACAGAGCTTTCATCATATATAACCTCTGAAGAATACTTTACAGATTTATCAAGGAAGAAAAAATTAGTTTTGCGGTCATCCATTTATTCTACCTTCCATGCATTCAGCAAGCATTTATTGAGCACCAAGTGTGTGCCAGGCTGAATGCCAGCAGAACAGTGAAAACTGATCAAGATGCATCATCCCCTTCCTGTGCTTCCCCCAGCATAGCATCTGGTAGAAGGCCATTCATTACACAAGAAGTTAGAAGCGTGACATGGTCTGGAGAGAACATCTCTGGGTCAGGCAGGAACAACTTCTTACAAAACGAAGTTTCCAAATGGCTTTAGGTCTCCTCTTTCCCTCTGTAGGCCACAGGTTGAGGCTGAAGGACGAGGCCCAGCAGCAGCATCTTGACCTGGATTTCTGTGACAATCATTTAATGTGAAGGGTGGGGAAGGAGAAAGGTAGGGTGGTGGATGGGGTGGGCTCCTCTCCAGAAATCATGCTTGAACAGACCACAGAGTCACAAAGCTCTGAGCAGAGACAAATACCTGTATTGCCTCTCTACAAGGAGAGAGGGAACTGACTTTGCAGTTTGAATCTGAGTCCTGTGTCCCAGCTCTCAGAGAAAATCACTCAGATTTCTGCAATCATGACCCTTTCTGGCCCTGCTGGCGACAGCACTTCCCTCCAACACATTGCCCCTGACTAGACGAAGCATGGTTCTTCTAGCTCACGTTAGACAGGCTGAAATTTTCCAAAAGGATTTGAATCAGGAAACAATTTTTTAAAGTAAATAGGAAAATCCAAAGAAATCCAAACAAAGTCCTTGTTAACCACGGCTAATTTTCTACTGGCATCCAAGAATCTCCCTTTTAATGTCTTAGACTTCTCATTGACCTGCTCCTCTTCTAAGAAAGAATGGGGCCATGGTCACGGTGACCCTCTTGGGGGACTAATAGGAGTCCAGTGGGATTAATAACCCTATTGAGATACATGTTGCTGTTCTCATGTGGCTTCCGATGCTATTAACCCAAAAGGCATTGTCCCAACAGAATGGACCATTCTCTCTGAATTCCAGGGTAAAATTCTGAAACATTTGCTTAAAGGATCTTCCCACGGGACCAAGTTTGTAAAGGCAACCCCCATGCAAATCAGGTGGCTTCCCAAAGCATGAGTCATCACCAGCACCACAAATGGGAAGGGCTTTTCCAAAGCTGGGTTGGTGAGAAGAGAATTTCAGCTGCATGCCCTCAGGCGGGGAAGGGCAAAGTAGGCTCGCTGATGTGGAAGAGGCCTGAAGGAGGCCTACGTCCTGGGCCCTCAGACAGTTCAGTTCTCACTGGGACACAAAATGGCGGTGCCCACTTGGGAGACTCTTGAGACCAATGGAACAAATTCCATGATTCTGCTTCAGGGTGAGGTCTCTGGCTCAGAGGTGGATATGAGCTGGCAAAAGCCGAGAAGCTCACCCTCAGTCCCATCTTTATTCATTCATTCAACAAGTAATTGTGAACAGCCCAGTGTGTAGCAGCTGATGTTCTTGGCATTGGAGATATAGTAAAGAAGCAAACAAGGACCCTGTCCTCCAAGAGAGAACATAAAATAAAACATTTTCTGAAAGCAATAGATGTGATGCAGACAATGACAAGGGTGTTAAAGTAAGGGTGACATCAGTGGAGGGATGCACAGGAGTTGCTCAAGTGAGAGGAGGCGCTGGAGTTTTCCTCTGGACACAGGACGTGACACATGGAGTACCTGGTTGTGGGCCCTCCCACAGCACAGCACAGCTAACCCCGGGCGGGACATGACGAGGCCAGATGGGGGACACGGTAGGGATGGCCTATCACCCGGAAACCGGTGCCACCAGCATCCTTAGCCTGCCCCTCTCTGGCCGTGCTAACCCAGCTGTACTTCTGATGCCAAATTTGTCCCCTCATTTGCATGTCTTCGCTCACACACCCCAAGAGGAACTAGGGGACTCCATAGAGACATTTTGCCTGTGTCAAGGGAGCAGCCAAAAAGAAGCAGTTTTTGTGAAAAGCTTTGCAAAAAAGAATGAGCCCCGCAGTAAGAAATCCTTATTCACCAGTCCTTTCAAAGGCCTAACCCTAACCCATGCTAGATTCTGCAAGCGTAGTTTCTTTTTAGACCATGAGACTGGCCAAACTGAGCCAGCCGGTCCTTACTGACCTCCCTTCTATAACTGTCTCCAGCCAGGCAACTTGCCTGTTGCCAGTGAATCCCAGGCATTGTCCTCGTTTGTTCCATAATAAAACAGCCATCAGGCTGTCCATCTAGCCAGAGGGACTCCATGGTGATGTGGTCAGGTTAAAACCACCAACTCACTCAGCAGTAGTGAACAGGGTCACTTTATCTACCTGTGCTCCAGTTTTCTCGTATGCCAAGAATGGGGAAATGAGGACTCCAGCTCTACCTGCCCTCAGGTAGGTGAGGTGAAGATGGGAAGAGGTGATAGGAGGACAGGGAACCTGGAGATGTCAGAGCATCATGTGGAAGACCCATTAGCCCACTCTCTGATGATCTCCAATAAGACATGCTTCAAATTATTCCAGTACCCTAGAATTGTTAACACCCCTGATGTGCACTTTAAAAAGACAAAGAAAGAGATGCCAGAGTCACCAGGAGAATTGAGTTACTTCGTTTTTTAGGGCTCCCCTCCCAGATCTTCCTGTAAGCTTTGGGTTTTGTTTCATACAATGTGTTGACAAGACACATTCTATCAGCGTCTTTGAAGAGAACCTCCGGCCAAGGAAGACCCAGATTGTAGTCTGTGGGTAGCTTTCTGAGCAGCCCTTCAAAACTGTGACTTCACCCATGAGTGTGAGGTGGGCAGTGGTCAGCCTCTTCTGGACCAGTGGTGTGATCCCTCGACATGGCTATTCGGCCTTCTGGGAGTCCTGCAACATTTCTCCTTTCCCAAGGAGGCCTTCTAGCCACAGGGGCCGCTATGAGTAGATTTTCTCTGGGACATTCTATCTAATAACTAACTCTATGACACCATGCATGGTAAGAAGTAGTTTACCTATTTAATTTCAAAGTCAAAGAGAAGACACACACCACTTTATGGCAACCCTTAAAGAAAGTCAATGATTTATATTCTTTTGTAGAAAACATTCACCAAGTTTTCGATCCTGAAACCAACGTACAATGTGAAACGGAGCTCCTATGTGCAATGCAGCTGCTAAAAATTGTCAGCATGGGGCTCTTTCTGACTCTGCTAATGAGATGTCACTAGCCTTCCAATAACTGGCATGTCTTGGTCGTTTCCTTCTTATGCTGTGTTAATGTGTTTGCTTTCCATTTGGCAGAGAGACAAGCGAGACACCTCCAACTTCGACAAAGAGTTCACCAGACAGCCTGTGGAACTGACTCCCACTGATAAACTCTTCATCATGAACTTGGACCAAAATGAATTTGCTGGCTTCTCTTATACTAACCCAGAGTTTGTCATTAATGTGTAGGTGAATGGAAACTCCATTGCTGATCCTGGGGTGTGAAACCTCAGGCCAAGTGTATGTATCAATTCTAGTCTTCCAGGGTTCATGGTGCATATGCTGGCATTCCACTTGTGGAGAGCTTGTCTTAGAGGGCTTTTCTTTGTATGTGTAGCTTGCTAGTTTGTTTTCTACATTTGAAAATGTTTAGTTTAGAATAAGCGCATTATTCAATTATAGAGGTAAAATTTCCCAAACTTCCAGAAACTCATCAAATAAACCAACAATATCAAAACTACTGTGTCTGACACCAAAATGCTTCAGTATTTGTAATTTTTAAAGTCAGAAGCTGATGTTCCTGGTAAAAGTTTTTACAGTTATTCTCTAATATCTTTTTTGAATGCTAAGCATGACTGGTATTTTTTAAAGTTGTGAGTAAGCTTTGCAGTTACTGTGAACTATTGTCTCTTGAAGGAAAATTTTTTGTTTAAGAATTGATATGATTAAACTGAATTAATACATGCAAACTCTCTTGTTTACATGGCTATGTTTAAAGGGGCTCTGGTACAAACATTACAAGTTGAAGATCCATAGGCTGACGTCGCCAGTAGATAAGCTTCATTTCACTCATACAGAATGTTATTTAAATGAAATCATAGTCAACATTTTAAAATTGGAATAATTTATATGAGTCTCTGGACTTTCACGTTCTCTTGGGGAAAATCAGAAGGCTGGAAGCACAGGGCATATATTTTCACGTGGAAATGATTCTGTAGAACTGAGAAATGACTGTCTCTTGTCAAAGCAGTGTGTGTTCTCATCTCTCCTGTCTCCACTACCCGCTACTGAATTACACCTTCCGTCCACCTCCCTGACTGCATTAGCTATTTGAGGTTGAGACTACTGCCATTTGTGAGTTGCAGACTTGATGACCTCAATGTTTTCCTGTGCCTGTAATCAGCATTTCTGCACAGCTGCCCCATCAGTGTGCTTCATGCTTACTATTGAGCACAAGATACATAACAAAAGTTTCATCCCAGCCATGACAAAAGTCAGCAAGAAGGTAGGTGTCAGTGCAGAGAGAGCCCTTTTTTGTGGTCTTTGAGGATGTTAGCATTTGTAAAACACATATACTTAACCTTTCACTATTTTATCCTCATTTATTTTAGCACCTGCAAAAGAAAAAAATGTATAGACCTTTTTCTCAGTAGCCATACTTGTCTAGAGAGGCCCAAGAGAAGATGGGAAAACAAAGGAGATTATTTCTAAATGTTGTTGGCAGGAGAAAGAGTCCCACTCTCTGGGAGCAGAGTGGCATATTACTGAATCACTGTGTGTCAGCCTGATACTTTCTCTGAATGAAGTCATGCTTCTATTTTCTTTTCAAAAGATGTAGCAATCCAATCTGTAGCACATGCCTTTGTAGCTGCTAAGGCTAGTGGGTAGAAGAAAAGAGCAAACCCGTCACACTGAGCATGGTGTGACTCTGTACAGAGTTTGTTCATCTCCTTTCTTGGAGCAGCCCCAGTATATGCAGCGATTGTGCAGATATGGTAAATCCATTGATCCTTCCGAGTAAGCCCATTTTTGGAGAATTTTAGAAACTCTACCAGTTAAAATTGGAGGAAGCTAACTTAAAGGAGAAACTGTGTATTCTATGCATCATATTTAGAAAACAAAAATATATGGGTTTCTATAGATGTTTGATGATGTTTCATTTAAGATGGTACTAGTGAAGAGATTACCGTTCTATGCTAGCGTCTCTTACTTTCTCCATCTTCTAGATACAAATCTGTCTTTTGTTTAATAAATATTGAGCACCTACTCTGATACTGGCATAGTCCTGAGTGCTAGGGTCAGAGAGACCAATAAGATAAAGACTTTCAGTAATGAGGACAAAGTGGCTGCCGAAGTCCCAGGCTCATCCTTCTACAATCATGTCCCCTGAGAAAGAATGGGAGCTCCCATAAAAGCCCTGCAGCTTACTGTGATTGGCTCAGCCTGGTCACATGTACATTCCTGAACCTAACACTGTGGGTGGAGAAGGGTGACAGGTGAATTGCTTTGACTGGCTGAGCCTCAGTTGCATTAATTATCTATTGCTGTGTAACTACCCCCAAAATTTAAAACAACTAATATTTATTATCTCTCAGTGTCTGCATATCAAAAATCTAATGTGACTTAGCTGGCTTAGAGTCTCTCATGAAGTCACAGGCCGTTGCCTGACGTTGTCATGACATTGTGCAGATTCAGTTGAGGGTCCTGGAATTCACTGTCAAGCTTCCTCACATAATCGTTGGCAGCTCCAGTCCCTCACCACACAAGCCTCTCCATGAAGCTGCATTTGGATGTGGTAGCTGGCTTCCCCTAGGGTGAATGATTCAAGTGACAGTGCCCCATTTGGAAATCAGTCATTTTATAACTTAACCTCAGAAGTAAATCGCACTCTGTTGCTGTTGTCTTCTATTCTAACTGGAAGATGCTCTTGGGACAAAGTGAATGCATACTTAGAAAGCAAGCAATAAAGCTGGGTTCTCTGTAGATGGGGATTTTGAGCTACTCCAAAATGCTTTGAGCCTAGCAATGTGTGGGAGATGAGCCAGTCTGAGAAGCAATTAAAGAAGCAACTCGCTTGACATTATGTTGGTCTCCATTTACTCATAGCCAAACTCACTGCCAGAGGCAAGAGCCCAAATTTCACTTTCTGTGAAGTTACAGCCTTTCACCTTCCAGGACTCAAAACCTACCAAGAAGGTGAATTGCTGCAAACAGACTCATGATACAAGTCTACAACGCTTATCTAATAATGAGTAACAAACCACCTCAAAACAGTGTATTTTTAAAATCAACCACTTATTTGGTTCACAGTGGTGTTTTTTCTGGTCTGGCCACCCCAGCTTACCTCTATGGACCAGCTGTGTATCTTCAGGCAATGAGAAAGTCAGCTCTGGGGTGGCTTCATCCACTTGTACTGTGTTTGACTGACTGGCAGTGATGGCGAACCTTTTAGAGCTTTCAGTGGTACAGACGGGTGGCACACATGCCATAGGTTCACTGCCACTGGTCTAGGGGAAGCTTATGAGGTGCCTGTTTTTCCCAAGTACTCTCTGATGTTCCAGAATGGGATGGGTTCCTTTGTACAGTGGTTTTAGTGACTCTAAGAGCAGCCAGGGGAGAGAAGTTGAGTGGACAGACTTTTCAAGTCTTACTTGTATTGTGTTTGCTTCTTTCCTGTTATGCCAAATTCAAAGAGTGGAGAAGTAGACTCTACCTGGATGGAGGACATTGCAAAAGTGAACAGACACGGGGCTGGGAAAATCAGTGACCAGTTTTGTGTCTACCACACAGTCTGTCAGTGGAATCATGCATGAACATAGCATCAAAGAGGTAGACAGATGGGAAGGAAATTGCTAGAAATATCCTGGGCTTCCCTGTGGTCAGACTCTTTAATCTCAACAAAGACACAATACCAGATTTTAGGCTTGTCAACTGGATAACCAGAGCCAGTCAGACCTGATCATCTAGGCTCCTCACACCAATGATTACACTGCTTAAATATTCTAATCTTATTTTCACCATGGGTTTATTTTTCTCACCTCACATGCAAGCTGAGGTACTGTTGAAATCAGGCAGAAATGCAAAGCAAGATAAATGGGAATCAAGTCAGCTAACTTGATTTAGCACCACTTAGCAATACCTGGCTCTAAAAGTCTGAAAGCCAAATATCTGAGATATATCTTTTCTTGTTTTGAAATGAGACATTGCTTTGATCCACATGGAATTCTGCTGCTCATCACTTCCTAGGAAGCAATACTGGCTCCAAACATGAATTCTAATTTTCAAAAACAACAAATATTGAGCCCTAAATGCTTTGCCCATAGAGTGAGTCACACTCCATCCTCTACAGAATTTTGCCTCATAAATGCTGGCCTCCCAGCTCCCTGCTCCAATTAGGCCATACGTCAGGGTGAGATTAGAATATTTGGATAAGACATGCAAGAACATTCAGTTCTGTTTTCAACCAGTGACTCCTCTTTACAAGGTCTACGGGGACTAAGTGGATAAAGGACAATGCCTAGCAAATGAAAGGTTTATGAGTTGGCTGCTTATCCTAATATAGAATTCTAACCTTAAAGTGGATCAGATTCCAAAGAGAAATCCCAGAAATCGTGTGGCTCTCATTGGTTATATGAGGCTGTTAACACAATACCCTAAAACTTGGCAGCTTAAAACAACACATGTTTTATTTTTTATTTTTAATGTGTCCAAAATCTGGGAAGAGCTTAGCTGGCTGCTCTGTTTCAGTTTCTCATAAGCCACGATCAAGGTGTTGACTGGCACTGTGGTCTCACGTGAAGGTTCAACTTGGGGAGAATCCACATTATCGTCACTCACAGGGTTATTGCCATGTTTTAGTTCCATGTCAGCTATTGAATTGAGGGCCTTGGTTCTTTATTGGCTCTTAGCAGGAGCCTACCATGTTCCTTGCCAAGTAGGCCTTTCTGTAAGTGCAGTGTCTTAGTCTGATTTCCATTGCTAAAACAAAATACCCAAGGCTGGATAATGCATGAAAATTTGAGGTTTATTTAACCTACAGTTCTGGAGACTGAAACATCAAAATGCGTGGGACCAGTGTTTGCTGGGTATCTGGAAAGGGCCTTCTTGTTACATAACGTGGTGAAGGGCATCACATGTTGCGACAGAGCGAGCATGCTGGCTTGGGTGCCTCTTCCTCTTCTTATAAAGCCTCTGATGCCTTCATGAGGGCTGCACCCTTGTGACCTCATCTTATTCTAATTAGTTCCCAAAGGCCCCTCCACCAGATACTGTTAGCACATGAATTTGGGGATTAAATTTCCAACATATAAACATTCAAACCATTACCAGAGCTTACTTAATCAAAGTGCACATGCTAAGAAGACAATATAATGTGAGCACTAGTAAAATGGAAGTTCAGTTCCTCCGAAACTTAATCCCACAGGTGGCACTATATCATCTTTACTGTATGTTATTCTTTACAAGCAAACTGACAAGGTCCATCCCATACTCCAAGGGAAGGAATTATCTGAGCGCATAAATAGGCAAGGTTGAGATTACTGGGAGCCATGTCAGAAGCTGCCTAGAACAGAATATGGCCTGGAGTAGGGGAGAGAGGTATCTTGGCACTTTATTCAGCAGATGTGCTCAACCCTCCTTCTCGAGGGGAAGTGGAAGTGGGGGAGGAAGTCTATGATTGTCCCCTGAGAGTTTCTGAGCTGTTTAGATGGGAAGACAGACATATTCCAAAAGACAAAGTGTTTGGACCAAAATATTTGGGCTCATCATAAGCAAAACAGAAATTAGTGTTTTTTTAAGACTACACAACATAAATACCATTGGTCTCAAAACGAGGAGTGCCTTGAACCCCCAAAACATGAGCAGCATCAGCTTCTTTAGTGAAGCAGCAGAAAGCCAAAAGGGAACTGTAGCCGAGGAGCTCCTGAGGGTATTTGATCATACTCAGGAAATTGTTTTAATTTTGAGTGCACACCGCCCACAGAAAATGGGTGAACAAAAGAGAAATATTTGAAAATGATGTTAAAGTTGAAGGAAATTTTGATGGAAGAGAAGAACAAGGAGAAAATGCTTCCAGATCTTATCCTCTATATTCTTGGGCTCAAACGGGGCTTCAGGGTGATTTTCTCCTTGTTACCATACTAGAGGAGCTAAAACTCTGTCAGGCAGCCCATGAAATCACTAGGCATGGAAGGTATATTTTGTTCATTCATTCAGTCATTCATTCAACAAATCTTGCTTTAGGACCAGTGATTGCTCCAGATGCGGAATAAGCATCAGCTCTTTTCTTATGCAGCTGATGTTCTAGAAGGGATGCATATTCAGTATAGTGAATAACATGAGTGCAGGTAGCAATCTCTGGAACGATGCAAACAAAATGAGCAATGGGCAGGACATGAGAAAGGGTGAGAATGATTGAGTTGTTGGCTCTTTAAACCAAGCAGTCAAGGAAGGACCTTTTTGACAGAGTGGTAGCTGAAGCTCAGTGGTCAAGAGCTAGAGCAAAGTTTCCCCGACCAGGGGGACTGCAAGGACAGTGCCTTGAGCCTAACATGATGTGATTGTTAGTTCTGACACCTCCGCTTCATTGGATTAAGAAATACCTGGCAGGTTATGAAGGCACGCTCCTGGGCATGCCTGGGGAGTCGTGGACACATGGCCTGGGTGCTACATATGGTTCCCTGCCCGCTCCTCTTTGGGGCTGTTCCCCCAGTCTGGTTCCCTGCAGCCATGAACTAAGCAGCTTTGCTCTTCCACGCCCTTCCACCGTGATGTTCCAGATTTGGAGCCAGCTGACTACGAACTGAATCCTCCCTAAACCTAAGCTAAATCAAACCTCTCCTGAGTTGTGAATGTCAGATTTTGTGTCCAGCATTGGGAAAGCTGACTGATATACCTGCCAAAGAACAGGAAGGAGCTCCAGTTGGCTGAAGAATGGTGAGCACTGGTCAAGTAGTGGGAAGTGTGGGCCAAAGACTGTGGTGGGTGGGGCCTGACCATGTAGACACATGCAGACCTGGATGAAAACTGTGTAAGTGCTATGAGGATCTCTTGAGATTGTGTTAGTTTCCCACTGTTGCTATGGCAAATCATCACACACTGTATAACTCAAGAGAATACAAAGTTATTATCTTAGTGTTCTGAAAGTAGGAGGTCCAAAATCATTCTCTAAACTACAGCCAACACATCCACAAAGATGCTTCCTTTCTCAGGCTGTGGAGGAGACTGAGTTTCCTTGTCTTGTCCACTTGCCTGAGGCTGCTTGCATTCCTTGGCTCACAGTTCCCTTTCATCTTCAAAGAGCATCACTATACCCTCTGGTTACATTGTCACAGCTCTGATTACATTGGGCCCACCCAGACAGTTGAAGATGTCTCCCATCTCAGATCTGTTAAAGAGATCATCTGCAAAACCCGTTTTTCCATGTAAGATAACATAGTTACAGGTTTCTGGAGTTTGGACATGGACATCTTAGGAAGACCTTTGTTCTGTCTCCCTTTATTCTATGTTTTCCTTCTGCAGAGACTGTAAGCAAAGGACGCCATGACCTGATTTTGATTGAGGACGTGGTTTGTAGAGAAGACCAGGAAGATCAGCAGAAGCCATTGCAGTAGTGCAGGGTTGAGGCAGAGGGTGGCTCACCTGACCACTCCATCCTTTCAGAGATGAGAGGAGAAAAGCAACAGAGAAAGAAGTGGACTAATTCCAAGAAATCCTGCCAGATTCACTCTACTGACTCCCAATCATACGCTCCTCCAACCATCCCAACTTCAGTCTTTCCAGAGACTATCAGTGTGTGTGTGGCTTTGCTAGGGGAAAGAGGCCAGGACTAGAAAGAGAGAAAAGCAAAGTAAGGTTAGGGTTTCTGCAGTAGTGAGGAAAACCTGGCATAGTGGGTTGTCTCATGGCTGCTCAAAGACACCGTACTAGTCAGCTTCCCATCACTACAACAAAGCTTCTGAGGTAATTACAACATAAAAGGTTTATTTAGCTTACTGTTTTGAAAGTTCCAATCCATGATCGAGAGATCCTCATTGCTTTGGACTTTTTTGAGGGGTGCCAGATGACAATGGCAGGGAGTGCATGGCAGATCAAAACTTCTCAAGTCTTGAGCAGGAAGCAAAAGGAAGGACAAGAAGGGCCCAGCATCCTACAACCTTCCTAAACAGCATGGTTCCCAATGACCAAAAGACCTCCCACCAGGCCCCACCTCCTAAAGATTCCACTGCCCTCCAGTAGCATCACCCTGGGGACCAAAGGTTTAATACATGGGCCTTTGAGGGGCACTCATACAAACCATAGCCTAAGTCTGGAATTTATAGTCTGAGACAAGTGTCTTTGCAAAAGTGGTTAATTGAGGTTCTTGAGATGATGAAAGTACCTCAGATTATCAGGACAGGCCCTAAATACCATCAAGGTATCCTTATAAGGGAGAGGCCAAGAGAGACAACAAAGACACAGATATGGCAACAAGAAGAAGCAGAGAGAGATACAGCTGCATACCAAAGGGTGTGACAGCTGCCAGAAAGCTGGAGGAACCCAGGAAGGATTCTCCCCTAGGGCCTCCAGAGAGACCATAGCCCTGCTGGTCCCTTGTTTTCAGACTTTGGGCCTCCAGAACCATGAGAGAATGTATTTCTTCTGTTTAAAGCCACCTAGTTCGTGATAAGTTGTTACAGCAGCCCTGCGAGTATCAGATCATTGGCTAGAGACTAGCACAACTGCTGTTAACTGGACCAAGCTGGGATCCCAGAAGCAAGCCCCTCAAGACAGAGATGCAGTTGGGGGTAGAACCTCCCTCCCAATTGCCCCAGGAAACAAAAGGAGAAGAAACAAACAGGGCCACTCTGACAGCCAGCAGAGCCTGGAGCCTCCAGACCCCTTCCTCACTGGGGCTGTTCCCAGCTGCTGGAGCACAAAGCAAAGACCCCCGCTCTGTGGGTGCAGCCTGCTGCCTCCCGTGGGGCTCCTGAAGACAGCTGCTGCATCTTACAGCTCGGGCCTGGGGACAGCTTGCCTCCCCCTCACGGTACACCCACCTGGGGTTGGCGCAAACTCCTTTCCGTCTGATGCTGCAGAGAGTGGTGGAAAGCTACAGAGAATGGACGAAACTCACAGACCATCTGTTCCGCTTCTGTGTTTTCTGGATTTATTTCCAACTGTTAAGCATTAGATAGCAGTCGGCAGGCATCGTCTCAGAACCTAGCCATTTGGGTAGAGACATTCTTTTCAAACTCTACAAAAATCACTCATAGATCAGTGATTCTCCAGGGTTTGGAATAGGGGGTGAGTTGTATTTTGAAACATCTTCAAATATTATCATATAATTTTATAACTAGAAAAAGAAAATAAGATGTCTTGTTTCTATAATACAGACTTAGAGAACGAAAGCTTGACAAAGTCTTGCTAGAAGAGCAATGTAGAAAATGGAGGAATTTTTTAATCAAGAAAAAATAAAGGCTTAGGGGTGGGACTTACTGGAATTTCCTGATCATTGTGAAATTTTTGTGTTCGCCAAGAAGAGACACAGAAGATATATGATGTACATGTGAACGTACAGGTATGCGTATATATAGTGTGTACCACCTTCAATGTAGGTGTCACCTTTATTTGACTCTCGGTGTAACTGAAGGTGAATGCAATTGACAGCTTACAGTCAGACAGGAAGTGGTGCACTGCGGTTACCAAGGAAGAGCAGAAAGTATCAGCTTCTGGGCATGGGCTGCATGCTCCACATCCTGCAGCTCAGGGGCTGAGCTGTGGAGAATCCAGAAGTGGGGGAGCAGACTCTCACTTTGGTGCCACTGGCTCCCAGCAGGAATTCCATTCCGGGCGACTGCTCCTGTGCATCAGAAATGAGTGTGGGGACTCTGAGAGCAATGGGGAAATTAGGAAGCTAATTTCCTTGATATATCTTGGACGTCCACAACTAAGGCCCCTTGGCCAAGATGGCAATGGGAACTAAGGATGGAGTCCTCTGGAAGGCACTCCCGTCTCGTTCATACAACTGCAGAAGACTTTCCCTGGGTAGGAATAAAAAGGTTACTCCAGAGAATAACGAATTGCGGCAGTTCAGACTTTGGGAACGGAGTGTTCAAATCCCAGCTTTGCCATGTAGCGGCTGCATAGCCTTGGGAAGTTACTTGGCTCTTCCCTGTCTTTGCATCTTTAAAATAGGATCATATGGGCCAGGGATTTAGCTCAGTGGTTCCGGCGCTTGCCTCGCAAGCGCAAGGACCCGAGTTCAATCCCCAGTACCAAAAAACAAAACAAATAGGATCATAAAGATGCTTCTTTGTGATTGGTACGAAGATTGATTGAGACAGCACCTGAAATGAAGTACGTTCTGTGTATGTGTTTGCTATCAGTTTCCCTGACAAGCCAGGCTGGGAAGGCAAAGGCATGAAGCTTTCCAGGGGTGAGAAATCAGAGGGTGGTGAAACTCCCAAAGAATGTAGCCTGGCAGTACTGCCTTTTGCCATTCTTCAAAAGAAGTTGGGAAGCCTGATTTTTATGTGAAATGTCCATTCATTGTATTTCCTGAAATTCTAGATTGTGCATATAAAATATGTCCATTAAAATCTCTGTTGGGTAGGTTACACACTCGAGATTTCTAGTGTACAAGATCTATGGACATATATTTTCAGCTACTTTAAGGAAGTTCTATGGGTTTGGGAAGCCATTCCATTAGTTGGCTATATTAACTTGCTGTTAGCATTTATAATGCAAGAATTTAGCACTTACAATGGATCGAGCCCTGTTCTTAGGGTTTTACCGTAATAACTCAGTTAATCCTTACAACAACCTATGAGGTAAGTACTGTTATTTTCGTCATTTTGCAGTTAAGGAAAATGAAGCTCAGAGAGGTTAAGTAACTTGCTGAAGATAAAATAGCAGATGGTGAAGTCCAACTTTGAATGCGAGCTCCTTTGAAAAACATATTCATCGGTAATCAATTTTCAAAACACATAAAAACAGTGTGGCCAAAATGCATATTCAAAAGGCTGTACATTGCTGAATGATGCTGGAATGAGCAGGACCGGGACAGGACTGTGCTATCACAACTCAGCAAAGGCGTGCCCCACATTCAGAGTGGTTTGTGTCCACTGGAGGTTGATATTTGGCCAGTGACCATGTACGTAGTTGATGTGGCACCATATGAAACCCTCAGGTGACAGCCAACTCTAGGTCCTCACTGCTCTACACACTCTGAATATTTAGTCCCTATGAAACCTACACTGCTTCTGTCATCCCTTTTATGTGGAAACAGCCTAGAGACGTAGAGCATTTGCCCCAGTCTACATAAACACAAAGGCAGCAGGGTTTGAATCCACACATCTCGTTCCTAAGTCTATACAGTTAACCGCTACACTTCGTTCATAAGAAACTGCGCGCTTCGATTGTCCGAGGCTCCACCCAGGCATGAGAGAGCACAGCAAAGGGGTTATGAGCTACACTGCAGACAAAACTGGACATTTTGAGAAATACTGTTTGACGATGATGGCAGTTGCCAGCTTTTTTTGAATTATCACTGGGTACCCAACAGTGGCAGGCAGATTGTAGCTTCACAGGAAGTGGGTGTTATTATTTAAACCCATTTTACAGATGGGAAAGATGAGTCTTAGGTGTGTCAAGTAATGTGACACAGATGGCAAGTGGCCAAGCCAAAGCTTAAAGTAAGGTCTATCAGACGCTAAAGCTGTGTGCTTAGGTAAGCCTCACGTGAAAATGTCTTAGGGCTTCTTTCTTTCCAGAGTGGCTTCTGCTGAGGAGCTTGGAATAAATGTGATTGAGGTTTACTTGCTACTCAGACACTGAATAAACTTCCAGGGAGGGTCCAAGGAAAAAGCCACACGACCAGGCAGTGCCTGGGAGATCAGGCTTTAGGGTAGACCCTCTTGGGGTTGGGGTTCTGACACCTCATAGGTCCCAGTCCTCAAACACTTGGCACCCTGAAATAAAAGGGCAGGTACTGCCTTCCAGCCCTGGATAAATGCAAGGTGTGCCATTTTGTCTTGTCCCTCCTGGAACCCCACACCTGCCTTGATGTTAAAGAATATGGGACTTCTTTAGAGTTGTAAGTAACAAATTCCACTTCAAATTTGGGCAATGAAGAGAAAAATAGCATTTATTTGTTTAAATATCTAAAAGGACCCAGGGTTGTCTGGCTTCAGGTAATAATGGATCCAGATACTTGTACAATCTCAGAAAGTTGTCCTCCACCTGCACCTAATTTTCTCCATGGCTTCTTTTTCTTGGTGGTCCTCGGAAGCTCAAACCTTTATCCCCAGGTTTAGCAATGCCAGTCAAAGGACAACATACTTTTGTTTCCAGTAGTTTCCAAAATAATTCTGGGATTAAGTTTTACTACCTCAGCTTGAATATCCACCTCTATCTTAATTATCTTAGCCAGGGCGATAAATATCAGATTTGCCAAGCTTGGGTCACATGCTCACCCCCTGAATTTGGGGAGAAGTAAGAGACAGTCACTTCGAATCACTCCAGGCGTGGGTGATTTTCCAGAAGAAAACCATGTGATTAAAATAAGAAAGAGGATAGATCCTCGGTGACTTCTAAAATCCCAGAATATATGTCAACTGTCTGTTGTAAGGAGAGTCCCTCTAGTCCCTGACGTACTCATCTATTCCATCCGGATGAAAGGTGCTCAAGACCTCTGAAGCCCGTAAGAAAGGCAACAGTTTAGTCCATTTGCTGTTGCTGTTCCAAACTACCTGAAATGTATGAGCTATGGAAGTTTATTTGCTCACAATTCTGGAAACTGGGAAGCCCAAGTACATGGTGTTGTTTGTAACAAGGCACCTAGTGACTCTCTTCCTCCTGCATCATGACAGAGGGGAGAACATCACACAGGGACCCGAGCAAGGGCGCTGGCTCAGACCTCTCCTCCTCTTCTCCTAAAGCCACCAGTCCCATGTGGGGGACCCGCCCATCTGCTCTCATCTAATTCTAATTCCCAAAGGCTTCACCTCCCAGTGGTGTGGACCTGTGAACCTGGGGACTAAGTTTCCAGCCCATGAACTTGTAGGTGACACATTCTGACCATAGCAGGCAATGCACTTCTTTGCTGGCGCATGGAGAGGACATTTCCTGTCTGGGAAGAGGGCACCAATATTCCTTTGTGACACTACTCATCTTCACTCTTGGTCACTCTGGTGCCCGTGGGGCTAACTCCACCCAAGGCTCCAAGCATGCAGCTGTGACTGGCGTCCACCTTTTGCCTAGAATGATGGGTTCTGGGATGATTTTGTGACTCTGTTCCTGCCAGAGTCATCACGCTCTGAGCATAAAGAGGTATACCATTGAAAAAGAAGAAAAACTGTCTCCTTTTGGTTGGGGAAGGTAAGTGGTTAGGTTGTTGACCAGGAGAAAATGAAAGCTATTTTGCCCCCACAAGGGTAGATCTAGCCTGAAAATGTTGCAACACAGAGGAAGCCAGCGCTGAAAGACGGATTCACGTGTACCTGGACCTTTCAGCTATTTGAAGCAATTGATTGTCATATTTCTTTTTTCCCTGCAAATCAAACCAATTTGAAGTGCATTTTCTGTCACGTGCATTTTATGCATGTGAACTGGTAGTACTTGGATTCAAAATCCAGCTCTGCCATTTTTTCCAAACCACGCGGTTTAGGGTAAGTCCGCCAGTGCCCACGCCCCTCTGTCACCTTCTCTGCAGAGTAAAGATGTCTCCCTTATCCCGGGCCAGAGTAGTGACTGAGGTGAGAGCCGATCAATGCTCACACCATGTGGGCTCCATCCACGGAAGTTTTATTGGCATCATTCGAGCAAGGAAAGCACAAAGCAAAAAGGATCCAGGCCAGACTTGGAAGTCTATTAGAGCCAAGAAAATATTTGATGCAGTTGATAAAAGCAGGCTGGGCACAGAGTGCTGGGGATGGGTGGAGAACAAATGCCCGATTCAAACTTCCATATTCAAAATCCCCAAGAGCAGCCAACAAAATCAGCACGAGGGCTGCTACTTCACAAACCCTGCTGAGCAGCTGGGGCATTGACGCTTCCAGCGCGGCCACAGCTATGATCCCTGGGGTACCAAGGGTAGCCCTAAGAATCTGAATCCCGGGGGGGGGGGGGGGGAGCTGCACGACTGTCCCCAACGCTCCCCCATTCCGGCACCCTCCCCTCTCAAAGCCAGAGAATGGAAGGGCCTTTAAGTCCACGGCTCTCCTTCACTTTCAAATCTGAACACGACCACTCTTTATTTTTAACCTTCCCTTCCCCTCGTCTATGCCTTCAAGCAGCTTTTTTGGGGAGAGTGTCTCGCCCACGCTGGCAGATCCGAGCCTCTGGCCACGCCGCCTGCTCAGGGCGGTTGCCATGCCCACCCACCCCGCAGCCTGGATCGCAGCCTGCTGCGCCCTGTGAGGAGAGGGGAGTCGAGGCCCGGGAGGACCAGGTGCCCCCCAGCCCCGGCTCGCTCAGTCTTTGGAAGCGCACGAGCCTCCTGTCAAGTTGGAGCGCCTGGCGCAGGAGAGAACTTGGGGTCTCTGGGCCCTAGGGCAATCGGGCATTCTTTGTCACACTTTTATCACACCCACTCTGCGGAGAAGGAGGCTCAGAGAGGTGAAGAACTGCCCTGCAGTCGCAAGGCTGATCCGTGGCAGAGCCACCATTACACCTGGCTCAGTGTAAATCCAGATTTACATCGTAACCACCTTACCAGTGTATCAGGAGACAGAGTGAACTGATAAGCTGACATAAATGTTCTGTGCCATTTGCTAATTATATTTATTACTGCTAATTTTTCCCCTGCTTCACTTTCCTCCCTCCTCCCTTGTTCCCCTTCCCATTTGAACATTTTCTTCCTCCTTCCCAATATCTATCATCCATTTTGGTCCTTATTTACCCTTTTGGTTTTCTCACACAAGAGAAAAAATGTGATATTTAAATGTGTGTCCAATTTACTTCACTTAAAAGTATGGTCTCACAGTGCATCCATTTATCCTTCTTTATGGCAGAGTAGTACTCCACTGTATATAAAAACCACATTTTCTTTATCCATTCATCCATCTATGAGCATCTAGGCTGTTTCCAAGGTTTAGCTATTACTACAAATTGTGCCGCTATAAACATGGGTGCTCATATATCACTGTGGTATGATTATTGCTAATTATTAAACAATCTTCTAATCCAAACAGCAGGTTTTTTTCTCAATTTGATTATTATGGTGGCTTTAAAACATGTCCACAAATTCTTTGACACTCTTTCTGTCAAGGGGTGGAGAATGTTCCCCTTATCCCTGGATGTGGGCTGGCTTCTAACAAACAATACGGCGGAAGAAATGCCTTGCGCTTTCGAGATGTGGTTGGGAAAAGCTGTAGACTTGGCTCTGGGTCTTGCCGCGCTCAGTGTTGGTATAGCAGGTACCAGGCTCTGAGGACGGCTGGACCATGCAGAAGCCATGGGTAGGTGGCCCTCTGGGGACCCCACGGCAGTCTCCAACACTGGCCAACATTTGCCACAGGACCGGTGCACAGAAACCTCTGAGATGGCTCTTGCCTGGTTGCCGTCCAGCAGAAACCAGGGGGATGCAGGAGCAGGGACCGCATAGCTGATCTCAGTCAATTCCTAGAACTGGGAGAACTGATAATAAATGCTTGTCATTAGGAACCGTTAGTATAAATTAGTTCCTGTAATGAATGATCAATCCTTGGGCTGCGGCACAAAATAATAAAGTTAAATAAAAAATGAGCTGCTGCTGGACTTGTTTATTTGAATCCAAACTGAATGGACTCCATTCCTACAAAGTTTTGTTTTGTTTTTGTTTTTGTTTTCTGGAAAACTCTCCACCTGCCTCTCTTTCTGATAGTGTTTTTACATTTAAATGGCAAGACCATGATGAGGATAATTCATGCTACCATTTCTTCAGAGTTTGTATGTGTCATGCAGAGAGCTAAGACCTTTACCTATATTTTTTTTCATTTTTTGATCAAAACAACCATTTGGCATCACTATTTTTTTTCAGGCCTGGAACTCAGGTAAGTTGTCCAGGGCACAGGCTAGAATGCAGCAGGGGTAGGGCTTTTGTTGATTCACAGATTCTGGTTCAACTCATGTTTATGGAGCTCGAGAGATATGCAGGCTCACTCCATTGGGCCCCAAGAACAAGACAGATGAGGTTTTGCACTTTAACCAGTGCATCAGACCAGTCTTAAGAAAATAAACAAACAAGCAAATAAATGTCCTATTGTATTTTGGTTGCTATAATAAAGTACCTCATACTGAGTGGCTTAAACAACAGAAATTTGTTTGTTCATAGTTAATGGAGGCTGCCAGGGATTTAGCTCAGTGGCACTGCACCTGCCTCATAAATGCAAGGTCCTGAGTTCGATCCCTGGTACCAAAAAATATAAACCAAATAAACAAACAAACAAAAACAGTTAATGGAGGCTGGAAGTTCAAAATCAAGGTGCCGGCCAATTTGCTTTCCCAGTGAGGGCTCTCTGCCTGGCTTGCAAATGGCTACCTTCTCTCTACTTCTATATCCTAATGAGGGAGGGAGGCTAGAAAGAGGGCTCCTCTCTCTTTCCTTCCTAATAAAGCCACCAACTCTAACATGGTAACCTGGGGGCCTGGCCCTCACAACCCCATCTCAATCCAGTTACCGCTCCAACGTTGGACCTCCAACCATGATCGCCTTGGGGACGAGGGCTTCAGCATTTGAATTTTGGAGGAACACAACATTTAGACCATAGCAGCATATGATGGCATTGCCGACTGTGCTTGTTCCTGTGGTGGTGATGACACTCATAGTATCAGGGAGGTCAGTCCATGGAGGTCAGACACAACCTCTCTGAGGAAAGGAACTTGGAGGGACGTGGTGTGAGATCTTTGATATGCTACCCCAGAAAAAGAGCATCCCACTGGCAGAACCACAAATAAGGAAGCCAGAGCTGTGAAACACTTGGTACTTCAAGGATCAAAAAAGACTGAACAAGGAAAAGGAGGCTACATGAGATAAGGTCATCACAGGGCTTTGTTGGCTGGGTGAGGCAGTTTTCCATTACTGTGACAAATACCTGGAGTAAATCAGCTTAAGAAGAGGTAAGACTTATTTTGGCTCACAATTTCAGAGCTTCAATCCATGGTCTGTTGTCTTCATTGCTTTTGGGCTTGTGCAGAGGCAGAACATCATGGTGGAAGTACAAGGTCAAAGAAACCTTTTCATGCCATGGCAACCAGGAAAGAAAAAATAAGACAAGAAGGTGTCAGGGTTCCCATATTCAAGAGTTAGGTCAAGGGCAGGCCCCAAATGACTTAAACTCCTTCCACTAGGTCCCACCCACCTCCTGAAGGTTCTGTCTCCACCTCCCAGTGGCACCAGAGGCTGTGGTCACATGGGCCTGTGGAAATGAACATTCAAGATCCAAGCTATAGTATGGGCCAAGGCAAAGAGTGTGACTCTAAGAACAATGGGAAATTTGGAAGCTTATTTTCAATAGAGTAATGAAATGATCTGGACAACTTTTAGAAAGTATCATTTCAGACTGTCCCATGGACAAAACCAAGGTGGAAATGGGTGGATTGAGGACTGCACTCTGCTGACAGAAGAACATATGGCTGTAGAATGTAACTCCCGAACTCAGCTGTGCACATGGCCTCCGGGATCCAGAAGTGGAGCTGCTCAGGCTGATCGGGGAGGGCAGTGTCTATGACACCCAGTGTCTTTCTCCTTCCCAGCAGGAAGTGGACAAGACAGTAGGCACAAAAGCCATAATGAATCCAGAAAGAGAGAGTGGGCAAGGCCACGGAGAGAAGAGTGCAGCCATCATGATTTCTGTATTACGAGAAGGAAGAGTCAGGTATGACGGCACATGCCTGGAATCCTAGCATCCTGGGAGGCTGATGGAGGAAGATGGCCAATGTGAGCACAGCTTTGGGCAGTTTAGGGACTTAATGAGACCTTGTCTGAAAATAAAAAATAGAAAAGGCTGGGGATGAGCTCAGTGTGAAGGGCCTGAGTTTAATTCCCAGTGTTGAGGAAAAAACCTGAACATTAGGTGAAGTAAGCATCTGACTCAAGAAGTTGGATGTGTATGTGAACATACAGTGAGAAATTCTATGCTAGCAAATTGGAAAATCATGATAAAATTGATGTTTCTCTGGAAAATAATTACTAAAATTCATTCAAAGCCCAACACAATGTTAAATAAAGTACCACAGTGATTGGGGGGGGCAGACTCCGCAATCAGATGGGTGTGAACTTGAGTCCCGTCTCCGCCACTTACTTACTAGCTGTGTCAACTTGAGCGACACTCAACTTCCTCACTCCTAGAATAGGAATTAAAAACAGTCTCTGCCTGGAAATATATGTAATGAGCAATGTGCAGAGCATCTATGAATAAATAATAAAAGATCATCAAGCAAACGTAAAAATAGATCAGATAAATAAAATTAAAGGATGATTATTTAACAATGTCATTTCTTTCTCAATAAATATACGGTTTTGGTAGTCTTCTAATAAAAATCCCCATACAGTTTATTTTAGTCATATTTTTCCTTTTGGTGGAAAAAGGAGGAATTTGACAAAGTGACTCTAAAATTCAGCTATAAGAATGAATGGGAGAGGCCTGGGATTTAGCTCAGTGGTGCTGCCACCTGCCTCATAAGTGCAAGGTCCAGAGTTCGATCCCCGGTAACCCCCCCCCCCCAAAAAAAGGATTAAAGAATGAATGGGAAAAAGAGTCAAGTATAATCTGAAACTGGAGAATAACTAGGCACTCTAACTATAGATAATTTAAAAGACTATAAAGTTTCAAATATTAAAGTAACAGTACATAAATATTACCACACAGATCAATACAATTTATGCTACAATAATTGTGGCATAGTAGATGGGATAGGACAGATAGCTCCAAGACAATCTTTCATATACCTGACTTTATTTAATAATAAAAGTGTCCATATAAGTCCACAGAGAAAGAAGAAATCGTCAATAGGTGATGCCAAGACAACTGATTAATATTTGAGGAATAAATAAAACAAAATTAAATCCTCACTTCACATTATATACCAGGGTAAATTCCAGATTGATTAAAGAGTGTAAAGTAATTTAAAAGTTAATTAAAAATAATAAACAATCCTGACAAAGTTCTGGCAACTTTATCAGTGGATCGCAGACATCTAACCTGCAAGTGGCCCTCTTGGATCCCAGGTTCTTTTGTTCTATATTGGTATAAATATGTATTTAAGACATAAATGCATATAGGTACACATGTATGTTTATGAACAGGGCATATACATGCACAGCTGCACGTGTATGCACACACACTGATAGTCTCCCTGTATTTGGGACTCTATTTCCCACAGTTCCACCCACCTGCTATTAACTGCAGCATTGTATCATCTCATAATCACAAGAAGAAGGGTTAGCACAGTACAATAAGATATTCTGAGGGGACCAGGTTTTAGCTCAGTGGTTCTGCTGCCTGCCTTGAATGTGCAAGTTCCCGAGTTCGATCCCCAGTACCAAAAAAAAAAGGTATTCTGAGGCTTTGGGGAGGTAGCTCAGTGGTGGGGGACTTATCTAACATGTGCAAGGTCCTGGACTTCATCTGCAGCACCACTGCCCCCCAAAAAGATATTTTGTGACAGATCCCATTCATATAACTTTTATTATAGTTTATTTTTAGTGTTGTTAATCTCTCACTGTGCCCATTATAAATTAAAATTGATCACATATTTTATTCAAAAAGTACAATGTATAGAGTTTGGTATCATCTGCAGTTTCAGGCTTCCCCCGGGGATTCCAGAATATTTCTCCCATGTTTAAGAAGGAAAGAAACTAAATGTATATATAAATACATACATACATACACACATATATAAAAACAGGATATATTCCCAATAGTATATGTATATATAGAAGATGATGGATAGATGATATAGATAGATGGTAGATAGATAGATGCTAACGGTAAAGCTCTATCTGTGTTAGAAATGGTGGAAGATTGCCATTCATCCATTTGAAACTTTAAAATATTTATATTCAATGTGGTATGGCTGAGGCTAAAGTTAAAAGTGAATCTTTGGTAGATATTGAGGTGGTCAATAAAAAAGGAAGAAATCTTTAGTTAATATAATTAAGGAGAGGAAGCAAAAAAGTTGCCATTAAGAAAAGACAGATCAGAATAAGGAGATGAAATTTTAAATACTGTACAAGAAAATATAATGTATAACTTCATGCTAAAAATTAGAAAACATTCGATGAAATAGATTCTAAGAAAACATACATGACCAAACTATTGATTCCAAAAGAAGATTTTTAAAATCTAGGGCACAAAGCCATTTTCCCCAGACTGAAAAATCAATCAAACAGTGGCTATGGACCTAGATGATTTCACGATGGACATCGTACAATGTTTGGACGAACTTGTGGAAGTTGGTGGGAGCCATACTTTCGTGCTTCATCCATGAGGCATCTAGATGTTCTACCAGAGCCAGGTTGATGACGAGGCTGGGGCAGGTGGTGGATCCTAGGGAGGCCTGGGGGCTGTGGTAAATTGACACAGACACAACTCACAGAAAGGGGACAGCTGCTGCTCTCCTCCAACCAACTGCTGGCAAGAGTATGAGGCCAATTTGAGATCCATTCAGAGCAAATTGTAAAACCAGGCAGGCAAAGACACATCAGCAAACTGGAAAGAACTCAGTCTGCAAATTCTCCTGGTGATACTAAAAATGTGGAAGGACTTCAGGAAAGCTGAATTCTGTAACGTTATCCAGAATTACTCTCAAAAATCTCTCTTAGAAGAGGTAATCCTCCTCATCAGTCTTTCCTGGTGGAACATTTTGTTCATCACTTTGGGTCCGTACTGAAGTAATACAATTGAGTAACATAAAAAAAAATATTATATTTTACCTCTATCTGAGCACCTCTGGGTTATGGAAAAGGAAAGCAGGACTACTTTGAACAAATTATTAGTTGATTTATTTATTCAACAAATACTTATTGAGTGGCCAGTGTGTGTTGTATATTAATATAATTACGGGGTTAGAGTAATGACTAAAATAGAAACAATACTGTCTCCCTAGAACTTTATGCTGCAGAAATGGGATATCCCAAAAATCTGGTGTTTTTTGGTTGGTTTCAATTTTAAGAATCCCATTTTTATAATTAGGACTCATTTGCGGTCCTTCAAAAGTCCAATCCAGAAACAACTTTCAGTCTGGGACCTGCTTCAGAGTAACCCAGCCGGAAGGCCAGTTCGTGGGCACGGAAGTGAAACATTGGATACAGATGGGTCACTGTTGCAGCTGGTGATGGTTATAATGGCATTTATATTCATTATTCTTCTCTTCCCACTTTCACACATGTTTGAAAGTTTTTCATAGAGATAAAGTATTGACTGTCCAATTCAGTCAAAATCAAAGCTATGACCACATTGGATTCAAAGCCTTTCCTTCCATCCAGTCCTAGCCTGACCATGAATGGAGGATGTGAGCTGAGGAGGAAGCTGGGATGTCCTCTCCCTCTCTCTTCCTCCTCATGCTGCTGGATCCTCCTGGACCAAGATGAGAGGGGGTGGTCTGGGTGGTAGAGGATAACCAGTGAAAGTCTTCTGATTCAGATGGAGCTCCCGGTGGATCTATTTTGGCTACAGCCGATATCTGCATGGCAAGGACTCCAACACCGATCTTTGGTGGGCAGAGCAGTAAGAAGGTGACTCCAGCTCACTGCTTTCCTAGGGTCCACACCGGTGCCTGGAAGGGAAGCTGCCTCCCTGATGGCCTTCTACCTCTCCCGGTAATGGGGCCAGCTCCAGCCAGCCTCTTGCTGTCAGACTCTGCAGGCAGGTTCAGGCACCTGTCCATGGTCAAGAGTCCCCCCGTGCCCATGAGCCCAGGCAATGGTCATCAGTTCAGTGCACCCTGCACTTGCTCTGCTCTGCTCAGCCCCGCTGCTTTCTCTGTTCTGGCTGTCAACCCAGAGTCTCCACTGTTCACAAGCAGTGGCCAGGGACTGGCCTCCAGCAGGTTTGTAATACTTCTGAGGAACCAAATGGGCCTCTTCTCTCAGTCTGATGGGGGAGAGCCAACCCTGCTCCATCATGGGGAGGGGATAAGAAAGGCCAAAGTGGCTGGCTTCCCCAGGCCTGCAGCACACTCCTCCCTGCCCCAGGGAATCTTAGACTTCAATCTGCATAGTGCAGATGGAGTCATCAGAATGAAGACAGCAGAACCTGTTTAGCCATCATGTCCTAAACCCTGGGAGTCATTTGGCAGCTTTTTGACTCTGGATGTGAGAATACTTCATTCTTACTGCTTTCGGGTTTAAGGGTTCAGCCAATATTCCAAGCCAGCAGTAAAAACCCCAACCTACATCCTATTTTACTGATTTTAGGAAGGCTTCCAAACTGAATTTAAGCCCTCTTAGCCATCTTTTGAGGTGTTTATCTCATCTCTCAATAAAAGACATCTTTGAATTTCTAACTACCTCTTGGGTCATTTTGTTTTCCTGGTGCATAATTTTCAAGGAAATTGATTAATCACATACTAGCCAGCCATTTTTTATTCTAAAGGTGGCAGATTAAAACAAATCTCATTAAGAGAGCCAGCTCCTTTGGCATTACAGCTTTATTTATAGTTGCAACTGACATTTATTGAACACTCAATATAGGCCAAGCACTTATATGTATTATCTTATGTAATCCTCATTATGCAATAAGGAAGTCTCCCCAACCAAAGAGATAGATCCTATTACTCTTCTCATTTTATTCTTGAGGAATGCATGGCATATAAAGGTTAAGTCAATTTCTCAAGGTCATACAGCACAGATGTACCTAGGACTTGAACCTAAGTTTTGCTGCCTCTAAATTCCATACTGTCTGCCAGGCACCAAGTACAGTGTTTGATGATTTCATAGATATAAACTTTTCTCCAAAAGTCTCTTCTGGACTAGCAATGAACCAAAGTTCTTTCTTCTGGTGAAATGTGTCCAGGAAGCCACTTGGAAGTCTCTCCCTTCACTCCGCTTTCCACGGTCAGTTCTTCGGGATCGACCCGTTCCATGGTTGCACTGTCCGACTCCACCATCCCCACCCCAGGTAGGAAGGAGGGAGAGCAGGTGCCTTGGGGGAACTTGGAGTGAAAATCTCTGCTATTTTCTTGGTCTCTGTCACAATTTCCACCCCATGGATCAAAGCCAAAGCACTGATGTACTACTGAAAAAATACAAACCTGATCGCATCGCTTCCTGCTTAAGACCTCTCAATGTCCCCCTGGCCTTCAGAAAAATATTATATTCATTAATGCCAATAATTCTAGCTCACGTTAATGCCAGAGCTTCCTAATCTATCTGTCTTCTGAACTTCACTCTTGCCTTTGTAGAATTCATTTTATGCTACGGGGCTAGAGTGAGACATCCGAACTATACATCGGATCGTGTTACTCCTCTGCTTAAAATCATGCAACAGCTTCTTGTTGTGGGAGAATAATGCCCATACTCTGTGTGCATGGCCAAATAGGTCTGCCTGACCTGGCTGCATCTGCCACTTTTCTTTGCGTGCATGAGGTTCCCACTGCACTATCTTTTCTGTCTTCCATCAAGCCACATTTGTGATCTTTAACTTTTCCTCAATCCTTGCGGGGCTGACCTCTCTTCTGCCACTGACTCTTCTTCACTCAAAACTCACGCAGTCCACAGAAGGCCACCATACTACTTAACACAGTCTTTCTACTTCTGGTCATGTATCACATCACCTAATTTCATTTTCTTCACACTGTTTATCATTACCTGAATGCTATGGTCTGGCTCTTGGATGTCCCCAAAGGCCTACTGCTAAATGCTTGGTCCCCAGGGTGACTCTAAGGGGAAGATTGCAAAACCTTTGGTAGGTAGGAGGTCCTTAAGCCATCAGGGACATGTTCCCAAAGGAATCTGCGGGACTCCAGCTTCTTTCCCTCCCTCTCCCTCTCCCTTCCTCCCTCCCTCTGCATCCCTCCCCTCCCTCTTGCTTCCTGGCCATGAGGCAACCAGTATTGCTTTGCACTCCTGCCACGATGTACTACTCTCTCACCATAGAACCAAAGCAATGGGACCAACCAATAATAGACTAGAACTCCAAAATTATGAACCAAAATAAACTTTTTATTTTTATAAAAATTTTTTGTCTTAAGTATTTCATTGTAGAAGTAGAAAAGTATTTTTCTGTTTAGTTGATTACCTATACAGGCTATCTCTCTCACCTACCATGTAAATTTTTAGTCATGGAATCCATAGCTTCCATACCTACAGCAGTATTTGACAAATGAGTGTACCAATTTGTTGAATGATCGAACACAGCTAAAAGGTCCTACAAGATGGGGCATCAGCATTTCTGCAGTACACTGTAAAGTTACGTTATTTTTTACTTTCTACCATCTATCCATCCTTCTTCTGGTGACGGGACTCTCATTTTCTTCTAAAGAATAATTCCTTTGTCCCTCTCTAAGTCCACATGGCTGAAGATGATTCTCCTCTGTGTGTGTGAGGGAAGGAAAAATAGCCCCCACCTAAAAGTCAGTGAATTCCATTTCCTGGCAGTCATGATTGCTTTCAGGTGGGTATGAAATGGACTGATTTTGGTACCAAATGGACCAATGAGAAGCCAGCTTAAAGATATTTGCTGTAACTGTTGGTAAGAGGTGTCCTCTTTCCTCTAGCATTGCTCAGCTGGTAGGTCACTCAATCCAGGAGTTCTGGGTACTCAAAGAAAGAGCCAGGCCGAGCATAGAGTCCCTGCAGAGGGAGGAAGGGGTGAAATGAAAAGGGGCAGATTCCAGAAGTCATTGTTTAGGGTCCTGTAAGCCATCATACCTGAGCATCTAGCTTTGGACTATTAAGTCGACACACACTGATTGATTACTTTTATTTGTTTTATACACTGAGTTGGGTTTTGGTCACCTGTACCTAAAAGCTTCATGACCAGCAGACTACTTCTCTAGTTTCACTTCTCTTCATTTTTATAACTTAGGACTTGAAAATGAATGAAATAAGTTAGAGTCTCTTTTTGTCATGTAATAAGAATACTGAAAATACTTAGTCCTGGCCTGAGATGATGACTCCAACACTGTTAGGGACTCAAGCTCCTCCTGTTGCCTTTTCAGCTGTCCTGAACACGTAACAAGGCGGCTGTTCAACCTAAAGCACTAAGTCCTACTTCCATGAGGGGAGAAAGTGAAGGGCAAAGAGCATCGCACGTGTGTTGGCAAAGCCTGACCATCAGCCCCCTTGAAGGAAATTTTATAGAAAATCCACAAAAGAACTTTTTCCCTGGTTTTTTTAAATTGTGGTAAAATATCTGTAACATAAAATTTGCCATTTTAAGTGTACAGTTTGGTGGCGCACTCACATCCACAATGTGGTGCATCCTTCATGACTTTCTCTGAGATTTCTCATCTCCCCAGCAAGAATTCTGTGACTATGAAGCAATAGCTTCTCATTGCCTTAATACCCTTCAGTCTACGCTGTCTGTCCTTTTGCATGCCTGTTCTATGTACCTCACACGAGCGGAACCTTTTCTCTGTCTTATTTCACTTAGCACAATAATGCCTTCAGATTCTTTCATATTGTAGCATGTCTCCAAGAAAAAGGACTGATGGATAAGCAGCTATGACTTTTCACAACAATTCCGTCTTTTGCCAGCAAATGTCACTCTACACTTAGATGCATTTACCTACCCTAAAATCTCTTCTATTCGAAAGATAGTACTTCTGAGTAACGCCCTATCGGCAATGTCCCTCTTCAGGGGATTTGGCTCTGGCTTCTCATGGTTTAAATAGAAGACAGCTTATTTGCTCCCAGAAAGTCCATTATCCCACAGTGCTGAAGGTACCAGGTAGCTGGTGAAGATTTCTTTTAAAAGCAGAGACTAACCCTGGTGTTGTGATACATGCCCATACTCCCAGCATGCTGGAAGCTGAGACCGAAGGATCACTAGTTCAAGTCAAGCCCGGCCTGGGCAACTTAGCCACTGAGTGAGAACCTGTCTCAAAATCAAAAATTACTGCTAATTTTTTTCTAAGGAGCAGAAACCAAAGTTCAGTAGTCACAAGTGTATAGAAATGATCGACTGAGCAGAAATAGAAAAATTTCCCTCCTGGAAATGGAAGAAGTGTCCCAGCTAGCAAACCCATCCTCTTCAGAGAGACTCCTTTATCCATTACTTTCCACCATCCTTCTGTCTGAAAGATTGCTCTTTATCCAGCTCTCCGGCTGGGTGGAATTGAAAAGGACAAGGGTCCTTTTGGTTCAACATTTTTTCAGGTGCTTCACTGTTGAGAGGTATGACAGGCACAGGTTGCAACATTGAATGTTACTTGGAAGTGAGCGCCATCCAAAGCTAAAAGACTTCACATATTTTATGTCAAGGACATCAATAGCAGAATGTCTTATTTGGATATAATATTCAAAATAAAGAGCCTGCATGTTAACTCAACTTATACTCCAGCAGTGTAAAACTGCTTTCTCTTCCTCAAACTCATCAGAGACCAGGCTTTAAACATGTTAGTCCAGCTGCCTGCAGCAGTTTCCCTTGCCCTTCACTCGGCCGTTCATGCCAGGGCTCAGTTTAAGTGGACCTTCTATGGAGCCTTCTTGGATGAGGTTCTATGATATTGCTTTTGATACTGGTAAATGTCAGAGCTTTATCCAGTCCTCCTTGTTGCCTAGTAAAATGCCCTAGAAGTACAGCCTGTTGCAGGGGTTAAGGTACACCCTGACTTACTGTAGGAATGCCCTTTGGGAAAAATATCCCAAAGAAATATGGGAAGTAGGATGAGAAAGGACAAATGATTCTATAATTGTTTCTTCCTGGAGAGGAGCATTAGTATCCCCTAAGAACTTTCTAGAAACGAACATTGTTAAGCACCATGCGGCTTAGAAACTCTAGATGTAGCACCCAGTAGCCTGTTAGGTAAGCCTTTTAGGTGATTGTAATGCACCCATGGTTTAAGAACTATAGGGGAAGAGGACAGAAGTCAAACAAGGATACGGTCTCAAATAAAGTCAGAGGACTGTGGGGCATGGAGTGCGTCTCAGGGCTGTTCCCGCCTTCCGGTGTGGCCGAGGCAGTTTGCACCCGTGCCCGTCATCTGCACAGACCGAGGGGAGGGAATGGGAGGAGTGAGGCCCCAGTAGCACATTCCACAGCTGTGCTTATTTGCCCAGTTACCTCAGTCCTCTCCGTCAGACTCAGCGTTTCATGTGATCAAGAATGATGTTTCTTATTATTGATTTTCCAGGGCCTGTCACAAGTGTGAAACTTAATCATTATTTTTGTAACTAATTGATTAAGCAAACACTAATTGAGTACCTACTAACTCCTGGGCACTGTTTTAAGGTCTAGTAATTCAGATGTGAACAAGACAGAGCACCTGTCTTTCCCAAGGAGACGAGGATAAACAAAAATACATGTATATGAGGTTTGATCAAAAGACACAGTGAATGTTTAAATGCAGTTTATTATAATAAAAGACACATTCCCAGGAAAATACTCCCCCTTCACTTTAAACATACTTATCCAATCATTTTTGCCATTTTCTGAAGCAGTTCCAGAAGTCCTCTTTTGTGTCTAGTTGCCCTATCATGACACCTTCGAGTCCTGAATCGATTCAAAGCATTTACCTTTTGTCCGCATTTTGACTTTGGGGAACAGTGAGAAGTCACGTGGTGCCAGATCTGGGGAATGACGTGGATGAGGGCACAACATAATGTTTTCACAAGCCTACTGTTGAATGTCACTTGGCAGCAGCCTTCCCCGTATTTTTTACCACACCTCGTAAAGATACTCATGAAAGAAACTTCTAGAACTGCTCCTAGACTTCTAGAATGGCAAGAATGATGGTATAAGTGTGTTCACAGCGAGGGAGAGTATTTTGAGGAGGATTGATGGAATGTGTCTTTTACTGTGATACATATTTTTAATTTAACACTAACCATAAATTTTGATCACACCTTGTGCATGCATCTGTATATACGTACACACATGTACAGGGTAATGTCAGATAGTGATAAATATAAGGAGAAAAAGCAAAGCTGAGTGAGAGGACAGAGAGAAGCATGGGGTGATTTTTAGGCAGAGCAGCTAAAAGAGGATTCTCTGAGACGGTGACATTTGAGCCAAGGTATGAATGAAATGAGGAATTGAAACACGAGACTCTTTGGGGGTAGTGCATTTTTGTGTAAATTTAAAATTATTCCAAAACTTTAAAATATGTATAAAAAGGATATCTCAGGGAAGGACATTCAAAGCACAGAGTACAAATGAATGAGTCACCAGAAACACCTGGCATCTTGATACTGGTAAAGCAGGGGGTGGCTGGGACAGACAGGCAGGTGGCAAGCTGCATATCATTTCCATTTATTTAATAAACTTCAAATATTTGTCAAGGTATAAAAGCATGAGATTAAAAATCAAATAAGTTACAAAGGGTTGAAATTAAAAAGGAGCATTCCTGGTCCCATGCAGTCCTTGTCCTAGGAGTAATCAGACATCCACTTTTGAGTGAGTTTACCTTGCTTCACCAGACCTCCTCTTCTTAGCTCCTCCAAATATAGTTGTAGAATTTTTTAGTTCTTCTACTGGCTATCTTTGTAATTTTCAACAGCAGACCCAAACTCTAGAACTCCCTTTGCCAGCCACAGATGTGTACCTGCTTTCTCTCTTTGTAATATCAGGATGGTGCCTCCTACTTTCCTTCGACCACTCCCTGGGGCTGGTGCTGATGGCAGGCTGGTACTCTATGACCCTCCTCCTTGGCCACAGCTGATTGGAAGTGGTTCACGACAGGGTCAGTTTGTCTTTTCTGGAAATTTAAAAATGGAACGAAATCTTCTGGTGCTAGTCTGGTGGGCTTTGTGAATAAAAATGACATAAAAGCTTCAAATCTGCCTCCCATCTTTGAGATCAAAGAGCAAAGGAGGCAAAACAATTTTTTTCATCTGAAAATATGAAAAGAAGCAAAGATGAAAACTGGAGTGACTGTCAAAGCTTCTGATGGCTTTTATTTCCGATTCCAGTTCCTTGCTGAGACCTAATTGTATCTGCCTTACGGTTCCTTAAAAACCAAACCCCCTATTTTCATAAGCTAGCTCCAGTATATTTTTGAGGTGACAGACAAAATATACTCACTAATGCAATGTCCCTTGTAATAAGATCAGCTCCTTGGGGAACGAGACCCGCATCTTTGTCTAAAGTGCTGAGCAGACTGCCTTGCACATGGTAGGCACTCGGGGAACAAATGTTGCATTGAAGTAGCTGCCAGTACCCCTCCCTAAATGATACGACTACCTCACGAGGAGCTTGCTCCTCCGGAAGTGAGAGTAACTGATGTATGACAGAGTGAATAGGAAAAGATGCAAATAGGTCCACTGTACCAGCTGCTCACTCGCTAATAGTGAAAGTGGAAGGAACGTATTTTAAGACGAGAATCAGATGTCAGCACCAAGCTGCCTGAATGCCTCCTAGTCTCCTGCCAGATCAGTAGAATCAGCAAGGATCATGGGCAAACAGAGGAAAACGCTAGCTCCATCACTTTAACGAAAGACAGCGCTTTAAATCTCTGGGGTCCCCGTTTGAGCTGGCGAAAGAGCCCTCTGGTGGTGAAAATGGGCAATTCTATCTAGGCTTGGATTCCAGGCGAGCACCGTGTACACACACACCTGCAGGCTCTGTTGAATGAAAGGATGAGGTCAGCACCGAGTAACCAAGGAGGCATCATCAGGAGGCGGCTGGCGGCTTCCCTGCCTCCCCACCCCACGCCAGTCAGGTGTTCTGAGTCTCTCCCCGTGCAGGCTCACGACCGCCTACTCGCTGATCAGCTTTGGCTCTGGACCAAAACAAGGATCCTGCCTCACCAGGCCAAAAGCACTGTATAAAACTCGATTCTTACTACTTGTGTCCTTTCTCCTTCTTCAGAAAACCTGTCAAACTCCTGACTATGATTGTTGCTTTATCTACCCGAGCTCCTGATTTCTTCTCACTCGCCTACTTGGATTCCGCCTGCCAGACCCCCTGGGCTCCTCACCCTGTGTGTCTGCTGTATGTTACAGAGCTGGGGCAGGGGTAGACGTGGAGCTGCTCTTGCTTCACTGGGGACCTGGTGACAGAGGGGCAGCACACACAAGGGCCAAAGCCCCTTGACTGCCCATCAACACTGCCTTACTTTGAGAGAACACCTTTTTTGTGCCCCTACTGGAGTAAAGGAAGAATAAAATAAATCCTAGAATAACTGTTTTGATCCTTATTAATTCATATTCCTTAAGTTCCACTAATTTAATAACCTTTCCTCAGAAAGACCAAATTTACCTCTGTGGTACATGTGGACTTTTTCTTTGTCTTTTTTATTAGTATATGTTTGGGATACATAATACTTACATTCATCTTGAGGAATTGGTATGCACACATGCTGCATCTCCATCATTTTTACTTCCTCTTTCCTTCTCCACCCTCCCATGTCCTATCATATCCACATCCTCTTTCCATCTCTACGAAGTCTACCTTCCTGTTTCCTACCATGTATCTTTTATTTTGTTCTTTAAATTATTTATACTTTGGGCTTCTCATATAAGAGAAATCATGTGATATCTAACCTTCTGGATCTGATTTATTTCACTTAGCATTATGGTCTCAAGGTGCATCCATTTTCCTACAAATACATGGCCTTTTACTTTAAAATAAAAGTAATAATTGGGCCAGGGATTTAGCTCAGTGGTTCTGGCACCTGCCTCGCAAGCGCAAGGTCCCGAGTTCAATCTCTGGTACCAAAAAAAAAAACAAAAAACATAGTAATAATAGTCAAGGCAGACTTATTTTTGAGAAGTGAATTTTCTTCACAGGATAAAACATGAAGCAAGTAGTAGGAGGCCTTGTCTGCCTTCCCCAGTTATCTGCTATCATTCTTCTAGCCAGCTGTGGTCCTGGCTCTGAATTTATGTGTGCCCTTTATGTGCCAAATTCTCAATATAAACTATGGCACTTATGAATGCAACTAAATGCGTAGAGATGTACAGAACTATCCAAACCTACATGCAGGGCAGGCATGCACATTCACATGTGTATGCCATGTGTACAGCACATATTTAGAGCAAATATGTTCACATGGCCCACAACACTGCTTGTAGGTGTATAAATATATTTACATACCTGCTTTGTCCTGCTTTGTTTCTCCTACAAATTCACAGGCATTCAGAACACATAACAGAGTTAAACACAGCACGGGTGAACATTCAAACATGAATATTAAAACCTATGCATGAATATGCAAGTCTGTCTACCCAAAGGGCCTAGTGTTCAAGTGACCCTAGCATCAAAATAAAAATAACGAAGTCTGGGGGAAATTGTGAGTTGTATTTGAGAACTCTCTGATACATTGCTGCTACCCAGTTATCTGATAGACACTCTCAGACAGATACCCAGAGATGCTACCTCCAGAGTATGTGTGCCTACGATTATCTCCCACTATATTAAATAACATTCAAACATGACAGTTGGTGCGGACACATCTCAGAAGAATCAGCCTCAATTCTGAACACCAACCTCTGAGTATCAGTCCTCTCATGCCGCAAGAAAAAAATAATAAGAGCAATTCTGTGGGATGCCTTTCATCCTCGGTGTGTGCTCACGCATATGCTAGCATACACAGTACTAAAAATCCAGTTCAATGCCAATCCTTCGCTATTTCCAAGGGGGACGTGGAATGTGCGCTTTGGACTAACAAGGACAGCAGAACTGACTTCTCGTGTATCGTGGTCTGACTTAGACAAGGATGTTAACACATGAACATTACAGGGACCTCCGGAAAGAACCTGACATTTTCAGCGGCTCTCCAACCTTGTTGAATCCATCACCCCCTCAACTGTAAAAGTGTTAAAATATTTAAGAACTATATTCAGACACCAGAATTTCACATCCCTTCACCCAAAGTCCCTGCTACACGTACACCAGCGTCAACCGCAAACACATTTGGGTCCTTTGGTCTTTTGGGAATACGTGTTCGTGTGTAAGTGGATGGTTCCAGGCTTGATCTGAGCACACTGTCTCGCGTGTAAACCAGGGCTCCAGAGAAGGGAGGGTAGACATATTGGTTTGTTTTCTGGGAAGCAAAACTGAGACAGATTCTGAGCAGATGTGCCTGTGACAAGGCTTTTTGTCCACCCCAAGTGGGCCATAGAACTGTCACCCAGAGACGCCGGCCCCTTTAAGAGCGCTAGGTTTTGGGGGGCTTGTCTCTCTTCAGTGGGCTCCAGCGGCTGCCGCAGCTAAGAAGCAAACTTGCCAGTCTCAGGGGGGCCGAGGGAGACGGGCTGATCCGGAGAATGCTTCGTCGGGTGAGCGCTGAGAGAGCGCCTGAGGGCCGTGCGGGCTCCTCTCTCTCCCCTTTCCCTTCCCTTAACCCTTCCTGGAGGAGGAGGGACAGGAGCTGCGGCGCCGGGAGCCGCGCTGACTGCCCTGGGCTCCCGAAACTTTGCGCCGCCTGGCCGCCGAGCCGAGCTTGACTCTGCAGAGCCCGGCCGTGTGGCTGGGCTGGTGAGGGACGCACGCCGTCCTCCGCCCCCGGGTCCCTAGGCCCGGCGCTGGGAAGGCCGGGGGGGGGGGGGGGGCTGTCCCTTCAGCACCACGGACCCGCAGCCCTCGGCGCTCGGGAGGCGGAGGCCGGCAACAGGCGAGGAGCTGTCTTTTCAGCACCCAGACCTCTGCCCTCCGAAGAAACCACCCGGCCCCCGCCCCGGTGCTCTGCCTTTTCTCCAGTTTGCGCGGGGGTGTGGGGGAGCAGGCGGAGAGCTTTCCTGGGAGGCTGGGGAAGCAGTGCACACTCTTCTCAGAGGCTCGCCTCCCAGCAGTGCTATTTTTTGCCATCCGCCCTCACCCCCAGCACACGCGCTCGCGCGCGCACACACGCGCGCACACACACACCAGACCTCTCTGGATTTCTTTGCCTTGAGTCTCCTGGGGCTGTGAGGAGCCAGGCGCATCTCAGAACGAGCCACAGCTCCAGGCTCAGAAGCCATGCTCTGCACGAACCCTCCTCCTTACCAAGCTCCCCAGGAATGAAAGGAACCCGGCGACCCTCTGAAAGCAGCCGTGATGTGGACCAACCCCCTGGAGTCTGCACCCTCCCGAGGGCCGTAGACAACCCGAGGAACTGGAGAGAGCTCAAGACAGGAAATCCCAGCTTTCCTAAAGTCCCTGTGGATGTCGAAAAGAGGAGATCTGAATTTTGGGAAGAGCCTGTCTTAGGTCACCCAGCTGCAGAGTGATTTTCCCCTCCGGCACTGCATCTCCCCCTCTTACCCCCGGCCGTCCAGAGTACCATGAAGAATTATGAGGATGTGTGACAGAGGTATCCAGATGTTGATCACCACCGTGGGAGCCTTCGCAGCTTTTAGTTTGATGACCATTGCAGTGGGCACGGACTACTGGTTATATTCCAGAGGCGTGTGCAGGACTAAATCTACAAGTGATAATGAAACCAGCAGGAAGAATGAAGAAGTAATGACCCATTCGGGGCTGTGGAGGACCTGCTGCCTAGAAGGTATTTCCAAATTCTTCTCAATGGCTCTGAGTAATCCAGCTTCTGATATGCGGGTGGGTGGGTGTTCAGGGAGATGGAGGGAGTGATGGGGAAGGAGAAATAGTTCAAATTGTTGCTGAGAACGTGCAGAGGTCCAGACTCTGTTCCCAGTAAGACGGGTGCTGTGTAGGATGAGAGGTTCTGTTGGGTTTTGTTTGTTTTTTGGTGTCAGCTTCATGTGATGAGATTGTGTGATACTCTAAAGCTGCTTCTGCAGTTGGGAAATCTTCTGATTCCAAATCCTTAGGCATATTGTGAACTGCCTGGATCTCTGTCTAAAAAAGAGGTCTTTAAATGTGCTTAAATTGCCTTTCAGTGTGTGTGTGTGAGTGTGTGTGTGTGTGTGTGTGTGTGTGTAGGAAGACAGGATGAGGGGGAGGCCAGAGAAAACCTGATCTGACCTGTCACATTCGGAGTTATTTCATTATTTCTCAACGTAGTCTTATCAGTTTTGTCTGAGTTTGAAGTCTAACTAGATATTATCATGAACTTCCTCTGTCAGTCAGTACCAGGGCAACATATATGAATGCCCACACCCATCCTCCGTACACAACACATTTAAAGAAAACTTCCTTATTCATACATGTTTCATTATTTTGGGTCAAAACCAAACTGCAGTCTTGTTATTTGGCATGCACCTGCCTTCATGCCTAACTCATCCCCAAACCCCACAAATATATTTTCATTGCATTTACGTAAGACAGCTACTCCAAGAAGTACAGCTCACCACTTCTAATTCTAAACATTAAGGGATTTGCTCTAAATTATAATAAAGAGACAGGCCAATTTCAGAATGCAAAGCCCTTGGGTGGCCTACCTCACTATTAAACTTGCTTTCAACCCATCAAGATCACGCTCAGCATCACTGGGCAGTGCCTGGATGTCACAGGGAGTGAACAGAAAGATAAAGAAGAAAAATCAAAGCTCTGTGGAACCTGTACACCTGAGGGAAGTCACTGGATTAGAGGAGCAGTAGGGAGTTTTCTCAGGCTTCTGAGGAATCTGCGAAGCTTGTCACAGTGACAGGTGAGAAAATGTGGGCTTCCTGTGTGCGCCGCTCTGCTGCTTACCATTGGTTCTCCATGCCTGCATGCCCAGTGACTGGCATGCTAGGGCTTCTTGAGAACTTGCATTTGTGTTAATGACTTAGGAAATCATGCTATGACATCACTTGCTAGTATAATATTGCATCATTCCCTGGACTTCTTTCTGGGCCCTGGTGCTCTGAACAACTGCTCTCCTGGCTGCCACTGATACCGTCTCCAGCAAATATTTGCAACTGGTGGGAAGCCTAGGTAGGGAAGGGGAATTTCAAATGCAACAAGGATCACGTAAAGTCAAAAGACCTGACCAATTCTCTGAACTATCTGTGTAACCTTGAGTAAAACATTTACCCTCTCCACCTCTCACTTTACTAGTCTGGAAAATGATTACTTTGAAATTAACATCTTGAATTAACACTATCCAATGCTTATACCACGTCAAGGGTACTAACAGAAATTCTGAAATAATTGTTTCCTGAACATTGTCAGAAATATATTTGTGATCATCTACAGTTGGATATGATGAAGTCAATTACCTTAGGGGAATTCCATAATTTGCTTTTCCTACATTGACAATAAGGAATCAAGTTATGTTTTGCAATACTGTGATTTGGTGGGTGTTTTGATTCTTACATAGTTCTAGAGATGATATAAGAAAAACTCCTAGGCCCCTCCCAAGCTGAAAAAGGCACATAGGTATATCACATTTTAGTCATTTACAATTCTGCCTCTTGAAACTAAACCTGGAAATGCACAATTAAACACCAATTTTGGCTCTCCCTGTTATACTGTATGAAAAAATAAACCTATCACAGCAGAAGTGGGGCCTAAAATTCATGAACCCTTGCTCAGAATTTCTCAACTCACGGGTCCCTCTTTTCTCCAACATCATGCCCCACACATACAGTTAGTATAAGGGATTGGAACCTCAGCCAGGTGTTTGGTGGCCTACGTGGGAGAAGTGAGAAATGAAAGTAAGAAGAATTAGATGAATCGAAGATGTGTTCTTGGGCAGGTTAATTCTTTTGAGAAAACTGGGTGCAGTCTTCATGTATTTGGCCCAGCCATTTTTGAAGTATGAAATACAGTAAGATGTATATTTATAACAAATTTTTAGCTCTGTATACACCCATACAAATAATACCTGAATGGGCCTGGCTAAAATTGGAAGCCAAGATTTTCATTAATATGCTGAATGCACCAAGTGTTCGAGGAATTTACAGGAGCCTTTGATTTCTGCATGATAAGACACATGCAGTAGCCAGCATCTGTCCTAGACTTTTCCATCCTCTGTGAGAATGAAGATGTATATCCACCTCTCATCCAGTATCTCCTGCCCACCCCCAGAGCCTCAAGATCCCCCTTTTCTGGTCCTTTGAGTGTCAAATGCTAACTTGGGGCAGGGCGAGGGGCTCAATTTTTTACACATATAATTAGAAGAGTCAGTTCTTTCATACTTTTTGATGAATTATAAGACAATGTGGCTATTTTGTCTGGAAGAAGAAAATGCTCAGGAGGGATGCAACAGCTGTCTGCAAATATCTGAAGGGCTGTCATTTGGAAGGGAGATTTCAAATGTTCTGTGTGGCCTCAAGGAGGCAGAAATAAGAGCGTGACAAAAACCACTTTTGTCTAAATATAAATTAGCTACCAGTGTGGAAGAGGAAGCTCCATGAGTCCCCCAACATCAAAGATATTCAAGTACTATAAGAAAATGACATCGATTTCCTAAACCTGGCTAGTCATTGCAATCTCATGAAGAGGCTTTTAAAAAAATAATACAAATAATCTGGCCACAGCTAGAGTCCATGTTTCCATAGGTCTCTGGTAGATCACTACAAACTGAATTTTCTGAAAGTCCTCTAAGCAATTATGATGTTAAAGCCAACATGTGTGGAGTATTTACAGTGGGCCTGAGGAAGGCTGTGTGTGTTCAAGAGGATCCCCTCACTCACATAAAGGAGGATAACTCCAGTTTTCATTTTTATAACCCACCAAAATGCCATTTATATTTACCTCCTCAGTAGTTGCTGCCACTGTTCTAGAATTTTGAAAAATTAAATCTTTCATCTTTCAGGAGCTTAATCATGTGGGTATTATTATGACCCTCATTTACAGAGGAGGAAACTGAGGCTTGGGGAAGTTACAGAATTAGCCCAAGGTTACACATCTCAGTCTGGCAGGGAATACTTAACCCAAGCCACTCTGTTTCTCAGAGGATTTGCTAGGGAACATTAACTCATGTTCTGGTGGATAGTTGGCTGCTGGCACAAGCGTTACTTCATGAGATTCGAAGACATGGGTTTTTCCATTCAGAGTGCCCGGGTCTCATGGCCCTCTGCTTCGCTATGTAGCAACAGCAGGGGCAAGGGCACAGGAGACAGCAGACCAGCACAAACTCAGTGGCAACAAAGGACACACTTTGAATGAAGAAACAAGCAACCTATGTAGAGACACCCACACTGAGAAACCAAAGGAAATGCCTGACTCATTATCTGGAAGCCTGCAAAGCATTCACAAAGTAGCTCGCAACCTGCTGCATGCTTTCAAAGGCAGAGTGTGAATTTGAATGAGAACATGTTCAATATGCCACTCCCTCATTAAGAAAACCCCTTGAGGTCCGAGTTAATGATCCAAGCCATGTATTTCAGTAGTAGAATGACCACTGGACTAGTAGTAAGGTATTTGGTTGTCAATTACGTTTCTGCCACTAACAGGTACATGAATTGCGCATATTGTTTTCTTCCTTTGGGCCTCAGTTTACCCAATTCTAAAATGGGAACTCCAGATTAGATTAGGGAGTGTTCTAATGAGTCAGATGTGGTGGTACTTACTGATACTCACCGGCACCCCAGGAAGCTGGGGCAGAAGCAACACAATTTTGAGCTGGGGCCGGGCAATTTAGTGACTTAGTGAGATCCTGTCTCAAAATTTTTTTAAAAAACATTTTTTTAAGGCTGGGGATGTATCTCAGTGTGAAACCCCTGGGTTCAATCCCCAGCAATAAATAAATCAATAAGTGGTAACAAATCCAAATGTTCATGTGGCCTTGACAGGTGAAACAAGCATTTCACGGTCTTCATAATGCAGTTCTGAGGTGCGGGTGCGTATCTGGGGGGGTGGGTAGCCTTGCCTTAGGAAGACAGATGGTAGCTGAAATTTGGTCTCCTTGCAGGAGAAGTAGGGAGTGCCGAAGGCTGCTTGCCGGAAGCTGGACATCACTGACACCATCTAAAGAACAACTGTCTCTCGTCCTGAGTTGAGGTTTCCTCCTCAAGTGCTGTGTTCTAAATGCAGCCCAATAGTCCAAGTAAAGAAAGGCTAGAGGTAAAACGTCCTAAATTTTAAAATGCAGGCAACCAATTCAAATTCAACTTTTTGAAAACATAGTGTCAGCTGAACCCTATTTATATTGTAGCTGAATTGGGCCCAGGAGTTACCAGTTTTGAGCCCTGAAAATGACCTAGGATGTCTTTTAAATCCGAATTTCTGATTTTCATACTTGATTACTGAATTACTCTTTATAAATCAGTAATCACTTTTTCAATTCACTTTTTTAAAATGGCTCCTAAGAAAAGAAACCCCACTTAGGATTTTAGGACAGGGAACTTAAAATTATGGAAAAGAGGTTCAATAAACTGCTATTTCTGCTGCAGATGGGCCTGAGCGACACCAAACATCTGGCTGAAAAATTGAGAAAACTTAGCCAGCCATTAGAAATTCCCCCATATTTCCAAATCTCCAGATGGCTGGCTTTTTCAGCCAGATGGGGTTCCAGCTTTATTTATGTCTTCAGAAGCCTTCAGGGAAGCTGCAAAGATGTCGTCGAGGGTAAGGGTGAGAGAAAGACATAACACACACTGAGTATTTCCTGGGTGCCAAGGCTGGCGTTGGGAGCCTTCCAACATGTTGGCAAGCATTTTTCATGTCTCTCACCTCCCGCAGTAGGTAGACTCTGTACAGACGTGGGCTCTTGTCTAGTGGAGACCTGTCCTGTACCTGTAGAGCTTGCGAACCAGTCACTTCTGCCCCTCCAGTTCTAGGTCTAATGGTCCATCTTCATTTCCTCTCTTCCTGACATCCTCCCTATTGCTTTCCCTGTACTCTTCCTCTTGACTCACAAAGCCTGGGAAACAAATGGAAAAGGGCTGTGGGCTGGAATCTTAAGACAGCAGTGAGTGACTGTGACAGCGTCCGTGGGGGGAGTTAGGATTGGGAGGTGGTAGGGGTCAGAATGAATAAGTTGACATGCAACCAGAATGTGCCTGCAGAGTCATACTATTTAATAAAATATTGAGATATTTCCATATGTGTTGGCAAATAGCATCTGTCTTAAGTTCCCTTCCAACTCTCCACTACTACAACAGCCACCCCAGCGCTTCCTGGAACCTTCTAGAGCTCCCTAAGATTCATCAAAGAAAGGCATAAGATGTGGCTCTGCAGGGGCCATCATGACATAGCCCCAGCCCTGGGAAACTGTCCACTCTTGACTGATCTTGTCCCCTGCTGATTGTTAAATATGTGAGCTCTTATTCCCAGTAAAGTCATTGGTAGAAGGACCTACTCACCTTCCTTCTACCGCAAACCCAATCCTGTGCCTTTTGACTCTCCAATCCCACTCCTTTTAGAAAGTAGATACCTTAAAAATATATTTGTTGGTTTCATCACTTGAACTTATACCTTCTGGATTTAAATAGGGACCAGTGAGTGACCTGCATTCTAAGCTTTGGTTACCAGTGTGGATTATTTGTGTGGGTAACCAGTGTATCAAGAAATAAGGCAAAATACTAAAATGAATACACACTTCCCAGAAAAAGAACAAATGGCCAATAAATACATGAAAAAATGTTTAGCATCATTGACCACTAGAGAAGTGCAAATTAAAGCAACACTGAGATTCTATCTTACTCCAGAAAGAATGGCTCTCATTAAGAAATCAAATAATAACAAATGCTGGTGCAGTAGTGGGGAAAATGAAACCCTCTATATTGTTGGTGGGAGTGTAAATTAGCACAACCATTATAGAAATAAGTATGGGGATGGCTTAAAAAAAATTGAAACAAAAAATTCCATTTGACTCAGCTATTTGCTTTCTATATACTTTCTCCCAAGGGTTAACAAAATCATTCATGTAACAGTGATGCATGCATACTCATGTTTATAGCAGTACAACTCACAATGGCTTAACTTTGGAAGTGGCCTGTATGCCCATCAACAGATGAATGGATTAAAAAAATGTGGTATTTACACATGATGAAGATCTACTCTGCCTTAAAGAATGAGAAAGCTGAGTCATTTGTAGGAAAATGGGTCCACCTTATGACAATAATGTTATAGGAAATAAATCAGATACACAAGCTTAAATACTGCATGGTTTCTCTTATATGAGAAGCCCAAAGTAGAAATAAATTAAAGGGCAAAATAAAAGATAGATAATAGGACACGAGGAGGTAGATCTTTTATAAATGGGCAGGAGCCCAAGAGATGGAGGGAGGGGGCGGAGATGGGAAGGAGAGGGGAAGTAAAAAATTAATAAGTACAAGAACCAATTCCACGTGATGGATGTAATCATTGTACACTGCAAATATGCACTAATAAGAATTAAAAATTTAAGAAAGGAAATCAAGCAAAATGATAACATGCTATTTCAATGTTCTCATAGAGCAAGCATGCAACAAGCTTACTGACTCTTTGGAGGAGTATACCTCTGTTTGACTTCATTCTCTTAAAAAATTCAGGCCCATTTGTTTTGTGTTTACTTGCAGAAAACTGGGAAAATGCACGTAAATTTTTTGTTCACTAGAGGTGCACGTGATTTCTGTTCATTAGAAGGGACAGTCCCAAATGTTGAAATTTATTGCCACTCTCTAGGACATTAATCAGTTTTATATCCAACCTGACAACCTTATTTCAAAAATTTTCACCAAAAAAATTTATAACATCCTCCTTTGAACCAGCTTTGTCATTCTGCTGGTTTTCTTATTGCTGAATTGAATAAAACTTGACATGAGCTCACTATGAATTTTAGGGGAACTGTATTTTTAACAGTTTGAAAAATCTACCCTGACCCATGGAAATCCCCTCAATGAAAACACAGTTTCTGAGGTTAAAGAGAAGCCTAAAAGTTCCCAAGCTTGTTTGCTTTTCCCATAGTGCCATCATCATGCCAGGACACACTATTCCAATGTAGGAGCAAATGTGCCTTTCATAATCTATTAGAGATCACAGAGAATATTGAATAAAAGCAGGAGTTTGAGGATTAGAGAGACCTGGAATCTTTTCTCAATTCTGCCATTTGCTAACTTGGAAGGTGCTTAACCTCTGAGAGCTGGCTTTCTTACCTGCCAGAGTGAGAAACAAAAGTAACAGATACTTCAATGGTTTCTTTTTTAGTTCTTTTGGTTCCTTCATAACTCTAAACAGTATATTGTCCATTAGTTCTTGACTTACCCATTTTAAGCAATATCTCTTTGATAAGACTAACGATAGGGTAGCTTCTTATCCTGGTACTCCCCTCTCTCGGGATGCTTTTGGTTCCTCGATGAGTTATCCCCAGCTCCAAGAATCATTCAGAATGAGTGAGATGCCTGGGGAAAAGAGAGGCAGGTATCTCCTTTGTGGGTGAATATTCACTCAGGCAGTCTGACTATACCTCTCCTCATGTGCCAACCTCAGCAAAGGAGTTGGAGGAAAGAGCAGGGCTATGTGAGGGCTGACAATGGGGCAGCCTGTTTGGAAGGATGAGGTTCTGAATTGGCTGGGTGTGGTAGCGGGTAGGTGAGCTTGACCCACAGCATCAGTGTTCCACCCAAGAAAGCTGCCTGTTTTCCAAGAGGGTCCAGCCAGGTCTGTCTGAAGTTTGTAAAAATGCTGCCCGACTCAAGACTTCCTAGTCTTGGAGTCAATCAAGAGCCCCAAATCACCCAACTCTACTCACCAGAGAAGCACTGTGGTCCAGAACTGAGTTTATCCAAGGGAAAAAGGGTCTTTAAGAAAATGTTTGCAGAGTACAGTACAGATCAACCGCAGTTCCAGCAGCATGTGGTTGTGTTGTCAATTACAGGAGCCAACGAAGGCTGGAAAATCCACCCCACAGTCAGATATTCCACATGGATAAAGGCAGTGCCAGAGGACAGCCCCATGGGACACGGTAATCAAGGCATGCACAGCCCTGAGGGAATCGAGTGTAGATCCCTGCTCTGCAGAGAGTTCCCACCATTAGTGTGAGCTTCACAGGAGGTCACAACAAATAAGCTTTGAGACCTCTCCAGCTAAGTGAAGTGACGAATAGGTTCTCTCTTCCTGCTCTGGGCATGGGGCTCTGAGAGAAACGAGACTGCTACCACTGGAAAGCAGAGGGACTCTCCCAGGAAGGAGAGTGTGGAAGCTGAGAAAAAGGGAAAAAAAGGAGAAGGAGAATCCAGGATTTGACTTCCATTTGGGGTTGTGCTGAGCCTTGCTGCAATGTGGCATAAATGAATGGCAAAATCTAGAAGCTCCCCAGCCTGGCAGACAAATCTGCAAGGCAGGAGACTCCACTGTGGCCCTCATCTAGGGTTGGCATGAGGTAGGTGGCCATGGCCAGGGTACATCTCCTTTCCCCTCATGCAGCTCCCCTAGGGCCAAGACCATCTTTGCAGAGTATCAGACAGACAGCAGAATAATGTGTTCCCAGGTCCAGTTTGCTCTCTCTTGAGCTTCAGTGGACCATAATGCACAGGTGGGCTGGGATTGAGAGCAGACAAGTTCTAATACCATCTATCCACCTTACAGTCTATATGTTGTAGGAAATGCTATGAAATATCTTGTTGGAACTATGAAATTCTAACTAACACTTTTCTCTGGATCACCAGCCTAGCACCAGAGCCTGGAATGTGTAGTAGGTGCTCAATAAATATGCATTGACCATGTTTTTGGAGGGCAGTTCAATTACCTTGTGCCCCTCCCAGCACATGCATGATAATCCCTAACAATTGCTGCTCTGCTCTTTAGGGCTTACAAACCATCCTTTAAATAATATATCCCATAATCCCAGCCATGAGTAGTTATAATTCAGCAACCTGGAGTTTGAGCAAGTCTGGCTTCCCAGTCTTGAAAACCTCTATGTTATTTGTCATCTGTTGTTTTCCATTTTGTCCTTGAAGATTATCAGAGTAGTTTAAACTGGTGTAGTTTAACCTCATTTTAAAATTCTCTCAATACCCTGCATGCAAACTTGGGGAAATAAGAAAGAAAATACATGTTGTGTGGACATATTGTGTATAAACCCAGCAGACACTGTTTTTGTTCCTTGAGCCTAAGCGTTTATATATATTTAATTACCTTCATGTTTAGGAAGTGGGATTTCCACTACTTGTATTCTGTAGCATATGCTATTTGGCATTATGTGCTGCTGCCCTGGAATACAATAAAACCTACCTGTTAAGCTCAAGTGATTCAAACCATCGCTGAGGTATCTTCGTCACCTCATCTGTTACAGAATTCTGCTGTCACCTGTAGAAATTGCTTTTGACAGACAGCAGCTAATACAGATGCATATTTATAACAAATCAGTTTGACCCCTTGGAAATTACAGGGCAGAAGAACCAATTAGCTGTTCATCAGCTGAAAAATGCCCTAAAACATGTATTACCGAGTAAGTTCTGATTTTTCAAAACATTACTTTTTCACCAAAAATGAACCTGGAATATGATCCTAATCCTCTTGGTGTTTAGAGAAAAATAAAAAGATCAAGCCAAGAGGCAATGTTGTTAGTCTACATCAAAGGTCTGCTGAGCAGCATAATAATTGCTCTTTTCTGCTTTATCACTCTCGGATGGGTGACTGCTGAGACCTTGAGAAGGGGCAGATGGCAGGGGTTGGAATCCAAGAGCTAATAGGGTCAGAACCAAGGAGATCTGGTCAAGGCCACCTCCTCACCTAGGTTGATTTTCCAGTTGGAGTCCTCAGGGCTCAGCTGCAGGACCTCTTGTTGAATCAGCGAGTACAGCACTATAGGCTTCTTGCAAATTAACCTGATGGGGGAAGGTGAGCCGGGACGATTTGAGGGATGAAGCTGTAAATGGTGGGGTTAAGGTAGGCTCCCTTGATCTTGAAATGCAGAGGCCCTCCGAGGGGCTGCGTGGGGAGGGCACTGCAGGTGGAAGAAACAGCAGTTGTGAAGGGCTGGAAGGGGGAATGCACTTGGTGTTCCAAGAAAGCTGTGTCTCAAGAGGCAGAGCAAGGAGGAGGAAATCAGACCAGTGGGTGGCAATTCAAGGTCTGTCGATAGATCCTTGCAGGGAATTGAAAGGACTTTGACTTTACCTCTGAACAAACTGGAAGATTTTGGAGAATTCTTAGCCCAGGAATGATTGTTCCCAAGTTTGCCATCTCTAAGTTTGCCATCTCACTACATCATTTGCTGCCATTTTTCCTGTGACCTCTCTTGCTTCCCTCAGACAAAACTTTAGCTCTAGCCTTTAAACTTTTGGCCACTCTTGTCCAGCATGTGTGAATCCCTGGGTTTGATCCCCACCACCTCTGAGCCCCCCTCCCCTCAAAAAATCTCTTACCCTACCCTGCTCTATCCCTGCTCCATGACAATAGTGGAACAGCAGCTCTGCATTGTAGTCCTTTGTCACCTGGATGCTGAGCATGGTCTTTATTATTTCAGTGTTAGGAAAATGGTTTTTTCACTGTAGGAAAATGTTTTTTTTTTTAATGAGATCAATGTGGAAACTTCTAGTGTTCACTGAATCTTGCAAATATCTTAGAATCATCACCCTGCTGGGCAGCCCTTCCCAACTCACAGATTCCCTTCTCCAGCTCAAGCTAGCATGTTCTCCTCTGCTCAGCCTTCTTCCTGCACTCAGCCTGGAGATCTGTAAGACATGCCAAGTGGATGGCTTGCACTGGGGGGGACCTCCAGCCTGCATTCCCTGCACAGTAAGCACTTGCTGAGCAGCCACTGTGTGGTGGAAACTGTGCTGGTTCGCGTGGATTTAGCAGAGGATAAGGTAGACAATCTTCTTCACAGCTATGGGGGACTGTGGTGAGGAGGGAGGACACAGGAGACAGTACACGGAGCTCCTGCAGCCCGGAGTAGGAGGCCCCGCATTAGTCAGGCTTGAGGTCATCATGGAATGGTTCTCTTAGGGCTCATGAGCCCCGAAGTACCTGGCCCTCAGAAGTGCTCAAAACAGATTTGCCAAATATACACAAAGGCTTCTAGAGAGTACACAGAGGACTGGCCTCACCTAGTGGTGGTGCCAGAGTACAAGGGAGTTCAGAGCTCCTGGCTGCTTACCCTTAAGCAGATGGGGAAGAGAAAAGGAATTAGCTCACCGCCAGAAACCCATAAAGACATACAGGGTGGTCACATAGTTTCTCTCTCTTCTTTTGAAATTTTTGAACTTCAAAAAAATCCTGGATGTTTATTATGCTCTTCTGAGTAGCTTTTATTCTATTGTACTTTCTTAAAATATTTTTTAAAATGTAAAAGTAATGCAGCAACACATTCTCAGTGTAAAACAAAGTCAACAACGCAAGGTTTCTCCTGTACCCTTGCTGCAATCCCAGCCTCTCTCCCTCATAACGACTTCTGCTAGCTAATCGATACCATTTCCCTATTTTTCTGACAGTATGTTCTTTTGCAATCGTCATAATTAACTCAAAAGCTTTTAAAATTTTATCTTACAATTCTTTAAGATGCTCATTCACACTATTTTTAAAATCAAATCACATAGAAGGGCCTTTAATGACAAGCACCCACCTTGAGGGCATCCATACCTCCCCACCTCCTGTCCTCTCCCCAGACCAAGCTTTGTTTTAACTGGTTTTGATTCAGTTCTTATGGGTTCCATTCAGATCTCTAAATAATATGTTCATCCCTCTATTTCTTGATTTATAAGCTATTGACTTCCTGCCATGATAGGTGAGGATTTAGCTAACTCACTCCACCCTCTCTATTGATCAGCTTTCTAATTTTTAAAAGTGACATGAATCTTCATTTCTTTTTCCAACCACCTTGAGTAGAATGCCTGGACTCTCACATTATAGAATGAAGATGTCCATTTCCACCTTCCCATGCCTGTGAGCTGTATTTGCATATTTTTCATGGTCAAGATTCATCCCATTTACATTCCGTTCTGTAGTTATACCAATGTCTCCCATGTTTGGCTATAGTTTGATCCTGAAGTTTGAAAATCAATGAACATTATTATGATTATGTAGATAATGTTCAACACCAACTGGAGTTGTGTTTTAGGACTGTACTTTTCTTGTTGTGGTTTTAATGTCACAATCTGAGTCATTCAGAGAAAAATGTGCAAATGGAGTCTCCTACCACTCAACTGGTTGCTCAAAATTGTGTCATATATATGTTTGCATCACAGTTGGCCATTTGGGTATAATTTTTGTTTTTCCTGAAGTTTCTAATTCACTCAAGTGTTTTTAAACAGATCGTTACAGAGCAAAATTAGACTTTTTAAATGCATGCCCTATATGCGGGAAAGGACTCTTCTGGATAAATTATCCCTCTCCCCCTTTTCCTATTTCTTCAGAGTCTCGTAGTTAGGAATTTAATCTCATCCAGGCATGATGGCACATGTCTGTAATCCTTACACTCTTGGAGGCTGGGGTAAGAGGATCCGAGTTCAAGTCTAGCATGGGAAACTTCACACCTTAGCAAGATCTTGTCTCAAAAATAAAAATAAAAATAAAAAGACTAGGGATGTAGCTTAGTGTGAAGGCCCTGGATTCTAACCCCAGTACAGAAGAAGAAGGGGGGGTGAAGGGAAGAGGCAGAAGGAGAAGGTGAAGTGGGAGGAGGGAAAGCGGGAGAGGAGGACATTAACCTCTATCATCAGATTGCTTGAGCTCAAATCCCAGATCGACCTGACCAAAGGATGTGCGATCTTGAGCACACTGCTTAGCATCTCTGAGTCTCAGTTCTCTCCTGTAGAAAATGGGGATTCTCGTGGCACCTAACCACAGGGTTGCAGTAGGTGTTTACCCCTGTACAACATTTAGAACAGCGCCTGGACGATGTAAGAACTACATTAGTGTTGGTTAAACCATTTTCCTGGGATAAATAAAATAGACAGAATCTGCTCATCTGTGTTGTTCTGCCAACAGCAGAGAATTATCCGGGCCATGGTTGCCTTTGGTCTGTTAGTGCCCAAGAGTCCTCACAAGCCTCACAGAAGACTGGGGAGAAGCCAATGGCATAGTTGATAGAGACCTCACCCAGGAACTAGACTCATGGGCTTTGGTGAAAAGTCTTGGGACTGATTCTTTTCATGCTGGGTGATCAAAACTTTAGGGAATCCACATTCTAGACTATTCTCTGCATGGGCCACTCTGGGGATCCAGTAGTGCTTAATAAATAACAGCAAGTGCATTTGAGTGCTAACATGAATCATCTTATTGAGACCTACAGGCTACTACACCCATTTTACTGATGAGAATTTGGAACTCAGAGAAGTAACTGTCCCAAATGCCCACAGGTAGCATGTGATAAGAGTAGGATTCAAACTCAAGTCTTTCAAATCGGGAAACCAGCATCCTTGATCCTGATGTTATAGTTCAGCGCTCTCAATGTATGGACTGTTAACGTGTGGGGAGGGGGGGATTTCCAAGATACTTTCAAGAGATCTCCAAGATCAAAATGATTTCAGAGTAAAAATAAGATCTGATCTGCCCTTTCTCCTGTGCTGACACTTGCGCTGGCATTGCAAAGGTCCCTGTGGGCAAAACTGCTGGAAGCAGAATGTGAAGCAAGACAGTGGCTCAATAGTTATTGAGTGCATTGCACACACAGTGACAAAAGATGCTAGTTTCTCTTTAAAATGTCCCTGATGGAGCAGCAAGAAGTATTAATTCTATTATAACTCAAGCCTTGATTACTAGTTTCTAATATCCTGTGCAACAAAGCAGGAAGTCCACCCAAGACCACCTCGGCTGCCAGTGGTCTTGGTCAATGGCCCCCCTGCAACTGAGTTGCGAGCTGAACTAGCTGCTTTTTTCCATGAGACACCATATTTACTTGAAAGAATGATTGACAGGCAAAATTATGGTTATTCAGGCTTGGGTGTTTGGCAGACATTTTCTCCAAAATGAGCTAAGTGAGCCTGTCACTTCAAAGAAAGCAACTGAAAGTATTTGTTGCCAAGGATAAAAATTCAAGGTTTCAAATGAAAATCACAATTTTTTTAAAACTTGTACTGGCCCCATGAGTCAATGTGATGTTGGTTTTTTTTAATATTGTGTGATGAAATGTGCCAAATTTAGAAGACCTGAATAACTCAGTGAGTGAATCAATATTTCCCAAATGACCAATACATAATGTTCCAAAATTATGCCTGAGTAAAAATCCATGGAAGGTACACATGAGAACAATGGATCTTTATATGTTAAAGCATGAAATGTTAATTAATATGCTTTCAAACTCTACACTGCAACCGGCTTTTAAGAATCTATCACTTGTTGAGTTTTGGTGTAGTATCAAAGGAGAAGTTCTACACTTGTTTCCAAAGGCTATTCAAATACTCTTCTCTTTATCAACCACATATTTCTATGAGAGTAGATTTTCTTCATAGGCTTCAACCCAAACAGTATTTAGCAGAAGATCAATTGTAGAAGATATGAGAATATGTCTTCTATTAAGCTAGACATTAAAGAGACTTGCAAAAAACTGTAAAAAAAACCACCACTCTTCTCATTATTTTTATTCTGAAAAAATCTATTATTTTTCAGATAAATACATTATTTTGTTGAAGAGCAGTTGGGTTTATCATTATTTTTAAAATGAATCCAGAACAAGAATTAAAAATGTTTGAGATAATTTCTGATATCGGAAATATCAAGCAGATATAATCTACAAAAACAATAATTCAGTAATTTGTACAAAAGTAAAGCAGTGTGAAGGGGTCCTAGGACTAAATATTTGAGAACCTCTACCAAGTTGTATTTTAATTCTATTGACAAATTCTAAATGCTGAAGGAGAGAATCTGAAAGAACCATTTCCATCCTGTTGTCAGATTTTCTTCTAGTTCTGCCTTTTCCTCCACTGGGAGATGAAACACAGTCCTTTGGTGGGCTCTGGCGTCTGTTTTTGAGCTCTTTTTAGTTGCAGCTAAGCGAAGTCGTTCTTGCCATCACTGGGATGTAAGAAGCAACATGAGATTTCAGCAGGCCCTGGAAGAGAGATCTTTGATTAAAATGCAACCCTGCTGGTGTAAAGTTTGATGGGGCCTGGAGGACTCAGAGCATCTTGTGTCTTTGTTCAGGAACACAGACAAAGCTGAGCCATGACTCCACACAGAGTCGGGATCTCTGGTGCTATTCGTCACTGGTGAGATACAGCAAAGTGCAGGAAAACTGAGCTGTGATTCTTCAATGTTTGGTGGGTGGGGGTTTAACTTTATAAACTGTCTACCTTCTAAACTATAACTAAAGAGACTGTGTGTAAAGATGAAAAACTTAGGGAATGGGCGAGACCATCAGGCCATCACTGAACAAATACTTCTCTTAGCCAACCCTTAGGCTAGACCCTGGGAAACAAAGAGAAGTTGAAAGGAGGCTAGGAGGACAGTGCCACAGTGCCTGCTTCTGTTTGGTCAATCCCACCTACATTCTCCTTTTTTCCGGTAATAGTGTTTTGATTTGGGGGAGTGGGGTTTACCATGTCACCTTAGCCTTAAGTCCTGTGGTTTGGATGGAACTGATCCTAGCTTGTCTCTCAAGATGCACACATGACCTAGGAATGACCCTTGAGATTATCATAAGGCATCTATAATTTATACTAAGCCAGTGGTTCTAACAGGGACATCTGGCAGTGTCTGTAGACGTTTTGGTCTTCACAGTTTGAAGGGGAGTGCTACTGAATCTAGAAGGCGAGGCCAGAGGTGCTACTGAACACCCTATAATGCACAGGAGAGCACTGCATACCCACCAGAGACCTATCAAATCCTAAATATCAAGAGTGCCAAGGTGGAGAACCTTGACTGACAGGTAATGAGAAGCCGTTGAAGGGTTTTTAAGCAGAGGAGGAATGTGATCTGAATTGATGTTTTTAACGTAGAGTCAAGTGCCGTGTAGAAACAGAATTTAGAGGTATAGGAGTGGAGCAGAAAGCAAAGCCAGTGGCTATTGCAATAACCCCGGTGAGAGAAGACTCTAGAAGTTTGAAGGAGGTGTGGTCTGGAAATACACATTTGGAAATGGTCAGTGGTAAAAGGCAGTCTTCAGTGAGACTGAGATCCTACCACAAGGATATGAAAAAATAGCAGTAAAAGTCCAAAGATAGAGCCCTTGGGAACTTCCATGTATAGCAAATAAAATAGTAATAATCATGTCTAGCACTTGAGAATTTATGTGCCAGCTAAGGATCACACTTGACCCTTTTAACCACCTTATTGTCCCCATTTTACAGATAAGAAAACTTAGGCACAGAGGTTAAATGACCTGTCGCATATATAGTTGTCATCTGAGACAGAATTTGAGCTCAAATAATACAGTTCCATGGGCTTTCTCCATAACCAGCAACCCCTCACCCTGAACTGGGAAGAATCCTCCAAAAGAAAAATCACAGATCTCACAAGAGCTGAAGGATGCATGAGCGTTAGAGAGATGAAGGGATGAGTGCCCCAGGGAGAGGTGACAGCATGTACAAGGGTCTGGAGGTCAGAGAGAGGACAGCCTGAGACAGACACTCAGGCGTTCAGTAATGGCTGGGGCTGAGCAAGGTGTAAATTCTCGGACCATGTGAGGGCAGAGCGGGCAGACTGGAGGAGCTGATGGGGCTATGTAGTGCAGAGCCTTGGGAGGTACATCCAGACTTTGTTCTGGGGGCATCGGGAACCCTTTGGAAGGTTGAAAGTGGGAGTTTAACGCTATGATATAGTCAGGTTTTCCTTTTTGAGGCTCATTTCTGTTGGATGGTGGAGAGCAGACAGGGGAAGAGAAGAGGAAGAGTTGAAGACTGGTCAATGCAATAATCCACTGAAAAGGATGGATTCCCGTGACAGGGAGGTGACAGGAGTGGTACAGATGCCGACCATTACTCTGGGAGATACGAAAAAGCCAGAATTGACAGAATTTCTTGATTGTTGTATGTAAAGAATAAGGATGAATGAGGTCAAAGAACTCCCACTTTTCTGCCTTTGATCCTCACATGGATAATGTTACATTTCGATGAAGGAAAGTTAGTGACGGAGAGATGGTGAGGTCAGTGTTGAACATCCTGAACTCCTGGCTAACATTCAAGTGAGGTTGTTGACAGGCCACTGGATACACTGCTGTAGAACCGACGAGGGATGTCTTTTCTAATTACTTCCACGTAGACAGCCATACTTTTTAATCAGAAAAAACACTCGAACATGTACATTCCAACCTCTGCTAATTGTCACAGAGACAACCGCATGAAAGGCCATTAGATGAGATTCTGAGTGACAGATTAACTGATGTTAAAAGTCTAAATGCAACATCAGAAGGTCACTGTAGTTTAATTGGGCACAGATAGGGCTTACTGGGTCCAGGAAAGCACGTTGTGCATGCCCATCACTTCAGCCCCATCTCCTTCTATTTCTGACTTATCACTTGCTTTTGAGTGAACATTAAGGGACCCTTTCATAAGTGGTGACCTTTTGAAATTTGAAATGATGGTTTCTGGCTAATTTCCATTCTAGCCCTGGGGCTGCTGCGTGAAGGTCATGGGCTTGAAGCTCTTGACTTGTCACTAGCCCTGTGCACTCAACCATAATTTGGAAAAGGGCAGTGTTGTTTTCATCCTTAAAATGCTCATAATTCAGATGAAGTATCATCGTTCATAATTGTGTGACCAGGCACTGTTTGAGGATGAAAACCATAATAGCTTATGTTAATAACAAGACCAGGTCCGATCTGTTCTGGAGAATTTGGGAGCATTTTGTCCAAGGTTATTATAATGTAATAATGTTGTATTACTTAGAATGCATTGGGTTGCAAGTGACAAAAAAATTCTAATTGACTTAGAGGAGAGGGGGAGAGAGAGAGAGAGAGAGAGAGAGAGATCTTAATGGCTCACATGCCTGAGTACTAGGATAGGGTTTGATGTGGGAATCAAATTCACAAGTACACTATTTGTCTCACCATTGTCTCCTTTCTGTCTTTGTTTCTGTTTTTAAAGCAGAGATGGGAGACCCAGAGATGGTTAACAGTAGTACTCAAGGACACATTCTTTTATGCTTGAATCCAGTTCGAGTTTCTTTCCCAGCAAACAATTTATTGGCTTTGATTAGATCACATTACCATTACTGAACCAATCACTGCAGACAGGGGCTCTCAAAGGGCTGATTGGCTGAGGCCAGAGTCATGTGATCTAACCTTGGAGTAGAAGAGCCATAGCTCCCTACAGATGGTTATAATAATAAACAGCACCTATTACCAGTCACTGTGTCAATAGTTTTAAGCTGAATGTATTCATTTTAAGAATTTGCTCCTCATAAAAACATTTTGAGATAGGTACTATTGTTATTGCCTTTTTAACCATGAGGTAAAAGAAAATACAGTGATAGTAAGTAAATTTCCCAAGGTACCACAGCTGATGAATGACAAATCCAAGATACATGGAGGTAAAATAACCTTCGCAAAGACCCATAAGTGGTAAACAATGAAGCTATTGTGCAAATTCAGGCAACTCCGCATTCAGAGTGTGGGGTCTTTGCCACTACCCTGTGATACTGCCTTGCATTTGAACAGGGTTGCCAGGTGTCCAGACTAGCTCAATATTCTAGAGTTATAGAGGACTTTCAGACACGACTTCATCTTCTTTCACAACTTTACGAATGGGACAAGACCCAACAGCATTATCTCCACTTTCCAAGGAAGAAAGTGAGGTTCAGGCTCATTGACTGATAGGCTCCAGGTCATCCTTCAAGGTTGAACCTGAGACTGGAATCTTATGCCTGCCCTCTGTGATCCTGCAGTAATAGAACCTAAGAGTTTAGTAAGTGTTTAGGATACAACCTCACAGGCCTGGAAACTCACTGTGGGCTCATTACAGGTTTATTCTGAAGACTGCAGTTTTCTTCCTTCCAGTGCGTGTTATAGGCAGAGATGAAAATCTCAGAAACTTGGGCATAAAACTGCCCTTGGAGATCAGTAAATTACGCTACTTGTGACTCAATATATCCATATTAAATTTATATTTTATTAAACTCACACACACATGTACATAAAGTACATAAATAAGAAAGGACAGATTTATTTCTGAATGTGCTACTGTGCTATTTCTATTCCTAAGATTCTAGCACATTGTTACTGGGATTACTAAAGCTTCACAAAGGCTCTTGCTACTAGAAGGGTCTCTTTAGCAACACTTTAGCCTCAAAATTTGATTTTCCCGGAAAATTTTCTGATAATTCTCTGAAATTGCCAGACAAAAACTAGGATAGTAAATATTTCATTAATACACTTGTTGGGGGCACAATCAATATCTCTAAAACAGTAAATTTTTCATGCTTAAACATAAAGTCTTTTATTTATTAATGTTTTATTCTATGTATTTTAGAGAAATTTTAACATTTTCCCCATTCAATTCTATGCATTTGTTGGGAACATTATTTCTAGGTAGCATTTATATTTTTGATAACTCATGTTAATGGGCAGTGCTTTCCAGATCTTTTCTAAGTGGTTAGTAGTATTGGTATAGGACAAAGGTATTGTTGATCTATAATTACCTATTTGTAAGCTACTTGAACTATCTCACCAGTGCCAATTGTATTGTAATTAATTTAATTTGGGTTTCCGATTGCACAATCATGTCATCGATAAATAATAGATGGAACTTTTCCCTTCCTGCTCTTTTTTCTTTGAGTGAAGCTGAGAGAATAGTGTTAGATAATGACAGTGACCGAAGGTCACCTTGTCATGTTCCTAACTACAATGGGTGCCTTCCAGATAACACATTTCAACTTTTCAAAGTTTGTTTACAGATCTTCGTTGGTTGAGCGATTGATTAATTGATGATTGATTGTTTTTTTAAAAATACCTATCAGTTTCATTTTAAATGTTCACTTGTGTCAAAGTCATAGCTGCCATTCAAACTTTCCAAATGGATTTTGGTGCATTCTGAGAATTGTTTTCTAAGTTTCAATTTGATCCATCAAAATACAGGGTCACAGCTCTGGTGCTTAAGAAAGACGAATTGTTTAATAAATTTCTTATGAATATATAAAAGGAAAAAAATCAATGTTCTCTATTATCTAGTCTTTTACATTCACTTTTAAATCATTCTAAAAATGAAAAATTCGGAAGTATATTTTCTAATCCTTACATTTTTAATTCAAAATACATTTCACTTAAGTTTAAATGCTTATTAGATATATTCTGAATTATATATATGCAACACGACTTTTTTAGAGCATTCTTTATAGACATTTGTTGTACTATTTACACAATACAGAAATGAGAATTTAGATGAGAATTTAGATGCACATGAGAAAAAATCAACGAGAATTTAGATGCACATGCAGAAAAAAAGAGAACAATTATTAGGAAATAAATCATAATAAATCAATGGTCCTTAATTTAAATAAAACTGAAGCTTATGGTCAAATTTCTGTCTTAAAAGGTATAAAAGCAGTCAGTATAATCATATTTTGTGCTATTTTTACAGCATTAAGCAGTATTACATTTATAATAAAGCTAATCTCATTTATTTAGCAAATAAGCTTTAGAAAAGTAATCTGTGCTGTTGTTTTCTGAATTAAAAATTGCATAGCAAAATCCTTTTTTATAATTTTTGAACATAATAGATAACACACCAATATAATATGATGATTGATTGTTTTTGAGACAATGGTCCAAACTGACCTCAAATTCATGATCCTCCTGCCTCAGCCTCCTGAGCCCAGGGATTACAGGCGTGCGGCACTATGCTGTCCTCCAGATCTGAGTATATATTACAAAATGTGTACAAGATCTAAATATTAACTAACTCCTGAGGTGATTCCTGTCTCCTCTAAAGCCAATAATTCCTCCAGGGTTTACTGAGAAGCAGATTTTCCTGCTGGTTTAGATAGGTCTTCCTCAGCATGCTCTCCCAGCTTCTATTAATGTCTTACTAAGACTTTTCATCAAGCATGAAGGTTTACATTTTTGGATATCTATTGAAATTATAAGGGCCCTTCTTTTGGCTTATTGATAAGAGAAGTTGTGTTAATATTTTGCCTATTAGCAAATTACCTTTTATTTTGTCATAAATCCTTTGAGAGCATTTTTATTTTGCCAATATGTAATTTAGAATTTTCTATGTTTGTCAGTGAACTTTACCTATAGTTAATCTTTTGTGTGTGTGGTTCCTTTGTTTGTTTGGGGTTTTTTTTTTTTGCATTTTGGTTTCTTTATTTTTGTTAGTTTTGAAATCAGAGTTTTAGTCAACTTAATCAAATAATTTTCTGTGCTCTGAAACAGGTTGAATAGCCTGTAAATTTTTACATAAAATCCTTTCTGTGAGGCAACTCCTTTCATGTCCTATTTGTCAATATCAGGCCTTTTTCTAGAGGCATTTTCACTTCTTAGAAAATCATTCACTGCATTGAAATATGTAAATATTTTAGTATAGACTTCAACAGTGTGCTTGTTTAGCATTTATTTTCTTCCAATTCTGCCTTTTTTCTTGTCTAGTTTCTCATTTTGTCTCCAGTTGCATTTATAATTGGTGTCATTTCTTCCAAGATTGTGCCATTAAGTTGTCTTCCAGTCTTCAATTTCTGATTTTGAGCTTTCATCTCTTTATTTTTTTAAATGTATTTTTAAGAAGCTGGGAAGAGCTGCTTGAAGGCAGCTAGCCAAATGCCATTTTGAGCAATAAATTTTTGCTCCTGGGATTTTTTAACCCAGGTTTAAAATTTCAACTTGTTGAGGTTGGCATGTTCTGATGTGAAGAGGTCCTTTTGGAGACCCTAACCTACACCCAGCAAAGCCACTAGACTTCTCACACAAATGCTATCTGCTAGCGTGACTGAGTAGCTGGCCCTTCTGCTCTCAACAAGTCACTGATAAAATCGTCTAACAGCAAAAGTTCAAGGACGTAGCTCTGCAGTGAAGAGCTGGCGGGCAGTGTCACAACTGGAAAGACACCATGTGAGCTCGCAGCAGAGCCACACCCAGCCCTGGCGGAGGCGGTGCTACTCACTCCAGCTTTTCATCCTCACCATAACTCACTCTGAGTTAAGTACCATGCTGGGCTTAGTCGTGCAAGGCTGAAAGACGTGGCCCTCGCCCTCGTGGACTTAGAGAAGGATGCACATCCTCTCTTAGTTGTGTGATGCCCTGCATCACAGGTTAACAGGCAAGTATTGTAAATGTTCAAACACCAATTGTTTAAGTTCCCTATTCAAAGATTCTAAGAGGAGGGTGTTTACTGCAACCAATGAAACTATCCCAAAATAGAAAGAGAAGAAATAATATACCACATTCTATTCCCACCAGGCCTCATCCCCAGTTCAGGGAGTCCAGGTGGTTGAGTATCAAATTGTTCCATCTCATTTCCCTTTGGGGTTGCTGTAGGTGATCCAGAAGTCTGTTTTTGAGTCTTGTTTATGTGTTTTCTCATTTCGACGGGGGGTGGGGGTGCTTCTGGCACCCACACGGCTCACCTTCTCTGCCCTAGGAGCCTGGGATGGTGGCGGGGGAGCTTCCTTCCGGGTGCTGGGACTGGATCACCTTCTCTGCCCTAGGAGCTTGGGATGGCAGTGGGGGAGCTTCCTCCAGGGCTCACCCCTATACAACTCCAAAATAACCACTGTTGACAGCTGGATGTATTTGCTCCACGCCCCCTCCAGCATCAAAGCATACACATACATGAACAGGAAGAGGAGAATTATTTGCTTTTAAAAATTGAATCACATCTTAGATAATAGTCTTCCACTTGCTTTTCTCCCTTAATACATCCCAGGTATCCTCCCAGGTCAATAGATACTACAGATCTAACCCCATCTTTTTAATAGCTACATAATATTCCATCAGATCTGATCCATCTCTTGCATGTACTGCACCGTGTCCCTGTGAGTGGGCAATCACTTTGTTTCCCTTACTTGTTGTCACTGATGATGATACCACTCTTACACATGTGACCTTGTGCAATGATGATTTTGCTTTTTCTGACTAGGCCACCAAAAATGAGATTTCTGGACCAGTTAGGATGTAGGGTTATAATCTTATTAGATATTGGCAGATTACTATCCTAAAAGATTCCAGTAGGGGAGTGTTTATCAGACAAATGTCCCATTTATGAAAATAAAGGGTCCACACACAAAGTCTAAGACCCACGCTTTGAAAGGTGATCAATCACCCAGAATGGACAGCACTTGTGAACCCTGAGTTCCAGCCATCCCTGGAATCCTCTATGGCCACCCCCTGCAGGCTCCTGTGACGTGAATGCTCATATTCACTGTAAGTCTTGCAGGGAACTTTGTTTCTGGAAAAACAAAAACAATAGCAATGCCATTCACTGAATATGCTCCAGGTAGCACACGTCTTTCACATCACCCTCACTTCTGTGTGAGAGACAGACATTACTACCAGCCTCATTTTACATAAGACGAAAATGGGGCCTAGACAGGCCACTCATTTGCCTAAAGTCACACACCGAGTGGGTGAAATCGCTGGGATTTCATTCCATTCCTCCCAGCTGTGTGCTCTTCATCACCGTCTGGGGTTCCTCCCAGGGAGGCCAAGAGTGAGAGTATTATGCAATGTGAATTCTGACACTCACCTTGAACAGTGACCAGGCCCAGCCTTGCCTCCTGCCCCAAAGGAGGAGGACGCTGGGTCCAGGAAGTGAGCCTGAGCCCTATGTAGAGTCCTCTCAATCCAGAGAACAGAGTGACATCGAGAACTCCCCCAGGACAATGTGGTAGACACGTTTGCTTGTTCCTGTTCCTACACACAATCCAAAATCCAACTCCTCTCTTCTCTCTCTCTCTCTCTCTCTCTCTCTCTTCTCAAAACAGAAATAACTATGAGAAGTTCAGAATCTTCATTTTGACCTCTCCTCATTCTCTCATGATAGGAAACACTCATGGTTAGAAATGTAGACTCTGGAGTCAGAAGGCCCTGGGTTAGAGACCTATTTGTTAACTTAAGCAATTGTTCAGAGGCTCTGAGCCTCCTAGTCTCCTTGACACCACAACCATCCTACTCAGCATCCTGTCCTTCCTACGGGAGCATCATCTCCTGAAGGGCAGGCCATTGTCTGTTTCTCCTAGCTTACAGGTCCTGTGGAGCCTGTATGACACTGGCAAGTATTAAATTCAAGAGCATTTTCAAGTAAGGTCAAGATTCATAAGGGGAAAGGAAAGGTAAATGCACATTCATTGAGGGTGCATTGAGGGTGCATTGACGGTGTATCAGGTGCTGTTCTGGAATTTAATGAACATTAACTCAACTCTATAAATAGAGTTATTCCTAAGAGGTGTGTGGAAGTTGACAGAGTAAGGGTAACTTTGCTGGGATTACAGGGCTAGAAATGGTGGTGGTGGTGGTATTGATGATGATGGCTGTTACTTATTGAGCATTTTCTTAGTCATTTACTCATTGCTGAGACACAATATTAGACACACACAATTTAAAAGAGGAGGTATAGTTTGGCTCATGTGTTTTATAGGTTCAGTCCATAGTAGCAGAAATGATATGATGGAAGAGCCTGAATAGAGGAAGCCACTCACATCATGGTGGCCAGGAAGCAGAGAGAGAAAGGAGGGGCCAGGGAGGGAGATGCACCCTTCCAGGTGACTCTTCCAGCAACCCACCTCTTCCCACCAGGCCCCAGCACATTTAGCCCCGAACTCACCAGTGGATCAGTCCACTGACGAGCACAGTGCCCCTGGTGCAGTCACCATCCAAAATTCCTCCCTCTAAACCTGTGAGGTTTCTGGGGGACATCCCCTGTCTAACCATGACAAGAATTCTCCACGAGTAGTCATTATACTAATAGCTTTGTTTACACTGTCTTAATTCTCACAGCAGCCAATGAGTAAGTCTGATGACTATCCCCTTTTAAAGGTGAAAAAACTGAAGTTCCAAAATATGAAGTGGCCGGTCAAAGACACACAATGAGTAAGTGTTGCAGCTTGGATTTGCACACAGATCTTTCTAACTCCTTAGAAGTATCTCCCCTGCTTACTTTAGAAGTGAAGGTTTTCTTGGCAGTTATTCAAAGTTCACCATTCAGGTTCCTGATCCACTTCCAAATGCAGGGTCATGCAATTGTCAGGAAGCCTGGCCTTTGGGGAAAAAATGACTCCATCCCTAACCGTTGTCATCCCTTTATCGTCTGGGCTCTGTGGGCAGAACTTCCATGGCATGATTCTATATCCTGTCTCATGGCTGCACACAGCGTCTGTGCTTGGCACAGCCTGCCGTCTCCATGGAACATCTGTGGCTCACTACTTCTGTGAGTGATTCTATTTTCCACACAACTCCAGCTCGTTAGAAAGCAAGGCTCCTATTTGTTGGTGGATGTTTGCAATCTGAAGCTGAAACACTACAAAATGATGATTGAGCTGATTCACACAGGAAGGGAGGCAGTGACAAATAAACACATACACACGAGATACTTGATTAGTGAGAACTGGTCTCCGGCATCTAATCCAAGTGTGTGGTGACTTTGCCCAACAAGTGGGCTCTGGTTGGCCGTTGCCCAGCTGATGTAGCCTTTGCTGACCACGCTTGCAACCCAAGTGTCATCTGGACCACACAACCCACTGAAGTGTCAGTGTCCTGAAGAAAAGCTTTGTCAATGAAAGCAGCAAGGAAGCTGAAATAACCACACCACCGCTGCAGCCAAGCTAGGGCTCTGCAAAAAAAAAAAGCTTCCTTTCTCCTGTTCTCTATATGCACCTTAGACTTCCTCAACGTTCCTCTCAGATTTTCCACTTCTGGTCTTTAGCCAAATGTAATCTTTAAAAATACACATTTGGCAAAAATCTGCAAAAAAAAAAAATCCCTTCAAATTGTTATGTGATGGTGGGGAAAAGACACATTTTTTTCAACTCTAAAAACAGCACCTTAGCATTTTGTAGGCTTTTATAGTTCTGAAACAGCTGAAATGCTAAAACCTTCAAGTTGGCAGGATTGAAACTGAAATCTGGGAAGCTGGTTCGACATGACAGGAGTAGGTGCCTGCCTTTCAGGGGGTTTGATGAACCTGTGGGCTCGAGCTGCAGCACAGTGGGTGCCACCCACTCACCAGGGCCCTTCACCCTCACCTCTTCTCCCTTCTAGCTACTGACACAGCTTTCTCTGGGATTCACTCTGGGGCTGATCTGTGAAGGTTCTTCCGCTACCCAGGTGGCATGGCTTGCTGGTTAGGGATCCAGGCCATGGGTTTGAACCACTTGGCTTTGCAAACTGCCTGATTCCATTGACTATAAACTGTAGGGCCTTATTCAACCTTCTGAATTCCTGTGTGCCTCAGTTTTCTTATCTGTAAAATAGGGATGATACGGTTGCCATGGGGGTTCCACTTCTTATAAAGCACCTTAGAGCCGTACTAAAATCAAGGAGCACATTCTATACTCTTGGCTACTACTTATTAACAAAGATGGCTTCTCCTTGAAGAGAGATGAGGGGCAGTAGCTAAGGACAGTGGGGAATCTAGTCTTAGAGGATAAAAGCAGCTTACACCCTGGCAAGCAAGGTGAAGTCAGGGCAAAGACCATCAATAGTGAAGACCTACTATGTGCCAGAAGCTCTACTAGGATTCAAAATGAATATTTAATATATTTTGTTGAATTATATCTATCTCATCCCAGAAAGAATTGAAAGAGATTTCTAGTCATACAAAATAAGACAAGTTAGGGTACTTTTTAAACTGGACAATAAAAAAGAAAAACAGGGATAGAATGGAGCCGAGACTGAGTCTAAACAATATATACTAATGAACTATGTTCCTGTGTAAAGGGGTTCACAGGGGTGGCTATGAGTCAAGCTTTTCCTCAGCCCCTTGTCTAAGGGAATCCCCATCAACTGCACATCCAGGTGCTCAGTGTGAGAGAGAAAATGATGGTGAAGGAGCCCACAAGATGGTCAGGCTGAGTTACAAGCAGGCTCTCTCCATGGCTTGTTCTCAAACAAATTACTTAGTATCTTGGAGTTTTGAGCATATGCATCGTGTTTATCCTAGTTCCAACCACTTAGCAAGCATTTTAATAAACAGTAGCTAAAATAAATAAAATTAAGAATGTATAGATACATACAAACTTTCCTGGGTACCAAGATCAGACAGGAATGTCTCCCTTCCTAAGGAGATGATTCAGAGTCATATAATGAAATATGGTGCCCTCAATGGGTACAGAGGGCAAAACACCCAAAGCAATGGGTCACAGTGCTCAGGAGACAGCAGTAGTATGTGTTGCATCCCAGCTCTGCCACTCAGCCACCGTGTGACCTTGGACATGTTGCTTCACTTTCCTAGAACTCATTCTTCATCTGTAAATGGGGAAATAACAGTACCTCTGCATGGGGTTGTCATGGAAATCAAATGAGCTGATCATTGATGAAGGATTTCTAACAGTTTTGGTGTGCACCACTCAGTAGCCATGTCACTATTGTTTGTTGTTTATTATTGCTTTCATTTTGAAATTCATTACCTTCATCATTATTGGTCTGACTTGTGCCACATGCCTGTAATCTCAGCCTTAGGAGGCTGAGGCTGGAGGATCCCAAATTTGAGTGCATCCTGGGCAATTTAACAAGATACAGGAGAGGGAAGAAGAGAGGGAGGGAGGGAAAGGAAGGAGGAGGAGGGGGGGGGGAATGAGAAGAGAAAGGAAAAAGACAAGAAATAAATAGAGAGAAGAAAAGAGGAAAGGCGGGGGGATGTGGCTCTGATGCAAAGGCCCTGTGTTCAATTTCCAGCTCTGCAAAAAAAGAAAAAGAAAAGACTATAGATTCCCACAAACACTCAAATGCAGTTATTTTTATTTTGTGTTGTCAGTTGAGAGCAAACCATTCAGGGCTGCCCTCAGCTATCTGTGGGGGTCAGGTCAGGACCCCCACCTTGCATAGCAAAATCTGTGGATGCTCAGGTCTCTCATGTAGAGCAGCAGAGCACTGTAGTGTCCCGCACACCCTCCGTGTACTCTAAGCTGCTTAGATCCCTTAGGATAGCTGATACAATGTAAATGCCATGTAAACAGTTGTCGCGCCGTATTGCCTAGGGATTAAAGACAGTGCAAATTCTATGTTTTTCAAATACGTCTGATTTGAGATTAGTTGAGTCCAATCTCACCAGTCTCCAGGAGTGGAAAAAGCATCGCTTAGGGCAAGATGACAGGGGCCTGGAGAAGGCCCGGGCTTAAAAGAAGGGCCATTTCAGGATCTTCCTAAGAAACATTGTGTCTGTGAAAGGCAGCTACACGGCATTGAATTACAGAGGCTTGCTGGTTAGGAGCAAGGCAGTGGCAGTGAACCTATGGCACATGTGCCGCAGCTGGCTGTGTGTTACCATCGAAAGTTCTAAAAGGTTCACCATCACTGGTATAGGGCATCAGATTGTTCTGAACTCAAAGCCCTCCTCCACCATTTACTGCCTGTGTGACCTGGGACAAGTGGGCTAACCTCTCTGTGCCTCCGTTTTTCATCTGTGAAAACAACCAGGGGAGCTAGAGACAATAGTAGCACCGCACAACCTCTGATGGTTGTAATAAAGATTGAGGGAGCTGGTGCACGTGAGATTCGCTCCATACGGGCGCTCAGTAAGGGCTCACCCAAGTGTTGGCTGCTGATAGCAAGAAGGGAGGTCAAGGCGAGACACTGAAGGCAGGCTGGAGGTGGGGCAAAGGGCTAAGGAGAACGTCATTTCCAAGAGAAGCAGAATGGAGGGGTTGGTTGCAGGGCCAGCTGGGGGGGAGAGAGACCGCGGTGGGTGAGGGGTGTTATTGATGGGGTGAGGACAGGAGGCCAACAGACGGGATGGGCTCCTGGGCCCAGGTGGGGTGGATACGAGCCGGGGAGGGGAAGGGAGTGGGGAGGAGGACATTCAGGAGGAGCAAGGTGGCAACTAAGTTGAGCCCTGACGGGGAGGCATCTGAATGTGCATGCCCTGGCCTGCTGCTTCGAACGGTCGCATTGCTCAGTCTTCCCTCTGCGGCCAGTGACAGATGGAGAACCCGTGGGCAGGGATCTCCATGTGGAGAGCAGTGTGGGCCTGGCCCTTCCAGGACTGGCCACTGGCTCCCCCAGGCTCCCTTTAGGGTACAGCAAGGGCCTCTCTTCCCTTTGTTCAATGAAGCTACACGATTAGGCACTTCGGATCCGCAGGGAACTGAGCACTGATTCCTTTCTGACATCAAAACTACCAGGTTCTCCAGAAATGGAAAAGAGCCCAGGCTGGTGTCTTCCATAATCCCTGGCGCTCAAATTCCCAGCAGCCCTGGCCTCCCTTTGCCTCCTGTTTCTGTCCCGTTTCTCCTCCCCACCTCTCTCTCCTTCCCCCTCCTTCTCTTCTACTCCTCTTCTCCAGTTCTCTCTTTATCTCTCTCCCACAAATCTATATTCAGTTTCTGGCTTCCAAAAAGAAAAAGTGAGTAGGAGGACAAATTGTTTAAAAGCAACACAGCTATTTTAACAAAATGCTTTTTCCTTTGAGTCAGTCCTAAGAAATTTGAGTAAAATCTAAGTCAGAATGAAACAAAAAAATAATCTTGAAATAATGAAATGAATTAGGAAAAAAAGAGTCTAAATTCCCCTAGTTGAATGGGGAGCAGGAAAAAAGGAGAGAGGCCAGGAAAGCTTGTGTGTTGGGAAGGAAACCAATCAAGGGGATTGCTGGCCGGGAGGAAGGGACATCTCCTCACCATTTGGACGCTCAGCCCACAGCAGGCCAGACACCTGGCTCTCGGGCACAGCGGGACGAGTGCTTGTTCCATATGGGCATTCAGATCTTGGCCACTTGGACGTGGGTCTCCTCCTAAGTCAAGAAGTTCTTGTCCCTTGGACTTAAAGGTCCTGGAGCGGAAATCTTCTCTGTTGGAAGAGCCGGAACGTGAGCTCCAGTATCTGCTCTGCCCTGCCCCTAACCTCCTCTGTACCCTGAAGGAATCCGGCCCTTTGGCATGAGCCTCTGTCCTTCTTTCTGGAATGGGAGGGAGGCAGTATATGACCTCCGGGCCTCCACCTCGGTCCTGCCTCTGGTGCTCTTTACCTGACAGCCAGGCAGGAGCACCGACATGGGAGCCACGCTGCCTGCCTCACTCAGCCTTGCCTCTGTGGCTGGCAGGAATGTGTTTTCTTTAAAAACTGCTCTCTCCTTATCTCCCTTCTGAGAAAATGCACTGCCTCAGAGAAGATGGATTCTTCCCACAAATCTGACACTGTATACCCGATCACAGTCCAGGAGCAGGACAGGAGAATCTATACAGAAGAAAAATTGCTTTCTTTTGCGTTCAGCTAAGTCTTATCTGAGAGAGGACATTAGAAGAAAGCACCAGAAAGTTTCCCCTCCAGGCAGCTGGCTCAGTGTCCCCTTGCTTGGGATGAGAGATCCCCGGATCGGTCAATGTGAAAGGGACTCAACACCGTCCGTGCTGGCGGCAAGGCGGCTTGTGCCAGAGCCTCGGGTGCCCAGCCGCTGTTCATTAGCGCTGCCCACAGGCCGAGGGAAAGGCCGGTCTGGTCCAGCCGGCAGGAGGTCCAGGTTCCAGGGCACTGGAGGAGATAATTGTCTTTATAGCCAGAAGACTCTTGGCAAGGGGGTCAAGCGACTTACACACTCCAAAAAGTTCGAGCGGGTGATGGTGGAGAAACCATATTGTCCTCAGCTCTTGGCAAAACAAAAGATGCTTCGGAAGCAGCATGCTATTGGAGCTAGGACGGCGAGGGATGTGAGGGGAAAGACCCAGCATCTTGCCAGTTGTGAGTCCTGTGACCGACAGCTCGTAGGAAAATGAGGAGAATGATTCTTGCCCGGCCTGTTTCCTGGGACTGTTAGGAGAATCAGACACTAGGTGAGGAAAGACTTGGAAGGCGGTCATGTCTAGATGGGAGTGTCCTCTGGGTGCCGGACACTGGGGACGAGGTGGTGCTAAGTGGACAGGCTCTGCCTGACACTGCAGGTGAGGAGCACGGGTCTGCGCGGAGTCGCTGTTCCTCAGGAGCGCCCTCCAGAGGCCAAACCCCAGACCTCTGCCTGCCTGTGTAGCCCGAAATCCAATCGCTTTCCAAGGGCTCAGCCCACTTTCCTCCAGGCTTGTAGTGTTAACTGGAGCCCAGGCGGGCTCCCTGGAGGCCGTGACACGTTACAACTGCCACTGAGATGCTAGCTGCACGGCAAGCCCGCCCCTGCCGAGGGACCTGGTGCGCGGCTGGGACCGGGGAAGGACCAAACAGATTCTCAGCTTGCTGCTGTTGGTGCCAAAGGCCTCAGATCTCGGCCTCCAGGGATGGTGCAACTTCCACCCGGGCTGCCATGATTCTGTAAGATGTGAGCGATAAAATCCACTGACGTTTATTGAGTGACTCTGTGATTTATGGACGAGGCATTATTCTGGGAAATCATGCTACCTCAGCGCACACTGCAGGGGCACACCTCTCCTCCCCCTGAGCCCAGGAGGGCAAAGCAGTCTAGGTTTTATGATGCTGCATGTTTCACACGTTAATTCATTTAGTCCTTAAGACAATTCTCGGTATAAATGTTAGGTTATATCTCCACCTTACAGAGACAGAGACAGGCTTACCGAAGTGAAGTAACCCTCTTGGGTCACAGTTAGGAAGTTGAAGAGCCAGGATTTGAACCAGTTATTACCTTTAATCGCCATGCTCTGCTACCTCTAAGGAGAAGACAATTCTGCATGAGGTATATCACACTGAAATAAAACACAGAGATCTTTAGGTTCGAGTTCGGGTCTTCCCCCACAGTGGCAATGTCAGCAGCCCCCAGTGTCCATCAGTCCACGATCCCCCTTGCTTCTCTTGGTCCTGTCTCCTTCCCCCTCAGCACGACTTCCATCCAGATGCGGGTATCAACCTCCCCTGCACCAGTAGAGCTGGTTTTCCCTGATGGGTTTCCACAACTTGACATCTTGGTTTCTTTCTATAAATCTGTCTTCTGCTCTTCCAGCTCTTCCAGACCTGCACACCAGCGGGCTCTTTTGCAGAAAACAAAATTAAACCTCTTCCTCACCAGACTCCCAGCTGTGCACAAAAAATTAATCAATTACAGTTGAGATAAGAGCTGCAACGGAGCAGCTCAGGGGACTGTGGCTTCGCTGCTGTTATCGCTGAAGACACTCCGGGACTATTCTCCAGAAAGGAAGGGCTGGGCTTGCTGGAATATACACTCATCCTGAGGATATTTCAGGATCTCCAGGCTCCCTTGAATCTCCTCTCTCTCTCCCTCTCTCTCTCCCTCTCTCTCTCTCTCTCCTGTCAAGATGTCCAAGAATGAACCCTCCTCCTCCTTTGGTGTACATGACAATTCTACTGTCTGAATAATTAAATTAACTTCCTATTATGAAACAATGGTTCTCAAAATATCATCAAAGAGAGGGGCACTGCTGAGTGCTTCTTGAGTCACAAAAGTGCGGAGGAAGCAATGCCCTGGGTCAGAGTGGGGTTCATCATTTATTCAGAGGGTGACAGTCACTTGGGCTCTGCAAATGGTGCTGGCCTGTAATTGTCCCTCTAATAGGGACAGAGCTGAGAGCAGAGCTGGGAGCAATGGTCCTCAGTCCTAACTGCACAGAACTTGGGGAGAGCCTTAAAAAGCTGAGATCTGCCACGTTCTTCCACACCCACTTAAGCCAGATTCCTGGGCAGCAGCTTGTTTTGAAGCTGCTTGGGGAATTCTAATGAGCAATGAGGGTAAAAACTGGTGTGCTATGGAGAGCAGGTCCTCAAAAAACCAAAGCCCAACCCTCTCAGCTAAAAACTGCAAACAAGAGAGTGCATAGTGCGAGCTAATCACGCAGAGGAGTCACCACCCACCCACCCACCCATCCACTCACTCACTCATTTCCATCCACCCATCCATCCACTTTTACAAACATGCATCTATCTACTCATTCATTTCCATCCATCTATCCATTCATCCAGCCATCCAGCCATCCATCTTTCCACAGACTCACTGATTTCCATCCACCCATTTATCTACCCATCCACCCATCCATTCTTCCGTCCACTCACTCACTCTGCAAGTGAGAACCTGTCATACACCAGCAAGGTTGGAGTCTCCTATAGACTAAGTGGGCAAAGCAAAATCTCTCCTGGCCTAGACCTGGGGCAGCTCGGTGCTAACCTTCTGCAGCCTCTGAGATTGAGCCTCTGAGAGCTACCTAAGAAAGAAAGAACCATCGAGTAAAGTCCAGTGTGTGGGAGGTGGGTAAATTTCAGTAAGGGCCTAATCCTCTCTGCCATCTGGTTGCTTTTCTCCTTACTACAGAAGCAATGTGTTTTTCACTAGCGAAAACTTAGGAAACAAGGAAGTTTGAAAGTAACAAGTAATAATTATCCCTATATTTCCTTAGTCCAAAAAGAACCCCTATGAAGTATATATATATATTTACTTTCATGTTCTATGTTGTTATCCCTTATTTTTAACCAAAATTGGATTATACTCTGCTTTCTTGTGCTGTACTTTTCAGTTACTGAAACAATGATTCTATAACAACAAATATGTTACTGCACCATTTGAAGACAGTATTTCATTGCATGATATAGCATGATTTATTAGTTAATCACAAGTTCCGGGGTATCTAGTCTGCTTACAATTAAGAACAACAAACACAAGTATCATTGTAAATAAATCTCTGCACACATTCATAACTTCCTTATGGTGGAATTCTAGAACTGAAATTACTGAGCCAAAAAGTTATCATGTCTTTAGGTAAATCTTTTGTTTTAGAATAGTTTTAGATTTACCAAAAAAAGTGCAAAAATAATACAGAAATTTCTTGGCCATATTATTTCTTCTTGCTAAGATTTCATATTAATATGATAAATTTGTCCTAATGAATGAATTAATCATGATACATTATTATTAACTAAATTCCATGCATTTTTCTGATACCCTTAATTGTTTTTGGTTTTTTTTGTACTGGGAATCAAACTCAGGACCTTGACCTTGCAAGGCAGGCATGGCACCACTGAGCTAAATCCCCAGCCCATGATGCCCTTAATTTTTACATAACATCCTTTTTCTGTTGTGGGATGCTACACTAGGTTTAGCCACTATTTCTCCTTAGGTTTCTCTAGGCTGGTGGTGGTGAACCCAGGGCATGAGTGCCACAGCCAGCTGTTTGTTATCATTGAAAGCTCTGAAAGGTTTGCCATCCCTCTATGGTTCTCGGACTTTCCTTGTGTATGATGATCTTGGTAATTTCCAGAAGGGCTGACCAGGCATGCTGTAGCTTGTCACTTAATGTGTCTTTGCCTAGGGTTTTTCTCATGATTACATGAGGGGTTCTGGGTGTAGGGGAGGAAGAGCACAGGGATCCAATGTCCTCATCACACCATTCCAAGAGCACGTCCCATCAACACGACTCATCACTGATGATGTTCACCTCAATGCCAGAGGCGCTCACTGCAGAATTGCTCTCTTTTATCTCCTTTCCCCCACTGTACACTTTGGCAGGCACACAGTCCACACGTAAGTAGTGGGGAATCTCCTAGAGGAGGCTGTTCTATACAACTTGTTGGGAATTCTGCACAAATTTGCCTGTCTTTCCTCATTTAGTTATGCATTCATTCATTCATTTACATCAGCACCTGATGCACAGATATTTATTTTATACTTTTGTTACAATCTATTACTACACCATTTATTTTGTTGCTCAAACTATTCCACTTCTGGCACCAGGAGTGCTCTCAATGGGCTCCTGTGCCACACTGAATACCTCCATCGGTTTGTGTTTTGAACATTCTTCTCTTTCTCTGGCACTAGAAGATTCCTCAGGCTTATATTCCTTGCCTGAGGCCCTAGAGAAGTCATTTCTCCAAGGATCCCTGGTGACTGGGACTGGAGATGGTGTTAGAAACCAAGATCTGGGGACTGGATAGGCTCATTGTCACTGGGCTTCTGAGTTCCCTCAAAGGACAAAGCTTGGCAATGCATGTGTGTGCGATAACTTGGGAATAGGGATATGTATGAGTTCTACATTCATCCATCCGTATTGATCTTATCTAACCATGACATACTGATATCTACCATTTAAATCCAGCATCACACGATTCATTTAGCTTCCCCCACTTTGAAGATAGTTGTATTTTAAATGCTTTTTGTTTATATTGCCATATTGCCACTCGTGAGCTTTGGTAAGGGAAGGGAGGTATTCCCTAAACTTATTTGCTACCAGTAGGTTTTAATTAAGTTAGCTGTGACACAGGCGCACACACACACAAGGTAGACTGATGTATCCTGGGATGACATTTCTCATGGAACTTGGAGTCCTTTTTGCTTAAAGAGATCAAAGCCTGAAAGCACTGTGTGCAACACTCACCCTCTTTGAGAACCAGAGACCATTAACATCAAAGAGCTCCAGGTGAAAAGCTGTGGCTATTTCTATGTTTATTTCCCACTTTGTAGAGTCTTCTTTTGAGCTGTGACTAAGGTTTTTTATCTGAACTGCTTCCAAACTTCCTTTACATCCCAAAGAGTTGGTCTTTGGTTCTCAACTTGTAGGTCATAGACCTCATGGGGAAAACAATGACCTATCTATATATAGGTTCTTAACCTCAGATGCCCACAGAGACTAGGGGGTCACATAGAAGAGGAGCTCAGTAAGGACTATGACAAACAGGAAATCACAGGACCTGTTACAGTAATGTGAGCCCATTGTTACCAGGTCTTCTGAATTTTTGGAAGCAACAGGAAATCTATACTGTGAACACCTACAGTTTTTAGATGTTGACTATTGTTATGGTTTAGATCTAGAATGTTTCCCAAAAGTCCTGTGCCTGGGCTTTTGGGAAGTGATTGGGTCATGAAGGTGCTATACTTATCAATGGATTGATCCGTTGATGAGTTCATGTCTCCAATGTGCTGCTAGGGGGTGGGACCCTGTTGGAAGAAGTGCCTCACTGGGGGTGTTCCTTTGGAGGGTATATCTTCATCCCTGGCTCCTCCCTTCAATCTGCTTCCAGGCTTTCATGAGATGAGCAGCCTTCCTTCATCATGCCCTTCCACCATGATATTTCTGCCTTGGTGCCAACCAACCATGGACTGAATGCCCTGAACCATAATCCAAACCAAACCTCTCCCCCTTTAAGTTGTGAGTGTTAGGTGTTGTGTCCCAGCAACAGGAAAGCTGACTAATGCAGGTATGATTGTAACTCTTCCCCTAAATGCAGCAAGAGTCAACTAAAACATGACCTCTGGCAGAACCAGCAGTTTGAGATCTTGGTACATTTACTCTCTTATTGGTAGGAAAAGAATAACATCTCAATTATGTGAGTATCTATGAACATGTGTATACTATTAAGAGGAGTCCCACATACTAGAACAACTGGGTTAACATTGGGTCATTTGGTCCTGCAAAAAAACGTTCACCTTTCTCTCTTTCCTGGCTTGATGAGTTTCCTGACAAGTTGGAATCTAAGGGATTAATCCTGGAACTTACCAAACAAGCAGATGCTAAACAATCCAAGTCAGTCAATTTGTCTGTGCAGTGTTGGGAGAAGAGTGGTGACCTTCAGCCCAAAGGTCAGGGTGTGTGTGCAGGCAGAGGCCTCCACCCACTCCGAAGGCACATCCCTCACCCTCTGAGGACTCCCTGTTTCATTTACTTTTCTGACTCATGACTCTTTTTCTCGGGACGATAAGGATTGGTTTGAAGGCCCCATGCAAGGCAGGGAATGGAACCAGGGGAATTATTATCCATCTGGCAGAATCAGGCCTCCAAATGAAAACCATACTTCATTCATTCATCTTGGCCTGCAGCCTGGATTCTCCTGCCCAAGAGACCATTATTAGCTGGCAACAAAGGAGTTGAGACATTAATGATAATTTTCTTATATTTAACAACTGTATATTCCTCGGGTCGTCTGAAGTTCCCATATCTGCACCCTTGTCTGTTGTTGGAGATCTCTGTGGGAATGAATTTGAGAGCCCACTTGGGTAAGTTGTTCTTGAGACAGCTCTCAGAATTCAGTGAGGGACACTAGTAGGGGGTCTAGCTCGAGGCCTAGACACTGTATATTTCTAATCTCTTACCCTGGCCCAATGTCTAGAACCCTTAGGGCAGTGGTGGTGAAGCTATGGCACACATGTTGTTTTACTTTTAAGACCAAAAATGTTAATGTATGAGTTGTTTGATCTAAACTGAAACCTCAGCGTTCATGTTTAATTGCAGTGTTGGCACATTGTGATAAGTAAGAGGGTCTGGGGTTGCTGTTTGTCTACTAGTGTCTAAAAGGTTTGCCATCACTGCCCTAGGGCCTCTGGCAAATGGAAAGCAAAATTCACTCGGCCTTCCTTCTTATTCTTTGTCATTTATCTTCTGACTTTATTCTTTCCTCCCTCCAATGCATTTTTCCATTCTAGCCTCAGCAATCTTTTGAAAACATCCATAAGGTCATGCTATCCTTCTGCTTAATATTCTCCAGTGACTTCCCATGGGTCTGTAAAAATAAGCTTTCTTATCAGTCAAAAACCTTGTTACTCAAAGTGTGGTCCTTGGACCAGGAGCATCAGCACCCCCGGGGAACGTGTAAGAAATGCAACTACTGGATCCAGCTGCCTGAATGAGAAGCCACATTTCACAAGGTCTCCAGGTGAAGGATGCACATGCTTTTGAAGAAACTCTGCACTTGGAGCCTTCACGCCAGTGGTCCTCCCTCCGGGCTGCCCATCGTATCCTCTGGGGAATTTAAAAAACACATCCACGCTCGACCTTTCTCCTGACACGGTGGGTTCCAGACACTGGTACATTTTTTATAGTTCCCTGGGTAGTTGTGAGTTGCAACTGGGGTTAAAACAACTGCGGGTCTTTTCTCTGTTCCTTGCTCAACTTTCTGGCTTAATTTCTACCCCTTCCCTTGGCTCCTCTGCTCCAGACACACCAATCCTTTCTTCGCACTCTAGGAAACTCGTAGGTCCCTCATCTTGCATCCTGAAACCTAGAAAGCTGTTCTCATGGGTGGCTTCTTCTCATCGTTTAGGACCCCATTTCAATGGAACCTTCCTTCCCTTTCTAGCCACCTCCCGCCCAGCTCTGTGTCCCATTGCCCTGTTTTATTCCTTCTGTTACCATGCTTTGCCCTCTGCAGTAAACTTGTTCTTGGATCTTTTTGCTTATGGAAGGGTTGTTTCAGTCCCAGGAAGACAAGGACCTTATAGGTTGTATTTGGCAGCAAGATTGGATTAATAAGCAAACTAAGCATATGTCTTGGGTGAAAACATGCAGCAAAGAGTGGAGAAGGAAAAACAGCCTTTTGTAAAGGAAACTTGATTTTCCAAAAACTTATCAAGATAGTTATCTTGAAAACACTTTTGAATATTTGTGGACTTTCTTACACATATTTTAAAAATAGTGTGGTTTTGAAAATTACATCTGAGAGAGCATGTTAGCATCCTCTTAGCTCTTAGAGCTTTTAAATGTGCTTAGCTTTATTTGAAAGTGTAACAGGCACAAAGAGAAAAGCATACACAGCAAGCTACATGGTGAAATTTCACAAACTAAAGACACCTGGGTAACTAGAGCCAGATGGGAAAAGGGCGCCTGATCTGCCCCTCTTTCCTGCTCCCTGTGGTCTCTGCCAGCCCCGGTGTTACTGGGTGCACAGTCCCAGGGGAATTATTTCCAGATTCTCAGTATCCTGAAGAAAGAATTGAGGGGATACTCAATAATAAGGAATAATAAGAGTAGGATTTCCTCTTGCCTCGGTGAGTCTGTGACTGGACCAACGCCTGACCAGTACAGATGCTCAGTCAATGTTTGTTGACTGCATGAATTGGTCAGTGAATTAATTACTTTTCTCAGATCATCTCCATGCGCATCCTTTCTGGGTGATCCAAGAAGTGAAGTTCTCGAAGGCTGACCTGTCCGATCCAACAGCGGTGGAACTCTGGTGCAAACTCTGGACTCTGGTGATAGTTACGCACCAGTGTGGGCTCGTTGGTGATGGCAAAAGCACCATGGTGGCAGGGGCACGGGCCCCGGGGCAGGCTGGGTGGCAGGGCGACAGGCACACACGGGAAATCTCTATACCTTCTGTTCGATTTTGCTATGTGCCAAAAACTGCTTTAAAATATTAAACTTATTTTTAAAAATGAAAAAGAAAAGAGCTCAGAACTGACCTTCCCACTCATGCTGACTGATTAGTTCCTCTACCGACCCTGCTTAGTCTGAGCATTTGGTAGAAGCAACCAGGCAGCTTTCCTTGGTGCCCGATACCGGTGTCATCCACCGGCTGTGACAGCTCTTGTGCGTGAGAACTGCCATGCCCGTGGGCTTCCCCTGGTGTCTCTGCCCTCTGGGATCCTTTGTTTTCTGGGGCTTATGTTTAGCCCCATGATAGCTCGAAGTGGCTGCTCCCCCTCTGGGTATCTGTTTCCTCCCTTCTGCCGGATGAGGCAGCGGTGCTGAGCAAGGTAATAAACCAAATGGCAGTCTTGGAAGCAGAAATCTCGTAAGCTACAGCTTCCCCGGGCAGAGGAGTAGGTGGTAGAGGGAAGAGTAAGCTCTGGTACTGACCCCAAAAGACAAGAACACCTGGCAGTTTGGGGTTCTTTCCAACCACTGGGCCATTAATGATTCCTTCTACTCGGTGCACCCCGCCCCCATTGCTTTACCTCCATCACCAGGGAACGCAGCTTCCTCGGAGTTCACTGTCTGCAAGTGTGGGAGGGAAGCCTTCCTGGCCTCTCTCCTCCCCACCCTTACCTCCTTCCACTCCACCACTCCCAACACACACGTGTGCGTGCGCACACACACGCACACGCACACGCACACGCACACACCTGCTTGCGTTGAACGTCATCTGCACTGTCACAGCCGCAACAAAATGAACCTCACATAGCACTGCCCGGCCCAGCCCCAGACTTGCCCGAGCCCCTCATTCAGCCCTCACCTCCCTGTGAAGTTCCTCTCTTCTTTTCTCCATTCTGCAGATGGGGAATGAAGCCCCAAGAGGCTGACGTGCCCAAGGTCTCTCGGCCAGTGAGAGGCAGAGTTGAGCCTGGCTCCTCAGTCTGCCGTGGCTCTCCAGTCCTGTGCGTGGCTGAGCCCTCTTTGGAGGCCAAACTTAGCACAGAGAGCTGCCTCGGCCATGACACATCCTAGCTCAGTGGCTGGGCAGTGTGGGAGCCCAAAGACTCAGCTCCCCTACGTCTACTCAGACATCTCTAAAAGCCATCTCTGCTCTATGGCCCCCATGGGACTGGCTGTGTCCTACGCTGCCTATGTCTCAGTCCTTCCTTACAGTCCCGCTCCCCCACCACCCCCACAAGGGGGTTGCTCCCAAAGGCCCACACTAATAAACCTCTGCACTGAGCATCAGTGTGTACCCCGGGCTGCACAATCCAAGACAACACCCCAGCACACACTGACATCTATGAGGTACTATGAACTGTAGCCAAGCCCTCTCCATCATGGTACCCAGCAAGCAGACGGGAGCACAGAGCAACCAAAGTCCCCCTATTAGTGGTGATCCCCACATATAACACAATGGTGGCAGGAAATGCACAGCCAGGGAAGGAACCCCTGCTGGTGGGTGATCTCATCGTATCCTTTGCATTTCTGGCTTGGGGCTCTACTTCTTGGGACTGGTGACATCTCCGTGCTGGGATAGTTTGAGACCATTCCCCCTCCAGCAGCCCTGAGCCTGCAATTGAAGAACTTCTTTTTGCTGGTCCAGTGATGCAAGACCTCTGCTCTTTCATCTGCATCTGAAAGAGAAACGGGTTTGCTGACATGTGTGACTTCCTGTATGCATCCAATTTCCACTGCTATAGTGCAACACTTGAGGCTTGGTACTTTATAAAGAAAAGAAGCGTACATAGCTCTCAGTTTTGGAGGCTGAAAGTCCGAACAGCAGGCCGCCAGCTCTGGTAAGGGTCCCCCTGGCTGCGCTACATCATGGCAGCATTTCCTGAATCAGCTCATTTGACTTTCAGAACAGCACTATAGATTGCTCTTCTCGGATTGCAGGTATAGACAGTAAGGCACTCACATGTCAAGCCACCTGCCTGAGATCACACAGCCGGTAAAGCTGATACGGCAGTGGAGTCCAGCTCTGAATGCAAGCACTCGGTCACTGCTGTGTGTCTCTCCAACATGCACAAAGTTAAGGCATTTGAACAAAGCAAAAAGGACTAATGGGTAGCGGGGGTGGGGGGGGAGCAAGTGATATTTGCTGCCAAATCTGCACTCAGTGCTTCCCGTACTCGATGCCTTTTACTCTCAACAACTGAGCTGTAAGATGGAGGAGGCTCAGAGAGGTTCAGCAGCTTCTCCAAGGGCTTCACAACCACCGGCAGAGCCAGAACTCAAACCTAGAACCTAGACCTCGCCAGAGAAACTTCGCTCCCTACAGAAAGCTGTGGTCTCTGAAATGTTTTCAGCATGAGCAGATCACCAGACAAGCTTCCGGCCCAGGCTGTGACTCCTGGTGAGCTGCCGCCTGACACATTTGTCTTGGCTTTGCACAGGTTCTTAGCACAATGCCTTTTAAGCGAGAGGGTGAAATATACTTCATGCGCGCTCACACAGGGGTGCCTGGCACCTGTGGAACTTGGTAGAAACACTGTGGGCCATGCTGTGTAAATAATGATTGCTCCAGGAAGCTGTAAGAATCATCTTCTTAAAGAGTAAATCGGATCATATCCTGCCGTGGGGTGGCAGGGAAGGCCTCTCTGAGGAGGTGACATTTGAGCTGAGACCTGACTGGAAAAACAAGGTCAGTCCTGTGAGAATATAGAGCAGATGTATTCCAGGCAGAGGGACTGGCTTGTACTAAGGCCCTGGGGTAGCAAAGAGCTTGGTACATTTGCCACTGCCATGGCTGGAGCGCAGTAACCAAGGGAGTCAGAGAGGTAGGATGTGGGATGGAAGGTACACGGGGGATGTCACAGTCTCTGGGGATGGGGGACTTCATACACAATTCTAAATATGATAAGAAGGCACCAGAAGGCTTTAAATGGGCAAAGGAATCATGTGACATGGTTTTCTTTGTAAAATGTTATCATGGAAAAGAAATGAGCAAGACAGGAGCAGGGAGACCACAGAGGAGGTTACTGAAGCCATCTAGGTAACACATGGGGGAGGCTTGGACCAGTGAGGAGGGAGAATGTTCCACAGGGGATTAGCTTTGCAGACTGTGTTGACAGAAACTCCTGACACACTGGGTGTTTGTGACTGAAGACCACCTAGAAGCCAACTTTTCTGAGCCAAGGAAGACCCACCAACGTGGAAAGCTGCAAATTTTAGAAAATAAAAATAAAAAGGGCTTCAGTGTGAAGGTCTGGATTCAAACCCCAGTACCACAAAATATAAAAATATAGGGAGGATATCCATGAGTTATATGAAATTACCATTCAGTTTCATTGAGTGATTGATTAATTGATTGATTTCTGTGCTGGGGATAAGCCTAAGGCCTTGCACATTCTAAGCACTTGCTTCACCATTGACTGCACCCCCAGCCCCATATGCCATGTGCATTAGATACTTGAGTGTCTGTGGACTTTAGTGTCTCCAGGGGCCTGGAACTGGACCCTTGCATATACTGAGGGACAGCAGGACTCAGTGGAGTCCAGTGCAAAAGGAAAATGGCTCAGGGGCCCTGTGTGCCTGCAGCTCCTGGCCTGCTACCTAAGGCCTGTGATGGACCCTGACCACCATCCCAGGCCACCACGACGAGCAAAGGGCAAGGAGGCACTGTCCTCAGGGATGACTCCAGACCTCAGGCTCTTCCCCAGTCCCCAGCCTGTCTGAGCCAAAGCTCAGCTTTTTCCTCTGGGATTTATTAGCCATCCGAACACTCTGCATGCGTGGGCTGCCACAGCCCTCATGTATGGATATATATGTCCCTGTTCCCACCGACTCCCTGCTGGACATGTGGCAGCTCCGATCTGAAAGCTGGCAAGTCTTCCAAGGACGCTCACTTCCTCCTCCCCTTCCTCCTTCACCCCCACCCTCGCTTCTCATTCTCCTGCCTTCCGGGAGCCCTATACAATCAGGAAACCCAGGTAGGACTTGGGAGGTGGAAAATTGGAGCCGTGGGCTCTGAGCATTATAATAATTGAAAAACCAGAGTCCCTATGTGTGCAGGGCCAAGAGTCACTGGGGCTGCTGCACACAGAAGTTTGGCTTCAGGCGGATATTCTTTCTCCACCTGGCTTCTTGGGGAAGCTCCTGCACCGCGGGAAGGGCCTTGCCCACCTGAAAGTGCTGCGGAACTGGCTGCGGTGGGAGCTCCCAGACTACTGTCACAGGCTCCCACGTCTCTAATAGCAGCTCCTCTCGCCCCTTTGCAACGCCCTCAGAATTATTTTTGGAGCGTCCCTAAATTAACAAGTATTTACTGAGTGCTTACCTGAGGCAAGGCTACCTTGTCGCAGTGCTGACTTTCTTAGTGCCTTTCACCAAGATTCACCCATCTCTGCACATCTCCCAGACATTTGACAAACAATGTCTCTTCCAAATCAGGGAAGGGACGTGCGGAGCTCTCTGGTGTGCTGAGAATTCTGAGCGTTCATAATAATCTGCTCCCTCTTGTCCTTCTATTCCAGTCGCCAGCACCATCATCATCTTAATTGGTAACACTGACTGAGCATGTAGTATGTGCCAGGCCTGTCAGTCATTGAAATGCTCCAATTTTCTACCCTCCCATGGCCTGATTGTGTGGGAGCCCGGAATGTGGACAGTGAGGGAAAGTGGGCAGAGGTGGAGGTGAACAGGAAGGGGAGGAAGAGGTGAGCTTCCTTGGAGAACTCACCAGGTTTCAGAATGAAGCTGCCACATGTCAGCCAGGGAGTCGGTGGGAACAGGGACAAATATATCCACACCGTGAGGGCCAGAGAAGCCCACACACGAGCTTCAGAGGCACTGCCTCACTTCATCCTACAGCAAACCTTGGAGAGTTTGTACTAGTATCTCTATTTTATAGAGGCAGAAACTGAAGTTCAGAGAGCATCAGTAACTTGCCCAAGGCACACAGCCTGGAAAGCAGGCTATGGCGTTAACCGCAATCTCTTCCCCCCTTGGAGAATCTCTGGACAACAAGTGTAGGCACAACCCTTCTGTCTCACCTCCTCATGTGCCTTCTGGAAAGAGCCCTTGCTGGCCTGCACCATGGCGGCTCCTGAAACGTGCTGAGTGAGGCGCAGCCTTTCCTTCAAGCCTGAGCGCGAATGGCCAGCTCTCCGGCAGCATTCACTGCCTGCTCTGGAGTGGATTTCCTCTTTGTCAGCCTATGCTTTCCTCCCACCATGAGACACAGATCCCGAGGGAAGGTCATGGCCTGCTTCTCCGCATCCCCCACAGAGCCAGCATGGAGTGGGCACCATGTTGCTCACTGGGGCATCATCTGATCGATCCATCTGTGGCTCCCTGTGTCCTGAGCACTGTCCTCACAGCAGCCCCAGATGAGGCACCTGAGACTCCACCCCACCTCCCACAGCTCCCCACTCCAAGATCTGGGCTGAGCCTCATCAGTCTTTGGCTCCTGGATATGAGTGATAAGGCCTTGCTCTATTGGCCTGGCATCCACCATGGCCCTGACCAGTGACCCCACTTAGAACAGTAACAAACAGATGTCATATTTCAAGCAGAGCTTGATCCAGATTCCAGCTCTGCTACTTGTCTGGTCCCCCTTAAGTAATTTCACTGTCATGAGCTGTAGTGTCCTCACCAGTGAAATACAGATAAAATGCACAGGGAATGATGTAACAGAAGTGTCTAGAGTAGTATCTAGAGCAGTGACACCATGACACCAACCTCTTGGAATGGAACTAAAAACTCCTGTGAATGAAAAGGTCCCACAAGGGAAGTACCAGCTTGTATAATAGCCATCATCATTTTTGCTGGCATAGTCTATGTCTCAAGGTACTTTGTATTATTTCATTTAACTGGAATTTCATTTCACTGGAGGTGCAGTCAAGGAAACTGCACCTTAGAGATGTTGAAAAATTCATACCAGGCTACATAGGTAAGAAGTTTGAGCTTGGAGTTGGCTGGTTCCTGGGCCTAAGCTCATGTATCCAACTTATCCTGCCAGGCTGCTCTCTCCAACGTCATGGGATGACATCGGTGTATCGCAGAGGAACTGGATGAAGGCACTGAGGTATTAGAGAAGAGGAGATACATGTGCTCCTCAGCCTGTTCCAGGGACCACAGGAAAAAAGTGGAGGAGCCACTGTCCACAAGGGATGGGAGAGACATGTGGCCCAGGCAGGGCTGCCTTGTAGCCCAGAGCCACCGCACTGGAGAGGAATCTCCCCCTTCCTGCCTTACCAGTGGTAAGGTAAGGGCTGGAGAGAACAGAGCTTTCTTTTGGCATCTTGAGTGTTTGCAGGCTCGGAGTCTCTACAGTTGGCCCAACCTCCACTCCCAAGTGGCGGCATCTGTGTTTGTAGATGGCATCCGGTTAGTCCATTTACTGTTGCTATAACAAAATACCTGAGGCTGGGTACTTTAAAAAGTAACAGAGTTATTTAGCTCAGAATTTGGGAGGCTGAAAGTCCATGACTGTGTAGCTCCACATGCTTGGCCTCCAGTGAGCACCCCCTTGGGTACATCATGACACAGTGGAGAAACAGGAAGAGAAACATCCGTGTGTAAGGAGGCCAGGTGCATGGGGGGGCCTCACTCTGTAACAACCAGCTCTGGTATGAGCTAACTCGCTCTTGCCAGGTCTCAGAGCGAAGCTGCCACGTGTCTGCCAGGGAGTCGGTGGGAAGGCGGGGATGAAGATACCCATGCCGTGAGGGCCCTGGCAGAGCACACATGAGTGTCACCGGCACTGCCTCGCTTCATCCTGCAGCAAACCGCGAGACTGGCTGAATCCTTTCCATGGATGACCTGGTCATCAACCCTTAGGTTCCCGGAGTTCCCCCGCTTCCCACATCACCACCTGGGACCAGGTCCCCAGCACAGTGGCACCAGTGGCAGGAAGGTGAGAGCCTCTTCCTCCAAGGAGCACAGCAAGAGGGTGGCAGAATGGAAAGGCCTGGACCCCAGCATCAGCATCTCCAGGAACTTGCTAGAAAGCAGAACCCAGGTCTCACCCCAGACCTGCTCACCCAGAGCCTCTGGAGAGCTGGCCCAAGAATCTGTGTCTTAACAGCCCTCCAGGGACCCTGCAGCCCTCATGTTTGAGAAGCACAACCCTCGTGAGAAGCAGGAATTGCAGCCTCTGCCCTCTGCATGGTTGGTCTCTCGGCCTGGGTGCTTTCTCTCTCCTTCTTAGCACCGCTACGTGTGTCAGTGTCTGCCCACAGCTCAGAGCCCATCTCTAAGAGGCTCCCCTAACCTCCTGCTGCCCTGGCTGTCTTGGTGCCTGCAGAGCACCTCTCCCATGCAGCAAGTCTTGTCCTTTTCTTTTGCATCTACATCCAAAAAGGCGGGGACTTTGTCCATCTCATGTCCCTCTGCTTCCCAAGAGCTGGGCATGGGCTTTAGCACATGGACGGAGTCGGTAATCCTTCTCCAAATGAATGGATGGATGGGTGAGCACCAGCTTCCTGCCGAGTACCCAGTCTCTGAGACCCTGTCTCCTGCCAAAAGCAGCCAGTCTCCCACCCTACTTATGCTATTGCACCTTCACAGCTAAGTCTCCCAGCAACTGGCACAAGGTTCTTAAAGCTTGGGAGGAAACTTTCTACTCTAGGTGACAAGGTGGTTTTGGACATATTCTGGCTGCTCTAATCATGTGGAGGGCAGCTACTAATACTGTCATTTGAGGTACAGAAATCCCATGCCCCAACCCAGACTGAAGAAGTTTGGGGACCCAACCAAGCCCTACACAACAGCCCCTGCAGTAAGAGGAGGCCCTGCAGGTGGCATCCACCATAGCTGGTACGTGGTATCCAGACATGGCACTAAATAACATCTCACCACATGCGGAGAAAGCTATTTCCTTTTCAATTCACATCATCTAGCTGGAATTTAATAGCATCACTTTGTTTTCATTGTGCTTATTTTTACAGTAGCTTTCTATTTGTGGCCAAAGGTACTAGCTTTCCATTTACAGTTGAGTTACAAAGTTTCTATTGAAATTGAATTTAAATTAAAAGAGAAACTGAGTTGATTTAAAGAAGAATGTAAGATAAATACTAAAATATGTGATATCAATATTCAGAGACAGAAATAAAGCCTGGGGAACAGGTGGTTGCTGCAGTCCTCCTGGTACAGGTCCACAATTCTGTACTCAGATACATCTCAGAGTTTGGAATATTGAGGGTTTTAGAAAGATATGAGGGTTCATTTACCACCGATGGCTTGATGCCTCTGGGGAAGCACTCTGCCATCAAATGCATTCATTTGTGTGCAATAAAACGTTTTAAATAATCATAAGTGAGATAAAGGCAAGGAATAGTCTTTCAAGTTAAGTCAGGTCGGATTTTGCCACTGAAATCTCCAAGGAACTTTTATACTTCTTTTCAGTATTTTGGATAAAGGATCATGGATCTTAGAAATAATCTTTAACATACTAGTACTAATCCTAGTTGAGAGTTAATGAGTATGTCGTTGAGCTGCATGCTTCACCTGCTTGATTTTATACAATCCTCATGCCAACCGCAGAGTCAGATACTAGAGTTATAACCACTTTTCCCAGTGAGGAAGCTGAGGTCTCAAGCCTTAAGCTCATTTGCCAAGAGCTCCTGGTGAATGGGAAGAACATGGCAGACCCGGAAGTGACAGCCAGGCAGGCTGGAGCAGGAGAGCCAGGGATTGCCACGACTCAGAACTGGCCGCCCCATCCTCGCCCCAGTCCCAGGAGCTGACTGTCACTCTGCTGGGTAGCAGCTCTCCCAACTACATCACTGCCTGGCAGGTGGGAAAGAGGGAACACTTTCCATGTGCCCCAGCGAGCCTCAGCCCAGCCAGCAGCTCTGAACACCGCTGATGTCCTCGGCACCCTCAGCTCCTCAATGGGAACTGCTGCCCTGCTTCCAGTCCTCCTGCCTGCTCCCTCTTCCCCAGCCAGCACCTTCTTGGCTGCCCCCTTTCCCCTGCAGTTGCCATGTTTATTGAGCACACAAGACAGACCACTCTCAGCTAAACATTTTCTTGTAGATTGCCTCTGTTTCTAGAAAATTTTCACATTTGAAAAATACAAGAAAATAGACCCAAAAGAGAAAAATTCACTTATAATCCACTTTTTAAAAATGAAGCGTAGGGAGCAATAGTTGTCTCTGCCTCCCATTCTGCCACTTAAAATTTCTCTTTCACCCAATCCACAGAAGACACCATCGCTAAGGGTGGCCCTCTCAATGCTTGCCCGTGTGCACTGAGACAGAGCTCCATCCAGATCGGTGTCTGATTACTATGTCTATGCTGAAATCAATACCGACCTATTCAGCAATCAATCCACAAAATGACCTGCGCACAATTGCTAGGGAGTGCATGGTTCAACTCCTGAGGCTACCGGTCACACAAAATGCTTTATAATCCACTTGCACGTATTTTTGTCTGATAAAAATGCCTTCCACATCGAACTGCAACTTTTCAGAAATACATTCAGTGCAAACATTTGTCCTGTTTGGTCTCAATGGTCAGAACACCCTCAGTTCCTTGATAACTGCCTGATAGTGTGGTGACCTCAATGGATCCAGCATCCCCCTAATGAGGATCATCTCAGATGTCTTTGAACCTTTTCATTCTTACACTGTCATTCTGATATCCATGGCAGCCTTCTGAGTATAGCGTCATTTCATCCGTTTAAACTAAGGAAATCGGAGCTCAAAGAGGTAGAATGAGCGGCACCAGGGTGCACAGTGAGTGAGGGGCGCTGCTAGGATGCAGTCCCAGGTCAGCCTGACCTCGTGTTTATGCAAAGCATCCGACAAGGAGGAGGGGTCTCAGCCCCTCTCCTGAGCACCACTGTCCCCACTGGTGCAGTAAGCATCCGCAGGGGAACGGAGACATTACCTTCTCCTGATATCAGAGAAGACTGACTCTTATTTAGCACCTCCTAGGTCTCCAGCACCTCAGTAGATGATTTATATGCATTTTTATCAAATTCTCAAAGAGATGAACAACAACAGAACATTTTAGGCAGACATGGGCACCCTTGTTTTCAGGAAGCTGAAGTTCAGTGCTTAATGTCATACAGAGAGGAGGGGAGCCGGATTCTGAGCCCACACCTTCCTGGTTTGTATTTTTTATGGACCTGGATCTTGGCCCACAAGCCCAAGTGTGTGTGAATATAACACTATTTTCCTGCAAGTGAACTTAGTTGTTTTGTTTTTCTTTGTTTTGTTTTGTTTTGGTTTTGGTTTGGTTTGGTTTGGTTTGGTTTTGCAGTACTAGGGAAGGAACCCAGGGCCTTCACACCAAGCTACATCTGAAGCCTATTTTACTTTTTTCTTTTGAGACTTGGTCTCCCTAAGTCACTAAGTTGCCCAGGCTGGGCTTGAATTAGTGATCCTCCTGCCTCAGCCTCCCAGAGTACTGGGATTAATTTCTTAATTTCCCTTCTTTACCTGTTCTTTACATGCTTTTCCTATCTCCCTTTTTGGCACAACTATTGACTTCGGTCAAATACACCCAAAGCTTAGACAAACTGGGTGCCTCTGCCCACATCCCCACGCCCAATGGACCAAGACTTGTTGACTGCCTTCAACATACAGCTGTCCCTCAACACTCACGGGGGATTGGTTGGGATGTATCCCAAAACCCAAAGGTGCCCAGATTCCTTATAGAAAATGGCATAGTGTTTGCATGTAACCTACACACACCCTCCCACATACCTTAAACCAGCTCTCCATGACTTACAGCGTCTAATATGACGCAAATGTTATACAAATAGCTGTTGTACTGTATCCTTTAGGGAACAATGATAAGAAAAAAAAAAAACAAGTCTGTACGCCTTTAGTGCAGGCACAATTTTCCTTCCAATATTCTCTCCCCTCAGTTGTGTAAACCCACGGATGTAGGATCCATGGCCGTGGAGGGCTGACTACAGCCCTGGCTGACCACCAGGGTTTCCCCTCCTCCACAGCCCCTCAGTCACCCCCACGTGGCCACTGTGATTGTCGCCAGGGTCTCCCTGGCCAGTCCTGCTCTCACGCTTGCCTCCTTCCACTCCCTTCCACCACCCCACAGCTTCTCCACCCGGCTGGCTGGCCCGTTTTTAAAGTGTGTGCTGGATCACACCCTTTCTCGCTAGGCCTCCTTCCTCAGCCCCCATTGTCCTTGGGAAAAGCCCTTTGTGGTTTTACGGCTCCCTCCCATGTCAGCCTGCATCTCCTTCTCCCCCTCCTCCCACACTCCCTGAGGGTCCTTTCTGTCCCTCCACGCACCACCTCTTTCCCACCAGGACTGGCCCTCCCTCCTCCTCCTGCCAAGAGCACTCAGCCAGCTCTTCCCCATGTGCCTCAGAGCCACCTCCCACCCCATCACTCCTGAGCCCCTCGTTCTGCTTTAAGGTCTTCCTAGATGATAGCTAATTGAAATCTTGAATCTCCCCCCACTTCCCGGATCTCGGGAGCTCTCTGTGACCTGCAGCCTTGCACAAAAGGGGGCAGTAGGTGGATCATAGCTGTTTATTGAGTGAAGCCAACAAATAAATTTGTTATGAGCTCTGTCCTTTGGGGAGAAGGACAGGGATTCAGTCCCAGCCAATTCTTTAATCTTGGGCCAATTCCTTCTCCTGCAGGAGGGGTAGGTACCTTGGGTCTGGATTGTCTTCTATCCATGCTGGCATCTGCTGAGAAATTTTCATCCCGTGTGACAGAAGAAGCTATGAGACTCGTAGAATAAGGTTAGGAAACATCAGTTAAGGCATCAGAAGAGGCACCCACCGTGAGTCTTCATCTCACATCATTCTGTCACACTGCCAAGACTGGACCTGCTCAGTGACCCTGCCTCTCCCTTCCCGAGTCCCAGAAGCAGGTCACAGAGATGTGTTGAGGCGGCTGAGAACACGCTGCTGAGCACAAGCCTCAGTGACTTCCGCTCCCAGGAGGAACGTGCTCAGGACTGTTCTGCATGTAAGCCAGTGAGTCAGAGTTTATGAGCTAGTTAACGCTCATTGCTCCAACTGATACTCACAGGAAGCCTAGGGGGTAGGAAAGGTGGCTGAGAGCCTGACTTCACGAACAGGGAAATCGAGATCAGGAAGAGGATGTGAGTTGCTCAGGTCTGCAGGGTGGACCTGGGGCTAAGCTAGGACTGGGAAACTGAGACATAGTTGGAGCTTAATACATAGTCAGTTCTGCTGTTGTGAGGACTCTTGGCTGCAAATGATAGAAATTCATTTCAAAATAAGCAGAGTTAGACATGAGGGACTATTAGCTTATGGAACTGGAAAACCAAAGGTTTACTTGTGGTATGGCTTATGTCTAGATGTTACCCAAAGCTGCATGCGCTTATAGGTGGGCCTTTGAGGACTGGCTGGATCATGGGTGTGTGATACTGGATTAGTCCACCAATTTATTTAGCATGGTTCTGTGTGTGGATGATGGACTTACTAAAGAGGGAAAATCCAATCTGGGTGTGGGTGGCACCAACCAATAGGCTTGCAGCCTGGATGGAATAAAAAGAGAAAGAAGGAAGACTTCACTGCCTCCTGTCTGCCATGCCATGGACTGTTTCCCCTCTGTCTTGCCCCTCCGCCTTGCCCCTCTGCATGCTGCCTTGCTTTGGAACCAGCTGACTGTGGACTGAAACTTGTACAAACTGTGAGCTATGATAAACCTTTCCTCCTTTAACTTGTGGGTGTTGAGTATTTTGTCCAAGCAATGAGAAAGTAACTAAGACAACTTAATTCAAGTATGGTTGGGTTCAGGGGCTCAAATGATGTTGTCAAGATCTAGAACATAAACACTTTTCAGCTCTGTTCTTTGTCTTGATTTAACTCTCAAGCATGTTCTTTACAAGAGCTAGCTGTTGATCACCACAGCCACACCCTGTTGCTGCTTTAGCCACCCAGTAGAAAAGAATATTTTTGTTTCTCAACAATTCTATTGAAGGTTCAGGACTATCTTCACTAGGTCTTCTACCCATCCCTGAGCCAATCACAGCCCATCAGGGTGGTAAAATGTGTTGATTGGCCATATCCAGGTCATGTGTCCTCCCATTAGGCAATCACAGTAACCAGGCAAACTTGGACTTCTGATTGGTTGTCAACAACCACAGGCCCACCTTTGAAGCTGACAAAGGGGTCCCAACACAAACTTTCTCTCTCTCCCTCTCTCTCTCTCTCTCTCTCTCTCTCTCTCTCTCTCTCTCTCTCTCTCTTCCTCCCTCTCAGGCTGAAGTGGGGGAGAAGCCCTTTCCTACAGTGGGGTGAGGGTAGTGTAACTGGCAGAAGGGAGAATGGATGCTCCCCAGAGAGCTGGAGCACATGTCCTCTCTGGTGACCTTGGGCCCCTATCACAGAGAAACGTGCTGTGACCTCTCTACATCACTGTGGATCCTGCACCAGCCAGCGAATGGCATCTAACCGTGGGCTCCAGACTCAGGGCCCAGGCTGGCCACGCCCTGGGGACTTGTGGCAGTAGGTGACTGCACAGCCCACTGAAGGGCGCAGTGGAATGTTCTGTGAGCTTGCACACACCTTGCTGGGAGAGAGGGGTCTCAAAGTCTTGAAGAAGTGGGTTGGGCTTGGAGACCCCAAACAAAAGCCATAACTTAAGAGAGGAAGAAGGCAAAAAGGGGAGCCTAGGGCTCAGGCTCAGAAAGCTCTAGGGTGAAAGCAGAGTCTCAGGCAGTAGGAAGATGCCCACAAATGATGCCTAAAGAAGAGCCCAGACTTGGAGGAAACAATACTTGCCCCATACATTTATCTGTTCACTCATTGATTTAACAACTTACTATGTACCAGGCACTAGGACCACAGCAGTGAATAAAACACGGTGCTCTTCTGGAATTTAAAGTAGAGTAGAATAAACAGCCATAATTAAGCCCATAATTAATTATTTATAATATGTCCCTGAAAGAGAAGCATCAGGGTGCCACGGGAATAATCAGATTGCATCAGCCTGAGGACATAATCATGGCAAGATTTTAAGTACAAGGAAGGATTAATCAAAGGGGGAGGAGGATAGGGAGGGATGTTCAAGGCAAGGAGTGCACATGCAAAGGCCCTGAGGCAGAAGAGAAAAGCAAAACCTGTGCAGGGGGATTTGGGGAGAAGAATCTGGAGATGAAAAAGGGCCGGATCTCGTTAGACCTCATAATCCAGGTTAAGTATTCTTGTCACTTCCCAACAGAAAGCCACTTTGTCTAAAACTCCCCAGAATATTCACATAAGAAGCAGACATTCAAGAAATACTTATGAATCCCCTCCTCTGTAGCCTGACTCACAAGATGTTGGAGACACAGTGGGGCTTATGAGGAAGTCAGGAAGTAAACAAGGCAAGACGTATGACCGAGATGATTAGCTCTCTACAAAGGGAGTGGCTGTACATGCTGGAGGGCCTGGGGCCTGAGTGCTCCAGGGGGAACAGGCATGGATGCAGAGGCCCGGAAGCTGGGAGGTGTGTGCTCCCCAACCCACGCAGAGGCGCGCGCGCGCGCGCACACACACACACACACACACACACACACACACACACGGGCCCGCGCCGTTAGCTTCTCTGCATTTCCCAGATACATTTGCACCCATGGCTAAGGATGCCAGGGTTCAGCCCCACCTTCCTCCTCTGCCTTGTCACGTCACACCTCTCCTTGGGCACACGCCCCCTCCCATCGCTGCTGGCCAAGAAGCTGGGGTCTTGGTGGGTGGGGAGAAGGGGCCTGCAGGAGGAGCCCCACCTTCTTTCTTCTGTCCCAGGCCCTGAGCCCAGCCAAGACCTGGAGGGCAGCCCAGACCCTGGGGAGCCCCCCAGGACGTCCCCACAAGCCAGAGGGGGCACTGGACTCTATACCTGGCAGAACGGAACCCCAGTGTGGTGTTTGCTCCAATCACTGTGACTATTCCTGGATGTCAGGTGCAGTTAATGGTTGCTGTGGCAACGGCCCATGCTTAATGAATAGAAGAGAGTAAAAGATGCGGGATAAATGTCAGGGCCCTGGATGGATTTGCTTGCAAGTGAGTCTGTTAGCGCTGGGCAGAGCTGACCAGCAGAGGTCGGAATGAACAGTCCAGTAGCTGGTGACAGATCCAGGACCTTCTTTTCTGCTGCTCGTCAGAAAGCCAGGCTCTTCATACACAATTACTGATGGGCTCCAGTTTCCATTCCGCACACGTTTATGGAACTTGCAGGGGTCAGAAGCGAGCATCAGCCTCTCGGGAATTAAGAGATGCCACTTTAAAAAAGGGAAACTTATGGATTATTTTTTAAATGGCGTCAGGTTGGGATGTAAAAGTAGTATTTTGAACTCCACACCGTGTCGCACTATATTGTCAGTGTGCCTTGTACCAGCTCCCTACAGGGGGTAGAAAACAAACAGCAGGATCTCATACGGAGGCCTGGGCTTAAAGCTGCACAGTGAGCCTCCCTCGGGACCATCTGCACATCTCCATGGCCAGCGAAGAACTCAGCCAAGAGGGGTGCACATCTGTAACTGCAGTGCTTTGGGAGGCTGAGGCAGGAAGGTGGCAAGTTCAAGCTCCTCCTGAGAAATGTAGAGACTCAGAGAAACCCTGGGTCAAAGGGCTGTGGCTGCAGCTCAGTGTGAAGGCTCTGATTTCAATCCCCAGTAATTTAAAAAGAAATAAAATGGCTGTGCGCAGGAACAATTCAGAGTCTACAAAAGTAGAGACCAGGTCCGTGGGACAGGCGAGACGCAGCCCTGGGGTCTGGGACTCAGATATTGCCCTCCTGGTGATACTTTTTGGTTGGAAGATTTCAAATGAGTCCTCTTAATCTATTTTGTGCTTCTGTAAAGAATACCTGAGGCGGGGGGAGAGAGAGAAGGAGAGAGAAGGAGAGAGAGAGGAGAGAGAGAAGGAGAGAGAGGAGAGAGGGCCCATCCTTTCAGCCGCAGCCGGCTCCCTGATACCTACTCCACTCCCAGGATGGTTTCGCTAATCCGCTCACAAGGGCAGAGCCCTGGAATTTGTCACCTCTTGGGGCTCCACCTCTCACCGCTGTTACCTGGGGATGACGTTTCCACCACATGGACTCAGGGTCACCTTCACACCACAGCAGCAGTCTCGGGTGCCCCAACCCCATACCCTCCCCACCCACCCTGTGCGCCCCCAGCCACAGACACAGACACGCAGAGGCCTGGCCTGTGGGATGTAGGCGGCCACAGAGGGCAGAGCACAGCTCTCCTGACTGATGAGCCTCAGAGTTCCGGGTTCTCAGGTTCTCAGGGAAGAATTAGTGCCTTGTGGAGGATCCAGGAATGCATTTTACAAACAAACAAACAAACAAAGACCAGGAGTCCAGGTGAATCTCACACAGCCAGTAACCTATGCAGGAGAGCTGTCACCAGGGACAAGCATCTAAAGTGAGGGGCCTGAGCCAGGGACCTTGTTCTCTTCCAGCCTTCGTCTCCAGAGCCCTGGCCATGCCATAGAAACCTCTGCGGTCTGCAAGGGGGGTGACTGCTTGGTTCCTTTGAATGGCCACTAAGGTAGATTAAGATTTTGGAGCCAGGTGTGCTGGTGCACGCCTGTAATCCCAACACTCTGGGAGCTGAGGCGGGAGGATTTTCAGTGTGAACCCAGCTTGGGCAGTCTAGCAACCTAGCAAGACCTGCATCAAAATAAAAAATTAAGGAAAAGATCTAGAGAATGTAGCTCAGTGCAAAGGCTGGGTTCAATCCTCAGTAACCCCGCCCCCATAATAACTTTGGGACTCTAAACAATAAAGTGACCATAGAGACCACCCCACCCTCATTGATACCCAACATCAAAATAACAATAGTAAGGTATTAAATAGGGAAGATCAGCAAACTTCCGGATTTCCCCCACAGCATTTTAATGCTTTTCTGTAAATGTCACACAACAGATAAAATCCAGGTCTCATTCTCTGTCTCTCTGCACTCTTGCTTGGCTGTCATTCCAAACTCAAGTTCTAGAACTTGCCCTGCCACGTAGGCTGGGGTGGCTGGGCTCCCGGCTCTGTGCCCCTGGAATGACCAGACCCTGGGCTGTAGGCCGAATGGGGGCAGCAGTTGGACCCTAGATCAACCAGGTGATTAAGGACTAGGGAAACATTTTAGCCCAAGTTTCCCAAATCCACCCAATATGTTGATTAAACAACACACTCAACATCAGGATTGTCAAAAATAAAACAGGGCACAATCTGATAAAAGCCATCTATGAAAACCAATAGCTAATATCATACTAAATGGTCAAAAACTGAAATCCTTCACACTAAAATCAGGAACAAGACAAGGATGTCCACTATCACCACTCCTG